>CM076083.1:32775000-33375000 GCA_038088235.1 Zacco platypus | reverse complement strand
CACCTGTCTCTGTCTATATCTATCTATCCATCTATCCGTCTATCTGCCCGTCTGTCTATCTATATCTGTCTGTCTGTCCGTCTGTCCATCTAGCCATCTGTCCATCTATCTGTCTATATCTATCTATATATTCGTCTGTCTATATTGATCTATATCTGTCTGTCTATCTGTCTGTCTCTGTCTATATCTATCTATCAGTCTGTCTGCATCGTCTGTCTGTCGGTCTATCTATATCTGTCTGTCTGTCTGTTTGTCATTTCAAGTGAACGTGAAACACTTTTCAGGATGTGGTGTTTATACCTTCACTGTGAGTCTGGGGATCCTCTGACTGGCAGCATCCTTCAACACGCAGTCAGCATCTGAGAAAACACCAACAACGTGATGCTTAACACTGACACACTCTCAAATACATTGAATAATAATAATAATAATAATAATAATAATAAATCTTCCTCAAAATATCCTGAGCATGAAAAATTACATATAACAACAACTCAGGCACTGACCTGGTGGAACAAACGTCTCATTTGCCATATCTGAACCCTATAAACAAGCAAACAAAAGAGAAGAGATGACATCATCATCATGCTCAAACCTCTTTATTTCTCACAATAAGCATTGTTTCCACCCAAACACCAAAGTTAAAATGATCATCATATTAATTTGTTATTGAAATGTGAGTGGTGTTTGCAAAACTCACTGCCTATGATTTTGTAATATGACACAGAACTTGAATCAAGAAAGTAAATGATTTCATGTTCTCAAAAGGACAAACAATGAAGATCATGCAGAACTCCCTTCAAGTACAGTTTGCTCAACTTTATGGGGGAGGACTCAAACACACAGCTGGAAAACAGATGTGGAGTAGAGAAAGAGGAATGTTCTGGCACAGACTCAGACTGAGAGGGTGAAGTGAAGGAAGACTGTAGTTAAGCTTCTCTAGTTAAGTCTCTCATGCCAGTGAATCACTGTACTCGTGTGTTTGCATGCCATTAAATCCGAGCACATTTACACTAATTATCAGTACTGTAGAGCAAAAAAATCCCATTCTGTAATCTGAAAAAAAACATAATTTAAGGAACAGTTTTCATAATGTTAGTATTTTCTCCAGTGCCATTTCATTTATTTTAATTCATTACTGAAGGATCAACAGCCAATGGAGCATTGTATTTGTATTGATATTACTTCCTTAATCTTATCCAACTCTTTGTTTTTATTGTGAAACTTATGTAATATTCAATATTTTTCAACTTCCACAATCATCTAAGGTTTGGTAATGACATTTTTCAGGGTGAAATGTGACCAAGTTTTCAAGAGATTCAGTGATTCTCCTTTCGCTAGTGTGTCTGCTGGCCGTGTGTTCACCTTTCTCAGGTTCATCTGCTTCTTGAAGAGATTTCCAAAATCTTTCTTTCTCTTCTCAGACTCATCTTCCTCACTGCCCCATTCCTCATCATATCTGAACAAATAGATGTACAGAAGAGCTCTCAGTCTCCACAGACTAACTGCCCTGACTCATACTGCTGCTTAAATAACAGGTCAGCTGACCTCTCGAACCCGTAACCCTTCCTGCCTCCAGCGTAGAGTTCAGGATCAAAGCCGAACGGTCCTCTGGGCTCCGCGCTCTGGGCCGGGCCAGTTCTGGTGCTGAGGGTGGCTGCTCTCGCCAGCTGAGCGCGGACCAGTTTGGGGTCACGGCAGTAGTCACACGCCCCAGCGCAGTTGGGCTTCTGATTGCCAAAAAACTGTGAGATGGTGGCATGTCTGCACCTGAAAATAATGATGGAATGATTAAAAAAAACAATAATTACATATTTTTCAATATATATCATCTTATTATTATCCTAATTGTTAAAAAAAAAAAAAATCTGAACGAAAATGCAATTTCACTGTCTGCCTGTAGGTTATGGATCAGCAGAAATATAGCGGTTACCCTGCTACAACACAGCTGAATTGGATAGTAATGTGTGAACCACAGAGGATATTGAGACACTGACAAACAGAAGTGCTAATAAACAATATTTTGCTGCGGTATTCACTGAATGCGAACTGCTCTGAAACTATGAGCCTGTAGAACCGGAACAGCGCTGCGTTTTTATACGCAATACTCACACTTAAATCATCATCTTTTGAGTTTTAATCCATATTGCAATTCCTGTTTTACTTGTCCTATAATATAAGAGCTCTTAAATATAGACATCCTAATATTCAAGACTTTTTATGGCCTTAAATTAGATAAAACTGAAGACTTTTCACGGACCCGCAGTGAAACAAAAGATGAGGTCACATTAATCATTGCAGAGCAAAATTTCACTTTCGAAATCCGGTAATTTCAATAGGAATTAAGTTCCCTGTGCAGATTTAAGTTGCGAATACACTGTGTAGACCAACAGAAAGTTGCTTGGCTTGAAAACGACTTCTGTGTGAGCATTACACTATTGATAATAGACCTTTTTGCACACAAAATTGCCAAAATTTTACTTACGTGACCTTTATATAGAATGTGTAAGCATAATTTTTATTTCAACAAAGTTTGAGCACCATTAAAAGTGTTTAACACACACTCAAGGATCTCAGTGAGAGCTCAAGCGAAGCTAATGTGACACCCAGGAACTTTGTACGTTAATGTTACTGTTGAATTACTTTAGAAAAAACAGTGCTATTCAATGTTTGGTTTGTTTTTGTACTGACAGTTTTCCCCTTCATATTTCTCTTGTCTCCTAAGGCCATGACACACCAAAAGGACTACAGGCAACGTTTCAACTCGCTCAGCCGAAAAGCTCCCAACAGGTTCCAACTAGCAAAAAAACAAGGTCACACTGCAAAAACTGGGCTGGCTGATGCTCTACGACGGCCTGACATTGGCTGACCAATGGTTTGATGTGTCAGGGCTTTTAGACAAAACATCCCTGCTGGTCACTGAATGATTTCAAAGTCTCTTTTTGTGTTCCATGTCAGAAAGAAAGTCAAATGGGTGAGTAAATGATATCTTCTCTTTAATATATATATATATATTTTTGGTGAACTACCCTTTGAGTGAAGAACAGAAGGTGGTTTTCTGCAGTTTTCACAGTCTAACGGCTCGTGTGCAGCCGTCTCTAAAATAGAGACGTGCAACTTCTCACTTCTGGGTTTCAGATATCAGAGTCTGAAATAGCTGGTAGGCACAGAGACAGGCAGAAATCCCCCCCAAAACACATTTACATGGTCTGTCACACAAAGACCCTCTGTGCCAACACCGAGTGTTCACTACAAGTCATTCTGACCACGTTTTTCCCATTAGTGAATTCCTCTTGAAGCACATACAGAGCAACGTTTTCATCCTTTCTGAATGTAGACACCAGATGTCTGAACGCATTCGCAACTTTTACAGTAAATAAATGCAGATAAAAACTGAGATGGATTTCTTTTTTGCTTGCTTTAAAACCAGATGTTCACACTTATTAGGTGTGAAAGTTTCCTCAACTCTCTGACAGAGAGAGAAAACTAACTAACTAAACAACTAAATACATTGAACATATCTGGGCCATGTTTTATCCCAAAATAAAATAGTGTTTTCCAAAAGGAAAATGGGTTATTCTTTATTTTAAGCTAATTTGAGTACAATGAAATTACACAAATTGTGTAATAATGTAATTATATATTATATGATTATACAAATATACATTATATACTTTATATATAATGTAATTATACAAATATACTTACTATATAATTAGGGTTAAGATTTAGTTCAGGGTCAGTTACTTGTATATATGCATAACTTACACTTATTACTATTTTAAGATATGTAACGGAAACTGTAAAATAAAGTGTTACTGGAAAATGAAGCTTTTTTTAAGATTATGAAGTTTTTTTTGCTTTGTATCAGTATTTTCATGATGATAAAAGGTACATTACACCCAATTCTCCATGAAAATAAAATATATAAATCTAATAATATATTCAGGACATATTATTTCACTAGCAACAAGTATATTTAATTTAATTTTTTTATTTTAAAACTTTTTTTTTTTAATTTTTGTTTTGATTGTGGGGTGAGACATGATATTGGGGAGAAAAACTCTGGTGAGCGTCGACCATTTTTGAATATTTTAACTTTTAATATTTTTTTTTTACTTTATCGGAACAGTACGAAACTTGGTAAAGGTTTTGGCACTTACTATGTGAACACACACTCACAAAAATCATGAACGTGATTCGAAAAGATGAAATGGTCCTGAAAGAAATCTCGAGGTCAAAAATGACAGTATTGGAAATGAATGGGATGCGATTTTCATCTAGTGGAAATGCAGCGCTCAAACTAAATCTTACTGAAAGCTCATTTATTGAGATATCAACCTCAAATTGAATCATGCATTTTCATAGCAATAATCTCCCAAGCATCATCTTTAAAAGATTAAAAATGATTGAAAATGATGATACTTTGTTCTTTAAGAGACCAAACTGAAGTCTGTGCTCCAAAGCTTTCAAGACTTACAACGCTGGAAGTTTCATTTTCAGGTCTACGCTCAAAAAGTAAGTAAATGCATGATAACTACTGCATAAGTATAATATAACACCATAAAATACCCTAAATATACAAAATATTATCGAAGTAAAATATAGTACATTCATTTCATTCAATAAAAAAATTAAAAATTTGTTTTTTTACCTCTACACAAAGAGCACCAGAGGGTTAACAACATATTATATAAGATATATTGATGTGGGATATTGATAAACAAATGTCCTACTTTTTAGGGAATTTGTTTTCCCAAATCCAGTGCACACACACACACACACACACACACACACACACCGCTGTAACAAAACAGTCACTTTCTAAAGCATTTCAAGACTTTGTTTGACAAAAGGAAGAGGAAAAACGGTTTCCACGGTGATTTGAGGGGAGGAGAAAAGACGGGGCCAGACAAAAAGGGGGTGGGGATGGACGTGGTAAACAGACAGAGAGATCCAGACTGCCAGAACGCTATACAGCCCAGCCCAAAAGACTCGTTATACTGGAAAACTCAAACACCGCCCGCCAAACACAGTATGACTGCACAGCTGAGAGACACTTATCAGCTCACAACAACTGTGTGACGGGACAGAGAGCGCTGACGGACGGCAGGTTCATATCAGAGCAGAGCTACGGGGGACGACAACTACAAACTGGAACAAAGGTGAGAGCAGAAAAAGATGTGTGTGTGTGTGTGTGTGTGTGTGTTTGTGTGCAGTGCAGATGATCTTCAGTGATTGTGAGTATTCAAATAAAGTCACGGTCAGCAGAGCTCAGTTTGAGCGTATACGACTTCAAAAACATGAGGGGAAACATGAATCTGCAAAAGTATTTGGACACACAAACCGCACGTTGAGTTGTATTAGAGCAAATATCAAAAAAGTGGCATTATTTTAAAGATAACTTAAGTAAAGGTGGGATATGCATCCAATAATTTTGCTAGAAACATTGCGAATAACGTGATTATTTTAAAGTACTTTTTATTTAGTCATTACAGACACTTTCTGGAGAATTTCACTATTTCGCAATCTGCTCTTGACTCACAATTCGTAGGAATAGTGACCGATTCATTTTCAGATAGTTAAGATTATAGTCTATAGTTACAATAAATGCAACTGTTCACTGTTGGATCATGTCCATTAAATACAATGAACACATACAACTTGTGATTTTGATGTATTCTTGAAATTGACTAATTTAATAAACACTTTAGAAGTGTTTCTCCTTGTTCTGTTCATGTTCATCTAGTTAACTAATGTTAACAAATGGAGCCTTATTGAAAAGTGTTGCTGTTATACAACTATGCATTATTATATAGAAGCGTATAAATAAAAACGATTCAATCTCATTCTTAAATGAACATGTCTTGATTTTACTGTATTTCTTACAAATTCCAAGCATATTAATTCCTAAAACGATGATTTTTAGTTTATAACCCTAAAATTATTGCACTTGATATAGTCCAAATGTCTACGTATAGTCAAAAAGGCCAATTTTGTTGTCTAATATGAAGTCAATTGTAATGTATTAAAAAAATATGATTCACAAAGGCAGAAGCTAATTCACAAACTCAGTTCACAAAAACACACATCCACACACACACACACACATATATATATATATATATATATATATATATACATATATATATATATACACATATACATATATACATATACATATATACACATATATATATATATATATATGTGTGTGTGTGTGTGTGGATGTGTGTTTTTTTCATATATATGACACTTTACTGACATATTAAAAGTGATAATGGCTGCGTCTGAAATCGCATACTCTCTCGAGTAGGTACTTTATTTGAACCAGCACTAAAAAAAAGCATGATTTATATAGTATGAATGTAATTTGGACATACTACACTGTGTTGTCATTATCATGTGACCTACAGCATGGCCTCATGGGACAGTAAAGTGTTCATTGAATGCATACTTCAGAATCTCGCCAGTCAACGGGGTAAATTTTGCCTACTAAGTACAGTGAAATCAGACATACTTCTTTTGATACATGTGTTTCAGCTATATAGTAGGGAAGTGTGTGATTTCGGACGCAAACAATGTCAATAAATAATGTAATAATTTAGAGTTTTTCATAATTGTCAACATTGCTGTTTTTAAATCACTAGTGCGGTGATATAAATAATGGACTTTTGGGAGTGAAATAACTTTGTATATGGCGGTTTAGAGCCAATTTGATTTGAACTCAACTTCTCATTCTCAGACTGTGATGTCATAGAATTAGAATCAGGGATAATTCTAGACGAAATAGAATTGGAACGTTCAACAGAACAACATCAGAGTGTCCTGATGACTTTTAGTGACGTCAGATCGGGCATTTTTCACACTCAAAAAGAACTTAACTGAGGAAACAGAGCTGAAATGACGGGAATAAAGAGGAAATCAACAGTAAGCGATGATTCTTTCATCAGGAGTTGGGTTCATTCAGCGATGGCACACCCACAGTGTCTCTTGAGTGGAAACACACCCACACCGCAGCAGAAATTAATGACTAGCTCAACTAGCAGGTTCTGTTTTTGGTTTTTTCTACTTTTAACACATTCTTCAGGAAAACCACACAGGAAACCTGCACGGCCTCAGTGATAAAACTACTGCCATTTATTTGACTAATAACTGAAAACACAAATATGACAAATTATTCTAACAATTATAGTTCTCACATGCTTATGACAGTTAAATCAGCCATTTGTCAATACAGGGTTATTCTATCAACCAACAAAACATGAGTCCGACCTGTCTTTCCTACAGATCAGTCATTGTCCGCAGCAATAGTTGTACTTTTATAAACACTTATCTTAATCTGATCTATGCACAAAGGAAGTGGGGTGATGTTTTCACGCCAGTTTTCAACTGAAAAGTTATGCGTTTTGGACATTCATTTACATGACAACGGCGTTTTGAGGGCCTGGAAAATACGGTTAATACGATGCGATACGGTCTTTGTGTAAACTACAAAAATATGAATTTGTGAAGACTTTGATGTCATGAGGATGTGTATTGTGTGTTCAGTATTTAGGTGCGTAGTGTTTCTTTGCAAAGTTACATCGCCATCTACTGGCCTGGCATGAATTATGCAGCGAGTGAACGGAGACGTTTTCAGACTTTTCCATTTTTAGTACATTATTGTTGTGTAAACATACCCTAAAATAGTTACAATTGCAGTTAAAATAATACAACTTCATTACTCCTCAATGGCCGAATGTTCTTCAGCGATGACAGTCTTTTTGACCCATGATTATACATGCCTTTTCCACGTCTGGAAGTATAAGGACATGGATTTTTAAACATATTTTTATTCACAATCTGATCAAATATTTTAGAGCTTGGAATAATTAAAAAAAACTAACAAAAAAAACCCCATATATTCATTATAAAATTGCCCATGGCACAAGATTAATGTACATGATTTTTTCAAGTCTTTTAAAATTAAGCTTTCTATTACAGTATATCCAGGTTTTCCAATTGGAATCCTGTTTAATAATAATTAAAAAAAAAGTTGTTGAGGGAGAGGGGAATTAAATTGAGAATATTTACTAACTTAAAGCTTATTTTAAAGCTAGTTTTGTCTTATTTTAAGTTATTTTGAGGCCCGTCACACTGCCATAGATCAACGATGTCCTATTAGATTTCAGATCGTATAATCATATAATAATCAATATAATTATATATTCTGTTTTCCCGTGTGAAGAGTCTGACTGTTTCAAATCAGATCAGATCAAATCAGCACTCTTTCTTTGCGCTTGTATTTAGGTCAGACTGAAGTCAGCATGAGCGCTTCAGAGGATATGATGGGAATTCTCCAGAACGTCTGGACCAAACTGCAGGCTCTTCCTCAGGAGCATCCGCTCACACAGACGGCCTTCCTCATCATCCTGCTGTTCTTCTGTAAGCCTTCTTTCTACACTACGCTGTCATTACATCTCTGCACTGTGGCGGCATGTCGTGTAATTTTGGAAGAGGTTTTATTTGAACACAAGGCGGAGAGGCTATAAGAGGCTACTGTGATTACAGGCTTGCACCAAGGGCACATCCATATTTATTTTGCTATTTTAGTGAACGCACGGCACTTAAACTGACTTTAAAAAGTTTTAGGCTAAGTAATTGACTGTAATTGTGGGACTGTAACAGTTTAAGTTTCAGGTTTCTGACATCAGAAATCCAAGGATTCGAGTCGTTCTCCAACTTGGTTTTCATAAAAGCTTTTCTTTGACTGCAAAAGAAGTTTTAAGTTCTCAAAGTTACAGTTTCATAAGTTAAAGTCACCGTGACAGCAAAATTTAATGGGAAATTGCAGAATTTATTATAAATTACCATGTTCTGTCTGAATACTTAATTCTGATTGGCTGGAAGGTGTGCATTAAAACGGTTTAACGCACACGTAGTTCCAGTCAGATTAATCACCGTTCCAAAATGAATGCGCCGCTTTCACACACACACTTGCACACAGAGAACAGAGATCGTGCCGCGCACACAGAAACAACATATCAATACCGCTATGCAACTTTTATTAATAAAATAGCTCTGCTTCTGAATTGTTTTGGTTAGCATGTGAAAAAAGTGAGCTGCTCAGATTTGCTTCCCTAGAGACAGAAGAGGATATTATTATAATATTACCGCCCCGTAATCTTAATCCACCCACTGCGCCGCCATTTTGTTTTCGCAAGTGACAACGGTGTACCAGTTCTAAAACCGTGGCAAAAGTTCTAGCAAAGCATGCTAACTGTTCTGTCGTTAGCTGCACAGAACACCATTTAGAGTCTCGTCAGCTTGGATAGCCTGCAAATTGACCCTGGCGTGCTAAAAAAGGAGCGTTTTTGTATGAGTGATATTTTCGAACAAATCTTCACAGCATTTGATAGAAATCATGAATGTTAGCCAGGTGTGTATGTGTGACGAGCAGGGCAGGCGAGAGGCCAGTGACGCGAGTGATAATGAGCGTCAGCTGCGCGCTACACCGGTCTCGTATCTCTCACGGAGGAGCTCCGGAAGCATAAAAGAGGAGCAACGACAGTGAAGGACGAGAGAGGACCAGGCCTGGATTTTATGTTGTGTTTTATTATGTTTGTGTGGGCGGCAGTCTCCGTGAGGAACTGCCGCCATTTTACTTTCATTTTGATGTTTGTTTATTTGGAGTTTATTTAAGTTATGTTTGAATGTTCGCCGGTTCCCGCCTCCTTCCCGTACTTAAGAACTGGGTTACAGTATGGCTCTGTTTGGCAAACAAGGTATGCTATTGTATAGTGGGCGTCCATACGGGTTTTGCACGAAAGATTAACATGAAGGCTAGTCGATAAGTTGAATCAACTCCACAGCAACTACATAAATTTATCCTCTAACTGTTCAGAAACATCCAGTTTCATTCTAAAAGTTGGAACTTCTTCCTGAGTCTTTCCATCAGTGGAGTACTCAACATTGAGTAACCCAAGCACAAGCTGTTAAAGCTCCACCCTCTTCTGGAAAGGGGGCCGGGAGCAGCCGCTCATTTGCATTTAAAGGAACACACACATGTTTTTGCTCACACCCAAATAGGGACAAATTTGATGAGCTATAATAAATGATGATAAATGTAGGGTATTTTGAGCCGAAACTTCACAGACACATTCAGGGGACACCAGATACTACATCTTGTAAAAGGGGCATAAAAGGTACCCTTTAAGTTAGTTTGGGTTGAAAACAGTTTAGTCACATTTGAAATCGTTAACCCAGGGTTATTCTAAACCCTGGGTAAACAGAAACCTGAGTTATCATGCTTCACGTTTCACACTTTCACCTGGTTAACAATTAATCCTGGGGTTTCATAAGCTGATGTTTCACACTCTACATTCCTGAAGCCTAGTTTAACATGCTTATTTGCATATTTGCAGTGTCAGTGTCACTGATTGGACGAACGCAGCATGTGACTGCTTTACATAAATATTGCACATCCTCATATTGCCCATCAACTTTATACTGAATGGACTTTTCAGATAAAGGTAAAAGTGAAGAATCTCTTCTTTACTCCAGTTGTCATGCTTTCTATCGCCCACATTTTTCCCCTCAAACAAAAACTATACAGCGTGCAGCATTTCCGTGACTGTCTAAAGCATGTGAATATACATTTGTCAGCTTCTAGGCATCAAGTTGTAACATTCCAACACTGCATCATTTCACACTGTACAAGTTTAGCATCACAACGGAGGGTTAATCTCACAAAAGCAGTGCTAACCTAAAGCTTCAGGTTTAATAACCCCGCTTCGAAATTACACATGTGAAACACTTTTTACCCGGGGTTAAAAATGGTGTTTAGAACCTGAGGTTAAGTGCAGTGTGAAAAGGTTTTTTAATTACGACATGTGACTAATTCTCCACGTTTTATTCTTCTTCCAGTGACATTCATCGCTCTGGTCGTGACTGGATGTGTTTACGGCTGCTGTGGCTGCTGCAATGCGGGGTCCAGAAACAAAGTCTCTGCCGTGTGACACTTGACAAAGAGGAATAAGACACCAACAGACCACAATGGGCCAAAATAAAATTTGGGGGCTTTTGATAGTTTTGTTTGTGACCGCTGTGATGCCACATATTACAGTAATAAAATTCAGCCAGAGAAAGTAAAGCTGAATGAACACACGACAAACATCAGTCATGAAGCAAATCTTCAAATGCAGAAACAAGCATCTGGCTGACACACACGGTCCCCCTTAATTAAGGACGTCACAAATAAACACTAAATTCCCAACCTCTGTCATCATAGGAACGCAACATGCTGTGGGCGAACCACTATGAAACCAGTGCCAAAGACTGCCCTCTGCTGTTTGTTTACACAACTGCAGTAAGTTGGAGCAGGGATGAAGAAACAAGAAGAGGAAGGTTCAGATCTCTCAGGTGCACTGCCATTCCAAAGTGTGGGGTCAAAAAGATAACGAAATTAATATTTTCATTTAGCAAGGGCATTAAAATGATCAAGAGTGTCAGTAACTGTTACTGTTTTCAACACTGATAAATGTTTCTTGCGCAGCAAATTTCACGTGACACTGAAGACTGGAGTAATGATGCTGAAAATTCAGCTTTGATCACAGGAATAAACTACAATTTATTAAAATAGAAAACAGCTATTTTAAATTGTATTAATATTTCAAAATATTATGGTTTTTACTTTATTAAATCAGCGCAATTTTAGTGAGCAGAAGAGACTTATTTTAAAATCGAAAAAACTTCACCAACCCCAAACTTTTGAGGATAGTATCTGATACTTAATACTACCATCATGTTGTATTAAGATCATGTACTACACAGAAGAAAATGGAGCTGAGATGCTGGAGAAATGAAATGGAAATAATCAAATATGCAAAAAAAAAAAAAACCCTGTGTATTTTTGTATCGATTCAAATTAAATGTTTTTTTGAGGATTTAATGTGATAATGTGATTCATGCATGTTTGTTTTTGTATTTTAAACATACTATTCTGTTTTATTAAACATTTATCATACCTTCAATCCAGAATATCAGTTGTATATCTGTGTTTGAACTCACCCTTCTTGCTCACAAAAAGCAACCATGGCCTCAAAGTCCAGAATGGGCGCCTTGTCCTGCTCTTTCTGTGATCCTCGCTTCTCCTGAATTCAAAACATGCTGTATGTCAGACACGATGAACGTGTAGCTGTAACTGCTCAGAAGTATGAAGACATCCAGATCAGATGTTGTTTCCGACCTGTTTGCGTGCGATTTCTTTGCGGATGAGGAAGCTGAGCTGGTCTCGGTCTTTGGGCGAGTAGTATATTCTGCAGGACGATGGAAGTCCGTCACGTCCAGCTCGTCCTGACTCCTGATAGTAACTGGCCAAAGATTTCGCCAGATTCCAGTGAGCGACAAACCTGGAAACATACAGATACGTTTATGCAACATCAAATCACCAACACTCTGGTGCTCTTCGGTCGTTTTTTAAATTTTTTACTTCATTGGAATAAAACTTGGTAAAGGTTTTGGCACTTGCTATGTGAAAACACACACACACACACAAAAAAAAAAAAAACATGGACATGATTCAAAAAGGTTAAATGGTCCTGAAAGAAAAAGTCACTTCTGCTGCTTGCAGTCAAAAATGAGTGTTAAAACAAATTTCGTCTAGTGAAAACATTTGGAACTGCGCTCAAACTAAATCTTACTGGAAGCTCATTTGAGATATAACCCTCAAATTTGGAACAATTTGTTTTGATTTGATTTTCTCAGTTTTAGAATAAAATGTATTTTGGAAAATAAACATTTCATTAAAAAAATTAAAATAGTATTTTTACACATTTTTCATTAACTTCTTTAACTTTTTTTTCCGCACTTCAGCAATAATTTGCTAATAATCTGTTTTTTTGTTGTTGTTGTTGTTGTTTTTTTTTTTAAAAAAAAGAGACCAAACTGAAGTCTGTGCTCCAAAGCGTTCAAGATTAATGACAGCTTTAGTGTGGAATTTCATTTTCAGATCTATGCTCAAAAAGTGAATAACGGGTAATAAATGTATTATCTACTGCATAAATATCATATAGCACCATAAAAGCCAGTAAAAAAAAAAACTAAATATTAAATAAAGAACATTATCAAACTAAAATATAGTACATTTACTTCATTCAATAAACAAAAATAAAAATAATTTGTATAGTGTTTAGGTACCATAATCCTTTGCACCAAAAAAACCCAACAGCTACAAAACAATCAATAGTGTTTCTTCCCTTTAATCGATGGACTTTTAACAGGCTTTATAAAAAAGCACAACCTAAATAAACTAATAAATGAAAGCAAATGAGAATCATTCACGACTGAAACGCCACAAATTTTCATCTTTTTAAATTATTTCTTTAAATATTTATTTCTGATTTATTCTACCGTTCGAAAGTTTAGGGTCAGTTAGATTTTCTCCCTTTTAGAAAGAAATTAATATTTTTATTCAGCCAGGATGCATTAAACATATCAAAAGTGTCAGTAAAAACATTTATGATAATAAATAAATGCTATTCTTTTGAACTTTCGATTCATCATAGAAACCTGATAAAAAATAGCGTTTTTTCACAGAAATACGAACGGTTTTCAACACTGATAATAATCTTGATCATCAAATTATCATATCAGAATGATTTCTGAAGGATCATGTGACACTGAAGACAGGAGGAATGATGCTGACAATTATTTTTGATTACTTAAATGCAGCCTTTGTGACCATAAGAGACTTCTTTCAAACTCATAAATAAATGCAACTGACTCCAAACTTTCGAACAGTAACGTGGGAAGCGTGACTCACCTGACATTGGCCTTGTCCACTCCCATACCAAAACTGATGGTGGCCACAATAACAGGCACTTTATCAGCCATCCAGTCAGCCTGACTCTCCGTGCGATCGGCCACCTTCAGCCCTACAGAGAAGAACCACAGAACCCAGAATGAGCTTCCCATGCAAACGTGCGCAACAACTGTATACATTTACGTCCATAAAGAGGGAAAAGGATCACCTGCATGGTAGGGCTTGGCTGAAATTCCCAGTTTTGTCAACTTATGAGCCACTTCCTCACAACTCTCACGGGTTCGACAGTAAACAATCCCACATCCCTGCGAACCAAAAACTGGCTTTAACATTGTATTTTCTTGGTTTACATATATAACAGAAAGTTATAGTTTAGCCAAAAATGAAAATTCATCATTTTCTCACACTTTGTGAGTATTCGTCTAATGGAGCACAAAAGCAGACGTTTCTCAGAATGACCAAGCTGCACTTTTCCATACAATGTAAGTGAACAGTGACTGACTAAAAAATTACCCATATGACTTGTGCGTCACATATCAAGACTTCTGAAGTTATACTGCCCTTCCACTTCTCTTCAGCTCTCAAATCTCGTTTAAGTTCACGTACATTCAAATATAGCAAGACAAGATGTGTCTTCCCAGATTTAACATCCATGATTCTTGTATCTTGTTACTGATGACATACTATACAGTGGGGAGAACAAGTATTTGATACGCTGCCGATTTTGCAGGTTTGCCCACTTACAAAGCATGTAGAAGTAGGCGAATGCAAATGAATTATTTAAAAATCCTACAATGTGATTTTCTGGATTTTTGTTTTAGATTCCGTCACTCACAGTTGAAGAGTACCTATGATAAAAATGACAGACTTCTACATGCTTTGTAAGTGGGCAAACCTGCAAAACCAGCAGTGTATCAAATACTTGTTCTTCCCGTTGTATATGAATGTCTGGGTCAATGACAAATAAAAATAAAAAGAAAAGTGTCCATGGAAAATAAAAAGGAAATCTCTTTTAAAACTCGTGCCAAGAAATATCAGTTATTTTAGTATCATGTACTCTACCGTTCAAAAGTTTGGGATCGGTAAGATTTTTAATGTGTTTAGTTGCGTCTGCTCACCAAGGCTGCATTTATTTAATTAAAAACACAAAAAACAGTAATACTGTGAAATATTATTACAATTTAAAAGAAGTGTATATGTGGAAAAACGATTATTTTCAACCCTCATTCTGTCTGAAATGACTGGCTGATGTCATTTCATGGAAACAGTTTCAACGCTCCCTCGCCTCAAACTGAATGTTCTTCCAGTTGTCGAAAGACTCAAGCACATTGAGTATGTCTGAATGCAGTTAAATGACCGATGACGGCCAATAAGCGACTGAACGCCAGTGGGCGGGGCCTATGGTGTGATAATGTAAAACTATTGGTCGAGGTCTTGCTCTGGAGGCAGTCTTATGCAAATGTTTTTGCCCGTGTGACATCACAAATCCCTAAAAATCAAAACGATCCATTTTTGGAGCTTGAGTAAATGCTTTGTTTATAATGAGGAGGATGTTTTAATGGTACAAAACCTGTCAAAAGATTTCTCATGTCATGACCCCTATAAGTCTATACATTTTATTTCTATCTTCTTTCTTTCACTTTCATTGAATGGAAAATTGTCCTGTAAAACGTTTTGTGTTCAGAAGCGTGCTCAGAACAGCATGAGGGCGAGTAAATGATCACAAAAGAGAGCCGGTGACTGACCTTTTCAGCAGTGTTTCCGCCCAGAGCCTCTTTGGCAAACGCAAGCAAGTGGACGTAGGGGTCAGGCAGCAGATCCCGGAAGATCACGTCATACTTCAAGTTTTTACGGAAAACGGGCGTGGCGAAGACGAGCGGCGAGCGCAGTCCGAGCGAGCGCTCGATGTCTTCCTGCACTCTCTTGGGCGCTGTGGCTGTGAGCGCTACGCAGGGAACGCCCTGCAGACGGGAGCGCAGGTCCCCCAGCTTCAGATAGTCCGGTCTGAAGTCGTGACCCCACTGGGAGACGCAGTGAGCTTCATCCACCGCCAGATACGCCAGCAGACCCCGTGAGCACAGCGAGCTCAAGCAGGGCTGGAAGGACGGGGACGCCACCATCTCTGGAGTGATGTAGAGCAGCTTGAGCCGAGGACTCTCGCTCTCCAGATCCGCCAGGATTTGTCGCCGCTCAGCCAAGGGGAGTTTGGAGTTGATGGAGCTTGCGGGAACATTGAGAGCTTTCAGGTGCTCCACTTGATCCTGGAGCAGCACAAACAGGATGAAAATACAGCGATGACGCATTAAATTGATCAAAAGTGTGAGCAAAGACATTTATAATGTGACAAAGGATTTCAAGGAGGAATTTGCAGGATTTTTCTAAAGAACAGGTCAGTTTAACTGCTCAGGACAAACAAGGGACTCATGAACAACCAGCGCAAACAAACGTGGATCATCCAGGTATGACACACACAGAATTAAGAATCAAGGGTATGTAAACTTTTGAACAGGGTCATTTTTATGTATGCAGATTTTTTTTGTCTTGTGGACTTTGATAGTTTTTCAAAAAATACAGTAAAAACAATAAGTAATTTGTAATGTTTTCTATATGAATGTACTGTAAAATATAATGTCTTCAGATCTTCAGTCACATGATCCTTCAGAAATCATTCTGATATGATGATTTGCTGCTGATGAAATATTTCTGATTGCAATCAATGTTGAAAACAGTTGTGCTGCTTCATATTTTTGGGAAAAGGATATTGTTTTCAGGACTCTTTGATGAACAGAATAGCATTTATTTTCAGTAATTTACTGAATGCATTTATTTTAGCATTTATTTAAAGTGCATTTGCTCATTTAAAGTATTAATTTCTGTTTTTCTTTCTTTCTTTAAATCTTAAATTGTTTAAATCTTGCATGATACAAACTTTTTAATGAAAGGAAAAAAATCTGCAAAAACGAAAAAAAAATCAGCAAAAACTGTTTTCAACATTGATAACAAGAATTGATCTTAGGAAGGAACGACTGAATGATTTCTGAAGGATCATGTGACACTGAAGACTGCGGTAACAATGTAACATTATTTGAAATTGTAATAATATTTCACAATATTGCTGTTTTTATGTTATTTTTATTATCAAAAAAATACAGCTTTGTTGAGCAGACGAAACGTCTTTTAAAAACATTAAAAAACCTTGAATGTTTTCAAACTTTTGACCGGTACTATATACATACATATATATATATATATATATATATATATATATATATATATCTACACACATAACATATATATACACATAATATATATATATATATATATATATATATAGTACCGGTCAAAAGTTTGAAAACATTCAAGGTTTTTTATATTTATAAACATTCAAGGTTTTTTTATATATATATATATATATATATATACATACATACGTACATATACATATATATATATATATATATATATATATACACAGTCAAACCAAATATTATTCAGACATTTTTGATATATTTTTAATAGTGGGTGCAGGACACTATAGTTCATTTATGTAAGTGAGAATAGCAAAATAAACTAAACTTTGACATACTATACCCACAAATTCTTCAAATAGTAAAATTGATAAAAAATTTGGAACCAAAAATTATTCAGACACTTTGACCTGACCATGTTTTGCTCAAGTGTTATCTGACATAAACTGTCAGACATTTTTTAATCTTAATTAACTATGAGATCTTGACATATTTGATTACCATTTTTTCTAAACTACAGTGATTTAACCGAATTAATGAATGAAATGTTCGAGGTGTCTGAATAAATTTTGGTTTGACTGTACATTAATAATCGTTTATTAATCTTCCAGTGGCCGCTGGTTGAGAGCCGCTGTATTCATGTGTGAATATATTTCAGTTCTGCAGGAAATGAAGTGCATGTTTCCATATGGACTACCAGCCGGATTATCCTGCTTTGCTGTCATTTTGGAGCTCAATATCCAGGATCCCCTTCCTCTCTTGTTATATTGAAAACAGTGGCCAGTCATTCAGGTTTGGACCCGCACAAGGGTGAGCAGATGATGCCAGAACTGACTTTGGTGATAATTATTCCTTTATATCAGTGTTTATCAGCAGATGCCAATGATCTCGAAACTGATTAATAAACCAAACCATAGTTTACATTTCAACCAGCCCCCCTGCTCAAAGAATATTGTCTGTCCATGCTGACAGATGGCTTATATGTGGATCATGGGATGAGTTTAGTCAGTTTTCATTCACCTGGATGAGCGCGATGAGAGGAGAAATGACCAGAGTGATGCCGCTGGCCAGAAGAGCAGGGAGCTGATAACACAGAGACTTCCCTGCTCCGGTGGGCATACAAACAAACACATCCCTGTCACCTGCGAGCACACACACACACACACATCAGGAAACAACAACACTGCACTAGCATTCAGTGTACTCCTGCTATTTTTCCCATAATAATCCAGTGTAAATATGTCATTGTCACCCTTCACTACTGCTTTCACGGCATCTTCCTGCTGCTGAGAGCGAAACTTGTCGAATCCAAAGTGATTCTGAAGCGCCCGTTGAACGGCACTCATAACTACATCGACAATCTTTCACTCAACTTTCATTGAGCTCTTGGTCGCGCACAGATGACGTCGAGCAGCGCGCTGTGACGCAAATATACTGCGTTCGTTTGAGTTTATCATAAGTTTCGCTATCATACATCACATTTTAAAGGGATAGTACACCCAAAAATGAAAATTCTGTCATCATTTACTCACCCTCAGGTTGTGCCAAACCTGTATAAATGTCTTTGTTCTGTTGAACACAAAGGAAGATATGTTTAAGAATGTGGGGCTCCGTTGGCTTCCATAGTATTGACTACAAAGTGCCCCAAAGTGGCCTGGTTAGAAACTTTCTTCAAAATATCTTCCTTTCCTAAATTCTATACAAGATATACGACTTGAGTGCATGATGACAGAATTTTCATTTCAAATATCCCTTTAAGTTTTTTTTCTCAATGATTTTTTTCTTGCATCATGCTGGTTTTTCTTGAAAAATTTGACATTTCATAGCATTTCTCTCTTTTTTTATTAATAAAAAAGGGGTGAATGAAGTAATAGCATGGTAAAAACATTGTAACATTCATTCACTCATTAATGAGCAGTTACTGATTAGATACAATATGGTTTTTATTTGAAAAATGTTATGTTATGACTGTTTTATAAGCTTACTTTCCACCGGGTCCGAGCATACAAAATTGTATAGTTTTTTTTAATGCATTATATATAATTAACACAATATGTTTTGTATTATTGTATTATTATTAAAAAAACGTTTAATATTTTCCAAATTTCCTGCCTATCGCAAATTGGTTGTGTACCTTTTATTTTGGAAATTATACCTTTAAAAAAAATCAATAAATCAATAATATTAAATTAATATGAAGATGTCTTTGTGCATTTTTTGATGTAATACATTAAAGTTCACTCAATTATGCGTTGTTTTTACCAATGCCTAAATAGTAATAACTACCTTTAAACACAATTTTAACTATAAATTCATCAGAGCATGACACACTCTTTTGCACTATAGTAAAGTTATCTCACAATGCATGTAAATGTAATCTTTACCTAAAGTACAAATCAGTAACATCTGACAGATAAATAAGAGCGAACACACAGGGTTGAGCTTATTTCCATTTATTATTCACATAAAGTGCATTTTCATGATTTCAGTTTGTCAGATGAATGTGAAAGTGCAGACAGGGCAGGTGAACACTATTATAATAAGGCGCAGACAGACGCAGGTTCAAAAGTACCACAGAAGCAGTAGCTGAAAGACATCGTACACTACCTTGATGAAATTATTGGTCTTGACCGCTATGGATCGCTGTCAGTCATAAGAACTGACCAACTAATATGGCCCAGTGGTTTATCTAATGCTAATGAAGTCTACAACACTGGTTCTCAACTGGTTTTGCTTCAAGACTATACATTTTTACACCAAACGACCCAACGCTGCATGTTTACTGACAAAAAGTAGTCCTTAGCATCCAACACTTAAACTTGCTATGAAATGCATATGCTTAACAATACACAAAATGATGTACTGGCTCAAGAAGAAAATTGTCTTCAAAGCTTGAGTGGTTTTTAATTGTCCTCTGAACTTCAATATATGGACCCTTTTCACATTACCGGGGCTCTCAGAAGCAGAAGTCGTCATACTTGGGTAAACTTCTATAGTAAACGGGAGATGACAGCAAATATAATTTTTGTATTCCCATTTGCTCCATTAACAAAAGAAAAAATCTGTAATAGAGTTTCTGTGAATTTCCAAAAGTGGGAAACATATAAAGAGATTGATTACAGCAGTCAAAAGAGAGAAAGATGTCGAATTTTCCTTCATTCCCTCAGCCGTTGTATTAGAAACACTCTCGCAGCAGCATTAATTTGTTTTTTGTCATTTACTGCCGGGGTAATATAACAAAAAGTATAGTGTTAGAAATGTACATACAACAGTTCGTTCAGGTTCTCGAATCTGATGAGAGCCGTACAATATTCCCCCAAAGGAACCTTTCACAGTTTGTATCACTCCGCTTGCGACGACTGTCATGGTGGTCGAATAAATCCACCATATTTCACTGTTGTTGTGTCACGGAATGTAGTTTTATGCATTTTTAGGCAAGAATGTAGTTATTTAGACCTCAATTGTGTGACTCATATATAAACATAGCACAATTTGTTTAGATGCTTTCAGAGATGCGAGCTCCAGGCCGTCAGCGACCATTCAGTGCTCGAGTACCCGCAGAGAACAGCTTCATCACGGCCAGTCCTGTGGGAATTTGCCGCTGGCTCTTATGTAGATAGTGTTTAAACATGAGATATAATTAATTTGGGGTATATCAAACAGGTGATCTTTGATCTTATTAATCTTTTACTTGTTCCAGAGCAAATCGATTTGGGTTAAGGGTGAAATTAAGTTCCATAACTTTATATTTAACTTAAATCTTGTACTAGAGCGCTGCTTTTGTATGCTTGACTAAATTGCTTGCTTGTGTTTATTTCCTATTGACTTTTATAATGGCTATTGTTCATTTAAATATTATTGCTCAATAAATATTATTTTATATAAATAATATGCCATAAGTGATACTGAGAAAGGGTCCGTTAGTGATCCTGATATGATTGTCTTCATGAGTGAGTCAGTGGCAAAATGAAATTACTGGTTCTAGTTGTGGGAAATCCCCTTAACTTTTAAAAGGACAAAGATATCGCTTTCCACAGCTGACATTCAAACAGATTTTTTATAATGGATATAATATTATGGACATCGACCTGAAGAAGTAATGCTGTACCAGATGCAGGTAATACATTCTAATAGTCGATCTCTTTCTCATAATACCATAATTTCTACATTATACAATAAGCTTCAATGAAGCAACTCAACGTTCTTTCATTACTAGTTCTGAAGTGCCGTTTCAGAATTAGTAATGGAGGCTTGGGCTCAACTGTTAAACTGTCAACTTGAGATTTGAATCCATGGCGGAAGGAAGTAGTTCCTCACAAAACAGGGTTTTTAAAGACACTCCGTTGTTATTTCTTATTTATTTATACACTTGTGCCGTCGAATTGTTGTATAAACGTAATATCACACTCGTAGCTGTGTGTTACGGCTGTATATCAGCACGGCTGTGATTACCTACGGCCGAATCACAGCCGTGCCGATATACAGCCATATCGCATTGCTACTCGTGTGATATTGCTTATATATACTATTTTTTTAAACAAAAATATGAAAAACTTTGCAATGTTGATTACTGTGGAAACCTGTCATTACAAGTCTCTGAAAAGGGTCCATACTCACACAAGTGCCATTGTGCATTGAATAAAAAAACTAATCCCAAATTTTCCTTTTTACCCCAACCCTAATTTCTGCGTTGCAAAATAAGGTGGATATACAACTGTTGTATATAAAGATGTATTTGTTGCATGCTTTTTCCCTGCTCCTTCTGAACAAACAGTAACATTTTTAGGCTGCGACCGGTTGAGAACCACTGCTCTAGAGATTAAGCACTGGGCTCTGATTGGAGGCGCTGTGAT
This sequence comes from Zacco platypus, assembly GCA_038088235.1. Taxonomy (NCBI): domain Eukaryota; kingdom Metazoa; phylum Chordata; class Actinopteri; order Cypriniformes; family Xenocyprididae; genus Zacco; species Zacco platypus. The sequence continues at coordinate 33,353,095 of CM076083.1, read as the reverse complement.
CTCAACCCCACAGGCACATGCCGGGACACACGCAGTGGCTCCTGTTCCCGGGCGATCTGATCACCAGGTCCTTCACGATCTCCACCGTGCCGAAGAGTGGGAAGAGCTTTTCGCCAAATGTCTCGTTGTAGGTGTAGATGTGGGAGCGGTTCTCCACGTCGTAGAAGGACAGCTGGCCGTTGCCGAAGTCAAGGTAGACGCCGACTTTTCGAGGAATCAAGTTAGCCGGCAGGGCGGTGAAGGGCACGGTTAGGGCCTTCAGCTCCGTGCCGCGCTCCAGTCGCAGGGTCAGGTATCCGGTGTCGGTGTTCAGGGACTTGAAGCCCTTACGCAAGGCCGACTCTTTCGCCACGCCAATACGCCAGTCCATTTCTCCAACATCCACCTCCCAGTACTGGCGGCCAGAGGAGAAGCCTTCGGATCCGACCGCACACCACCAACCGTCAAAGCGCTGGTGATAGTTGGGAACGTCTTTGCGCTTGAAACCACAGCGCATGCGCCTCTCATCCTCAGAGATCAGCAGGTCGGGATTGGCCGTGTCCAGGTCAAGGGTCACCTCCACTATGATGGAATGAATGGAGGGTTAAGACTAATGTGTAATGAATGAATCAGTTAAGAAACTATGAATCGATCAAAATGGCTGTTTTTCCAATGTAGGCAGCATTTTAAGTCATCAAAGCAATGCTTTCGATACAAAGCATACATAAGGTTTGAAAGAGACCATCTTTAAGGCCTTGACACACCAAGTTGATGTCAAAGAACTAGTGGCGACGAAAGCTGACTGTGTTGTCACCCCGCGTCGCTGCGGCTCGGCCAAAAAGCTGCTCTTGAACATACTAAAAAGACTAAGGGTGCGTTCACACTTGTCATGTTTGGTTCGATTAAAACGAACCCTGGTTCGATTGCTCAGTTAGTGCGGTTCGTTTGAACATACGTGAACGCTGCCATCCGAACCCTGGTGCGGACCGAGACCGCTAAAAAGACGGGTCTCGGTCCGCTTCCAAACGAACTCTGGTGCGGTTCGATTGATATTATATGAACGCAACACGGACCAAAGACATGTAAACGAACCAAAAACAGGACGTGATGTCACAAGATGAGACACTACAATCAGCTGATTTGACGACGCGGGAAGATCGGTGTATCCAAAATGAGTCGAGGGCAAACGTGGAGCAACGAGGAGGTAAAGCGCCTCATCAATATTTGTTTCTGCATACAACGGAGGAAATGTCTTTGTAGTCACTAAGTCATGTCTTACATGTCTTACCTCCTGCATCACAGATCCAGTCCCACACTAAAAACAACAAAAGCAATAATTAGCTCAAGTTCATCTTCCTGCAAAGCTGGAATATATTCAGATGGTCCGAAGTGAAGCACTAACAAACTGACTCACCTATGTGAGGAACATAAGGGGTGGCACCTAAGAGAAAAACAACAACAAAAAAGAGAATTGAGCTAAAAATATCAGCAAGATTTTTAGTACCAAACATAATATGACTTTAGCCATTGTCAACAAACCTGTTTATATGGATACTAACTCTTGAATCCAATGAAAATATAGTGTTTACATGCACAACGTATTCAGGTTTGCTGACAATGGCTAAAGTCATTTATATCACATTTGATATCTTTTTAGATTCATGATATTCAAGACACTGAAGAGATGATCTGACCTATTTTTTGGCTCCTCTGTTTCCACATGAGCCACTTTTGGGGAATGTTCTCCTGAACACACAGATAAATCAGAAGTATTTTGTGTTACTATCCAGCAGTTTGTCCTCTCTGAAGTTCCTGTAATGTCAGTTTCCTCATACCTTGTCTAGCTCTTTGTTGATGAGTGTCCAGAACACCAGCTCCACGGCCGACTGCAGGGTGGCCATCCGACCTCTTCTCCAGTGATTCTCAAAGTCATCCAAAACCGCCACCACCTGCTCTCCAGGCCAGACGCTTTGCTGCACACGGAGGGGAAATATAATGATTATAATATTCAAAAAATAATAGCTGAAAAGTCTGAGGATGTCATCTAAAACATGTATGTTCGTACTTTTCTCCACTGAACACAAAGGAAGCTCGGCTCTTTTCCACACACTTTAAAAGTGGTTCATCAGAAACGTTGTATGTGAAATACATGTTTTGACATTTTTTCAGTTTTCAACCATTCCTTTGACGCTGTAAAGCCTGACATATATAAAATGTGTCCAATTTATTTATTAAAACTCGAATAGTTTATTGAGTATCATATTTGATACATCAGGATTTTATGTATGAGATAGTGAGAATATGAAGCTCATATTCAAAATCTATTTTATTCAGAAGCCCAAACTGAGAAAAAACACACAATTTGATCTATGATTCTGATACTTGTAATGTAAATCAATGAATCAGCATTTTTTTAATGAATTGTTTACCAACTCAGTCTTAAAGTCTCTTGTCGCCACCTACTGGTGTAACTATATAACCTGCACTGAAGTCAGACTCAATAAAAATGATTATTTACTTAACAAGAATATCCATTATAAACATTGTATTTAATATATTAATGTATAATCTAATTAAATATTTTAGTGGCTAAATATTTTAAGTCAATAGATTGAAATTCTAGACAGACTTTGTTAATGTTTCCATACTTGCCAACGTCATTGTTTACTTTGCATGTAATTTCTTCAATTCTGTTTTATTAGTATATTTTATGCATCTATTTACCTTGTTTAAAGTTTAAATATAAAGATATAGTTTGATAAGTGAGATCTATCATTGTAGTCCTTAAACTAAAAATGTAGTGCTTGAAAAGTCCTTGAATGTCCTAAAATGTCATTTTACAGTATCTCCATGAACCCTGTCAGAAATGTGCATAACATATATGATACAGTAGTATTTTTAGGGTTAAACATAGAGGCAGTGTGAGCACCTCAGGTTGGGCCCGCAGGTCTTTGGTCCAGGTGAGGATGAGTCTCTTGGCGCTCTCCATGTCCTGCTCACTGCTCAGAGCCAGATCCTTCCGGTCATTGCTCTCTGGCCAGCCGTCAGTCTGCATCGGTCTTTTCTGTTACAACAATATTTTGTGACTAAATAGGCAGCCTTTTAAGGTGTCAAAAATCTGATTTATTTGCAGTACTTTGGTTTCAGTGAGTGCCTGTATATGAGGTATAAATGTGTATCTCACCTTGCTCTCTAGCAGCGATGCCCACTCCAGAATGAAGGCCCTGCAGGCGAGAGTGGGCCAAACATCCTCACTCTTCGAGACGTGCTCCAAAACCTCTGACCTCTGGGACCGTCAGGAGAGAGGACACACACACACACACACACACACACACACACACACGACACTCATGAGCTCATCTCTGCATGACCAACATCACACTGAAAGACGTGAAACCACACTGTCATTGACTTATGGTTTCATGAATCATGATTTCAGGGTTAAACCTGATTTGTTTGGTTTGTCTAAAAGCAAATGACACTCCCCATTAAAAAATCACTTGATGCTTTTCACTTATTTTAGCCATTCTGGCAAGCTACACCGATCACAGAAATTATTGTGGGTTTTTATTAATTTTTCGACTGTTTTTAATAAGAAAATATGCATAATAGAGCTGCACGATTCTGGATAAAATGAGAATTACAATTTTGTGGTTTCAAATAGAGATCACGATTCTCCTTCGATTCTGAATATACAACCAAACAAAACAACATGTCATTTACTAGAGGTTCAGACAAAATGTACATTTGCTGGAAAAAGTTTGAATAAAATTATTAAAAAAATGGTTTTGAATGAATTCAATGACTCATTAAGCCATACGTGTTTCATTACTGGATGAATCTGTGTTTTTGAACGAATCTTTTGATTCAATTACAAAAAAAATGTAAGTCACTTATCGCCACCTAGTGGAGATAGATTGATACAACCGTTATTTGACGCGCCAAATTCGTTTCAAAAGTAGTAGTTTGCTCTATTTTGATCGCTATCGTAGATGTCAGCGTTTATAAACTAACTTAAAACTTATATTTCAGTACTTCTGTGATCATTTGATTATTTGTAACACAGAAATAGGCTAATGTGTGGTTCAAAACTGCTCTCTCTGGCAGCACGAACACATATTTGAATGTTCCGGTATGATTTTGTCAAAGGTTTAAAAGACACAAATAAGATCACGTGGGTGCTTCAATCGAGATCGCAATTAATCGTGAAGCTCTAATGCATAATAAACATTACAACGTTAAGCGAATGAATGCCAGTGGGCGGAGCCTATGGTGCGATGATAATCATATGCAAATGTATGTACATAAACAAATCCCGCGATATCAAAACAAACCATTTCTGGAGCTTGATTAAATAAATGCTTTGTTTATAATGAGGACATTTTAAGTTCTGAACCTTGCGGGATGTTTTAATGGTAGAGAGACATCTTATATGTCAAGGCAAATTTGATTCCCCTTTAAATTTTCCCAACCTTTTCTGCATGCGATCATTCGGCCATCAGCTCTGATTCATCAGTGTTTTAGTCATGTTTCTGTGGCTGTACCTGACAGACGCGTCCCAGGTCCTTAGCGAGGTTCACAATGAACTGCTGGCTCTCGTCCAGCGGTTCTCTCTTCTCATTCTTCGCCTTCTTTCGAAACTCCTGTACGCAAACAAATCTTTATTCCAGATATTTCAATTCACTGCCTCCAGGCCTTATTCATCAAACACAAGAGGAACAAATTCATACGGTGCATTTTACTTATGATAGTCAGAAATCACCCAAACAAAACAAAATTTCTTTTCATTTCAGTCATGTGGGTATTTTTTGGCTACAGTAAACTAATGTGGACCAGATTTTATGCCGACAGTCAAAAGTTTGACTATGTGAGACTATATTTCAAGGCTGTTGTCAGTTCAGGCAGTTAAAGTTGTTCATGAAGGCTACGGCAAACAAACAAGGACAATGTTTGATTAAAATGCAGCTCATGCCTGATCTACTTCTTCTGTCTTTGTCTTCTGTTAATGAGCAGCAAAAGACTCACCACTATTGAAATGAGTAACAAAGAGCAGCCTTTATCTCACTTTTGGACTACAGGATTGAAAAGAAGGACAAACTTTGCTAGGCTAACTGATGTCAACACTAGTCATAGCAACAGTGTCCCTATTGTTCAAAATCATCGTTTTTAAGTCATTCAGACTATCAAGACATTTACGGAAAGTACCGTACCTTAAACTTCTCTGCAACATTCTTGGTTGGTTCAACCAGAAACTGAAGACACTGCATCATCATGGCTGCTGCTCACAGAAATGCTTCAAGAGAGGGAATAACAACAGAGAAAACAGGAAATCACAAAAGCTTTCTATCCCAGTGATACACAAGCCTGCTGAAAAACAGAACCGTTTGTTGATCTCACAACAGATCAATGATTAAACTCAAGGCAGATTTTAATGACCAAAACAGTCTCAACCTGCCCTTGACCTGAATAAAGCAAAGCTTCAAGTGTTCAATGTTTATACAACATTTGACCAAAACCATTGTGAAAAAGAAGTGTACCTGACTGTATTGAATGTGCACTTGTAGTGTACTAAAATGATACTGTTTAAAAATACTGTACTTGCAGATATATTGTATAATATTATGAAATTTAATTTGAAATAAAAGGCCACTTAAGTGAATGTTTCTCAACACACTTAAGTAGACTTTTAAAAAGTACACTTTGTAATGTGAAATTAAAATTTTTACTGTAAAGTACATTTTAAATCGTTGTTTAATAATCTTCTGTCGCGCTTTAAAGAAGTGCACTTATTTTAATGTGTTGACAAACACTAAAGCACATGCAAAGTGCTTGATTATAATTTTAACTGTTTAAATTAACATATTTTAAATGTACTAAATTGCAAATTCATAACTAACTTTAACTATATTTCAAAAACAATAGCGGTAATTATGAAATTACATATAAATATGTACTTAAAATGCCACTTAAAGGGATAGTTCACTCAAAAATGTTAATTCTGTCATCATTTACTCACCTTCAAGCTGTTCCAAACTTGAGTTGATTTCTGTTGTACTCAAGGGAGGATATTTGGACGAATGTTTGTACCCAAGCGGATCTCGCCGCCCATTGACTGCCATAGTAGGAAAATAAATAGTATGGTAGTCAATAGGGGGCGAGATCTGCTTGGGTACAAACATTCGTCCAAATATCTTCTATTTAATGCTGAACGATTAATTGCGATTAATCACATCCAAAATAAAAGTTTGTGTTTACATAATATATGTGTATGTGGTGTGTATAATTATTATGTATATATAAATACACACACATACATACATGTATATATTTAAGAAATATTTGTATGTAAATACTGTACATATATTCGTATAATTCGTATTATATATAAAAATATATAAATATAACAAATATTTCTTAAATATTTACATGTATGTACGTGTTTGTATTTATATATACATAATAATTATACACACCACATACACATATATTATGTAAACACAAACTTTTACTTTGGATGCGATTAATCGCGATTAATTGTTTGCCCAGTATTTGCATTGAGAAGAACAACAAAATTTATACAGGTTTGTAACAACTTCATTTTTGGGTAGACTATCCCTTTAAATGGGTCAGAAAAAATGAATAATAATTGCATTTGATATAAATCTAAGTAACTAAGTGTCTGAAAACATTACATTCACTTTACACTTAAGTATTTTTTTTTTCTTTTAAATTAAATTATCTCCATAATAAGCACTCTTTTTAAAAGTACGTGTGCTTCTTTTTCACAAGGGTAGTAATATGACAACAAAACTAGATTTGATCATTTTCCGAAGATAATAAGAGGTGCTTGTCTATGCAAAATTCTCTATCACGAGTGCTGTGGGTGTTTGCAGGGCAGTTTTCTATTCGTCCGCTCATGATATGCAATGTATATGCCATGATATGCGTATGCATCATACGCCCATCTATGCAAAAGCTACATGTCCGTCATTTGAATAGCCTATAAGTATCTAGGGATGAACGCACACACGTGACGTAAAGCAGTCTGTAATTCAGTCTAGAGGAGGATTATCCAAACAACTCCTGTTAGCAAGGTTGAAGAGCTGACAAACATACCTCATTTACAGTATGTCATATTGTAAACTAAATGAGCCATTAAACACAGCACAGGAACTGATATCTATTACGAGGAGCTAAACGTGTTGTGAAATATGATTAAATACCGATTATAATCATTTGCATCCAGCATTTTATAATTAAAGGACTCATTTATACCGTACAGGCAAAAAATTTTGTCATGACGTGTTAAATATCTGCATTAATACTGGAGTTCAGAAGGATATAATGAATTAATATAATGGAAATCAGTAAAATGTTATGACTGCATTGCAATGCTGACAGGCAGTCTAGACCTGCTGAGTAAATACTGGAGGAGACACATGACTTTGCTGCACTGCACAAGATCATTCATGTATACTGATGAGGTAATGCCCTTGAATGACATTCTCAGTCATACAACACAACATCATTTGCATGATCTTCACACTGCGAGAGTATGTAAACAACGCCATGCTGTTTTTCTTTGCATGACGTGAGGAATATGAGAAAACAACATGCTGGAAAGGGTTTGCAAGAAATAGACATACAGTAAATAATTCAAAATGCGTAGCTGCATGTGTCTCTACGCATTCGTCGCTGTACCTGCAGGAGGTGTGCTGTGTCGCTGGATGGACCCTTCGCAAGAGAAAGTCGTCCGGCGTGTCAGTGGAGAGTGAAGACTGCAGCGAATACTTGACCTTGTTTACATACAGTGACTTCGCAGAGCCGAGCGCGAGCCGAACGTCATTCGGGTGTTTCCGGAAAACAGATGCGGAATGAACGCGACTCCATGTTTATTGTGGCCCGAGGAAAGCGAGTTTTATTGTACTATGATTATACGTGTTCCTTTTCTTTTCTTCGTAATTTATAACATGTTGTTTTCTAAATAAAAATGATAATAAATATTAATAAAATAAAAATTTGACAATGTTACCGAAGTGAATAAGAGTGAATGTGTTTAAAGTATGCCTAGTTAGTTAGTTAGTTAGTTATATTTAACATGACATTTAATTCTCCCAAACGAAAATTAGGCCTACCACATCAATCTCCCACCAGTACAAATCAAAATAAATGAAGATGTGATGCCCTTCAAACAGTTGGAAATGCTCGAATGTTTTTATTTATTGGTGGTGGTGTTAGCAAGGAAATCATACTGCTTATAAATTTCGTTATTATAATACTTTAGTTATGAATTGCCCCTAAATCAAAGTTAGCACAGTCTTACCCAGCTAACAAGTTTGGTTTCCGGAACGTTTTTTTTATGGTTAGCCTGGAAAGTTTAGGGAACGTTCTGTACAAGTTATGTTATTTAAAACGCTCCTAGAACGTTATTTTATGGTTGCAAAAAACATTCCTAGTGAAAAATACTCTCTCTCTCTTTCTCTCTCTCTCTCTCTCTCTCTCTCTCTCTCTCTCTCTCTCAACAGGGGACTCCTCCTCTTTAATGCATCAGCGTCAATGTAGGCAAAGGTCTAACTGAAATAAAATCACCATAAATAGTCATGAATGCCATTTTCTAGTTTGTTTGTTTTTTTGGTTCATTCAAACGGTCAGACATGTATTTATCTTTGAGTCCAGAGAAAATTTAAGTTTTTGATATTAAGATAATCTACTTTTTAAAAATATAATGCATAGTGCTAGTAGCCCTAAGTTTATTAGTCACATTCTTCCACTTGAGTAAACTTCAAATGAACTATCGCTACTTACCTTAGCCTACTATACATGTTCATTTAAACTTTAAATTGTATTGGTTTATTAAATATGATACACAAAGCAATTTGCAGGTGGAAGCAAATCACAAATTTGAGAGGAACGTTTATCATTGACGTCTCTGTTTATCACTTGGGAATCTACAAACAGATTCAGATTATTTTATTTAATGTCATGTCAGCAATCAAAGCTATTTTCATGGCAAAAATTCAATTACAAAAACACAATTATCATACAAATACAATAAAAACAAAACAAGTATAAACAGCAAGTCATATTATATAATTTTTTTTAATAAACATATGACAAAAAAAATCCCAAACCTTTTCAGTCATAATCTCATTAAATATGTCCTTCAGTGAAGAAACTTCATAAGAGCATCTGCTTGTTAAGTCCAGGACAATCTAATAAAATATGTTTGACAGATAAGGGAATCTTACAAAACATACATAAAGTTGGATCTTCACCTTTAAGCAAAAAAGCATGGGTCAATTTTTAATGTCCTTATTAAGAGCTTCGGAATCTACAAACAAAACAAATCCATGAATCCACAGTATTTAGTGTACTTCCAGGGACACAGCCAAGTGAGAGCAGAGTAAAGGCTGAAAGGGTTTCTTCCCGGTTTTTTGTTGCTGTAAACAGTTTCTGTTTTTTCCGGTCACGTCGCAGCTCATCAGATACAATCAGTGTAAACAGCCAGAACCAGTATGTTTGGATAAACTTGTTAATTTGTTTTAACTTAAGACTCCGTTAGCCAAGAATGCTGACTGGAAATAGACGGAGACTGAACTCGGACACACAGCGCCAGTCGGAGAAACTATTGAATAGAGACCAAATCAACTGTCCACATTTCCAACATCTTACAATCACATTACATTGATATAAGTACATTCTGTTCATTGTCGGTTTTCCTGTCAAAAACTAATGGGTAACTAGCATGGATTAGCTAGATTTTCAAAGACTGAAACAAACCAACGTAGAAATATAATTTCATAACATTCAATATCATAAAACACATTCTCACTTGTGAAATGTAATAATCCCTTGCTGTTTAGTTTTTAGATTTCTTTCATTTGAACACCCATACGCTGAAAAAAGTCCGGCATCGTCCATGAATTCAAAGTACAGGCGGAGACAGCAGCGTTACCGAGCTACTTCCTATGACAAGACCCCTGTTCCAAGATGGCGGCGGTTTTGACGCATGCTGAGAACCCCAAGGTGACGTCTAGTGTATATGTCTATGACTTTATATTATGAAAAACGCTCAATAACTTCATTGTAACACGTCACTGCTCTCCTGCTGCTTGTACTGGAACACTTAGTTTGATAAAAAAAATTATATATAACTTTTATGTTTGTTATGAAACAAAATCAATAACTTCACTGTTAATAGTAAAACATTTAATAACTTGTAATGCCATCAAATTCAGTAAGCAATTATCATGCTGGTCCATGCTGGTTGTAAGTATATAAACTGCATAACATCATTTGTGTAAAGAAGGCCTTTTTGTGCTACTTGCCAAACTAAGTGTTGTAGTGTAACCAGCAGGAGAGCAGTGATGTTTTAACACTACAGTGTGTAACATTGAAGTTATTAATGACAATTTTTGTAGAAATGCTTTTCTGATTTTGCACTTTTCAGACGGTCCCTTCGGACTTGTCTCTCTGCCGCCTGTTAATAGAGACCAATTTATATATTATAAAGCTTGTTTGAGGAAAATCGGGTTGTTGTAGCTCGTTGTCTCAGTTGGAAATAGCTGTCATTTGTGTTTTAACAACGTTTAGCTCATGAGTTATTGATCCAGGAACCTCGAATCTGTGAATATATTGCCAACTTTACTGAACTCCTTAAGCACTGACCGCATTTCATTTATATTTGAGTCAAACAAGTTCAAAATGAGCCGCGCATCATTTGTGTGTATTAATGCTCGAGCTGACTTGGTAAACACTACTGCCAGACAGAGGGACATTAAACAGGAAGGTTTTGTCCGAACTCGCGACAGGTTTTGCAAGGGAACGCAAAATGTTTTGTTTTTTTTAATTCCTCCCATGCCAAATTTTTTCCACCACCACGTCCTTTTAGGGGCTCCGTAGACATTAAACAGGAAGGTTTTGTCCGAGCTCACAAGAGGTTTTGCGCGGGAACGATAATATCTTTGCGAGGGAACGCAAAGTTTTGCATGGGAAAAAAAAATTCCTCCCATCCCTTTTTTTTCCCCACCACGTCCCTTTAGGGGCTCTGTACATTTTGATACCTCCCCTGTAAAAGAAAATCTTCTGATGCGGAAGACACGTGCGTGTGGAAACAGTTATCGAAATGCAGAGGGAATATTATTTAAAAATGTTCTGTTTTGTTATAGGCATAAGCTAAGATTTGAATTTGTGCATATTGTGAATGAATGTAATGAACTTGTTCACGTGGCTTTCCTGGTAGCCTTTCAGTTCAGAGGTGGGAGAGTTATCAGACTTAAACTAGAGCATGGTAAAATGTGTGGATTTGACTCGTGTGTTTTTAAGTTGTGGTTAGGACTTTTTTTTCCACAGTAGGGGCAATAAACCCTAAAGCAATGTACTTGTCCTTGTCCAATGTCTTACTTTCTCAAAATGTTAAAGGCATAGTTCACTGAAAAATGATGAATTATGAGCACTGACAGGTGAAGTGAATAACATTAATTATTTCTTCATCACGGCACCTGTTAGTGGGATATGTTAGGCAGCAACTGAACTGTCCTCCAAGATGATGTGTTAGAAGCAGGAAAAATGGGCAAGCGTAGGGATTTGAGCGAGTTTGACAAGATCCAAATTGTGATGGCTAGATGACTGGGTGAGAGCATCTCCAAAACTGCAACTCTTGTGGGGTGATCCCGGTCTGCAGTGGTCAGTATTTATCAAAAGTGGTCGAAGGAAGGAACAGTGGTGAACCGGCGACAGGGTCCTGGGCAGCCAAGACTCATTGATGCACGTGGGAAGCAAAGGCTGGCCCTTGTGGTCCGATCTAACAAATGAGCTACTGTAGCTCAAATTGCTCAAGAAGTTAATGCTGGTTTTGATAGAAAGGTGTCAGAATACACGGTGCATCAGTTTGTTGATGGGGCTGGATAGACCCAGTCCAGTCGGGGTGCCCATGCTGACCCCTGCCCACCACCGAAAGCACCAAAAGTGGGCATGTGAGCATCAGAACTGGACCACAGAGCAATGGATGAAGGTGGCCTGGTCTGATGAATCACGTTTTCCTTCACATCACGTAGATGGCCGGGTGCATGTGTGTCATTTACCTGGGGAACACATGGCACCAGGATGCACTATGGGAAGAAGGCAAGCCAGTGGTGGCAGTGTGATACTTTGGACAATGTTCTGCTGGGAAACCTTGAGTCCTGCCATGTGCACCCTTTCATGGAAGCTAAAATGCTAAAATGGTTCAGGAATGGTTTGAGGAGCACAACAATGAGATTGAGGAGTTGACTTGGCCTCCAAATTCCCCAGATCTCAATCCAATGGAGCATCTGTGGGATGTCCTGAACAAACAAGTGGAGGCTCCACCTCACAACTTACAGGACTTTAAGGATCTGCTGCTAACATCTTGGTACCAGAGACCACCCCTGTTGAAAAAACAGCATATGCTGGTTAGGTATGTTTTGAAGCATGGCAGCTGGTTTAAGATGGTGTCGTTGGTCATGAGCTGGTTTAAGCTGGTCAAGTGCTGATCCTAAGCTCTAGCTCCAGCTCAGGACAAACTAAAGACCAGCATAAACCAGCTCAAACCAGCTGCCATGCTTCAAAACATACCTAACCAGCATATGCTGTTTTTTTCAACAGGGACAGCACACCTTCAGGGGTCTAGTGGAGGCCATGCCTCGACAGGTCAGGGCAGTTTTGGCAGCCAAAGGGGGACCAACAATAATATTAGGAAGGTGGTCACAATTGTTATGAATCCTGTTCAGGTTACTCACCTGCCACCAGATGTCGCCCTCCTATCTCACGGACTCTCTCAACCGCACTACACTTCCCATAAGCCCCTTGTGTTAATCATTTCCCAGCTGTAGCCAATCTACCCCGCTATTTAAGTCTGTTCCGTTTCACTGTCTATTTGCGAAGTCTTGTTCATCTGTACTATTCCGAGCACGTTATCCTTGTCTGGTTTACCTGTTTTCTGACATTTATTTGCCTGCCTTTGACCTTCCGCCTGGACACTTACTACGAATCTGCCTGTTCCCCGCTGTTATTGTTTGCTGTTGTGTTGACCATTGCCTGTACGACTACGTTTTTGCATTAAAGCTGCATTTGGATCTCACTCGCTGACTCGCTCATCATTACAACAATGTATACTGAATATATATTAAAAGACAAACAATTTTGGTGAGGGAGGGGTAACCCCACCCAAAAATACACTTTTTAAAAGTGTACTTAAGTGGCCTTTTATTATATTAATGTTATTTCATCTGCAAGTACAGTTTTTGAAAAATATACATATATATATATATATATATATGTATGTATGTATATATATATATATAGTATATATAAATTAAGTACTATACACTTAATTACACTACAAATGCACATTAAATACAATTAAGTGCACTTCTTTTTCACAAGAGCTCTTCTCCTCAACACTCTTCTATTCCAGACTCTGTTTTAATAGGAACCCTAATGAAAAGTTGTGTTCAAATCCCCATAAAGAGCTCATTCTGTGTGATTAACGTCTCTCATTTGAAGGGCTGTTTTACGGGATCGGTGACCTGAGATCTAATGAAGCGGACTGTGTCTTCATCTGATTGACATGTGTCAGTCACTCCTCATTGTGTCTCTGAAGACGCAGGCCCCAGCTGTGCGGCCTAATGGACAGAAGACAGGCCTCTATTGTGTCTCTCATTAGGACATCAGTGAAGACAATAGAGACGCTATAGGAGCTGAAGAGTTACGCTTTAAACCACTTTCAGGCATTCAGAGCTCATTTGGTCACAGGTAACTAAAGGAATTATCTGTTGTTAGGGTTGGCAAAGTTGCTACTTCCTAAAATGACCACTAGAAGACACAGTTTCACTAAAATGCTTCAGTGTGCAGCAGAAGCCTAGTCTATAGGCAATACTATAGTGTACTTAAATAATATATATCACAATACAGTAATGATGATCGGATCTTTTTGTTGGTGTTTTTTGCAGAGTGCGCTTAATTTTTAAAAAAGTTACAGTTCCCTATTTATTTCTATGGTATCGTTTAATTATGCATTATTCACATTTCTTATTGGTATCATCAATGTTGAAAACAGTTCAGCTTAATATTTTAGTGGAGCTCATGATCATGCTGCTTTTGTATAGTTTGTGCTTGCTGTTTAGTAATCATTTAAAACTTTAATTTAACTTAAATTTAATAATCATTCTTATCACCCTCAAGTTGTTCCAAACCTGTATACATTTCTTTCCTCTGCTGAACACAAAGGAAGATTTTTGGAAGAATGTGTGTAACCAACCCCATTGACTACCATAGTAGGAAAAAAAAAATCCTATGAAAGTCAATGGGCGGCAAGATCTGCTACAAACATTCTTCCATTCGATATCGTCCAGGTTTTGGACACCACTACAAATAGCTGCCCCGCAAATAGTGCCCTATTTAAGGGTATGAGTTTGGACACAGCCCTGTTCCCTATGTGCATTATTTTTGTAGTTAAGCTGCATATTGTGCCTTTCAGCCATGACCATCCTTCTTAAACCTTGTGCTTTAAAGAAAATGTTTTCAACTTACCTTTTGAAAGATGCAAAAGTGTTTGCAGAGGAAAATGAGAACACATGTGACCTCAAACTCGTTACACATGAAACACCTTGAATTGAAGTCATTTGAATTTTGTTTGTGAATGCAAATGTGTGAACTCGTACGCTCACGAGCCTCAGTATTTACAGTAAAGGGGTGAAAAGGAAGGAAAAAAAGATGATTTAGAGTCTGTTTATACATGACACCGTTTTCAACTAAAAATGGAAAACTTTTTATGCATTTATTTACACGCGTTTTGGGGGCCTGAAAAGTGCAAGTTTTTGAAAACGCTACAGTTATCGTCTGTGTGTAAACTACAAAAACATGAATTTGTGAAAACTGTTTCTTTACAAAGTGACGTCGCCATCTACTGGCCTTGCATGAATAATACAGCGATTTTAGTCGTTTTCACGGATCCGTGTGAACAGGGATTGCTTTGACAACGTTGTCATCTGCATGAGAAAAACTTTTTAGTACATCGTTGTCGTGTAAACGTTCCCTTAGCATACAAAGAAACAGCTCTAAGTCTTGTGATACTTTTACAAACTGTACATTTCTCTGTATTTGCCATTTTTATTCACAGTGGAAAAAAAGAGCACATTTATAAATGGCAATTCAAACAGAATTTCAACAAGGCGTCATTTGGTTGGACAAGAAAATATATTTACAAAGAAAAAATTACACCAGTTTGGTTGAATTAAAACTAATTTCCATTCTCTCGGCCTAAAATAATGATAAAATCTGTTCTAAAGAAGCTAATTTTACAAAAAGAATATAACTCTCATACAAAAGTACATGATTACATTGACGAAATAGTAATAAAAGATTTGCAAAAACAAGAAATCTTCCCTGTAATGTCCAAAACATGGCTTCAAATGTCCCTTTTTCAGCACAAAGGTGAGTATAATACATCAATTGCTACTTTGGTATGAGATGAACCGGCCATCTCTGAAAAATTAAACATGAAAATAGACTTTAGGCTTGGAAAAGTCATGGAAATATCTAATATCAGTATAATTCGATATAGAAGCAGTTAGATGCCATTTTTAACAGAGACAGAACTTAAATTCTTGCATATTCTTGTTCTCTTCTCCCTTTTTTTCCAGTGGTGATGCATTATCTTTCTTCTCTCATAGTGTGCTAGTGCAAGCTATTGCATAGGTCAAGTCTTGTCATATTTTGGTGTCTTTTGCAAGCACAGCGGATTCACGCACACGTCTGCTACAGTGCCGGGTGAGCGATCAGCTGTCAAGGCCTCGATAGCTCAACAGCTGTTCATTTCCCGCCGAGGATGACGGACTGCATTCTTCCCTTCGCGTGAGTGCGTTTTAATGAACAGTGTTATTGGGATCTTGTGAGTCTGTGATGTGAGGTAGAGCTTCATAAGCAGGTAAATCCGTGCCAGGCTCGGAGACCGCAACCGGATGCTCCTCGGTTGCCAGGATGTCAAACGGGACGTCAACGGACTGGACGGACTGACGAATGCTTTCCTCATATGTGGGAGGCGGCTGTGGTAGAAACAGAGATAAAGCCTGACTTAAACCACATGTGTGACACACAAGATAAATGCGTGTGAAGCACTTCTTCAAAAGAGATTCTGCTCATGTCACACATTTTTGTATGTTTAACCAAAAATAAAAAAAAACTTGGAAGGTGCTTCATGAATTACATTTAGGATTAAGAAATCAAAAGAAAAATTTCATTGACCCGTTCACACTGAACTATAACGATAAAGCTTTAATAATCATTCTAACTCAGCGATAACGATAAATTAACAAAATTGTCAGAAACTCTTTCAGAATGATTTTTTACAGTTGATGAATGATAAAAACATTGACAGCCAATCAGAATCCATCCTGCTTTAAAGAGTCGCACCAAAGGATGATAACATTGGCCCTGTCCCAAATGACAGACTTCATGTGCACTTGCAGTCTTGTGGACTTAAAATGTGCGCCATCGATATGCACTATTGCCAAGACCGCAGTACCTGACAGTCAAAGACCCTGTCCCAAAGGACACCGTAAACACTTTGCCGCAGAGCTCGCACCAGTGAAAGTGACATGTGAATTCCAGGTATTCCATACTTGGAATTTGTCCTCTTTCACCCATCCAAGTAAGTGCACACACATTAGGAGAAGTGGGCAGCTATTTTGCTGCGGCACCCGGGGAGTGATTGGGGGGTTGGTGTCATTAGGCCAGGACTACCCCACTACGTGGTCTCCTAATCAGGCAATTAAACCCCGGTCTTCTACGTGACACGTCTTCCGCTCAGCAAAAGTAAGCAACGAGGGCACATTTCAACCTCAAACAAAGAGCTCCCTTCATTTCGACCGCAAAAGAAGAGCACCCTACATTCTCGTGGACTTCACGAGCCGACCATTTGGGACAGGGCCAAAGAGGCATTACATCACCAAAGTGTGGACTCGGAGGAAGATCATGAGGGCTTAGGGTTCCATTTGGGACAGAGCCATTCTGTTTATTCTAAGCTTGCACTTCAGTTACGGTCTGTGGAAACACTGTCTCCGAAGGAAGCATACAGAGGTACAAAGGCAACAAGGCATGTCCCAATCAACTCTACTGAGACAACTTCATCTGATCGATTTTTGAAGGCAGCATAAATGTATCCTTCGCTGCCTATTATATCCTACAATCCACAAAAATAAATATGGTGTCTGATAGCTGTGTCTGGTGGTCAGTTTGTGTGTAGATGTATGTTTTTTAACAACTTTTTCCACTTTTGAAATCGATTTTTAAATTTTGTCATTACATGTTATCATCGCCAAAGCTCACTCTATTTTGTTGCAGAAGTCTGTTGTGAGATACCTTCATGCGCAAACATTGCCTTAGAAGTCATGGCCTGATAAGGAAACAAGGCAACAACTCAGATGCCTAAGCTTTCAGAAGCAGCCATAATGGGAGGTTGTGGTTTAAAATTGGAAGGATTCTGATTGGCTGTCATTTGACCCTTCGCAAAACCCGCCCCCTGTTGCTATACCCGGCAACCCATGCGCTCTCACGCCACACATCATGTTCTCCCGCAGTGAAAAATACATTGTGGAGCAAAGAGGAACAGCGTATGAAACAATTTTATATATAAATTTTTTTAAAGCAGTTTAAACACTAAATACGGTAGAGTGGCTCTTTAATGTGTCGAGACAGATCCTTCAAACGGCTCGTGAACCGATCGTTTCTTCATATGTTTTCATGTTGTTTCAACCGCAAAAAGACGCAAGTACACAAAATACTTCAAGTTAAAAAACGTTAATCTACTATAGGCTACTCCCTGACTGCTTTGTCGGATAAGTTGGTGGTTTCGGCGTTATGATTGGTTAGATCGCCTGTCAATCAAACTGTTTGCGAAAGGTTAATTTTATCGTTATTCTGCTGAAAAAAAAGCTCTCAAAGTGATTCCACCCATATTGTTCCTATGTGTCAGTATCTTTATAGTGGTGGTGTGGCTATTCGTTTAAAGTCCACATGAAATCAAATTTGACCCCATTTACTTTGTTAGCACACATTAGTTTTGTGGTGAACAGTGAAACCGTGCAAATTAATACACATAATTTGTAATGTTTCGTCAAAGTCTGAAAACTTTTTTGAAATCTGTGTGAGAAAATTTTTGGTCCTGAAGCAAAATTCATGATCACTCAAATTCTAATTAAAATGACTACATTATTTGAGCAGTGGTCAACATGACCACACCTTGAGAGTTTTTAAAAGTTTATGGTTATAGTTATCAGTATAGTTATAGTTCATGGTGTGAACAGGCCTTTACATTGAAGGAGTGAACTGAGTCACATCTACAGTTGGTAAGCAACCCTAGCAATGACCTAGAAACCACTATAGCAACACTGTAGCAACACAGTGCCCGCCCACGTTTTCATTTTTTTCCATTCATTTTTCCCATAAGAATATCAAAAAAGTCTTTGTTAAAGCAATATTAGCCAAGAACCAACCACAACATTACAAACATTGATGTGAAGCAGAAGACTATTTGAAAATCGAACAAAAAGACTCAAGACTGTGTACTTAACCACTTGAGTGCAGGAAAGAACTACAATCCCATGAAACATTGCAAACAGGATAATTCAAATGAAGAAATATAAAACTACTCTTTTACACGAATTATGTCATTCACAGCCCGGTGTGCAGAGTGGGCGGAGCTAAAGAGATCTTTTGGCATGTTTTATTTGATTTGACTCTCTGATTGGTGGAATGTTCTATACAGCATCATGGGTAATGTAGTTTTCCACCACAAATTCAGCTGTTAAATACGATTATTTGAAAACTATGTTGAAAAAATGAAGGCTGACGGCTTCAACAGAAACAAATATCATTGATTTAACAACCTCGTAGCTCAGGTCTGTCTCTAAGTTATCATTAAAAATCAATGTCTCTATGGAGTTTTTCCTTCCAGAACCCAACTCTATAGCCTGAAAACTGCTCACAACACACTAGCATCATGAAAAAATATCACTAGCACTTTACTTAAAGCATTTAATGCATTATAAAGGTATTCATAATGTACGTTGTATTGCATTATATCACTCTGTAACCAGAGTCAGTACTTTCCCAAAAGATGAAGACCTTTGCACTATGCTAATTCATAATACAGTGCTCAACATTTATTTAAACAAATTCAGCTGGTGATATTACTGCAATTTTATCTGTCTCTCTTTCACTCTCTCTTTATCATGTTTAATCTTTGAGCTCCAAGCCTTCCCTTTAGCCTGCTAAAAAAAACATAACTGTGGCCTTTAGATGGAGAACAAGCTTGCTTAGCTCAGTAACATGGTTGATAGGTGAGAGACACCCTCATGAGAGAACGATCCAGGCATTGAGTGAAGGAGAGGACAGACGGACAATGAGCCGTACTCTCTGCCAATGTTTACCTTTCAAGACAGGCCACTTTATTACGATTGATGTGCATTAATTCCCATTAGTGTGTGTACTCGTGCGTTTCCTAGCACAAAGTCAACATTAAAAGGCCTTGAAACGCTGACAGCGTGCATGCGTCATGGCAACAGCACAGGTGAAGGATATTGAGCCTGTCTGTGCGGCAGCGAATGGCCATATTTCAGATATATGATCATGTTACGGAGCAGAAAATTGAGGGTCATTGATATTGAAAACCTTTTGTCTTTTAATTCAGTTAGACTGCACCTGCTGCAGATACTGCAGCCACACACTGCTAATAGACAAAAGTGTTATAGCTGGCCTTCTCTGTAAGCACTGGGTATCTGCCAAACTGAGAGGAATCTTTTTTTTTCATTATCAAAACATTATGTTGAAATGTGTATTTGTATACATTTGTAAAAGTGTATTTTTTAGGTGCTGTGACAACTAACTAATTAACTTTGATTTCACTAGTTAATTGTCCCTTTGCTGGGGGTTTGATTGACAGGCGATCTGACCAATCATAACCCTGAATCCGCCATTTTGTCCAACAAAGCAGTCATGGGAGTTAGTAGATTAACGCTGGTGAACTTGAACTTGTGTGAACTCACATCTTTCAGTCCTTGAAACAACATTCCTTCTGATGTTCATTCATGTTTATTTGATGCTATTAATGAACTAGTATGAAGAGATGATGGTTCATGAGCCGCTCGAAGGAGCTCCAGCGATCTGTCACGACACATTAAAGACACACTAGACGCTATTTATTGTTTAAACTTCTTTAAAAAATTACAGTATTTGAAATTTGAAACTTTGTTTCATATCAAAAGTAACCTGCTCGACGTGTTGTCAGTGTCCTCTTTGCTCCGCAATGTATTTTTCACTGTGTGAGAACATGATGTGTGGCGTGAGAGCGCGGGGCTTGTCAGACATAGCAACAGTAACTAAAGGGGGCGGGTCTTTGCGAAGGGTCAATTGCAATTTTTAAAAGTGCAAATTCTCCATTTAGTCTATTTAATTAATTAATTTTCACAAGGGATCCACAAGGTTCAATAATAAATTTGTACATAATTTTTTACATTTTAAAGTAATACGTAAATTCATTATTTGTATTACGCTTTGGTTTCAGTTTTGTTTTTTTATGGACTTTTAGTTTGTAACTCTATTTTATTTTTGTTTCTATGGATTCTAGAAGGTTCTCATTTGTTGGCATGGCAACATGGCGTTACTTTTTCTCACCTGGGCTGGGCTTGCTTATTTATTTATTTTTACTAACAAAAAAGTTATATTTTTGCACTGTAAACCCAAACGCTCAAAATAATTAATTGTTTTGAGTAGGGCAAACTCAAATCAAACAAATTATTCCAATCAAATTAACTTTTATGAGTATTTAGAATTTTCTTTTTTTTCTTTTGAGTTCTGAGCACTGACACATTTTAAGTAATCTGAATTGTTTTATTGTTTTGAGTTTTATGAACTTGATTCTTTTAATTTAGACAAACTTAAATTTACCTGAAAATGGTCTGGGATTTCTATTTCCCAGCATGCTTTGCCATGACACTCAAAAGGGTGTACAGTGTTTTTTTTGTGCAAGATTAATGCTAAGTGAGAGATTTAGTATATGAATGTTTATATTTTGATTTAGTGTTAATGAGTACAAAATTGAAATCTGTCAGTTCTGCTTACTTAAACTTTACATATCTTAACTTAAAAAACTGATGTAACTGATAACCTCATTTTTTTTTTTAGTTTTGCCAACTTATTCAGGTTTAGTTACTTGAAAAAAAGTAATCTGATTACTTATCTCAGGTTACTTGTAATGCATTACATCCAACACTGAATATGATTACTATGGCTAAATGAGTCACCTCCGTCACAACAGGTCCTCCTAGGCCGAAGCGATCAGCTATCATCATGTGGATTTGCCGTTGTCTGTCTTTCTTGCGCACACTCTCGTACGAGGGCAGACGAGGAAGAGGAGGCTCCAGTGAGGACAGGTAGTAGCTGCTGGGAACACCGATGAAGAACAAAGACCCCGACTGACAGACAAACAAAAAAATATAAACCGATGATATGACCTATCAAATGAGGAACTGAGAGTAATGACGGCAAACCTTCACCCTAATGTTGTGTTAAACCTGTATTCATTTCTGTCATCACTACAAGACAATACATACAAGGAAAAGTTCAGTCAGGAAAAGTATTTTGGTGTCTATTGGTCATACAGGTTTACAAAAACATGAAGGTGAGTAAATGATGATTTTGGGTGAACTACTGTGTTCTTTCATGGCGCTTACCTGTGCATTGACGTTATCATGACCCGTGTCGTGTGTTTGCTCAACATCAGATGAAGCAACTAGAGTCTGTCTGCTGTTGTAGTACTGAGGAGGAGCTTCCTGTTCAACCAAGAAATCACAAGCCTCTGTTAATATGACATTTCTGATATCACCAACGATTATTCAGTCACCACTGTTCAAAAGTTTGAATAAAAATAGGCTTCATTTACATAAATTTAAATGATTTGGGTCGAAACACGTTCTTGATGCGGTTTATGAGATTCACCCTTATGTAAGAAGTGTAAAAATGTCTTTATTTGCAATAATAAATTGCTGACAGTACCAAAAAGTGCTCTTTATAATTTAATATTGCTTTAAAGCACATTTTAAATCATGTTTTAATAATTATTTTGACTAAAATACTAAAGCAGGGTAACATACTAAAGTACTTGATTATAATTTTAATTGTAGTTTGTTATTCAATATTACATTTAAAGTTAATGTTTTAAGCATTTTTGAGTCTCTTTTGCTGATTAAGGCTGCATTTATTTGATAAAAAAACAAAAAAACATTAATATTGTGAAATTTTATTACAATGTGAATATATTTTAAAATATAAGTCTGTGATGTCAAAGCTGAATTTTCTGATTATTATCAATGTTGCTCTATTGTCCTTTCGGGAGCTCAGCCACCAGCACAGTAGTTACAATGTTTTCATATTGATTGCAAGTCAAACCATCACCACTCTTGATTTAAAGTCTCACACCCCCGTCTTTGTCTTCCTCAATGTCTCTTCTCCTCCTCTTCCTACTTCTGCAATGTTGGAGCCAGACCTCTGGATGGTCGTAAATTACGCTGCTAAAGAGAAGACCACCAAGCAACTTCCTCCACGGCTCCCTCCCCTCCCATCCACCGCTAGATTAGGCAGGCGGGCCCCGCGTGAGGCCGAGGAATTCCTCCTGCCCAGCCGGACACCCTGTGATTACCCTACACCTAAATAGAAGCCTTTGTGTCCCGGGACAATACAGTGTCTTACTGCGTCATCGGGGTGCTGAGTAACAAACCCCACACTGGCGTTTTAAAGGTCTGCCTCTGTTTTGCACCCTTGTTTTTGTGGCAGGTACTATTAAACGAGCACACTCCGTTTTACAGCCCCATATGTCACCCGGACAAGTCAGTTTACAGTGTTACAAGTCAGTCATTAGTGCACTAGCACAGGAGGGCCAGAAATTACCGTATTTTTGAACTTGATGCAAAATACATTGGCAAGAGACAAAATGCCACCTTTTTTAAAAATTATTATCAATAATTTACATCATTTCTTATATGGCTGTAATTTTAAAGGAAAAAAAATAAGAAATTATGTTTTGGACAAAGAGAATGAAACCTATTTTAAGACCTTATTCAAGACTTTTTGTTTGTTTGTTTGTTTGTTTACAATTACTTTGGGTGACAAATTCGTACCATTACATGTGTGGATATTATAATTTGAGTTATATCCATTATTAGATTATCATTTCCTTAAATTACTGTAATAAATTTTAGAATACATTTTTAAAGGCAGTACAACAAACTCTACCATAAATACTTTGCCAATCAAATAATGTCACAATGGAAAAAATATATATATATATTTTTCAAAAATAGACTTCATTTACTTAATGTAAAATATAATTTCTTGTAAATTTGTGTCAAAACATGATTAATACACGTTCTTGATGCGGTTTCATTCATGTAAAATATAAAATGTCTTTATTTTGCAATAATAAATGGCTGACTGAACCAAAAAGTGCACTTTATAATAATATCAAAATAAAATTTTTACTTTAAAGTACATTTTATATCATTGTTTTAATAATTATTTTGATGTGTTGACTAACACACTAAAGCACATGCAAATTAATTGATTATGATTTTAAGTGTAGTGTGTAATTCAATATTACAAAAATTTAATATATTTTAAATGTACTAATTTGCAAATTCATATATATATTCAAGATATTCAAATACATGACGAACAAGTTTCAAAGTTTCAAATTCAAAATTTAAATTTAATTTAATTGCATTAAAGTATATTTTAGTTTATCATTAATGTTTTTCAGTTCATTCAACAGTAACTTTAACCATATTTTAAAGACAATAGAAGTAATTATGAAATTACATATAAAGATGTACTTCAGTCCTACTAAAGTACCCTTCTTTTTCACAAGGGATGCTATTTTTTTCAAGATAGTTTTGTATTTGATACAGATTTAATTTTATGACAAACAGACATACTGTAGGTGTGTTTTTATTATTCTAGTTGAAGAATAAATTGACAACATGCATTGTGTTTTATATTCTTAGAAAAAAGTGCCATTTTAAAGGTGAAAAAATGCTCCTGTCAATCAATTCCAGTAGGCAAATATCGTCCCCTAATAGAAAGCGGGCCCACAGCTGATGACTTGGACTCAAGGCAGGGCTCCTGACAGCTCTGACATCACTCACTGTGACGTATTTTGACCTTTCCCATCACCCCTCTCATTCGGGACTCCGAGGGACACGTTTAGTAAATGTGAGGTCAGGGGTCACCTTCCCTCGCTGGTTTTCACTCTCAACAGTCTCAGAGTCCCCCCAATAAGAGAGACGTTCTTTTGTTTGCTCCCTTGATTCAGGCAGTGTGAAAAAGCAAAAGCGTGTAAAATCAGTCCTGAAGTCGGGGGAGGACCTCTTCAGCGGTGTGCCTTTTTCAGTGCCTGACCTAAAGTAAAACCTTTGTCTCCTGTGATCCCCCACCAAAACACTGAACCTAATGGTCAGATGGTGAAGTCACCACAGTAAGAGGATGCATATATATGTCTCAAAATGAGTTTCTATAGAAGAGATGAGAGGAATGCTGGACTTGTACCGTGCAAGTCATAATGTTTAAGAAACGCCACGCAACATTTCTTCTTCTTCACTGCAAGTATGGGATAGTTTCGTCCATCTAATCGTCCATATGGTAAAAGTCATAATTAATTTGTCCAATCATTTCATCCGTTTATACTGCACCCCTTTCTTACAGTCGACTGCAAACTTGTATTTAGCCGATCTGCCTCCATTCAATCAACAACCGGTGGATTGAATCAAGTCCCGCCTTTTTTCTTTTTCAATAATCCATTTCACTCTGATGTACGTCACAAGATGGAAGAAAAGAGCTGACGCTACTGTTTCATTGACTTTAAAGTGTGTAAACAGACAGCAATTTACTAAAAACTGACAACTCATGTCACTAGTTGTGAACATGTCTTTAAAGAGGCCATATTATTCATGTTTTTAAAGTCTAGATTTTGTTTCTGGGCTCTACTAGAATACGTTTTCATGCTTGCTTGTTCAAAAAGCACATTATTTTCCCTATATTTGACTGTTGCAGTTCCTCCAGTCTGTCAGTAAAGGCCCGTTCACACTAAGATAAGATAATGATAAAGATATAAACATATGCATATGTTTATATCTTGTTTACATATGTTGAGTGCTGCAGGGATGAGGTATTTCTGTAGGCCAAAACCCAGAAACGAGTTACATTTTAGCACTTCGGTTCTATCGTCCTGAAGTCAGAGGGTTTTTTGAGTGGGTTTTTGGTGTGTGGTGAAAGCAAGCTCAAGTTTTATTCTACAATATAAAATACATCAGTCATATGATTTTTTAAAGCTGCAGTCTGTAACCTTTTTTGATTAAAAATGATTCAAAATCAATTTTTGAGCAAGTACATCACCAGGCAGTGTTCAAGACAATCTCTATACTTTAGACTGGTTCACTGCGGTAAGCTTGTTTTAATGTGCTGCAATGTGAGTGGTACTGGTAGGTTTTGAGCATGCCACGTTCATGTTTGTGTCATTACGTCACGTCTGTTTACATGCAGAAGGAGTCCCTGCGAGTAAGCAAACGTCAGATTCATACGTGCTGAGGAGCCGTGCCGATGCACAACCCATGTAAAGATGATAATTCTGCAAATAACTGCAATTGCAGGTTTCAAACAGAGATGGCGACAAAGAGGTACAACTTACAGACTGCGGCTTTAAAGGTTTTACTTGTCTTGAAAAAGTTGGTTGTATCAAGTGTGTAAATGCGATTACAGAGGTTGTCGAGGACATTAAATGTCATCAGGCCGAACAAATAAACTCATCTACTCACTACTCACTCATATTCTGCTTCAGGTGTGTTTCATCAGGGTTGGATCTTAATTCTTGAGGAAGGCAGGTCTCCTGGGCACTGCTGATTTCGTGGGTTTAAATAAGGTGGTCACTCCCAAAGAGCATGGTGTGCCTCTTACTCATTTAACCTGCTATTCATGTCTATCTTCACCACAGTTTAACTTAGCAGGCATGTTTTTGCATTTCCTCTTTCTGTGGGGAAGAATGTGGAGGCAGTTTCCCTGAGTTACTAAGATAAGGTTAAAGTTCTCTCAGGGGGAACGATTAGGGCTGAAAGTGAACAGGAAAAGGAAACGCTGAGGATGAGGCTTACATGACTTAAGGCTAAGTGACCAGAACACAGCAGATAAAGATTACTCTCTCTGTCTAATCTAACATCTGCTCTCACGACCGACATCCTGCACTGGAAACATTAAAGGAGAAAAACTCTGACATGACCCGAGGTTTCACAGGTAGTCTTCCTGCACTTGTAGAGTTCCACCAAATTTTCAACACGTGTGTTTATTACATATTTTGCCTAAATCAGAAATATTTTCAGCTACCACAGTCTTGAACTTTCAGAGGCAGTTGGACACACTTTAATATGTTTTTTAAAATCTATTCAGATCCTAATCTCACGTGTCTCTGCTAGAAAAGATCTCAGTAATGTCTCAAACTGTGCTCAAATGTGTCAAGATATCATATCAGAGATTTCAATATAATATAGCTGCAAGCAACAATGACGGGCCCAAGCCTGGTTGCACCGCCAACACGGTGGCTTCAGGACAACTGTGCACGGTGGGCAATAGGCATTAAAAACGGATAAACATAAGGACTATGTCATTTGAATTCACCACATTTACTGCAGAAGTTGGTGGCCATATGATCACAAACCACAACAGCCACATCCATGAGATCGTTTAAATTTAGACATTCTCTCAGACTGTGTGAAAAATCCACATTCAAACCAAAATATCTGACTTCCTGTTGCTCGGAGCTATTAACTGTAAATTAGAAAGTTGTCCGGCTTAATGAGAACAATATATGTACCGAGTTTGGTGACTGTAGGTAAAACAATCCCCCCCCACATACACACACACACACACACTTTGTCAAAAGGTGGTGCTATAGAGGCCCTCCCCCCCTGCCCATTTTTAAGGCTTTTGCCCTACTGTATGACAATCCTGAAAGAGTCTCAAAAGCATCCAAAACAAATATTGAAGTTTGATCTGTTGCTATGGCAACAGTGTTTAAAATATCAAAAATCTTTTCACAGGTTTAAATTCGTAATGTCTTGACATTATTCTGGTGAAGTTTGAAGCAAACTGGGTAAAAAATAAGAGGGTGATCTCAAAGCATTTTGAAAGTGACACACTTCCTGCTGCAGGTTGGTGGCGCTATATATTTGACACACAATAGTCACATCCACGTGCTCGGCCTCCTACAACGAACACACAGCTGAAGTTTCATAAAAATAATAAATATCAATAAATCAATCAATAAATATATGCAGAAGTTATAACACATTTCCTGTTTGTTTTCTTGCTATGAGTTCGTTAAAAGTGTTTTTCGTTAAAAAAAACTTTTTAAAGTACATTTTATATCATTATGTTTTAATAATCTTTTGTCCTGATTTAAATTGCACTTATTTTGATGTTTTGAAAAACATACTAAAGTACTTTTAATACTTTTAACTGTAATGTGTAATTAAAAAAAGTAATTCAATTACAGTAATTAGATTACTCATAGTAATGAGTTACACCCAAATTAATATATTTTAAATGTACTAAATTGCAACTTCACCATTCCAAACAAATCTAATTTAAATACATAAAATAATACATGAATAAGCTTCGGCAGAAATGACATTAAAGTATATTTTAGTTTATGATAAAAGCTTGTCAGTACATTCAGCAGTAAAGATTATAATAATTATAAAATGACATATAAAGATGTACTACTCTAAATTTCAACTAATTGTATTTTAATATAAATTTAAACTATACTACATTTTCATTTAATTGCAATTAACATGCAATTATTGTCGGAAAAACTTTACATTCAGTTCATAATATTTCCATAATAGTGCTCTTTTTAACAGTGTGCTAAAGTGTACGAGGGCAGACATCTTCACCGTGGAGCTGTACTCCTCCACTCAGTCATTAATATCTGATTACTGTGTAACTTTTCTAGTGCACTAAGTGTGATAGTCAGGGGAACAGTCACGGTGTTTTGTTCTCCTCGTTCACAGAAAGGCTTATTTAGATGCTTCGATGATCTGACTCACGACAACCTGGACAGTTTGTGCTCGTCAAATCTTTGACTTGAGTTTTTGAAGCTTTGTTTTGTTTAATATTGTAGCTGACGCTAACAACGCAAGCTCCCCGCGAGCTGAGTCACAGTGTTTGCCAAAGCACATGATGAAGCTCTTGAAAGTTAAGAAAAACATAGTACGTATTTTTTGATTGTGTGTGATTGTATGGTGGGAGATGTATAAATATCAAAGTCAGCTGTAACTCCATTTGATACTTTCATTCACCTAAACTGTCCAGCATTACTTGTAAATGGCAGGAAATCTGATTTCATGTCCCATTGGAAAGGTAAATCACAAATGACATCTCATTAATAACTAAAATGTCCCTTATGGGGAACAATGAGGTGGATGACTGAAGTTTTCTCCTTCTTAACTCAGTAATCTCACATGTTTCAGAAGAAAACTCAACAATGTCTCAAGCTGTGCTTTGAGAAAGTCAGGGATATCATTATGAACATTTCCCATTAAATTGTTCCAAGACCAAACTGTACGACATTCATTTTGAAGTCGTAAGTTTGTAGGAGAAACATCTGAGACACAGTTGATACTTAAGGTATGAAACTGTAACCTTTGATGAATGAGACTGTCCTCACCATGTCAGTACGAGACTCCTGATAAACCCTCATTTTGCAGCAGAGAGGAACCTTCCGGTACAGGATCAACAGCAGCACCACGATCATGAAGAAAAACACCAGACAACAGACTGAAAAAGACAAGAGAAGACACCGTACACATCAATCAGCCTGTCACCTATGCTTTTTCTGTTTCAACTCCATTAAAATGTACACAATTTGTAAAGATTAGAGACAAGCACAATTTATGCAACTTAAAACATTTAAGAATAAAGCATGAGACTTTAGATCTTGACTTTACAAGCTTGGCAAACATCATTTCTGCATAATAAAGTGTCTCTTTCAAGGACTCGTGTTAAAGATATTATATATATTATTGTGTGAGTGTGAGATATATATATATATATATAGGCCTTCACACACACAAATATTGTATAGACTATTTATAAACTTTTATCTTTTATGTTTTATATATATATATAAAACATAAAAGATAAAAGCTGAGGCCCAACTAAAGATGTACTTCAGTATTGTGTTTAAACTGAACTTTTGCAAATATACTTTAAATATGTTACATTTTAAATCTGATAGATCATACAATCCTTATTAATAATGACATTAAAACACATATTAGGTTTAATATTAAGCAATGTGCATTAAAGAAGCACTCCAAATAAAGTTTAATTATGATATTTATATCAGTAAGTCTCAAGCAATATGTCAGTAAATATGATAATGGATTTGTAGCATACTTAGTCAAGTATTTTAAATACATTTTGGTAAAGGTTTTTTCCACTATGGGGTGCAATGAGTCTGTATCTCTGTATTAAGATTAAACTTTAAGCTCTTGTTCTGTTTTGTATTTAAACCATTTTTAAAATAGACAATACCACTTTTAAATTAATAATAATAATTTTCCGGGAAATGATATTCTCACTTACATGCACCCACGACGATTGTCCGCTGGTCCGCTGAGAAGCTCATGGAGGGGACAGTTGGGGACACAGTGGTGGACATCTCTGATAAATACAACTCTTCTAACTAGCGACCCAAGCTGTCTCATAGTAAGTCAGAAGAGACCTCTTTCTTTCTCCCCAGCTTCATTTCAGAGAGCCTCCAGAACTTCAGCTGAGTGAACTGAACGTCAGTCACGACTCACATCCTCGTCCTCGCGAAGCAGCGGATACATTGTTGCCATCAATGAATGGACAGAGAATCCTACTATGATAAAGGCTTGGCTCATGAATACCAACGAAGCTCGTGACTGGACGCTGCAGGAAGGTTGCTAAGCAGCGATTGCGAGGACTAATTAATATTCATGAGCTAAGCCTTCGCCGTAGTAGGATTCGTACTTTCCGGGGTAAAGTGAAATAGACAAAAATAAAGTGTGAGTTTGTTTACGTTCTAGCATAGAAATACAGAAATGAACGTTCTCCTAAAAATACAAATAATAATATTATTAATAATTCACTCTATGTCATACTCTCTAACCGTATCGCTCAAATAAACAAGCGGAAACATTCCTTGTACGTTTACTGGTTGTCTTGGAGATAAGCAGGACTTTGCGCTTTTACAGAGCGCCGCCTAGCGTTAGCAAACTACTTCTGCATGTTTTTAAACTGTATCAGAGAGAGCTTACTATTTATACGTTAACTCATCTTTCGTAAACGAATGTATTCATTATTAATTTTTAACCATTTAATATAACTACATGCTGATACTTAAATATCTGAGGGAAGTTGAAGAATGCGTGCATTAATATGTTTATATAAAAAACTGTATATTTTAAATCATATTATAAACAATTGTCGTATAATTCATTATTATATTTTCACACGAGTAGACAGCCACCTCATCTCCTCTCTGAACATGGATTCAGATCAGTATGATTCAGTTGAATCAGAATCATTTAAAACACTCAACGCTTTCTAAACGGGCATTGACCGGTTCACAGTTTGATTCACCGAGTCGATTCCCTCCAGTGTGTGACTCGCGGCTAATATGACTCGCTGCTATGTGCGATTCACGGGGGAAAGATGGTCGCGAGCACCCGTGTGCAGAAGCTCCTTAGACGGTATAAACTCGCAATCGCGACCGGTTTAACGATCCTGCTGATCCAGGGGCTGGTTGTATGGAGCCTGCGGAGTCTGGAGGAGGGAGAGGCTGAGGTAGGCGCTGTTTCATGCGGGTAAATCTGTCCTCCGTGTCTCAGTTACGCCGTTTGATCTGAAGGTTTATGATAGCATGCTAAGCTAAGCTAAAACCGTCAGTCCAGTCTCATTAGCTGAACTGTAACTCCAGTAATAGCGACAGCGAGTGTAAACAAACAAGATTATTGCATTACCAGAAACACTCGTAGTATATGAAACATATCTGCAGTTTGTTATGATCAAATGTTGTTTACGCGGTCATTTATAGCGGTTTGTTTTGACCGGCGTCGGGGTTTAAATGACTGGACTCACTGACTTCACCCTTAACAACTCGATGGCAGTGTAAAAACTTAGTGAGCTGTCTACGCAGGCACATTTTTTGGTCATCATAATCTTAAAACCTAGAGCGCTACATACATAGACTGCATTTTTAGGCATCTTAGTCTTATATTCCAGTAAGCTGCCTTCATACACAGGATTTTTTGGCTTAACTGTATTGAGAATCTAGTGAGTGTCCTACCTATGCAGCTTTTCTGGCCATCACAGTTTGTAGGGATACTAGAAAGTGTCCTAGCTGGACAGCATTTTTGTGCGCTCTCTAGAATGATGCCCAAAAATGCTGACTACACTCCTAAAAATAAGGGATATTTTGCAGCAATGACAGAAGAATAATTAAGGTTATTCAAAAGAACCATGTTCTTTTTCTTGACGTGAAGAACATTTTAAAAAAATCTAAAGAACTTTTTTTTTTTTTTCCCCACGAAGAATCTTTTGTGGAATGAAAAGATTCCATGGATGTTAAAGATTCTTAATGGGTCAATCGCTGCCCCGTTTCTTCCCTATTGTGACGTATGTACCAGCGAAACGGCTTCTCAAACAAGAACAAAAGTAGGGCGGGGCTTGATTTTGTCAATGTGGAATTGATTGGATGGTTGTGGTTTGCTATTGGCGGATCTCATGTGAGTGACAGGTTGCCCCGCCCTCGCGCCAGTAAACGCATCATCAGAGAAGTTATTTTGATTAATGATTATTAGGGGACTTTGACCGTATGTAAATAGTTGCTTACTGTAATTTGATGCTGTCTAGTGAGGGCCAATCAGAAGTGTTTAAGAATCCATTCAACAGCGCTCAATGTTTTTTTTACCCAATAATCAGTTTCAAAGTCAAAAAAAGTCATTTTTTTATTGTCAATTCTGCCATATATACAGCACATACATACAGAGAATTGAAATTTCGTTACTCTCAGACCCTAGATGCGTAACAAGGTAACAATTGACAACAACAACAACAAAAATAAAAATAAAGTGACTCAGAATGTGGAAGAAAATCATCACGACGTGTTTTATTTCTGTTGCTTCAGACAGTGTTAGTAAACCGCCGTCAATTAAAGGAATCACGTGTGAGTGTTTTGCGGCTCTCGGATGACTGCAGCTAATAATGTGGTGCAGTGTTTAAACATCCGAGGCGGTTCAAACCCCAGCAGGGTTGATTCAGGAACAATAATCATTGTGCTTTTGATGAAAACACTTAACCTCAGGTTAGTCCAGGACGACTGATCCTGTAATGAATGAACTGTAACTGTAAGTAAACCCAAAAGAAGCCCACATAACTAATTAGTAAATGATTAGCTGTCTGCTGTTCAAGGGCCCTGGAGTAATGCATTTGTGAAAGGAGGTTACGAGTCGTGACGAGTATCAGGAATGTGCTGTCGTGTCTGGATACCTGCTCCATCTGCTCCTCTCTGTCGTCAGATTCCCTACATGATCAATGAGTGTATCAAGAGTCTTGAGCAAAACTTCTCAAACAAGTTCTTCAGTAGTCACATTTTTCAGAAAAAGTACTCTATCCTTCACATGTTTGGGGTCAGTAAGACCTTTTTAATGATTTTGAAAGTCTCATGTTCACCAATGATACTCAAGAAACTTTTTTTTACTATTCTCAGTGTTGAAAACAGTTGTGCTGCTCAACACCGTATCGAAATTGACCCTTCGCAAAGACCCGCCCCCTTTAGTTACTGTTGCTATGTCCGACAAGCCATGCGCTCTCTCGCCACACATCATGTTCTCACGCAGTGAAAAATATATCGTGGAGCAAAGAGGACACTGACAACATGTCGACAGACATATGAAACAGTTTCATATTTAAAATATCATAATTTTTTTAAGTAGTTTAAACAATAAATAGCGTCTAGTGTCTCTTTAATGTGTCGTGACAGATCGCTGTAGCTCCTCGTGAACCGATCATCTCTTCATACTAGTTCATTTATAGCATCAAAAAGTTCACCAACGTTAATCTACTAACTCTCCTGACTGCTTTGTCCGACAAAATGGCGAATTCGGGGTTATGATTGGTCAGACCGCCTGTCAATCAAACTGTTTGCGAAGGGTCAATTAGACGTGATGTGAAGGATTATTTTATAGTCCTGTGAAGGACGTCTTTTATAATTTGTTACATCACAAGTCCGCATCCATATTAGCCAACAAGATAACATTACCTTTAGTGGTTGTCCCAATATATGGACAAGGCCAATAATGTGCCGTGTTGAGATGCTTACATATGCACAAGGCTATAAAAACTGTGGATGCGATGATGGTGGACTGTATGAATGGAGTGCCGCCACCTTGAGAAGCTCTCGAAGTTTCTGTCATGGGATGTTGCGTGAATGCTTTGCTGCAGCCTCTCTCCTAATTGGCCCTCATGGGAATGAAGCCTACCATGTGTCTCTTTCACAATACTGCTTCCTGTAGTGGGTCCAGAGGTGCTGGATACCTGCACATATTACAGCCATACTGTTGCAGTTTGACTGCGTACTGTTTTTCGCTACTATATAATATGATAGTAGGCAGATGCAGCGACAGCTAGGAAAAATCTACTTGTATGCGTACATCATGTGCGTACTATTATGAAATCTATGTTATTATATTATATTGGGGTAGTCGTGGCCTAATGGTGAGGGAGTTGGGCTTGTAATCTAAAGGTTGCTGGTTCGATTCCCATGCCGGCAGGAATTGAAAGTGGGGATTGTGAATAAACAGCACTCTCTCCACCTTTGATACCATGACTAAAGTGCCCTTGAGCAAGACACGAAACCCCTAATTGCTCCCCTTGTAAGTTGCTTTGGATAAAAGCGTCTGCTAAATGATGAAAAATGTAAATACGCCTAGTGTACATGTACAAAATGAAGTACTCTTTCTAGAATTACGCACATTTGCCATGTTTCTCTGAACAGGGAGATACAAAATGACCAATTTTTAAAATCAACATTGGTGGCAATTTTGGAGAATTGTGTTTTTTGTGTCAACTACTCTCTTAAAAATGATCTAATTATGTTACATTGCCAATTTGCCATAAAAAGCCAGCTGTTGCTGAAAAATTAATGACGACTTGCCACTTTGTTTTTGCATATTGCGGTTTATGTGAACTTACTGACAGTTATCATGCTGAAATCAGAACCACTGCTTAAAAGTAATGAAGAAATCCACAGGAAGTGGCAAAGTCACAGTCTTTGATGGGCGGATCATTAAGGACATCCAAATGTTCGTCTGTCATTCACCGACCTCAAATATGGCTTATCTAGCAATTTTACATGGTAACGTTAACCTAGAAAAATGTGGGCTATTCAGTGTTTGTGCGGAGTGTGAAAGCTGAACAGTAGCACTCTTAAAATACTTTGTCTTTTTTGGTTATACATTAAAAGTAATACACCTTTTGACATTGGGCTATCAATTAATTATTAAAATGTTAAAGCAGTCTCCTTCCTGTTTTACCCGAAACGTTCATAATCATCACTTCTGCCGGTGCGCTGTGGAGAGCTTTAAGCCATGTAGGCATTAAAGGCTCTTTATTATGGTTTATTCATAAATGTGTCATTAGTCGACTAATCGCTTAAAATGAACGACTACCGGTCGACCAGAAAAATCTTTAGTTGAGGGTAGCCCTGTGAAGAATCTTTACGCACCAGTCGACTGATTGTTTGATGCCGAGTCAACCGTCCTAACTGATCCTTACACAAAAAGTTGTCCTTATTCCAACCACAGCACATCCACAGGCTTCTCTGACCTCTGTCTCTCTCTGTAGCGAGGCTCAGTGGGATGAAAGAGGCCATTGATTTTGCAGCCTTTGGTCTGTAAGACTGGAAGAATGAATTACTGCAGGTCATGTGATGTTGCTGTGACCTGTGCTGATTAAAGGAAGTTAACGATTCTGCTTCTGATTCAGATGAAACAAGTTCTGTAAGGGCTCCTGCTACGATTCTAGTAGTACTTTTGAGAAATATTTCTCATCATTTTCAGTGCATTTGTGACCCTCAGCAGACTGTTGCCAAATGAGGATCATTTCAGATTTCAGCCGAACAGGCCACGTCAATCCCAAATAAAGACTTTAATGAGTTTTCACAGAAATGCAGTCCAACAAACGGCCTTTACTGGGTATTAAATGTTAATGCTAAAAAATAAAAATGTGGTATTTCATTCATCAATAAATTAAGTATACTACTCATAATAACTAATATGTATGAACAACTAGTTAACAACTACTACCCTCAGGATAGTACTACATAACCCCCCCTCCACCCCACCCCAGGAATTGGGTCTCCTTTAGGACCCTGGGTGATCCCATTGGTTCAACTGACTTTTAATGGGTAGTATTTTTAGTGCCTGATTATAATTCTTATTATGATTTATATTGTTTTAAATGCATAATGACCACGTTTAAATGTTCATATACTTCTATGTAACTGAAGCTATGGTTTTTGAAATTGTTTCTCATTCTTAATGTTTTTTTAGTTAGTTATTTTTCGTGACACCGGCTCATAAGAATCATTTGTTTGAGAATCAGAGCTTTTAAAGAGCTCAAAAAATTAAAGTGGCAGATGACAAATCTGCACTCATTATAAACAGAGCGTTATTGTCCATTGGTGTGGGCGCTAATATCGTTCTTGGTGTAAACAGGCTTTAGTCTTGTTTTCTGTCCACTCTGGCATTCAAATGCACATTTGAGAGTCGTTTAAATGGTGAGTTCAACCAAAAATGAAAATCCTGTCATTAATTACTCATTCCGCATTCGTTCGTCTTCGGAACACAAATTAAGATATTTTTAATAAAATCCAATGGCTCAGTGAGGTCTGTATTGACAGCAAGATGATTAACACTTTCAGATGGCCAGAAAGCTACTAAAAATATTCAAAACAGTTCAACCTTAATATTATAAAGCGATGAGAGAACTTTTTGTGCAGCAAAAAAACATAACTTTTCAACAATATCTAGTGATGGACGATCTCAAAACACGAAGCTTACGAATCTTTGTTTTGAATCAGTGGTTCGTCAACTGCCGAAGTCACGCGATTTCAGTGAATAAGGCTTCATTATGTCATAAGTGTTTCGAAATTTCAATACTTCACGTGACTTTGGCAGTTTGATTCACGATCTGAACCACTGATTTACTCTGATTTGAGGGTGAGTAATTAATGACAGAATTTTCATTTTTTTAACATCTAGACCAAAATGTGATATTTTGTCATTCGCAAGCCATTTGCTTCTAGGCTCTGAATAAGATCCATTTCTTTGTTCCAATCTCTACTGTGTAGGTTGCACCCAGTGTAGGCGCATTTGACATCGACTCAAACATTCCTGTTTTGTGGGTTGTTTTAAGGTTACGAATTAAACTTTGTCAGCTATGAGAGAAAGTTCCCCTTTCTGCTGTAAGTCTTGTGCAATCTTCTGGGTGTAATAAACATAACACAAGCTCTATTGCAGCATGCTAGATTGTTAGTAAGATTAAGCCAACAGCCCAATACTACACAAAATGGGTAAAATGGTCACATCCATCCATCCTTCTGATTTATTTCACTAAGCTTACTGCAGTGTATTCTGGGATCATACATTCAGTGCTGCTGTCCTTATGAAACAGCTTTGGTAACAAGTCTATGCTAACTCATTATGTTTTGAAACAAAGCTGTTGGTTCACTTTGAAACCACGGAGCTTAAAAGTCCAAACCGTTCCTGATAATGAGGCCCACTGGAGCTGTATCGCCTGACACTGGTCTAGTGCTGGCCCACAATCCATTGTTTTTTGTGTGGGCAGCAGATGTGTGGCATTGACCCAGACTTGCTGTGTAATGATCCTATTGCAGGAAGTGGTGGGAATTGGTTGTTATTTCTCTCTCTCCCATTACATACTTCCAGCACCACATTGGCATGCCATGCGGCGTTGTGGTTAGCTTTTTTTTAACAAGCTATTCTTAAGACGGGACTAGATGGTTTTGGTTTGTTTACATGAATTCTTCTTTTTGCAACATTGGAAGCTTGTGGTCAACCTATATATATATATATATATATATATATATATACCGGGTTGGGGAGTAACGAAATAAAAGTAACTTAGTTACGTATTTAAAATACAACATTTGAGTAACTGTATTTCATTACAGTTACATTTTAAATGGGTGGTAATCAGATTACAGTTACATCTGAAAAGTATTTTAGATTACCAAAGTGATTACTTTGAATTTTAATATCATTAAAACAGCAATTGGTGATTCTCTGACTCTGACAGTCTGAAAAAGTGGAGTTAAGTTTCATCAACATTTTAATACTTTTAAGAGGATCATAAAAATGTTGTTATTTTTATTTAGTACTGTCCTGAACAAGACAAAATTACTGAATTTATAAAAAAAACGTGCCCAACTGTCCTGTCATGACCTGATGATCCACGACTGTTTTCATGTTTTGTGATAGTTGTTTGTGAGTCACTTTATAATTCACTGCTCACTCCAACTTTCTCTCACAATTGTGAGTTTTCATTTCACAATTCTGACTTCTTTTTCTCAGAATTGCGAGATTTAAACTCACAAGTGCAAGTTATAAAGTAAGAATTGGGAGATATAAACTTGCAATACTGACTTTTTTTTTTTTTTGCAATTGTGAATTTTGTATGTGAGTTTATTTCTCATAATTCTGACTAAAAATTCTAATTCTGAAAAAAAAAAAAAAGATAGATTATTTATTTATTTATTTATTTATTTATTTATTTTTTGATGGCTGACATAAAGCCGATAACAATTTTGTGAATGTTTGCTAGATATCATGTGTTGTGTGTGTGTGTGCTTAAAAAAAAGAAAATTGTGTTTGTACATCCTGTCTGTGTAAATTGAACAACAAAAAAAAAATGGTGAATTGGACCGATCTCCTTTACCCAAATAGCAGTAACTGCTCATTAAGGGGGAGGAGGGAGGGTGACCAACGGGGAGGTTTGACGAAAGACTGTAGAAAGAGAGAGAGCTGAGATTATGGAATATGGAATACGACTGGAAAAAGAAGGCTTATGATAAGGCAAGAGCTTATTTGATGTGAAAGTTGCTTTGTTTGTGCTCGATACGTAAGTGTATTGTTTTGCTATGTTTAACAGAACCAAGAAATGTTGCTGTTGAATTACAGCCGATTCGTCCATACGTTCTCCATCTGTCTGATGCAGCAGCTGTTAGTCGTTGCTTAGCATGTTCGTTATTTTGGGGGCGGAGCAATGACAGGAGGGGTGTGTTTGTTTGGGTGTCGAATTCAAATATCAACAGTGTTTCTCATAAATTGCTTACTGCACCTTTAAGCTCAAAGTATATGTCGCTTGTTGTTCTTGGTCTTTCGGAAAGTAAATTTTTCCATTTTTTTTCCTATCGTCAAGGACTTGTCATATTTACATTTAAATAAAATAGTTGACATCCCAAATTGACTTGGTTGTTAGATGACTAGTTCACTATCTGAATATGAATAAAGTAGGCATCAAGCCTGTTTTAATTTTGAAGGCAGAGCGCTTAATTTAGCAAAGACGTGTAGAATCCACCAATGATGAGGCTAAATTTGGTTCATCAAAAGCTTCTTCGTTTGGCTTTCCGCTCCATCAGTGAATGGGACAGACGCCCAGCGCCACTGGGATTTAAGTGAACCGAAACCGATGTCTGTCGCTTGGGCCTAGCAGTAAAAACCGCTCTTATCTTATTTTCACGTTGTCATTGTTTCGTGTTAAACATTGCAAATGTACAGCCATGTGTTTATATGGGATTGCTGAGGAAACATGTATCATAATGGAGTTGTTTGGGATTGTGCGGTCAGTGTGGAATGAGAGGGTGTGTTGTCTTTGTCCACGTGGCTCAGGTAGTGTGCTGGCGGCAGCTGCGCTGATAAGGATTCTCTCATGCTGCTCTTAGGTTTTGTTCACACTGCACATGTTTAGCACACTGTCATTCTGCAAGTGATGAAATCTGTTTGTTCAGACAGTGTCCATTATGTGTTCGTCAGTTGCCATAGTAAGTACATAAACATCAGCACACTGTCAAGAGCTTTTTCTGCCTCGTCTGAGAGCAGGGCTGGGCAGTAGTGCCGAAATATCTTAGTATTCCAGTTTACTGAATTTGCTCTGAACGAGCAACCATGCAAACTATTGTAGCCAAGTAGTTTCAAAAAGTGGATACATATAGTATAACCAAGGATGTGAGATTTCTTTTTAAATACAGATTTCCTTATTTTCCGACCAGGAAAGTATGTATGTATATATATATATATATATATATATATATATATATATATATATATATATATATATATATATATATATATATATATACAGTACTGTGCAAAAGTTTTAGGCAGGTGTGAAAAAATGCTGTAAAGTAAGAATGCTTTCAAAAATAAACTTGGTAATAGATTATATTTATCAATTAACAAAATGCAAAGTGAGTGAACAGAAGAAAAATCTAAATCAAATCCATATTTGGTGTGACCACCCTTTACCTTCAAAACAGCATCAATTCTTCAAGGTAAACTTGCACAAAGTCAGGGATTTTGTAGGCATATAGTTAGGTGTATGATTAAACAATTATACCAAACAGGTGCTAATGATCATCAATTCAATATGTAGGTTGAAACACAATCATTAACTGAAACAGAAACAGCTGTGTAGGAGGAATAAAACTGGGTGAGGAACAGCCAAACTCAGCTAACAAGGTGAGGTTGCTGAAGACAGTTTACTGTCAAAAGTCATACACCATGGCAAGACTGAGCACAGCAACAAGACACAAGGTAGTTATACTGCATCAGCAAGGTCTCTCCCAGGCAGAAATTTCAAGGCAGACAGGGGTTTCCAGATGTGCTGTCCAAGCTCTTTTGAAGAAGCACAAAGAAACAGGCAACGTTGAGGACCGTAGACGCAGTGGTCGGCCAAGGAAACTTACTGCAGCAGATGAAAGACACATCATGCTTACTTCCCTTCGCAATCGGAAGATGTCGAGCAGTGCCATTAGCTCAGAATTGGCAGAAAACAGTGGGACCCTGGTACACCCATCTACTGTCCGGAGAAGTCTGGTCAGAAGTGGCCTTCATGGAAGACTTGCGGCCAAAAAGCCATACCTCCGACGTGGAAACAAGGCCAAGCGACTCAACTATGCACGAAAACACAGGAACTGGGGTGCAGAAAAATGGCAGCAGGTGCTCTGGACTGATGAGTCAAAATTTGAAATATTTGGCTGTAGCAGAAGGCAGTTTGTTCGCCGAAGGGCTGGAGAGCGGTACACGAATGAGTGTCTGCACGCAACAGTGAAGCATGGTGGAGGTTCCTTGCAAGTTTGGGGCTGCATTTCTGCAAATGGAGTTGGGGATTTGGTCAGAATTAATGGTATCCTCAATGCTGAGAAGTACAGGCAGATACTTATCCATCATGCAATACCATCAGGGAGGCATCTG
Organism: Zacco platypus; assembly: GCA_038088235.1. Taxonomy (NCBI): domain Eukaryota; kingdom Metazoa; phylum Chordata; class Actinopteri; order Cypriniformes; family Xenocyprididae; genus Zacco; species Zacco platypus. The sequence goes on along the minus strand of CM076083.1, from coordinate 33,312,473 downwards.
ATTGGCCCCAAATTTATTCTGCAGCATGACAACGACCCCAAACATACAGCGAAAGTCATTAAGAACTATCTTCAGTGTAAAGAAGAACAAGGAGTCCTGGAAGTGATGGTATGGCCCCCACAGAGCCCTGATCTCAACATCATCGAGTCTGTCTGGGATTACATGAAGAGAGAGAAGCAACTGAGGCTGCCTAAATCCACAGAGGAACTGTGGTTAGTTCTCCAAGATGTTTGGGCCAACCTACCTGCCGAGTTCCTTCAAAAACTGTGTGCAAGTGTACCTAGAAGAATTGATGCTGTTTTGAAGGCAAAGGGTGGTCACACCAAATATTGATTTGATGTAGATTTTTCTTCTGTTCACTCACTTTGCATTTTGTTAATTGATAAATATAAACTATTAACATGTCTATTTTTGAAAGCATTCTTACTTTACAGCATTTTTTCACACCTGCCTAAAACTTTTGCACAGTACTGTATATATATATGCACATGTATGTTGAAATTATCATTGACTGGGATTGATAAATGGTAGAAGTCTTCATTGTTAGTTAATGTTAATAAATGAAACCTTTTTGTAAGTGTTACCAATTTCTTATTCTTTTATATATATTTATATTTATATTTATATATATATATATATATATATAAAACATGGATTTGGCAGGTTTTGTGAGATTCATGATGTTTGTGCTGTAAGGTAATGGCAGTGCGTTGGCCGAGCTCTCACCCAAACCTCCTTCTGTGAGTCTCTATCCTCATTACGAATCTCTACTTCCTCTGATTCCCGCCACTAAATAATGCTAAAAATAGCCACAACTAGAGACAGGGAAACAACAAACGAGGAACAAAGCAAACATGGGCAACAATGCCTTTGGGCTCCCCGAAACGTCAGCAAGTTTGTTCTTGGAGAGTGAATCATCCGACTGTTCTGAAACAGATTTGCTCCTTTGAGAATAAAGTTTGTTCCCATTTTCTCTTTTGCGCTGACATGGAGGGATTCAGTATCACTTCTCTGATTATTTATTCTGTTTCCTTCTCAGCGGAAACACAGGCGGTCGAAGTTGCCTGACCACAATGGGCAGGAGCAGAAGATGGACCCTGTGGCCTTTGACAGGCAGAACGCTCTGTCTGGGGCGAACCACGGCCAGTGGAGGCAGGGACAGGATCGGCTCGCCGTGACCACCATCATCAGGAGGGGGTCGAGACGGAGAAACAAGCCCTCATTGAAGGACAAGAATCTAGGCGGGCTGGAAGATGGAGTGGTTGTTGAAAAAGTTGCCCATTACGATCCCTCGAGCAGCCGTAACTTCAGCGAGACTCGGGCTGGGGAAATGGCCAAAATCCATCTAGTGGCACCAGGAGAGCCAGGCAGCGTCGAGGGTGCTCCTCAAGTCCCGAACAGTGACTTTGTCCCCAAATGTGAGATCTCTGGTAAGGACGCCCTGTCTGCCCTCCACCGTGCAGGTTCACGACAGTGCAGACAGGAGATCGCCAACATAGTCTGCCAGCACCAAGCAGGACAGCTCATGCCTCAGTCTCTGCCTCAGTTTTGCCCACAACATGGTAACTGCGCTCTTTCTTCCGTCATATACACATCCAGTCATGTTTGAAAGTTAATTGACACGTAGAATTTGTTCATTTTCTTCCTGTCCGTCTTTAGTGATCTCCAGTGCCGTCCAGCATACAGATTTTTCTGACACTGACCTCTCCAAGGTGGAGAACCCGGTCAGGGTGGTTTTTGTGCTGGTGGTTCATGGGCGAGCAGTCCGACAGTTGAAACGTCTCCTCAAAGCCATCTATCACAAAGACCACTTTTATTACATCCATGTGGATAAGGTAAGTTAGAACCCAACAGGATTTTCTCGCCAATTGAAATGGCATTGAAAACAAAAATTTGTATGTGTAATTTAAGCCACACAAACCATAAATACAATATAAAAAAATGGATTTTGGTTTGAGTTGAACATGACGAAAGTAACGATTTGCTATTCATTCAGTAAAGCTGCAGTCACATTTACCGTTGTTCAGCAAATTTTGATAGAAATCCACACAATTGGGAATTTTGCGCAAGGGCGAAAGATGTTTCCCACATAAATTTCGCAATGTTTTAAAGTTGTTAACATGCTTTTGCTAATGTGACTACATCTTAAGTCAAGAACAACTGTAATTTGACTCATTCAAATTGATAACTTGACAGTTCAAGGTTTGTGAGTCTTTTTGGAAGAGTCAGCTGACTCATAAGAGTCGGAATTGATCCTTCGCAAAGACAAGTCCAGAAATACGTGAGTACACACAATTTTTCAAGTTCAGGTTCACCAGCGTTAATCTACTAACTCTCCTGACTGCTTTATCAGACAAAATGGTGGATTCTGGGTTATGATTGGTCAGATTGGCATTCAAACAAACCGTTTGCGAAGGGTCAATTGCCTTGTGCTGCATGTTATTGTGTAGAACCAATGAGTACAACGTAGTAGATGTTTTGAATTTCTGAGTGTTTAAATACGCTTCTTGTACGAGCAAATAGCGGATTGTTTCCTCAGGAAAATTGGGTTTCATATAGGACAGCTCCAAAATGTCAGTTTCTGAAAGAAAATCTTTTGAAAATCTTCACTGAAAATATGAAATTCAGTAGATCAAATGGCAGAGAATTGAAGAAAAATCAATGTGCACATAACATTATCTGGATTTAATAAAATGTAATCCATTTTGGCTGATGGTAATATCTGGCAGAAAAACATGATAACATTTGACCTGCGCACTGAACGCTCCGGGAAGCATATCAAACCGCAAAATCAATTTACATTTGCTTTTGTGACAGTTCTAACACTTAAAAACAGAATAAATATTTTCCATTTATACTCCATATATACAATGTCAGAAAAGCAAGATCTCTCGTTGAGTTTGTTTTATACTTTTACTTTTGTAAAAGTAAAAGGTAAACAATATTTTAAAATGATTGGAGCCTGTATGTTATTGTGAAGTACCATCAATGAAAGAGAGGTTGTGTAATCATTTATTAAAAAAGTGTAACAGTAGTACAATTAGTATTTCACACAAAGCCTTTTTTTTTTAAATTCGTATTGGATTCAGCTTTTGGCTCTGCCGGTCCACAATTTTTGATTTAAGGTTTTTAATTTTGATTCATTTCTAGTTTCACAACTGCAAACCACACCAAACAATCCCTAGTCCAAACTGCCTTTTCAACCAGTCTCTGGTAGGGTTCAGAAAGTCACTTTAACCCCTCTAAAAACATCAAATGGACGTCTCCATTGTGACTTGTGGTAACCCTGGTCTGTTACTGAAGGAACACTTCTCTCACACCTTGATACGATTTGGCATAACATCTGCTCTGTCTCTTCCTCACTACATGCCTGTCTCATTTGATTCTAGTGTTTCATTTGAAGTTATTTCAGGTTTTAGCTTCTTAAAAGTAAAGTTTTTTCAGAGCTAAAGTAAATTCCAGGAAATCATCCCTCTCCCAGCAGCAGAAGAGTTATGACAGCTAAAACTGCACTACTGCAATAACATGCTTGAAATATTAAAGGAATTGTTCAACCAAAAATTAAAAATTCTTCAAGATCATAGACTATCATAGAAGACTTTTATATTGTCCGTTACAGCGTTCAAACTACATGCATCGGGAAGTGCTGCAGATGGCGGAGCTCTACTCCAATGTGAGAGCCACGCCCTGGCGCATGGTCACCATCTGGGGCGGGGCCAGTCTGCTGAAGGCCTACCTACGCAGCATGCATGACCTGCTGTCCATGTTGGACTGGAAGTGGGACTTCTTCATCAACCTCAGTGCCACCGACTTCCCCACCAGGTCAGCATTGCTTTAGGTCAGGAGTGCCCAATGCTGTTCTTGTAGAGCTTCCTTCCTGCAAAGTTCAGCTCCAATTCTGATCAAACACTTATGAAGCAGCTAATTAAGATCTTCAGGAGCACAATTTGAGACTAGATCAAGGTTGGATCTGAACTCTGCAGGTAGGTAGATCTGCAGGAACAGGATTGGGCAGTCCTGCCTTAGGTCATGACAACTCTCTGAATGATTTCTAACCACCATTTATTGGTGCGTGAATGTACATATGCTTGATTTTGGCAAAGAGATCTGCTATGCTGCTGCTGAGCAAATACAAGGATTTGTTCAGCTTAATTAAAATAACATACATAATAAGGAAACATGCTGCTGCAAGGAAATTAGAGAAGACCCCTTGCATACCTATACAGGTGGAGCTGGGGAGGAGGAGGGTAAAACAAGAGTTTTCACATCACGCTGCTGAACGATCGCCGGATAGGGAATGGTAATAAATGGATACGTGGATTATGAAGTACATCTGTTTGGCTAGTTCAACGGTTTTGGAAGAACCAATTGGTACTCGGATAGAGTTTCAAGACTGAACAATGGATTTTCTTTAAAAGGGAAAAACCTACATGAACTAGTTGACCACACTAATTGACTAGCCCAGGATGTCCCAAACATTTCATAAGCTTTTAAGTTAAGATATCAATCAATTAACGATGCATCCCGATGTTTATGGCCACATGACATGCAAGTAAACAACATATATTGTTATTATTTTTAGTTCTGACTTCAATTATTAGAAGTGAAGACTGCACTACAAGCTACAAATTACAATACTCATATGTGACCCGTGCTGGTAAAATGAGTCGGAATGTGCACAGTCTAATTATGAGCTACAGGCAAAACAAGTCAAAAATGTCAATTTTGGGACATTGAAATTGAGGTTTTCACAAAAATTAGTTCATTAATCCTTCGTCTAGCGATTCAAATGCTTCAAATAGCAATTAAACAAATGAAATTAACTTTATATGTTAACTGAGAAGATTACCTTTCCTTTGTCCATGAAAACGAAGTGTTTTTCTGCTCGCTTCCCCTCAGCTCAAGTTTGGTATCATTGTAAAGCTCAGCATTCCAACTTTGTGAATGTTCATAGGAAATTTTTGATGGCAAGAGTCTAAACCAATGAAATGTGTTGTTTAAACTCATGCTGATGTAAACAAATCGATCTTACAAAGATGCCTCCGACAGCGCGATATATACACACTCAAACCGAAATACAGTACTTCAAAATATTGAATTAAAATATTGAAAAACGTTGAATATATATTTTCCTATAGAGTTTTGGTTTTGACGAGGTGTGTGCCAAATTAGGTGTTATTAACAGGGATTTTAAGGTGTGGTTGCTAGGGCATTTTGTTTTGGAACTCTGTTTTTTTACTCTATTGATTTCAAACAGGTGTTCCTCAGTTATTTGTTCTCAGATTCCAACAAATCATACATCATTTTAAAGTTAATGGCGATGTGAAAATAAGGAACTCATTTTTATAAATTTGCTCTTTGCAACTCATTTTGCCAACACGGGTCTCATATTTTTATGTCTTAAATTCTTCCCTTTCAAAAGTTCAAACCTTCAAGCTTTAAACATTTAAAACCCTCAAGCTTTTACTTCGCTGGAATTCTGCTGAAGTGCTGCAAACTTCTGTCCACAAAAATGTTTGGAATTATGCGAATGTGTAAATAAAGGGAAACTAGCACACATTGTGTTCCCAAATGCACATTAAACTCATTGCACATACAGAGATGGAGTTTCATGAGAATCAGCATTTGATGTGACTTAAGCCGCTCTGAGATCAGTCCATCATGAGCTGCACGTCTCTATTTGAACTCTGAAGCATGCTGTGCAACAGATTACATACTTATTTAAATTGCAGCTCATATGGTATTTGCACTAAGCTATACCACAGTTAGTTTTATTTCTATTAACTGTGCAGCCCTATTTATTTGTTGCAATTTTCCATTCCAATTTTATTAATTCATAAACTCATCAACACCCTCACGAACCCCAGTTTTGGAAACCCTGTTGGATGAAGCCATTCCAAAAGGAAAAGCGGGCGATGCCTTCAGTGCTATCTTCCTGGAGAAAGCTATCCCAGAATGCATTGCAATGAGCTCAGTGAACAAATCAGGATTGATTCTGATATAAGAGATGCGTATCGAGGAGCCTTCTCGTAAGTTTGTTTCTGAGCCGCTCTCATTGTGCGCAAGAGTGATGATGCTGGCAAATCCGTCTCTTTCTCCGCAATCTGTTTCGGGAGGATTTCTGTAACACTTCAGAGCCTTACAATTTCACAATCCCTCCAGCTGTTGATGTTTTTTTTTTTTTTAAAAAGTGAGCTAAATAAGCCAAATCAGTGTTCGTGGCCTGATGCACATGTAGACGTTGATTCCGAGCAAATCCTGTCAGCAGCAGCTAATTCCTTCCAGATGAAGACTTCACCCACGCCGCCCTGCAGTCAGCGCTGGGCTTCTGACATAATCCCTCGTTTTGATCTCTTCTCTCCTCTCTCACTATCGGTCTAAAACAGGACCAACGATGAGCTTGTGGCTTTTCTCTCCCAGAACCGTGACAAGAACTTCCTGAAGTCTCACGGCAGAGAGAACGCAAGGTAAACACATTTTAGATTCAACTCCGGGTTGTTACTGTTACTGTCCACATCTTGTGAGGCTCTAAAATGCACCACAGATGATCTACTTTGTTTGTGGGTGGGGATTATGTGAATTCAAATTTTTGGGATCAGAGTTATGGATTCATTCATTGACATGGACAGTTTGTATTGCTTCCTAGAAGGAATCAAACTTACCAACTCTAGAAATGATTTTGAAAAATAAATGTATCACAGTTTCCACAACGGATTTCATCATTGATAATAATAAGAAATGTTTCTTGAGCAGCAAATCAGCATATCAGAATGATTTCTGAAGGATCATGTGACATTGAAGACTGGAGTAATGATGCTGAAAATTAGGGATGCTCTAAAATTTTAGCTAACAAATTTATTTATTTTGGTTTGTTTTGAAGAGCCAAAATCATTGACGATGGTCCATTTTGACTATTTACCGTCTATTTCATGCACAAAATGCTATAACAGTTAAACATGTCAGCTGTGTGGAGTCTAGGACTGGGTTGACAATGTCGATTTCTCGATTTTAATTGATACTGATTGATTCTTAAATCTCAAGATCAATCTTTTAGTCAATGCTGTTTTCTGTTGATGCGAGAACAAAGCTTCACTAAACAGTTGTAGCATTCCTGTCATAAGCTTTGCTTTACTTTTCATATAAAATAAAGTCTCCCCTTACAATTTTATGAACTTTGAAACTTTAAACATCTGAAGCCTTTCCATGTTTAAAAGAAGAATATTTTTTAATTACACACTATTCTACGAGGATCCTCTGTGACATTCATTTCCTGTTGGGTGTGTTGGTTTTTGACACTGACTTGGATTTGAAGGTCAGAATAAAAAACGCATCATAAAGCCTGAGAAATGATAATAAAAGTCTCCGCCAAACTACTTTATAAAGTTTTCTTTTTCTTTTACTCACGAATTTCAGCCTTTTAATGAGACTTCTGTTGTCATTCATTACGATTCCAGGATATTTATACCATCTTGACACATTTGACATGCCTTACTCACATAAATAATGCAGCCTAACTAACTGTGACAGTGTTTTTCATGACATCAGTCAACATCCTGCTCTCTGCTGTCACGCAGGTTCATTAAGAAGCAGGGTTTGGACCGCCTGTTCCACGAATGTGACAACCACATGTGGCGTCTGGGCGAGCGCAGCATCCCCGAGGGGCTGGAGGTGTCAGGAGGCTCGGACTGGTTCTCCCTCACGCGGAAGTTTGTGGAATATGTGGTAAACTCGCAGGACGAGCTGGTGACGGGCCTCAAGCTGTTTTACACCTACGCTCTTCTGCCTGCTGAGGTACTGCCTTTGGACACATTTACATCTGGTCGTGCCAGCACAGATAGTTGCCACACAAAAAAAAAAATTAGTATATAGTAGAAGAAATTCTTGTGCATTAAGAAAATGAAGACTATTTTTAGGACTTTAATGCACATTGTCATGAAAATAAGTAATTTACATTTAAAAAAAAAAATGTAAAGGGACAGCACCAAAAGCAAAATGGTGATATGAACCCTTTAAAGAAGCCGGTCGCATCATATCCTGCACATCTGGCCACTGTTATCGTTTTGTATTAATTCTGAATCATCATAAGACTGTTGATGTGATACGCCATGTTTGTTAATTTGATTTACTTGGCACAGCAGTGAGCAGTAAACATTAAGCTCTGTGTCCCTGAGTGTATATTTTATAATTCCTCTCTGGTTTTCAGTCTTTCTTTCACACAGTGCTGGGAAACAGCCACATGTGTGATACTTTGGTAGACAATAACCTGCGTGTGACCAACTGGAACCGGAAGTTGGGCTGCAAGTGCCAGTATAAGCACATAGTGGACTGGTGTGGCTGTTCACCAAATGACTTCAAACCCTCAGACCTCATCAGAATACAGGTCTGTGAACTGTTAAGTCATCCCTTCACATATATTATGTCAGTACCACATAATATTGAAAGGATCACAGTGGGTCTCGTTCACTAAGCGGATGTACGCGCGAACTTGCGTGTGAAATCTGCATACCTTCTGATCAACTTTCCCATTACAAGCAATATTTATTTCCCTATTTATGACCTTTAGAAAATGACTTCTGTTTGCTGAGAGTGACAGAAGGCTGTAAAGGAAAGGTTTGATAAACCTTTTATATGGAGGTGGTTTGGGTGTGTTTTATATTACTAATTACTAACCTCTGGCACATGATCGCTTATTTAGAAAACTCTGAATTTATTATTACAACAAATTTAAGAACAAATTCTTTTGTTTGTGTGTGCATGTTGTGAAATCTTTTGTGAGAAATTATGTCCACAGTTAATCCACAGTTATTAGTGAATGAGACCCAGTGTCTTTCTTAGCAATTTGTCCTTACATTTGGCACCACCTCAACCCCTCTTTTCTCCCACTACAGCAACTAACACGGCCTACGTTCTTCGCCCGTAAGTTTGAGTCCACTGTGAATCAGGAGGCTATTGACATCCTGGACAATCATCTATATGGGCAGTATGCACCTGGCACAATGGCACTGAAGGCATACTGGGAGAGCCTGTTCGAGCAGGCTGATGGGGTGTCTTCCCTCAATGATGTAGCCCTCACGGCGTACTCCTCCTTCTTTAGACTGGGCCTCCATAGGCAGGAGACCACTCAAAGGAGTTCTGAGGCCTGCAGGTGACAGTCCAATCCAATCCATTTATCCCATCCAATCTGTCCAGTCCAATCTATCCATCCCATTCATTCACTCCATCCAAATGTAAACCAATCCATCTATCCATTCCAATGTAATCCAGTCCATCCATCCATCCCAGTGTAATCCAATCCATCTATCCAAATTCATCCATTCAATACATCCCAATGTAATCCAATACATCCCAATCCATTCCTCCGATTCATTGTTTTTTTACCCACAGGTTTGAACCCATTGGCTACCCCGTCTCGGTGCACCTGTATTTTTATGATGACCGATTCCAGGGTTACCTGGTCAGGCAGGAGGTGCAGAATGTGGTGACCAGGTCCCGTGAGATTCTGGAGGTGTGGGCTGTTCCTCAAGCGACACTGCAGCTGGAACACAACCTTCATGAGTTTGAGCGCCTCAAACACCTTGAGGTGAGAGGATTTGTCACACTTCAAAGTTGGAAATGTAACGGAATGGAACGTTACAGAAGTAGCAACAGATCATTTCTTCTGTATTGTGACACTGTAGTTAAACAGATTATCGAAAAAGAAAAAAAGGTTGTTGATTGGATGGAGGCCGATCTGAATGTGAGCTTGTGGTCAGTTGTAAGAAAAGGGCAGGTTTAAGTGGACGAAATGATTGGAGAAGTCCTGCTTATTAGGGTTGGGTACCGAACTTGGTGCTTTTAAGGGCACCGACTGAATTACGTCGGTATCACCGAGTACCGATTCACATTAAATCAGTCTGTGCCAAATTTCGGAACCTGAGAACGCATCTGTGCGCAAGAGGTACGTTAAAGAAAGAGAGAGGGAGAGACCTTACGACATCACCCCTGAAACTTGTTTAACAGAACACACAGGGCAGTGGCTAAACGTTCTGAAGTGTGGTTAAATTTCACAAAACTAGATGCAGACTGAGACAACGCAATATATCAATAAAAGCTTGAAACTCCCTTACTCCAGTCTGTATGTGATCTATGATCCGTGTTGCGAGCATTGTTAATCTCATCGTGGTGTTCCGAGCAGAAACTGGTCTCATGCGCGCTCTGCATGTCGTTACGTAGTAAATATTGTCACAGTCATATGTTCCATGTGATGTTAGTCAAATTCCAGCTCTGACAGCACCGTGGGGAAAATGAAACAACACTTTTGTGCTACTGTGCTGTGAAAACACACTCAAGATATGTGTGTCCGAAAGCAACTCTGAACAGTAGAGGTGAAGAACAGCGTGAGAATGTCTTTCGTGACATTTGATTTCTCCGTTGCAACGCGATCTCATGCATAGTACAGCACACACGTAACATATTGTCGTCTAGTCTGCAAAATTTCTAAATAAATAAAAAATGTTGAAATTGAAAGGATTTATTCTGTAGTTTTTCACTGTAATTTTTTGTTCATGATGTTTTGTACTAGGTCGGAACTGAGTGGGACCCAAAGGAGCGAATCTTCCGTAACTTTGGTAGTGTGATGGGACCTCTAGACGAGCCAGTGGCAGTTCAGAAGTGGGCTCGTGGGCCCAACCTGACAGCCACGATAGTGTGGATTGATCCAGCACACATAATAGCAGCTTCCTATGACATCAGCATAGACGTTGAGGCAGAGTTCACGCAATATAAGCCACCCCTTCAGCGCCCCCTCAGGCCTGGAGTGTGGACGGTGCGTGTGCTGCGGTTGTGGGAGCGTGTAGCAGAAGCTCGCTTTCTGGTCATGCCTCTGGCCTTCAAGGGGCGTGAGCCACTGCGCACAGGTGAGAGAGACATTAATGTGAAATATTATTACGAATTTAAAACAACTTTTTTTATTGTATTTTATATATTTTGAACCTGCTTGCTAACAACGACTGGTGTTGGTTCCTCTAATTATGTTTGAAATTGTTGAAAAAATATATAAATATTAGGGGTGTAACGTTACATGTACCTTCCCGAATGGTACGGACATCACTGTTCAGTTCAGTTTTATTTTTCATTATTTTATTTTTTTTATAACACAAGTAGTTGTAGTTGATTGTGTCCAAGTACCTTTTTTTTGAAAATCAGCCCTACAAAAAATATGACCTATGCAAGTGGTGCCGCTAGGTGGAATATGCTGTGATTTACACAACTGTTTGTTCAAAATAAATTAAAAGAAACCTAGCATTGGGGGGATTTGTAGCTTTTTCCTGTCGTACCAAACTCATATCGAACAGTGACCCCAAAACCAAGTTACTCACGAACCGTGACTTCTGTGTACCGTTACACCCCTAACAAGTATTATATCTTGAGTATGATCAAGGTTTAGTTTCCTGTTTTATTCTGAAATATAAATATTCATTGGCTACTGAGCTTTATCTGTCTCTCTGACTATATACTCATCTCTCCCTTCCCTGCCCTGCCCTTACCTTACCTTCCCTTCTCCCTTGCCTTGCCCCCTTCACCTTCCCTTCCCTTACCTCGCCTTCCCTTCCCTTCCCTTGCCCCCTTCCCTTCCCTTGCCCCCTTCCCTTCCCTTGCCCCCTTCCCTTCAGAAGACCATGGCTGGGTACATTCAGGTCCTCCGGGTAACGTGTACTTGGAGCAAAGCTTCCAGCAGCTCGCTCACGTGTTGAAGCTGCCGCCCAGCGAGCCCGCCCTGCAGGAGGCTCAGAAGAAGACCTCCCTGGTGGGTAAGCCGCTGGAGGCCTGGGTGGACAACTCTGTTGGGGCTTTCTGGGTCACTGGAGATATTTGCTCTGAGCAGACCTCCTCCTGTCCCTCCATTGGACTCTGCACCAAGACCTCTTGGAGCTCCTTGTCTCCTGACCCCAAATCAGAACTGGGGCCGGTCAAAAGTGACGGTCGCATTAGGTAGCCTTTCAAGCTCGAAAAATTGGAACAGAGCGGCAAAGGCCCTGAAGAACAGTCCACAAGAGTGATGTTTACGAGCCGTGGTCTTTGAGACCATCCCATTACTAGTTAAGGCACCTTCTGTTGAGGGAGGAAACTGGTTGAGGGTGGATCTACGAGAGAAATTACGATAAAATTTGCACAAGAAGACTGCCAGACGTGGACATGTACGAGTCTTGCTTTTATAAATCAAAGTTCAGATGTCACCTAAATACGTTGTTATAAGGTTCGGAGTCTTATTAGCACATAGTTTACGGTGTGGGTTTATGATACAAAGACCCAAATCTCAATAATTTTACAATTTTATTTTTTGTTATAAGAAAAATGAAAAACTGTGTGCATTATTTTCCTCTGTAAAAACAGTGGCCAAAATTCATATTTGAAGCTGTTGGAGGTAAGTTGCTGGAATCCTCTGGCTGTATCGCTATGCTTATTTTGAAGCATTAATATCCAAACTTCAGAAGCAGATTGAAGAAGTGCACTTTACTGTAAGGCCGAGCTCCCTTCTGATTGGCTAAATTTCAGCAGAGGAAGCGGAGCTTGTAGAATCGTCATAAATTTCTGCCAACGGATCGATACGTTTGCTCACTTAACGTGTTTCAGATGCTGCTTGGAAGATGCAGCGTTGCATGGAATCATCGTATACAGCAACAAAACAAACACTACGGAACGAAAGAGATAGATAGATGTACACAAACGAATGCCGTCTGTCCGGAAACAAGAATCTGAGTTTTGGAATACTGTGACTTTGTCTTTGTGTTGAATGTCCTTTGAGTTAAAAAACACCTCATCTGGAGGACTTGCTTCGTCCGTTACTGCAAAGTTTTCTCAGCCGACACACAGATTGCGAAGTACGAGGATGTGGATATAATTATTTGAGACTGCCTGAACTGACCCTGCTGAAGATTTGTCTGTGATCTGTCACTCACTGATCCTGTTACAGTATTTCACACTTAATTCTGGTCTTCCACCAGTTTGGTCCTCAACTACGAACAAGTTTTCACTCTTATTTCTTGAACTGCAATTGGAGTAGAATGGCACAAGAGCTTGAGACTTAAGTTACACTAGCTGCTGTTTTGTACCCCAAAAAAATTACATTCACTCTAATGACTTTCTTCTGTGGAACACAAAAGACCTTACAAATAATGTTCACGTTGTTGAATGAGCAAAAAATGACTTGTGTTCTATATTTCAAGCGTTGAGTAAACAAAGGTTTTTGCTAAAATTCTCTCGCCGTCCTCAATATCTACAAAATTGCATTTGCGCTTCTACATATTCAAAGCTACTGTTACGTTTAGTTACATGACACGAATGGAAACCCAGCAAAATTTTACCCTTTTGAGCACATTTTTGACAATGCAACTAAAAATTGCAGGTTTCCAACTTTTCATGAACCATGTTTTTACACGCCACCCATTTCTATTGAGGTTTTCAAAATTTGCATTAAAATGGTTAGATGGTAACCCAGCATACAATGTCAAACCTAGTGCAATACATCTTGACGTGAACCTACACAAATGCAAGATATCATTTTAGTTTTGATGGAGAAGATCTTCAGTTAACCACTTATAAAGGGGCTAGCTCACCCAAAAATGAAAACTCTGTCAATTTTACTCATGTCATTTCAAACCCTTAAAGCCTTTTTGTTTTTAACTTTCATTTTTTTACATGTAGTGTATGTGCACAGTCGAATGCACGGCCTTGCAAAGTATACATCATTCGACATGCATGTACAGAGGTGTTTGACGCATGTGCAGTTTTGAGCAATATCTCGCCATACATCTTGATATTTTTAACATTTTTAACATAAAAACTAAAAATATTTTAACATAATCTCTCGTCTATGTAGGCCTCCATTGTCACTGTATCTCGCATGCGTTCAGGTCTGTTCTGTTTATGCAGTTTTTCTTTTACTACCTTGTGAATCGATGCCCCCTGGTCACGGTTGCCACGTTGTGGGTGAACTATTTAGTGCAAAAAAAAAAATTAAACGAGCATATGCGACCTGAATCTGTTTACAAAAATCTGACAGTGCGCATACTCTTCAAATGACGAAATTCGTTTCACTGTACGCTGACCCTCGTGTACGCGTAAAAAGTGAAGTTTACTTTGGGCTTTAGACCTTCATTCATCTTTGAAACACAAATGGAAAATTTTAAAGAGGACCTTTTTGAAGTTATTGGTTTTGTTTTTGGGCTCTATTAGAACAGGTTTTCATCCTTGAATGTTGGGTGATAATTATTTAAATGAAATGTAATGTTTTGAATGAAAATTGCGACGTGTTCATTTCCTGAAGTATTCAAGACTCCAATGGAGGCGTTTCACGGAGTTCAGAAAAGGTGTTACTGATAGAGAATAACTGGAGTGACTTAGAAGACCTTTTTCATGGTCAAAGTGTATGTATAAAAATGTATAAAAAGTGGATGATAGGTCCTCTTTTATGAAACCTTAAAAGATTTCTGTTCCTCCACTGAAAGTGCATGCAACCAAAATCAAAACCACTTCTGCGTAGATCGTTCACAAGAGAAAAGCTCTCGGTAATGCACTCTTACATACTCACTGAGTTCTTTTCAGCTCTGGTCTCCAGGAATTTCACACTTTAGCGCGATCTTGAAAAATAAACTAAGACGTGAAATAAACTAAGCTTCCTGGACCATATTGTGAGGAGGACTGTTTTCGTGTCGCAGTTCTCTCGTAAACGTGTATCAGAGATCTATGGAGAATCTTTTTTTTTTTTTTTTTAATTAAAAGCTTTGCTCTCACAAAGCGTTCGAATCACATAAAATTGGGATTAAACCACTTGAGTCACATGGATTACTTTTCAATGGCTTTGTGACATTTTTGATGTTGGATCATTTTGGTTGAATGGACTTTTTAATTGAGGTTTCATTAAAAATATCCATTTGCATTTCAAAAATCTTTTCATTTTTGGATGAACTATCTCTTTAAATTTCAGTATGTTTTGAAAATCAGCTTATATACATTATGCTTCCTTTTGCGTTCCACACAAGAATGTCTTCGGGTGAGTAAATGATGCTAGAGTGAACATTTTGGGAGATCTGTCTCTTTTAAATAACAAAATACAATTGGGATTGAAAAATATCCATTTTTAATGTGTCAAAGCTGGTTGTCACTTTTTTAACCACCCACATTTGTCTATTGCTTATGTGTGCTATTTTCCTTTCTCGCCTTCCAATGAAGACACATCACTAAGAAACATAAGTTAAAACAAATGTGTCTTGTGCCACATGCTGCTTTTATTTGACAAATATCATGCTTTTACGGTGGATTTTAGGTTCCCCGCGTTTCAAAGGGGTTGTTTCAGGTTTTGATTTACTGATCAGAAAACTCTTTTCTTTGTTGTTAAAGTGTCCTTTTTTCTCTTCATGTACATGCTTTGTGTGAAGCTTTTGTAGTATCAAAAGAAACCAGTGGAATGAGGATGTAAAGAATGAACGAATGCTATTTTTGTACTTAAAGTCAGTGAGATTTTGAGAATGCTGCTTGAGTTTTTGTTTTACCTTCATCATCAGTCTCACTGGGTCTCTGTGAGGCACAAAAACCAGTCCTAAAACTGAACGTTTGGGACACATTGAACACCAGAGCCTTATTTTAGGGCTGATGGGCAGCAACAGATGACACATGATGGCACAATAAAGATGTGAAATCAAATTCAATCACGTGTTTATTTAGCAAGGTTTAATGTCACAATGATGTAACTTTCAATTCCTCACTTGCCAGTGGTTAACCTGCATTTCCATTGCGTTAATCAAGATCTACTGACTAAGAGTTTGAGCAGAGCATGTACTTTTCAGCACAAGCATATTAATTTTTGAAAGCTTCCTTGATCAAAAGGTTCTGCATAGCAGGAATGACACAGAAGGTTTTGTGCAAAAGTCATGAACATGTCCTGTACTGCACGCCACAGGAAGCACAACTGTAAAATATTTATAAGCCTTAACTTCATCAGGTTATAAGAATCGCTGGCATGAGTCACACAACAGACGGGACGAGATCAGAGACGCGGTGAGCAAGGAAAATGACTGTCAAAGATCTGCTGTTGAGAAGCTCCTCACACATGGAGTTGATGATGGAGAACACTGGAGACCTGGAGATGGTGGAGCAGGGAGAGCCCGCGTCTGACAGCGCATACGGCTCCTCTCCAGTGGACACAGACACAGAGGAGGGCCAGACTCTCTCCAGCAGCACACTGACCCTCACATACAATGAGGAGCTCATGCACAAGGTGACCGTCCTGTCTGTCTGTCTATCTCTGTATCTGCCTGTCTCCATCCATCTGTGACTAACACTAAACATTAAATTGCTTATTTTTATTAAACTCTTTATAATAATAAAATAAAATTTATCTTGGCTAATGCTGTAAACCAACCTATATATGGAGCCCTTACTTGCACATTACTGTATTAAAGGTAAAACTTAATAACGGAGCCCAAACTATTCAATTCAGTTGCTATTTGTTTAAATATAATAATCACTGCTCAAATTACAAAAAAAAACATACTTCTAAATCTAATTATAAAGTTAATTTTCTACTGCAATTCGTTTGAGATATAAACATTTTCACAGCAGCTTTCATAGCTTATTTTCTTGAGCTATTTATTTAAACATACATTAAATAATCAAGACATTACTAACAGGTTAAGTAAATGAGTATATAAGCTAATTTCGTGTATATATGTGTTGAAATGCTCCTCTCTAGTTTATTTCTTTAGTGAACTAACATGCTGTGGACACTAAATACCTGAGGTAAATGTAATGCTACGAGATCTATTATTCTCAAGCTGTTTTATTCATATCTTTCCGCAGTTGAAACACTGGTTGAGAGATTTTGTAAACATACCGACCGATCTCTTCTTCTGCACTTTTTACTGATAGTAAACCGTGTTGCACGTTTTACATGTACCGTTACACTCTGTCTCTCTGTCTCTTTATTTAAATCTTTCTGGCTATCTGTATCTCAATCTCTTTATTTCTATCACTATTTCTACCTATCTATCTATTTATCGACCCATCTGTCTGTATCTGTTTATTTCTATCTGTCCGCATCCATGTCTTTATTTATATCTGTCTATTGATCTCTATCTGTCTCTCTATCAACCTGTCTGTCTGACTGTATCTATCTCATTATTTCTTTCTATCTGTCTGTCTATGTACATGCATGTCTATCTGTATACTGCTAATTTCTATTAAAAGCTAAATCAGCTGTGATTATGGCTTTCATGAAGTTGCACATCCACCAGTTTCACAGTAGGAATAAAGCAGAACAATGCTGGATGTGACTGCATGAATTACACAGCCACCTTTGGTTCATGGAGGTGGTGTATTTATTCAGAGAGGTGATTGGCATTGCGAGTAAGGTGCTGTTGTATATTGAGAACAAAAGTGACGTAAATATATCAGTGCGATCAATTTATTGGTGATGGGGTTTTGTTGGATTGAGATCACAAACCATTCCTACAACTTAAACCCTTAGAAAGATTCCAGTTAAAACAGGTTTTACAGCCTAATGTGACAGATGAGCCTTTTAAAGTTACTTAACTTTTTATTCTCTTATTCTCTCTAGATAGAAACCAATAAATTGGCCCGAAGAACCTATAATGTAACATCAGTGATGTTTTTTTTTTTTTTTTTGATTTCCGAAGAATCATGTTATTCCACAGAAGAACCAAATTCAGGTTCTTGTTTGAGAAGATTCCTCACTGTACCTACAGTGATTCAAGCACTAAAGAGCCATTTTAATAAAGTACACCTCATATGGCTATTGTTTCTAAACTCTTTGCAGTGTACAGTTAATCAGTGTGGAATAGTTTTACAACCAACGGCACATTTATGCAGATGATGTGCTCCTTTACTTCAGCAAATATGTTAATATGGTGAGAGAGAATGACAGGAAATGAGTTTATTAAAGAAACATGAGATGTGAAACACACGCGTTCCTCAGAGTGAGGGCGTTGACTCTGTGTCTCTGTTGTTGTTCTCTATTATTGAAATGCTACACGGCAAAACTTTCACTATAACCCAAATGGGTTCTTTCAAATCACTCAGAAGTGCTTAGAAAACGTTTTCGGGCAGTTATGAGACTCTTTTAGCTGAGATGATATTCACAGTATAGCAGTCGTCGTGTGCCAAAAATATATTTAGGTAAATATTGATGTTTATTCTTCTGTTTTATATTGGTGAATATAAATAAAAATGATCTTCTGTGTTCATTTAGTGGAAAAAATGCCTTGGTTATTATTTATACTTTTATTATTATTATTATTATTTTTAAATAAAATATTTAAACAGTTTAAACATTTCAAATAGTTAACACATAATCAATTGATATATTGATAAGCAAATGACGTAAATTGATGTTAATAGTTGAATCTCATGAAACCTGTAAAGAACATTGTCTATGGTCTTCAACATAAAAAGAAATTATATTTTGCATAAGCATAAATGACATTTATTTTCCTAAGATGCAAAAATCAAATAATTGTGATGCTTTTGAAAGTCTGTTACACTCCTATTTCAAGCTTTTATGCTGTGTCACATTGTAATGAAGTAGCTCAACAATATCTACTGTGCTTCGGCTTCGGAAATGCAAGTGTTGCCATGGTAATGGCATTCCGTCACGTGCCTCGTGTGGTTTGTTCCGTTGTGTTCTTCCTTAATCAAGCATTTCAAAGCTGAATGAGTAATGAGGGATTTAAGGAATATCAAACATGGATGAGATTTGTATGAAATAATAATAGTTTGAAGGCCCGTGGGCTCTGTGTTCTACACGATTCATCTCCTGAAATCATCCCACAGGTATTTGTTTGTTTAGCCGTGTAAAACAATGCTGTGTGACTCGATGCGTTTTATTGTTTCATGGAACTTCCTATATTCATGTCACCATCTAAACAATGGCATTTCTAAAACGATCATCACATACCTCTATTCAACACAGAAAGAGTCGCCGAATGTAATATTGTACCAGACTAAACCTGCGGCATTATGTACTCACTGCAGGGATAGGAGGAGGGCAACATAGTGAGAGACTAGATTAAACTGAGAGGAGTACAACCACCCATCTGCCCTCCAGCTGATAAATGTCGTCGAACGAGCTGCATGTGCTTTTGCAGCCTCTGGCCGGATGTGATAACCATGGCAACCAATACTGGATGACGCCCACGTTCTCAGTCCCCACAGAGATGTGGCACGCTGCCCTGTGCGACATGACATGGCTCTTTTAAAGGGGGGCAAGTATAAAAGGAGGTGTGCATTCTGAACTCTGTTCAAAGCTAATGAGGTGTATTACTTTTCCACACTGTAATCCCAGTAAATTATCGTAAAATTACCAGAATGTCTTGCCGGTAAATATACAAATGTGTTGTTCACACAAGCAACGGCGGTCTGGCTTTTTACCCTTCAGACTATTCACACATCAGCAGCATAAATTCTGTGGGCTGGACACCAAATTCAGGTGGATTTCGGCAGTAGCGTGTAACGCAGTCACTTCTAAAAACCACTTGGGCGAGTTGAAACTTTTTATATAATTTATATATATATTTTTTAATTTACTATAATTATATTTACTTAATATTATATATATGTACAGTACTGTGCAAAAGTTTTAGGCAGGTGTGAAAAAATGCTGTAAAGTAAGAATGCTTTCAAAAATAAACTTGGTAATAGATTATATTTATCAATTAACAAAATGCAAAGTGAGTGAACAGAAGAAAAATCTAAATCAAATCCATATTTGGTGTGACCACCCTTTACCTTCAAAACAGCATCAATTCTTCAAGGTAAACTTGCACAAAGTCAGGGATTTTGTAGGCATATAGTTAGGTGTATGATTAAACAATTATACCAAACAGGTGCTAATGATCATCAATTCAATATGTAGGTTGAAACACAATCATTAACTGAAACAGAAACAGCTGTGTAGGAGGAATAAAACTGGGTGAGGAACAGCCAAACTCAGCTAACAAGGTGAGGTTGCTGAAGACAGTTTACTGTCAAAAGTCATACACCATGGCAAGACTGAGCACAGCAACAAGACACAAGGTAGTTATACTGCATCAGCAAGGTCTCTCCCAGGCAGAAATTTCAAGGCAGACAGGGGTTTCCAGATGTGCTGTCCAAGCTCTTTTGAAGAAGCACAAAGAAACAGGCAACGTTGAGGACCGTAGACGCAGTGGTCGGCCAAGGAAACTTACTGCAGCAGATGAAAGACACATCATGCTTACTTCCCTTCGCAATCGGAAGATGTCGAGCAGTGCCATTAGCTCAGAATTGGCAGAAAACAGTGGGACCCTGGTACACCCATCTACTGTCCGGAGAAGTCTGGTCAGAAGTGGCCTTCATGGAAGACTTGCGGCCAAAAAGCCATACCTCCGACGTGGAAACAAGGCCAAGCGACTCAACTATGCACGAAAACACAGGAACTGGGGTGCAGAAAAATGGCAGCAGGTGCTCTGGACTGATGAGTCAAAATTTGAAATATTTGGCTGTAGCAGAAGGCAGTTTGTTCGCCGAAGGGCTGGAGAGCGGTACACGAATGAGTGTCTGCACGCAACAGTGAAGCATGGTGGAGGTTCCTTGCAAGTTTGGGGCTGCATTTCTGCAAATGGAGTTGGGGATTTGGTCAGAATTAATGGTATCCTCAATGCTGAGAAGTACAGGCAGATACTTATCCATCATGCAATACCATCAGGGAGGCATCTGATTGGCCCCAAATTTATTCTGCAGCATGACAACGACCCCAAACATACAGCGAAAGTCATTAAGAACTATCTTCAGTGTAAAGAAGAACAAGGAGTCCTGGAAGTGATGGTATGGCCCCCACAGAGCCCTGATCTCAACATCATCGAGTCTGTCTGGGATTACATGAAGAGAGAGAAGCAACTGAGGCTGCCTAAATCCACAGAGGAACTGTGGTTAGTTCTCCAAGATGTTTGGGCCAACCTACCTGCCGAGTTCCTTCAAAAACTGTGTGCAAGTGTACCTAGAAGAATTGATGCTGTTTTGAAGGCAAAGGGTGGTCACACCAAATATTGATTTGATGTAGATTTTTCTTCTGTTCACTCACTTTGCATTTTGTTAATTGATAAATATAAACTATTAACATGTCTATTTTTGAAAGCATTCTTACTTTACAGCATTTTTTCACACCTGCCTAAAACTTTTGCACAGTACTGTATATATATATATATATATATATATATATATATATATGTATGTGTATATATATATGTAGGTGTATATACATATACATATACATACATACATATATACATACATATACATATAATTAATAAATAATTTAATTAATAATAATTAATAACAATAAATTAATAATAAATAATATAATTTATATATATATATATATATATATATATATATATATATATTTATATAGATTTATATATTATTATTATTATTATTATTAAAAAGGCTTCTGAAATAATAACCTAAGTTAAATAAATGTAGTTCGATTCATATCAATACTGAAATAACGGAAACGCATCCAATACTCATTTTCCGCAGAATAGATACAAGATACAGCTGCGCTTTCTCATTTCTCTGACGGCGAGTCGACACACAAACCCGCCTCCCCTCACTCACTCTTTTCATTTGCTCCACATGAATATTGTTGGTGTTACAGAGCTTGAATTTCGGCGTGGGACTGCACATAATTTTACCCGTTCCTGCAGATTTTGTGTTCACACCTGAAGTGTGCGCAAATAAAATGGAGTCATTTTTCACTGCTTATTGCACGCAAGCAGTCAAATACACACAAAACAATGTCAAAATGCCGGCCTTGCTGAGTATTCACGTAAACTGTTAGCTATGTTTTAAGTGAAAGTAAACAGCTGAGAAAGAAAACGCATGTGTTAATGGATTCGTGCGTCAGGTCTTAAAGTGACAGTAGCGTAATACACCTGCTGTCAGATTATGAGATTATATATATATATATATATATATATATATATATATATATATATATGAGGCAGTTTTTCCCATGGTATCGATGTCAAAATTGTGGCTAGTAACTTCTTTTGAAAACCACTACCCACAGTGGATGGTGAGCAAAAAAGTTCATGCCAAACCCTGGATGTCAGTCAGGGGAAATGGCCTTTAAACACTGCACCGTTTTCTTCATTCACCCACATGAGGATGGAGAAGCACTTTAGTTTCACTATCTGATAAATTTGACAACATTTTTGACATCTGAGTAACGAGCGTAAAGGGATGATCAAACAGAATGCGTTTTTTGCTCTTTAAAAATGAGACGTGCATAATATCCAACTGCAGAGCTGCAGCGCTAATGAATGGAAAAGAAGGCTTGGGTCTCGAGCACGACGCTGAAAAAGCAGTGAGACGCAGTGCAGAGGTGGTTCTCAACCTTTTTTGGGCCAGCGCCACCTACCCACAATCTAGATTCTTTCATATTAAATTTTCCAACCGGAAAGTAAGAATAAGGAAAAAGCGTATCAAGTTACATTGTGTCTGAATGCTGGATGCTTTAAGTATAAGTTGTTTTTGTTCACTGGAAGTTTGGCAGCTGTGCTACAGAAAGTAAATTGTCAAAATGGAAATGATGAATCGTCAGTTCTAGTTGAATTGGTGTAAACTGGCAGGCAACACTCTTCTGTCTACAAAGGAAGTGAATGGTGCGACATGTTGCGTCAAAAGCACACACCTATTATAATCAGTGATTCGGTCTACACTGGACATGCGCCAAGTTGCCGACAATAAACAAATGATGAATTCATTTGGAACGTTTGCTTTGTGTTCAATGACGCACCTGTGTAGACTCGAACGGTGCAGACCATTTTCTTTTACAAGTAGTTACAAGTTTCATCTCGCTTAAGCACCTTAAACGCCGCACAAGAACACCTCAACGCCCCCCGTTTAAAGATATTCCTTCCAGCGTCCATCTTCATTCTTTGTTCACACACAGCATCAGACTGGTCATTTCTAGGTATTTTGTAGGGTTTTGGGTTGGTTGTGAAAACATTTCTAAGTGGTTGCTATGCTGTACTGGGTGGTTACCAGGGTGTTGTAGATGCTAAATTCTGCTACGTCAATTCTAGGTGGTTGCTAGGTTGTTCAGAGCGGTTTTATAGCCATTGCTATGCAATTATAAAGGTCTTCTGGTCTTCTGCTATGCAGTTACTAGGGTGTTCTTCTGGGTGGTTGCCATGGCATTTCTATTCTTATGTTAAGTTGCTCTGAGTGTTGCAAGGGCTTTTCTTGCGTCTTGCTGGTTGTTTGAGTGTTTCTAGGTAGTTTGTAAGATTTTGGGTCAGTTGGTAAAGCATTTTTAAGTGGTTGCTATGATATACTGGGTGGTTGCCAGGGTGTTGTTATGCAGATGTTAAGTACTGAAGTTTGCTAGGGCATTTCTATATGTAGTTGCAAAAGTGTTTTTGGTGATTGTTAAGACGTTTATAGGTGGTTGCTAGGGTGTTCTGGATAGAAATATGTGCATTTCGAGGTAGTTTGTAGGGTGTTGGGCACTGTAGTTGCTATGACATACTGGGTGGTTGCCAGGGTGTTGTTATGCAGATGTTAAGTTGTTCTGAAGTTTGCTAGGGCATTTCTATAGGTGGTTGCAAAATTGATTTTGGTGGTTGTTAAGCCATTTCTAGATGGTTGCTAGGGTGTTCTGGATAGAAATATGTGCATTTCGAGGGAGTTTGTAGGGTGCTGGGCACTGTAGTTGCTATGACATACTGGGTGGTTGCCAGATGTTAAGTTGTTCTGAAGTTTGCTAGGGCTTTTCTAAGTGGTTGCTAAAGTGGTTTTGGTGCTTATTAAGCCATTTAGATGACTGCTAGGGTGCTCTAGGTAGTAGGGTGTTGGGCACTGTAAGTGCATTGATGTACTGGGTGGTTGCCAGGGTGTTGTTATATAGATGTTAAGTTTTCTAGAGCATTTCTAAGTGGTTGCTAGAGCATTCTTGGTGGTTGCTAGAACATTGCTATCTAGCTAGAGTAGATTTTTAGCATGTTGCTATGTGGTTGCTGGGGTATTCTGGTTGGTTGCCAGGGAACTATGGTGTAGAGTGTCTTGTTTCTTGCCATGTTGTTACACTGTTTCTAGATGTTTTGAGTTGTTGCTAGGGTGTCTCTAAGTGGTTGCAGTAGTGATCTAGAAAGTTCCCATGGTGTTGCTATGCAGTTTTTAAGGCACTTAATTGTTCTGGGTTGTTGAAATGATTGCTTACTGGCCCAAGTCAAAGCAGCCCACCCTCAGGTCTCACAATCTGTGATATTCTGGTCTGTAAATTTGACTCGGGTCCTTTATAAAAGTCTATAGTATGTTTTTTACCCATATTATAATCATCCAGCCTTAATTATGATATAGTTATCGTACACCCCTCCTCAAAAAGCTGCATGATTTCATAACTTATACCCCAAATATGTGCAACAAGCCAGTAATAGTGATGCTTTCCTTTGAAAACACCAGCATTTACAAACACCCTGACTGATCTGTTGATGAGAAAGCTGTGTGAGTGTGCAGAGCCGCTTTCTGTCCCGCCAACTAATTCTTGTTGATGCCAATAGTAGGTGTCAACATGAAAGTGACTAATCTGTCTTTACAACACTAGCTATGATCATATCTCCCATCCTAAAGTTGAGGCTCATTTTTTCAGTGCATTTTGGCAGCGCAACAGAAATCACACTCCAGATGTGAGAATGCAGCAAACGACAGTTGATCATGCTTGATTATTCCATGTGTTTGTTTTTGATATACATGTACTTTGCTCTGTGTTTTTAGCAGGAGATATCTGCATCCTTTTGGTTATTTTGCTGTTTGTTCAAATGTTTTTCCATTATATTTTCATATCTAAGCACAGAAATAATGTAATATTAATATGACAACAAAAATGCAATAGCTCCAAACAGAATTTAGATATGAATTGAGGCCAATTCACACTGTCCCAAATAAACAGGGTGAACGCACTGATCCAGCAAAACTCTACAATCATGTTTGTTGGAGTTTGTTGTGGCAGAGTGAATTGGCCTTAGGGTACGTTCACACGACAATGATGAACTAAAAATGTAAAAGTTTTTCCTTCGCGTTTTTTGCGCACAGGCGACAATGTTGTCAAAACCAGTTTTCAAAAGTTTAGTGCTTTTGGTGCCTGAAAACAAAAACATTCGAAAACGTGTTTCAAAGTGCAAGTGTTTGGAAACTATACCGTTATCGTCTCCGTTTAAACTACAAAAGTGCGAATTTGTGAAAACGGTGACGTTGTTTGCATGCGTATTACGTGTTTAGTCTGTAGGCGCATAGTGATTCTTTACAAAGTAACATCGCCATCTACTGGCCAGGAATAAATAAGACAGCGTTTTTAGTCGTTTTCGCAGATCCGTGTGAACAGGGATCGTTTTGACAATGTTGTCGTCGTAAACGAAAAACGCAAAGAAAAAACTTTAGTTTTTAGTGCATCGCTGTTGTATAAACATACTCCGTGGAATCTGCACTCAAATGCTGTAGGATCGTTTCTCTTCACTAACTTAAATTTCTTAATTTTTGCCCATTGTCTAATGTTAGGTGATTTTTATTGGATGTTTGTATGAACTCAGTTCTAATCAAGTGCACACAGGTGTCCTAGCAAAGCAAGAGAAACTATGATCCACTAACGTTTGACAACCACAAAAGTGTCACAATACCTTTTATCTTCATTTTGACCATGCATCTGTTCATATTTGTCTGTTGCAGACTATACTAGTTGGAGACAGTGGAGTGGGGAAGACGTCTCTGTTAGTGCAGTTTGACCAGGGTAAATTCATCCCTGGATCCTTCTCCGCTACAGTGGGCATTGGCTTCACGGTGAGTCTCCAGCAGAAGGTCACGGCTACTGCTTTCTCAGGGCTTTTTCTTTTGCTTCAAACAAGACAAAAATGATACATAAATAATTTAATCATAATTTTCAGAAATATTAAAAATGTATTTTAATTTCATGGAATTTATCTTGAAAAATTCATTGATTAATTAATTAATTAATTATTTTTTTATTTTGGCGCAATGTCATAGAAGAGTTATTTTGGGTTTCCCAAAGAATTAACCATTCAGTGATTCAGTTTTTAATTAGAACCACTTATTTATTAGTTTGATGAACATTTTAATATTCTGAAGAACCTTTTTCTACTTATATATATATATATATATTTAAAAAAACCTTTTGTGTAATGAAGAGGTTCCATGGATGCTCAAGGTTGTTAATGGAACCACAGATGCCAGTACAGAAACTGTAATAAGGTTGTATTTCAGATTTATTTCTTTGACTGTAATTTGAGTGAGTTAAACTGTCTCTTTTTTTGGGATCACACCAACAGCAGGGACAAATATTATAACAGAACTGTTGGGAAATTAAGAAAGGAACAGGGCACAAATGATATATTATAATATATAATATTATATTGCTACATTTATTTTACTATCAAGTATAAATTTATAGGGTTTTATAGTCTTTACAGGGAAAAATAATCTGTAACATAAAGGCAAAATTAGCAAATGTTTCAGATGATTTTCCCTAGTAATCATCCTGTACATGCTGAACTCAGAAATATAATAGTAAACGTTTGTGTCCCCATCTTTCGCTTCTCTCTGAAAATGTTGATTGACACGCAAATATCAATAGCTTCCATGTTGACTTTGCCCGCTGGATTTGCTTTTCTATCTGCTGTCATATCTCCCTGCTGAGAGCCGCTGGGGTTTCTCAGCACAGAGCGTCTGATTACAATAATATGATAATGATCATTTTACCGTGGGCTCTGATTATAATTACAGAGGGATGTGTCTGGCCTCGGTTGGATCATCATTGTTTGTTGTTTTTCTTCATATTTTGTAATTAGTCTCAATGTGTGTGTGTGTGTGTTTAATATGTGTGCATAGCCATTCCAGCACAACATTACTGCAGATCATAATGGGGAAAAAACACAATATTAAACATCATCAATTATAAAAGCAAGAGTTGCGTGTTTACCTGAATATGTGTTTTTATTAAGCCTATAACTTTGCTGTTTTGTGTATTTTACGTTATTGTTGTCCACATGGATCGGATGTCATTACACTCTTTGGTCGGTAGGGAGAGCACTAAACACACTTTCTAACGAACAAGCTCGTTTAATTTTTAGCATTAACCCCCTGTTCCACAGAAAAGGCTTAAGTTTCATCCCATACTAAAATGTATGTTTTAACTGAAAGCGACTTGCATTGACATATTTTATAATATCTCAGAGCCATTTTTGCCTCAATATGCTCACTAGTGATGTTTATTTCTAAAGCACATTAATTAAACTAAAGCCTAATCCTGGTTTAATCTAAACCTGTGAAACCAGGCGTAAATTGGGGAAGTTATAAAATACACAATAGGAATTATATTTACTTAATGTGCTTTTTTATACAGGACATGGATGAGACAGCAAGAGGTGTTTACAAGGCGTTCATATTTCAAGGAAGTTATATTAGATATTCAAAACTAAGTGCCCTTTGCAAACAGCTTAATTTTTCTGATTATCACGGGCTGCATTTTGTCAAACCTCATCTGCATTGGCCGCCAGCGTCGCGACGAACCAAACATTCAGCGAAACTCTCTCAGGAAACCGAACAAGATGGCAGAACGACCGTTGAGATTATACAAAATTTCGAAGTGGGCGGGGCTTGGTGGCCCGAAATGTGTCTTTAATTGGTCAGGTACGCTGTACCTAAACAATTACTCTTTTATTTTAACTCTCTGCTTATTAAAATTTCTCAGTATCACTAATCAGTCATTAATAACTAATGCCAAAATCGTCTGAAGCGCTAAACATACAAGACACTGTTGTCACGTGGTGCGTGTTACTTTTCCCACCACTGTTCAGCATAGACCAATCACATTCGTTTGTGAGGTCATCTTTTTAATAATATAATGATTTAGAGTTAGCCAAAGTGGAGTAATTAGTATGTCATTTGCCAGTGAATGGATTGCAAATATCTGAATAATTATAATTTCATGTGCCTAAATACCTCCAATAAAACCAAACGTTCGCTGAGATTTGAATGGGGCTGAACGGAAGATTTGGCTTTCGGGGCCCTAAAGCGCCCCCTGCAGAAAGAATAGGTACATCACATGAGAAAATACAGACGCGACGCGACAAAACCACAGCGCTCCTATTATAATCAACCTAGCCGCGCGTTCGCTCCAGGCACTGACAGCTCGCAGCAATGGGCGCGTCTAGTTTTGTCGCGTCGCTTGATGCCTGGCATTTGTCGGTCTCTTCCTCTCAATCAGTGTGATCAGATGTGATCCAGCACCTGTGTGTGTTTCACTGTGACCCGCGGGAGCCTGTTGCTCATGTGTGTTTTGGAGCGATCTTTCTCTGCTCTCCGTGATTATGCGCGCAACTGCGCGATAACGCTCATATTTTGCGTCTTTGCGCGTTAATGAATATAAAGAGGACGATTTTCGGGTAGATGCATGTTTCGCGTTTCTTCACCCTCACATCCTCCACAGCATCTGATGAAGTTTGGGCGCGTTTTAGATGCACTATGTGATGCGTGTGTGATCTAGTCACCGGCGCGTCTTGAGAAGAACATCGAAAGCAACATCCTCGTTATTTATTTCCGCGATGTCAATCAAAAAAGCAACATTGATGGAGAATGGGGTTAAAAACGGAACATCGAGAAATGTGCTGGAGCGATGCGCATCGGTCAATGAGTATTTTGATGTTGCCTTCAAGGTGTGAGTTGTTTTTTGATTGTCTAGTTAATTGTTGTTATCATGATTGTTGTGTCTGAAACATTTGCCGTGTGTTAGTTGGCACCTGTGGCGCGCGCGCGCGCGCCTTCTACTCTGAAATCACTTAGTTTTCAACAATGCAAAGGCATGTTCGCCGCCATGCAACTGTCAGAATTCACTTTAAATGCCTACAAAGAAATGTAAATCACATATGTGTATAGCAGCTGTCATATTTCAACTGGTTTTGGACCGAAGTGTTGAGCAAAACGCAGTAGGCTACTGAAATTATTTACTGTACCAAAGTAAAGACAATTGTCCTTAAAATTACAATCAATTGCGCAAAAGTATTGGCATTATGTTTCTTCCTTTTAAAAGTTATTGATTCTATTCTATCAATGCGTGATTAAATGTTGCATTTTATTATTTGCATTGATCTAACTGTTTTGGGATATGACCTTCATAACCTCTGCTATATACAGTGTATCAACCATTTTTGTTCAGATGCATGTTCTCTAATATTTAAGTAATGTGCATATTTGACTTTTCCTCATTAATTGACAAATATTGACCCAAGGAGAGTCATTTCTATCCATTCGAAGAGATTAAATCATGTAAAACGTTCCAAAATGACATATTTTACTCCAATAAGAGGAGATGTAAATGAAAAATGGTAAACAATTTGCAATGGCGGAGTTGAGCAATAGTAGTTTCTGACATGAATCTTAAGCAATACCAGTTACACACTTGAGTAAACACGCATTTCACAATTTCAGTTTCCTGTCCGTTGCAATGCATTTTCTTTGTCTTGGAGTTAAAGTCAACATAAAGGCAGAACTTACCCTATTTACTCGTAAAAATTAGTTTATGGTTTTATTGTGCACCATTCGTGATGCTGTTCCCAGTCATTTGATCCCACCAATCTCCCTTCCGCCACATTTTAAAGTGTTAGTTCACCCAAAAATGAAAATTCTGTCATTAATTAACCCTCATGTCGTCCCACACCTGTAAGACTTGTTCATCTTCAGAACAAGAATGAAGATGTTTTTAATGAAATCCGAGAGCTTTCTGTCTCTCCATTACGCAACTACCACTTTCAAACATAATTTACCACTTTATTTACAATATGTTAATCTCCAACACAACACGCATGCACGTTGAAACAATTGTGGATAAACCACTGGAGTTTGGATTATTTTAATGATGTCTTTACTAGCTTTTTGTGGCTTGAAAGTGTTAGTTGCGTAGACTGTCAATGGAGGCTCTCAGATTTCATTAAAAAAATATCTTGTTTCGAAGATGAACGGATTTGGAATGACATGAGGGTGAGTAATTAATTACAGATTATTTTATTTTTGGGTGAACTAGCTCTTTTACCCTCCGGTCATTCTCGATGGATTCCTACATTTTTGTGTTGTTCTGCTCAGAAATGTATCATTTCACGGAAGTGGGTTGTGAACGTCACTTCATGTTGACTTTAACATGGTGCTGGTGAACCGTTAGAGCTCATTAAAACAAAGTAGGATGTGTGTAATAAAAGGGTTGTAGCCCTAACAGCTGTCTCTGACCCTGATGCCTTTAGGTGATGCTGCTGGGAGACTCGGCAGTGGGGAAGACCTGCGTCCTGGTGCGCTTTAAAGATGGTGCCTTTCTGGGAGGCAACTTCATTGCCACAGTGGGGATAGACTTTAGGGTGAGCCAGCAGTGGACGGAGCTGGTTTGCTTCTCTTTTTCCAACATATTCATATTGTTTTAAAGGGGTTATATCATGATTAATCAATTTTTTGATAACTGAAATAAGCGTTGGATGTAAATAACATTGAAGTTGAACGCGATTGTCGCTTAAACACAATATTTTTTTTCATGCGCAGCTTGTCAATGAAATACGACTCCAAATGCTAATCCATCTGAAAGCACAGCGAGTTTGAGCCTCTTATAATGTGTATTCAAAAGCAACGTGCGTCAAATATCTTTCCAGACATCAGAAGCATTTAGTAACATGTTGTCCAACAAAAGACAACATTTAATAACATGTTTTTCTCCAAATTCACTTCATAACGACAGTTGAGCATTCTTCTGTGAGATGATGTGATTTCTTACACAGAATGAGGCAGTCGTGTGTTTATTAGTCATGTTTAACCAGTCAAAACGTTTCAATCTTCTGTTTATTCAGCTTATCTTCTTCTGCTGCAGGGCATATTTTGAGTTCCTGCGCAAGAGCGCCCTCTTGCTTTCAGAGGGAGAAGCATTTACTACTGAACACAGAGCCGTACAGCTCTGACAAGCTGCGCATTGAATAATCGCAGCCTTCGCCAAATCGCGTGCGATTTTAAACGCGATAAATCATGCAGCCCTGTTGGATGTATTGTAAGTGTCAGAGCTCAAAGCTCTTCCCTAATCCAAAAAGAACATTTATTGAAACGAAGCTGAAAATACGACACGTTCTAAAATCATTGTATTCCTGATATTCACATTGATTGTCCACATTTTCACATAAATGGCACCTAACTTATTCAGTGTTAAGCAAGTGGCTGGTACACCAAACAGTTTAAACCCATTCACACCAATAACTATATTAGCCTCCACACTAATGCACAATAGCATTCGGTTCATGATAAGCATAATGATTGGCTGACCATGTTTTTATCATTCGTCACCTGGAAAAAAATAGTTTTGAAAGTGATTTCCTTTGTGTTGTTGTCATTAGAGTTGTGGTATGGATGAACATTTTACTAATGTTTTCAGATTAAGTTATAAAAACGCTATTTCTGAATGTTCAGAAAGACCATTTTTTTAAAAAAATGTTGGTTTTGTAAACGTTAGAGAAATTTTTCATTGTCATTTTGCAAACATTATGGGAACATTGCTTTTGAATGTTCTCTAAATGTTCTGTAAAACGTAATGTAAAAAAACAAGCAAACAAAAAAACCTTTAGATCAACATCCAAATAAGATGTTTCAGAAAAAAGTTCCATGAACAATATACGTTTTGAGAACATTGAAAAAACGTTCTATTTATGTTACTGGAAGAACGTTTGTTCTAGAACCTTGGCCAGAATCTGAATTAGAATTAGAACGATTATTAAAGTTATAGTTATTATTCTTGGCATGAACAGGCCTTTGCTTTGATTTGTGTTTAACT
Source organism: Zacco platypus (assembly GCA_038088235.1). Taxonomy (NCBI): domain Eukaryota; kingdom Metazoa; phylum Chordata; class Actinopteri; order Cypriniformes; family Xenocyprididae; genus Zacco; species Zacco platypus. The sequence goes on along the minus strand of CM076083.1, from coordinate 33,280,597 downwards.
AACCATAGAAGTGTCCTTTCCTTGATGTTAAGAGAGCGCAGCTGAATGTTATTTTTTAACAAGGCCCACAACTGTTTCAGTCTGATCCTAACAGTTTTTCATATTTTTGTGCAGATTGTTTTGTGAATCACACAGATGTCATAATAAAATGCAGCTTTGCCAAGAGGCTGTTATTGAAGGATGAGACGGCACAAACTATATTGCTCCCAAAAGCAAATCTGCTGCTCACAGCAATGCACAGTTGATATACGTGATATATCATGAATGGAGCGAGCTTATTCTAAAGACTCTTCTTGTGATGGTCAAAAATGACAGAATTTTTTATTTCAATGAAATGAATATACTATATTTTAGTTTGATAATGTTTAATATTTTGTATTTTCAGAGTATTTTATGGTACTAAATTATATTTATGCAGTAGTTATAATCCACTTATTAACATTTTGAGCGTCGACCTGAAAATTAAATTTGCAACTGAAACTGTCGTAAATCTTGAATGCTTTGGAGGACAGACTTAAATTCAGTCTCGTTTTAAAAATGACACAGTGCAGATTATTGCTGAAGAGAAGAAAAAAAAAGTGACCTTAACAAAAGTTATAGAATTTAGGTTTATTATTAAAACAAAATCACAAAAATACATTACATTTTTTATATGAAATATATGTATTTTCCAAAACACAATTTAGTCTAAAATGGTGAGAGAATCAAAGCCGTAAATCTAAAGCTGTTTCGAATTTGAGGTTGATATCTCAAAAAATGAGCTTTCAGTAAGATTTTAATTGTATGCAGTACCAAAAGTTTCCACTAGATGAAATTCGTTTCCTCATTCATTTTCAATACCATCTTGTGCCAAGGAGTACAAGTGTTTTCAGGAGCATTTAACCTTTTAAACCTTTACCAAGTTTTGTACCATTCTGATGAGTTCCAACAAAATCAAAACATTTTTTTTTCTGTGAAAAATAACCAAAGAGCACCACAGGGTTAAATGGATAACTCACCCAAAATTGAAAATTCTGTCATTTATTCACCATCATGTCATTCCAAACCTGTGTAATTTCTTTATCTATGGAATATAAAAGGAATTATTTGAGAAATGTCTTTGTTTTTCTCCATTCAATGGGCACTAAACCTGTTTGGTTATCAACATTCATCAAAATACCATCTTTTGTGTTTCAAAAATGGCTCTTTCAATCTTCAGGGGCAGCTTGAGGGAGGAAAGCATTCATCAAAATCTAATATTACAAGTGGACCTCAGAGGCAAAAAAAATTATTAAAATATGATGCTTAAAATATATGACCCGTTTAACACGTAAATTCAGCATCTAATCAATGAGCTGTTCAGACACTCCATCATACTGAGACTTTGTGTGTGTGTTTGACTGTATTCACTGTCCATCGGTGCAAATCTCTGGTTTTCTGAAGTGCTGTTGGTGCAGTCCACCAACCTCTCTGACGAATAAATCTGTGAAGTCTCTGTACCACTCCAGACGTCTTGGAGTGTTCGGATATAACAGGCCAATCTGATGCTTTTTCACGTTTCAGTCTGGCTAAATGATTAACCCGTCGCCCCGTGACACTTTGGGTCTTGAGCTACAACTGCCAGCCCTTCTTGGGGAAGAAACAAGCTATTTTTTGGTTAAAACTTACCTGGGGTGTTTTCAAAGAAAGTATGAATGATCTATTTTCTAAATGCATATTATTCGTCTTATTGTGAACTATTCATCCAGGGATGTTTATATATTTTTATCTTCCTGTGAACTGTCAGACTTCTCTCTGGTGGCGTACACAGGCCTTCTTCCAGCATGTAGTCTGCTTAAACTCCGCCTCTTTCTTAAAATCAAAAACAAGCTCGCATTAATTTGAGCGCAATGCCACATTTCTAAATGCCTAGAGCCAAGTCCCAATTCAGAAAAAAAGATCCGTTGCTGTTACTCTTCACTCACAACTTTAAAGACCCCATGAAATAGTTTGACACTTTTAATGGGATAAGCATTAGCATGAGGTTAGAGTGAGATCTTTCAAAGAGCCAATCCAATTTACCAAAAAAAGCCAGTTGGTTTTTGTTAAATCACTGCCAAGAACCATCATTTGTAACTTGTTGTTCTTGTTAGGGACGTTTTTATTGTAGAGAGCATCTGATTGGACAAAAAAAAGAGTCATACATATTGTATATTTTATTTTCTACTGTTTAAAATATGTCAGTGGCGTGTGGTGAAATTGTTTTTTTTTGAGTCATCATGGTCAATACACCAACATATGTTATTGGAAGAGACGGTTGTCAGGTGGCGTTAAGGGCGCGTGTTTTTTTATTGAAGGAAAATAAAGTTTGTCATCCACCACAAATAGATTTTTGCCCTCAAGCCAAGACAGTCAGTTTGGTTTCACAGCATGCGTGAAGGTTAGCTTAAGACCTTGAAATGGTCAAGGTTTCGCATGTGGCGTGGACCAGATTCTAACATCAGAATCAAGTACAAATTGCCATGCTTTGAGACAGAAGGAAGTTCAAACCCTCATTCTTTGATTGCCTGCCAACAGCGTCTAAAATTAGTCTGAAATGAAGCATCTTATCTGTCGTGGCTCAGGGAAACAGCAAAGCGTTTCTGTGCTGGTATTTTTTTGAATGGCACAGCGGCAGCACTATAGCCTGTGTCTATTTTGGGCTCTTCCTTGTAGCACTTGCTCAGCATGAGGATGTGTGGGAGCCAGAGCGGAGCAAGTCTGATGCCAGAGAAATGGAAAGCCATTACAACAAATTGATGGCTATGGTTGATTTATGCTGGATGGGCAGAGGCCATGAAAGATGTATGTTTTTCATAAATCGATAGCCTTTGCAATGTCGAAAGGGCCTTGAAACTGATACAGGTTTTCCAATTCTCAAATAATAGGTTAAAACTCGGATAGATCAACTGTCCAATGAATATGCTATAGTCATTTATCATCACTATAGGAATGGAAACGGTAAAGAATTGAATGATTCTGGCTTTGATCCCAGTGTCAACATTTCCATTATTGATTCTTTTAGTACTTTCGAGGAAGTGCACATCAATATTTGTTCCTGACTGACACTGATTTATAGGGATAGTTCACAGAAAAATAAAGATTGTCATCATTTTCTCACCCTCGTGTCGTTCCAGTACTGTATCTGTTCTCTTTAATACAGTGGAAAAACCCACTCTAAAAGAAGCACAGTTATTCAAATGACTCACTATATTCCAAGTCTTATAAAGTTATATAATAGCTTTGTGTGAGGAAGACCAAAATTTAAGTTATTGGTCATCATTCGATTTTATTATGTGTGGAAGAGCAGCTTAGACAATCTACTTCTACCAAAGACTGTATATACTTAAAGACGTTGCACTCATATTAATTATGTATAGGAGAAAGTTCAACGTGCAATATGGCGGAAAATAAATAGAAATATAAAAGAGCCAATCATTGATTGATCAAGTTGGCTCCTCCAGCCTGAAAATGCATTTTTTTTGTCATGATTTTATCATTTAGAAACAATTTATGAGGCGGCTGTTGTCAGATTTCATTGGCGATTTCTAATATGGAGCTTGGTGAACCGCTTTGGAGACTGTTTCGCCATTCAAAGAGATAGGAGCTGCACTTGCTTGACTGAAATAGGAGCATTTCAAAGATGGCCGTCGAGTAAAATGACTTGCGTGAGAGGGACTTAGCTTCCACTTTTGCGTTTTGTTGAACAAAGAGTGTCATATGGGTTTGGAACAACATGAGAATTAGTATAATTATAACTTTAAGTTTAAAATATAAACCAATAGCTCGTAAGACTGAAAAAGTGGAACTTTCCTCTTCTTTTTTTTAAATGTATTTTTCATTCAATTTAAACAGTTTTCTTAATTCCCGAACCTGATCATCACTGTTTTTGTAAGTGGATTTCAATTTCTCTTATTCTACAGCTTTTGATGGTTTTTCCCTTGGAGGAAGAATGTGATATCTGAGCTCTGCTGAATGTGGTTCTGTCAGGAATAAGAATTGTTTTCATTCAAGTCAGATTTGCAAGAGTGTTTGAAGGAACAATAGAGACAGGCCTGCGTTCTTATTGAACCAGTTAATGTTCTTCTCAAATTGCTTTGTGCTGTGCTCTGACTTCATTTTTTTATGCAGAACTTCCTTGAAGGTGTTTTAAGCAGTCGATGCATGCATTTGTGATTGTTAGTTAACCGTAAAAACAGTTTTGACATCATTTCCTCCCCTGGTGCTTCAAACCAATGTGACCCATTTTTTTTCTTAAAATTTCATTTGCTTGTGTCATTCAAGAAGACTCATTGTCCTCGGTTTGACTTAAGTGATGCCAATCACCATTGATGCTCACATTACACTAAGCTTTAATATGTTTGTGCAGTATTTTCAGTGAATAGGAACCTTTTTTTTGTCACTTACTCAAGTCGGATTTTTTCGTATATTATTACAGAACTTATTAATTTCCTTTTATCTCTATATTTTCAGTTTTCATTTTAATTGTCATTTCAAATTATGGGCTTTTTGACGTTTTTTATAAGTCTTTGAGGTAGTTGCAAGCCAAATTTTGTCATTTAAGTTGCACTCGAGGTTAAGTTGTCAAGACAAGTTGAATGGACTATGGTGCTTTTTTCAGGTTTAAAAAAAGAGCTGTCGCAGAAACTACTTTGACACATAGACTACTTTAATCCTACATGTAGGTAGCTTACTTTAGAAATAAATAAGTTAAAGTAACTTTAGTTTGTAGTTATACATACCTCTGTGCCAGCTTTGTAGTTTAATTGATGTTATATTAATGCAATAAATTTGGTTTAGCTCCATCACCCGATTATAATGAGATGAATTAATTAATAAATACATTCTCTCTCATTTATTTATTTTTGATGTAATATTCAACCACGACTGCTTCTCGTGACTTTTACCTCTGTAAGGTATAGGTATCGGCAACAGCCGTAATGATGTCGAATGCTGCTAATTTCAAGTAATGGCATTGCTAAATTCGAGTAATAAGGACAGTCATGCTAAAAGTGTGTTGTTTTAATAATTTTATTATTTAAGGCTTGCTTCGATTGCGGGTGGGGGGCGTGGGGGGGATTGTGTAATAACCAGTGTTGGGGAAAGTTACTTTTCAAAAGTAACGTGTTACTTTTATGTGATACTTGGTTACTGTTTTATGGAAAGTTGTTACATTACTTTCTCTCACCTGGGCTGGTCTTGCTTGTTTGTTTTTTAATAACAAAAATAATTCTATTTTTGGCAAATTTAAAGGCCCTTTCACGCCGAAAGTGAAATGAATAAGCCTCAGGCTGAATTAATTGCAAAGTTTTTTTTTTTTTTTTTTTAATTAGCTCAAATTTTTTGTTACTTTACTAGTTACTTGAAAAAGTAATCCGATTACATAGCTTGTTACTTTCAATGTGTAATCCCCAACACATGTAATAACATTATTGTAAAGTAAATAGTGTTGAGAAGTTGATGCTAATGACTCCTAAGAATCGACTCCAAGAAAACTGGAATTGAACGGCACTAAATTTTAGTACTTATTTCAGTTAGTTGCCAAGCTAAATTTGAATGTTCGTTTGTTTGTTTTTTCGTTTAAAATTTGTGAAGACATCATATGTACCTCTTTTTACAGTGCTTTTTATAAAAATAATTTTTATGGATTTGACAGCGGCCCCTTTACCTTTCAGTCTTTTACGTAAAAGAGCAGCATGAACAGTCTTCAAAATATCTCCTTTTGTGTAACATGGAAGAAGTAATGCGTGTTTGGAACAACATGACAGTGAATAAATTGACACAATATGAACCATTTTAAATTTCTAAACCTCAAGAAAACGACATCTCAATCCACAAAGCAGGATGTAGCATCTCTAGTTAACAGTGGCACCGTCCAGCATTTCATTACTGTCATCGCTGTCAACATCATTATTAGTTTTGGTCTCAGAGTTACAACCGTTTGATAATGGACATTAATTAACGTTAAGTCAGACATGTTTTTATGATGCATAATTTCTGTGCAGCTGGTGGCACCTACAAATCAACATACTTTCAGTTGTGTCAGCATATCAAGCCTAGAAAAGAGAAAGTAGCAAACAAATGAAACTCTTTAACGCTTTCAACGCCTACGCATTTTGATCCGTCAGCATTAACTACACTGAATGATTGGCCAGGCGTAAATGGTTTCCTGTAGATGTATGTGAATGTCTGCAGATGATAATTACTCATCTCTGAAAATCTCACTTCCATTTGTGTGACTGACGTCTCTGATTGCACTGCCATTTGGTGCATGAAAACATCTGATAAGTCTGGTCCTCTCAGTGCAGAAGGTGCGATTTTTAAAACGTTTTGCTCACAAAGGAAGTAACGGCTGACGTCAACAGGAAATTAAACAGGGAGCTGGTCTGTTATTTCATCTTCACTATATAATTAAGTCTGTGTGGAGAGACTGGCCACACAAAAGCAAAATAGCACAGTTAGAGATCTCACTTTAGTAGTAGTTAAATTGTTTTCCTATTTGGTTGTGTGTGTGTGTGTGTGTGATTTCCTTGAATAACAAACAATTCACAGTTCATTATTTTATCTTCCATAAACAGTGTATTGTGGTTTTAATGGGTGTTTCTTCTTCCTGTTGCCTGTAGAATAAGGTGGTGACTGTGGATAACATGAAGGTCAAACTCCAGGTAAGCAAACACAAGTTCATTGTCTGTTTACATACCTCTAGTTAGTAGTCTTTGCTGAGACAAGCATCAGTACTGTATTAAATTCTTCCTGTACTGTTTGAATGGTGTCTCAAATCATGTGACTTGAACAGACGTCTGCTGTTACTTTAAGCAATAAGTACCTGGCAGATAATAAAAAAAGCGGATTACAAAAATCTCATAGCTTTGAAGTGAGCCGGAATATCATTAAGACCAGGGAGTGAATTCTTGACTTGGACCAGACAAAATCTCCTTGCAACACCTTAGCAGCTCTGGTGGTGTGTCGCCTCTCACATTTATTTCAGAAAATTGAATTTGGTTGGCCTCCTTGCCTGTTACATCAGGAGAAAACAAAATATTCTCAATGCATTTGAGGTTTCCCTCTTTGCCTCATTTGAGATGTGATTCATGTTGATGTGTGCCTGACGTGTTGATGAAGCCTCAGCTGTTATCGCTCCTCTCCTGCAGATTTGGGACACGGCCGGTCAGGAGCGGTTCCGCAGCGTCACTCACGCGTACTACCGAGACGCTCAGGGTAAATATGACACCTTCACTGAGAAATCTGATAAACCACCTTCTAAAAGACTTCATTATTGGTGCGTCTTATTAAAGCAGTGATTTACGAGGCCATGAATTATGATTTTACCACAGTGTGAGTAAACAGGTAAAATCACTGATATTCAGCCTCAAGTGACATATTATTATTTTTTTAAATAGTGGTAATAAAAATATGGTTATAACATGGTTAATTCAACAATGACATAGTTCTGGCATGAAACTCTAGATGGCACGGGCTGATAGGTCTAGCAATCATGTCATTATCTACACAGCTGATTGGTTGCTGTTTCTTCAGTGGCTGCGGCTCAACAATCAAACGAATACCGGCAGTGTTTGTTGTAGCAGTCTGCAGTGCGCTTTTCAGAAGTCCTCCACCTTCCCCAGCTATCTGCTATGGGGTTAATTCATGTATGTTACATGCGCCGCAGCATAGCAGATCTATTCCGCCAAGACCAAATACATTGTCATATCCATTACCATGCTAATCTCAATTGACCCTTCGCAAACAGTTTGATTGACAGGCGATTTAACCAATCATAACCCCGAATCCGCCATTTTGTCCGACAAAGCAGTCAGGGGAGTTAGTAGATTAACGTTGGTGAACTTGAAAATTGTGTGTACTCGCATCTTTCCATGCTTGAAACAACATTCCTTCTGATGTTCATTCATGTTTATTTGATGCTATAAATGAACTAGTATGAAGAGATGTTGGTTCACGAGCCGCTTGAAGGAGCTCCAGCGATCTGTCACGACACATTAAAGAGACACTATACGGGATTTATAGTTTAAACTTCTTTAAAAAATTACGATATGCTAAATATGAAACTGTTTCATTTCAAAAGTAACCTGCTCGACGTGTTGTCAGTGTCCTCTTTGCTCCAGGATGTATTTTTCACTGTGTGAGAACATGATGTGTGGCGTGAGAGCGCATGACTTGTCGGACATAGCAACAGTAACTAAAGGGGGCGGGTCCTTGCGAAGGGTTAAATACCATACCAATCTCTCGAGAGTTCTCATGACAGAAATATATATATTTTTTTTTCCCTCAGTATTGGACTTCATTACTTGCAGTTGCGAGTTTAAATCAATTTTGAGATAAAAAGTCCCAATTATCTTTTAAGTTGGTTTATTCCATGGTGGAAACAAACTTCCATTATTTAATTTTTTGTTTTGCTTTGTTTTGTTAAAGTGAATTGATTAAATGCTGCTTAAAATAAATGTTCATTGCATTTCAGCACCTTTGTGTCAATTTCTCTGGTTTGCTCTCTGGTTATTGGTATTTCTTCGGTCAATGAAAAATGGCTGTTCTTAGGTGCGACACAAAGAGGAGTAAACTTGATGCTTTTATAAAATAGTGGTAATAGAATGTTCAGTAAATATATATACATGGTAATTCCCAGTTCATTTATTTTTATTTTATTTTCATTAAATATTGTTAAATATGTTCATTGCATTTAAGCAGTTTTGTGTACATTTTTCTGCCATTAAACTATATATATGTACAGTATATACTCTCAGTCACCACTGTAGGTACACTTTCCTGGTACCAGGTTTGACCCCTTTTGCCTTCAGAACTGCCTTAATTCTTCATGGCACAGATTTAACAAACTGCTGGAAACATTCCTCAGAGATTTTGGTCCATATTGACATGATAGCATTTGCTGAAGATGTATCATCTACTCATCCATGATGTGAATCTCTCCTTCCACCACATCCCAAAAGTGCTCAATTGGATTGAGATCTGGTGACTGGAGGCCTTTTGAGTTTAGTGAACTCATGTCATGTTCAAGAAACCAGAAAAGTTTGAGATGATTTGAGCTTTGTGACGTGGTGTGTTATCCTGCTGGAAGTAGATCAGAAGATGGTACACTGTGGTCATGAAGATGGACATGGTCAGCAACAATACTAGTTGGTACTAAGAGGCCCAAAGTTTGCCAAGAAAATGTCCCTCACATCATTACACCAGCAGCAACCTGAACCGTTGATACAAGGCAGGATGGATCCATGTTTTCATGCCAAATTCTGATCCTACCATCTGAATGTCGCAGCAGAAATTCATCAGACCAGGCAATGCTTTTCTTATCTTCTCAGTTAGGTGAGCTGTGCGAATATAGCCTCGGTTTCCTGTTCTTATCTGACAGGAGTGACTCAGTGTGTCTTCTGCTGCTGTTGCCCATCTGCTTCCAGTCTGGTCATTCTCCTCTGTCCTCTGGCCCACATTTTCACCCACAGAACTGACGCTCACTGGATATTTTCTGTTTTTCAGACCATTCCCCAAACCCTAGAGATGATTGTGCGTGAAAATCCCAGTAGATCAGCAGTTTCTGAAATACTCAGACAAGCCCATCTGGCGCCAACAACCATGTCACGTTCAAAGTCACTTATTCCCCATTCTGATGCTCAGTTTGAACTTCAGCAGATCGTCTCAATCCATGCCTAAATTCATTGAGTTGCTGCCATGTGATTGGCTGATTAGATATTTGTGACAAGCAGTTGACGAGGTCTGTCTAATAAAGTGGCTGGTGAGTGTGTTGGCTTTAAATCAGTCATCGTTAGCCGTTCGATCTGCTGTCTAGATCATTGTAAAACCCATATTGGTTAACCACTGGCCTGAAAAAAATCTTTACCTAACAGTCAGTTTCTCAGTAGAGCATTTCATTTTAATCTCTTTCTCTGAGTAAAGTGTTCAGCGCCGCAGTGAAATGTGTACAGTACAGTTCCTGAAGAACACGGCAGACTTGAGTCAGAGTTTAATTACTAATAAAGCTCAGCTCTGAATCATGACTTGAACATACTGTCCTTTCCATTACAGCTCTCCTGCTGCTGTATGACATCACGAGGAAGGCCTCCTTCGACAACATCAGAGTAAGACAAACAAATACTTAAGACTTTTAAGACAGTCGACGTTCTTATTTTATTGCTCTTGTTAGTGTGGGTTGTGAAATGACCTTCATGGAGATATGCAGATGTGTTTTTTGTCCTTCAAAGTGTTTTTGTTGTTGCTGCATGTCTACGCAGGCCTGGCTGACTGAAATCTATGAGTACGCACAGAAGGATGTGGTCATCATGTTGCTTGGCAACAAGGTAAGTAGGACTTCCTGAGTGAACGGAGATAAGCAAACCTCTTGAAAGGTACAAATAATGTTTTAATGCATATGCAGACACTTGCACACTTTAAAAAAATTTTTTTTTTTTTAAAAGTCCTTTACACTTTTCTGCCTTTAATGCATCAATGTGTCATTTTAGCAAGTAATTCATTTCAGGCACAAGCATTTTTACCACACAAGCATTTTTACCACACATGTCTGGTCATCTTTCATCATTTGATGTGTGGTTAGGGTGTGTTCTGGTGTAACTGCACTAACGGGTTTTGCGCTGGATTAGATAGCGCCCCCTAATGGACTGATTGAGCCAGAAAGCTTCAGTTGCTATTTAAGGAAACTCCCCAGGTTCAACTCAAGCTTTTTAACAGAAAACAAACAAAAAAAGAACAATTTGTCCTTTGAGCAAAAAAAATCAGGAGAGAAGGATTTTTATTTATTTATTTTTTTAAAAAGGACTAAAAGGAGGGGGATATATAATTGCACACAGCCAAAATAGATTGCAATATGAAGACTTAAAGCTGCAATATGTAAGATTTTTGCAGTAAAATATCCAAAAACCACTAGGTCAGTGTTATATATTATGTTCAGTTGAGTACTTAAATATCAATATCCCAAATGTTTCCAACTATTTGTAAATCGTGAGAAAATCGTAAATTTAACCAAGGATCCAGGACGTGTGAGGGAGTCGCCAGTCAATGGCGTCATATCCACGTTATTTCGCCATCATACAATATGCTTTAAAATTAATTGCATGCCATTTATCAACACAAGCATCCATCATTTAATATGATATTCTAATATGGATCTCTCTTACTGCAGTGTGAACAAGAGTCTCACAGCAGCCGTGAGTGAACGCAGAGAGTAACGTTATAACATCTTTTTCAACACACTCAAATGTATCTAATATGATAAACAGAGCAGCGTTACCTCATACTCATGAAAGGCGGAATTGGCGCTTATTATGTCATAATAAAAGTCCCGCTGCTCGTGAGACGTGTGTTGCGTTCGTCTCTCATTAACAATCGCTCCAGCGCCTCGTTCAGCTCCACAACACTCGGTCCTGCTCTGCTTCATACTACAGTAACATTAATAATCACATCCATGAACATGATATCTGCCCGAGTCCTATCCCGATTCTTTTCCACCGGCTGTGAGGTGAAGACCACATGTCCCAAGATTCCTCGCTCAAACTTGGCATCATCATGTTTTGGATCGGCAACCTCTAGTGGACGAAAAATTACATAGTGCATCTTTAAGCATTATATGCGTCAAGATGACTAGTTTGATAGTTTAAAGGTACACTATGTAACTTTTGGCCCTCTTGCGGTTTTAAAATATAACACTTTTGTTTGTGTGGATGAATATGGTTCACGGCACCTGTGAACAGATGGAAATCTAAAAAGGATGTTATCTGAGCACATAAATGCCATATTTTATGCTTACTAGCATCACTTATTAACAAAGGTTAAAAAATGCTGTGAAAATGTATTTCTCATTCTTTTTTCATGCTAGTTAAAGGGATAGTTCACTCAAAACTGAAAATTATCCCATAACTCATTCACCCTCAAGCCATTCTCGGTGTATATGACTCTTCTTTCATTTAAACCCAATCAGAGTCATTTTTAAAAATGTTGTGGCTCTTCCAAGCTTTATAATTAGAGTGAAAGCTAACCGAGATTTTGAAGCCCAAAAAAACTTTAAATGTTGTGTAGTGTACGTCAGCCTTTAAGCAATATCACACGAGGGCTGATATTCAGACCAATGCACAATGCTTTTATACAGCAGTTCAATCATTCCAAACAAAATCAACCATTGAGCATCTCTGAGTGTGTCCGTTCCTGAATTCATTAATGGAACTGGTTAAGTGATTGATTCAGTGACTTACTTAAAGTCGTTAATTGTCTCCATCTACTGGTGAAAGGATTTAACCAGCAAAAAGAGTAACTGAAATATCCCCCCACACTAAAGCACAGACTGACAGTCGTGACTGGGATGCAAAAACACAGACAAGCAAAGTAAAACAAATAAGGAAAAGTCCCAGAACGGTTGGACTTTTGAAACATTGTTCAGGTTTACTTTCACTGTGAATGCATTACTGTAAACACTAAGGGAAGATTTGTGGTAACTGCATGCCAAAAATATTGAAAGGGCTTAACACTATAAAGCCTACCGTATTGTATTTGATGCAAATTATCAACAAAATCAAATATTTGCTGAAAAACCTGTTACACAGTCTACTACATGCATTCTATCGTCTGATTGGTAGTTTATACTGTTTTAGCAAGTAAAAGGCCCTTTAGTATTTCTGCTGTGAAATCTTTACTCATTTTCATAGCGTACATGTAAGAATAGCTTTACAACACTTACTGGACTGATGAAGCTTAGCTTTATTTGATATCCATACCCATTCATTTTTTTTTTTTTTGAAAAATCATATTTAAATGTGAACAACGAATATGATCCATCAGGCTTTTTCTGTTCATCTCTCAATCATTATTGTATTGCATTATGTTTTAAAAGTACAGAGCTTTGATCTTTAAACCAAGCATTTTACTAAGACACATTATTGGCAGATATAGACTGATGTATAAATATCAGTGACACCTGATGTTTATATGCATTTTTTTTAAGTGTAGTCGCTACACTGTTATAAAAATATCATTGATTTATGTCTTTATATGTTATCTGAATTTCACCGTTTGACCTGGTAGAAATTGCACCAAATTGCATATTTTTGCTCAGTTTGGGCCTCTGAATAAAACTGAGGTGTGTTTTCCCTGATGTGTCAAATATCATATGTAAACTTGTTTTTTTTTGTTTTGTTTTTAAAGATCGTCTAAATAATTTAGTTTAAAATGGTATTGTCAGGCTTTACAGAGTACAATTGTATTTACCCCAGAATGTGTCTTTAATAAAATCATAACAACTTATCAAAAACTTCACTGATGTAAGAAAATGTCTTTCAGAAGCGCAAATGAAAATGCATCAATGTTTTTCATGTGTGTTTGTGTTCCTTCAGTCAGACATGGCTGCTGACAGGGTCATCACACATGAAGAAGGGGAGAAGCTGGCTAAGGTGTATTTAACATATTTAATACACATACTTCCATATTACAAATGATCACTGAACAGTTATATAACTTCAGTACTTTTCTTTTTCTTTACTAAAGCAATATGGAGTCCCTTTCATGGAGACAAGTGCCAAGACTGGTGTCAATGTGGAACTCGCTTTCCTTGCCATAGCAAGGTCTGATACTTTCTTTTTATATATTACAGTCTATACATTAATGTTTCAATCCCTAACAGTATATATGATCAATAGTAATGGTGACACTTGTTTAAAAGTTAAAACTCACATTAAAGTTGGACTGAAACTTTTCAGTATTTTACACATCGTTGTTTTGTAAACGTACCGTGAGACATATTCATGTGAAATGATTTCTGGAATGGAAAAAAACAAGAAAGAAACGTTGGGCGGGGCTTGATTTTGCCCATGAGGAATTGATTGGACCGTTGTGGTTTGCTATTGGTGGATCTCATGTGAGTGACGGGTTGCCCCGCCCTCACACCAGTAAACGCATCATCAGAGAAGAGGAGGAGGGGAAGTCCTTCAAGTGTGGACATGAATGATACCCCAGATAATGTGTCTGAGACTCTTCTGGGGTAACTGCCTAGAAATGCCCTGGCAACCACCTAAACAAATTAGCAACCACATAGTAATAGTCAAAGTACTACCCTAGTTTGCCATAGCAACCACTCTAAACCCCTTAGCAACAGCTTTGTAATGCTAATGCAGAGACTTATATATGTGTAAAACTGCAAATCTCTCCTCTTGTTAAAAAGTACATATTAGCATACTTAAAAAAAGAACCAATTATGGGAATAATATACTTTAAAATATATACTTAAGTGTGAACCGAATGTGTGTTTTTGACCCACTTAAGTAGGATCTTAAGTACATCTTTCAATTTATTATTACTTCTGTTGTCTTTGAAATATGGTTAAAGTTACTCCTGAATGTGCTGACAAGCATTTATAATAAAGTAAGAACACTTTAATGTAATTTCTACTGAAACTTGTGTATTAAATGTGTATTAAATGCACTAAATTGAAACTTCACAACAAATTTGTAATTAAAAATATATTAACAGTACACATCAAAATAAGTGTATTCTCCTAATAATTCTAACATGATTCATTGTTGTAAAATGATTTGAAATTTACTTTAAAATAACTTTATTTAACTATACTTTTTAAAAGTCTACTTAAGTGTGTTAAGAAACAGTCATGAAAGTCTCTCTTTGCTGTACGTGCACTTAAGTGACCTTTTTATTTCAGTAATATTTTACTTTATTTGCAAGTAGAATGTTATAAAATCATACTTTTAAGATTCGAAGTACACAAGTGCACATTTAATACAATTAAGTGCACTTCTTTTGCAAAAGGGCCTTCAAACATGTATAAGCACTTCAAGGTGTTTTGAATGCCTTGTCAAACCAGCATTCAGAGTTTGCCTTGATGATCTACTTCTAGTTATTACACTGAAATCGCTGGATGTTTTGTTCTTTTAAAATGTTTCTTTAATCCCCACACAGAGAACTGAAGCACAGAAATCTCCAGCAGCCCCACGAGCCCAAGTTCAAGATCCACGATTACATCGAGTCACAGAAGCAGAAGTCCAGTTGTTGCGGCAGCCTCGTGTGACGGACCTCCTCCGAGTCTTTAACACCAGAGATATTTCTACACAAAGACGTGTGTGTGTGTGTGTGTGTGTGTGTGTGTGTGTACGACTGAAACGTGCGTCGTTTTGATGTGTCCGATGATCCCCCAGACCCCTGTTTGCTTTCTAGTCAGGAATATACAGCCAAATACTGCTGAGGTACATCAGAATAATAAGCTTCTGGAGGTGATGTCTGCTTTATAAACTGCATTAATCCAGGTGTGTACAGTTTCCAGGTACATTTGTCTGTGTAACATGGTTTTTCCGAGTTTCTCTGATGGTTACAACACACAGTATAAAATATATCGCTGTTAAATTAGATTATACGCCACGCAAATGTGCTCTAAATGGGCAGTGAGCTTGTGTCTGTAGTGTTTTAGTCAAAATATCAGCTTCTGTTAAGTATTGTTTACAATCAGTGTATATATTGACTTGAAAACAATCATAGCACAGCTTAACAGAATCAGGCCTGATCATGACTTATTATGGGTTTCATTTCGCACGTCACACTCGCTAGTCTGACATATATAGAGATCGATGTGAAATGTGAATATGTGAGAATATTTTATTTTTTTCACAGTGATCACAAAGTGCCATGAGAATGTCCATTGTAAGCACATACACGTGTTTTGTAAGAGAGGGCTTTTTGTTTTCAGTGGTTTGTTTGGGTGTTTTCCATCGTTTCATTCATTAATATTTAAAGCCACAGGGGGGCGGTGTTACACACCGGGAATTACGAATAAATAATGAGCTTCTCGATTTAATTGTTGCCTTACCTTTCAAGTTTATATGTGTCCTGTACTTTTAAATAATGTGAATCACGTGAACGTCAGGTTCAACTATGGGTCTCGGTTTGGGACAAGAGAAGACGAACAAGTCTTATTTGAATGAGTAAATGCTTGTGTTGTACTATGTAAGTTGTTTTGCATAAAATCATCTGCCAAATTAATAAATGTAAATGTTATTTGATCTTGGCGAGAGACATGAGTCATGTGACCTCACACTGCACCTGTTTGCTAAATATTTAGCTCATGGCAGTTTGCGAAGGATTAATGAGCAAGAAAGGACATATTTGGCACTTTCAACACACTATTTTTTCATTTTTCATGATTGTAGATTGAGATTGAGTGGCACACTTTTCATTCAGTGATTATATACACCAAGGTAGGTTTAGATTCAGTCAGTTTGTGTGTAACTAAATCTGCTATTGCCCTGGGGAAAGTTAGTGAACAGAGCGACATGTGGTGCATTATATGGGGTAAGTTGTCACAATGGGAACTTGCAGTTTATTGATAATAAATTGAGTGGAAACCCTTTGGTTAGAAATGCCAAGATAGCGAATCTGATTTATTGTATATTTAATGGCTTTCCAGCAAAATGGAACAAAATTCATGAAGCAACAAGAATTTTATTTTGGAGAACAGAATTATTAAAATATTTTAATAAACCGCTGAACTGTGCCTCAGAAGAACCCTGAGATATAAACATCTGTGTGACAACTAGCCCCAGCTTCCCAAACTGTAGTGAATTCAGGGATCACTGGGAAATGCGGGATGTGTAGTCTTCATTTGCAAGTATGTGAGCAGCTGGGGTGCCATGGGATTGATTCCATGCCAAAAAAGAAAATTGGAAAAATAAAACTTTTATCTGATATTTTATGCAACAAAATATGGATTAAAATCATGAAACTACACTTTTTCAGTTCAACTGGAAAATACTTGATAGGAAAACATTCTGCTTAAAGGTGTTG
Source organism: Zacco platypus (assembly GCA_038088235.1). Taxonomy (NCBI): domain Eukaryota; kingdom Metazoa; phylum Chordata; class Actinopteri; order Cypriniformes; family Xenocyprididae; genus Zacco; species Zacco platypus. The sequence goes on along the minus strand of CM076083.1, from coordinate 33,263,785 downwards.
TTTACCTTGATTTCCTTCATATATGTCTTATATTTCATCTCAAGCTCTTCACTGACACCGTCTCTTTGGAAGCACACTAACTTTTGACAAAACTTTTGGATTTGACAGAGGAAATGAAGTTGTTGGTTGTCATTTTTTTATATTTAACGTGATATGCTAATATATGCTTATATAATTACCTTTTATTTTTATTTAAATTGGTTTACACTCAAATACACAACAAAAAATGTTGGGTTAAAAATAACCCAAATTGGCTTCGCCAGCAGTTTGATTGACGGACGATCTGACCAATCATAACCCTGAATCCGCCATTTTTTCCAACAAAGCAGTCAGGGGAGTTAGTAGATTAACGTTGGTGAACTTGAACTATTGTGTGTACTCACGTCTTTCTGCGCTTGAAACAACATTCCTTCTGATGTTCATTCATGTTTATTTGATGCTATAAATGAACTAGTATGAAGAGATGTTGGTTCACGAGCCGCTTGAAGGAGCTCCAGCGATCTGTCACGACACATTAAAGACACACTAGACGCTATTTATTGTTTAAACTTCTTTAAAAAATTACAGTATTTGAAATTTGAAACTTTGTTTCATATCAAAAGTAACCTGCTCGACGTGTTGTCAGTGTCCTCTTTGCTCGGGGATGTATTTAACATGATGTGTGACGTGAGAGCGCATGGCTTGTTGGACATAGCAACAGTAACTAAAGGGGGCGGGTCTTTGCGAACGATCAGTTGGGTTGTTTTGCCCAAGCAGTTGGGTTAAACTTTTACCCAACCTTCTGGGTAGTATTAACTCAAATATTGCTAACTATATAGCTTGCTTAAAATGAACCCAAAATAGGTTGGAAATTAACATTTATTAATGTGTTTAATAAATGAATATTTATCACTAACGTTAATAAATAATAAACATTTATTACATTTCTTATTAATAAATGTTCACCTATAGTTGTCTCTATAATTAGGCTACGTGTCTGATTTTTAATTTCAAAACTATTTTGGGTTAATTTAAAGCCAGGCATAGAGTGATTTCTAATTAATAGTTGAGTTAAATAAAACTAGCAGGTTGGGTTTGTCCAAATTTAACCCAAATTGGGTTTTTTTTTTAGAGTGTAAATTTTAGTCAAAATTTTATTTTATTATGTCTGTTAATCATACATTGCATAGGCTATATGTTAATGATAGTCCTGCATCTATTTCTTTTTTAAAGCGAAATCGGTCATTCCAGAGAGATGTGATTGTGTGCGGATGACAGTAAATAACGAAAAGTCGAAAGTGCGGAAAAAAAGAGAAAAAGTCCCAGAGAACGCGATGACCCCAGATCACCCTGCTTTCACTTGAAGTGTGCAGAGGAGGAGGAGCAGGTTCCAGAGGAGTCACTCCTCCATGGGCTGGATTTGGATGTTGATGTCCTGCCGATCAAACCCTCGAACACTAGAACTTTCTCTTCATACTTTATCAACCACAAATCCCTGCATTTCCTGAGACCGAGCGGGTTAACATGCTTCATCCGTGAGCACCTGAGCGCAGGACTCTCAGTTACTCTTCATTTCTATTTATTTATCAGATTCAGTTAACAGGTGACTCGCGTGATGCCCAGCCAGACTCTGCGCCCGCGACTGTGCGTCCTGGAGAAGGGCGAGAACGGATACGGCTTCCATCTGCACGGAGAGAAGGGAAAGATCGGTCAGTTCATCCGCCTGGTGGAGCCCGACTCCCCCGCCGAGCTGTCCGGTCTGCGCGCGGGCGACAGGCTGGTGTTCGTGAACGGAGAGCGCGTGGAGAGCGACAGCCATCAGCAGGTCGTGGCGAGGATACGCGCGAGCGCCGGGAGCCTGGAGCTCGTAGTGGTGGACGTGGACACCGACCAGCTGCTGAAGAAACACGAGCTGAAGTGTGTGAGGGAGTTTGTCACGGAGGGCATTCCGGTGCCCGAATGTGATGATGAGCCTGAGATAAGCGACGAGATGATGCGGGACGACACACCGCCGCCGCCCCCGGTGCCGGAGAGGAACGGAGAGATCATTCCCGTTTACATTCCCGCGGTGGAGAAGCTCAGAACATCCGTGAGCTCAGAGACGGTGAGAGACCCGCAGAGTTTCGATTCACGCGCTTTGATTAAAAACTCAGAAGATAATGATACACTTGCCTTAAGACTTTTTGCAGGGCTGCCAACTTTTGAGTTCAGCTCAGGTTGAAAACAAACAAAAAACTTTCATTACTTTAAAGTGTGATTGTCAAAACATTTGGAATCTGAACAGAATTTGAATCAAGTTTACCTACAACATGTTACAGTGTTTAGGTACAATAACTGGTGTTTTTATTAGGGCTGGGGATTGACACACATTTCATGATTCGATTCATTGCGATTCGATTAAATTCGATTCGAAATCGATTCTTTCAGATACAAAAAAAAAAATCACTCTCAACTGATGCTGATCCCCTGTCCGCTGGTACATTACTATAAAATTAAAGTTAACAAATGATTTATGTACAATTATATACAGTTAACAAGGTGTTTTTTTATAATGATAATGTTATAATATATTTTTTAAATGGTATAAGAGTAAAGCTTAATGAGTATGTAATATGCTTATAGTTAATAGTTATAGTTAATAGTTAATTTTATAGTTATAGTTAATTTTTCTATCGAGTTTGGTCATTGAATGGCCTGAGGTAAATAACGTTACATTGTTTACAAGCTTTTTTATTGACGTCTTTCCGCGGTTAAAACTCTGATTGAGTGATTACACGAGGCATTTCAGTAAGTTGTACTGAATCTTATATAGTTATGTTCATTCATGTTTATTTTGTGCTATAACTAATAGTAAAGAGGAAGAGATGATCAGTTCAGCTGCCGCGTGAACTGCGTTACAGCAGTCTGTCACGAACTTTAAAGGGTTAGTTCACCCAAAAATGAAATTACTGTCGTTCTACACCTGACCTTCATTCATCTTCAGAACACAAATTAAGATATTTTTGATACAATCCGATGGCTGAGTAAGGCCGATTTCAAAACCCTGCTTCGAAGCTTTACGAATCTTTTGTTTCGAATCAGTGGTTCGGTTCGTGTATCAAACTGTCAAAGTCACATGAAGTATTACAATTTTCGACTGATGTAACGAAGCCTCGTTTACTGAAATCACATGACTTTGGCACTCCAAACCACGGATTCGCAAGAAAAGATTCATAGAGCTTCATGAAGCAGTGTTTTGAAATCGGCCATCACTAGATATTGTTGAAAAGTCGTTATTTTGTTTTTTTGGTGCACAAAAAGTATTCTCGTCGCTTTATAATATTAAGGTTGATCCACTGTTCTCACAAGCTTTCTGGACATTGAAAGTGTTCATTATCTTTCTGTCAATAGAGCCATCGGATTTCATCAAAAATATCTTAATTTGTGTTCTGAAGATGAATGAAGGTCTTACGGGTGTAGAACAACATGAGGGTGAGAAATTAATGACTGAATTTTCATTTTGGGGTGAACTAACCCTTTAAAGAGCACCAAACTGTATTTATTGTTTGAATGTCGTAATAAAATTAAAAGAATTTGAAAGCCGACACATAGTTTCATAGTAAAAGTAACCTGCTCTGTCTTTGTCTGTCAGCGTGTTGTCGTGTCCTCTCTGCTCATCGATGTTTTGCGCGAAAATGAAGGTGTGGCGTGATTCGCGTGAGCGCGTGAGAACAGTTGCATGAGACTCTCGCTGAATGCGTGAGATTTGGCAGCCCTGATTTTTGTGAGGATAAAGTGCACTCTTTTAAGTTTTAATGAAATAACTAGTTATCTAACAGAAAGACACCAGAAAGTACTATGATACTGCTAGTATATATATATATATATATATATTGTATTTGGTAGTTCCATGGTATTCTTCAATTTACTTTAATGAATGATGCAAATACATGGTGTATGATTATGGTAATCATTTACCATGGTAAACAATGGACATAAAGGATCTAAAAAGAAGTGTGCTTAATTGTATTGGTCTTAATTGTTTAATTTGAAGTTCACCTGAAGTGTACTTAAAATCATAAAAGTATATTTTCTAAAAAAACTTGCAGATTATATTACTTAAGTAGTAAAATGCCACTTAAGTGCACTTAAAGAGAGGACATTTTCATGACGATTTTTTAACACATTTAATTCCAAATGAAAAGATCTAAATCATTATGTTTCAATAATCTTTAATAACCTGCTTTAAAGAAGTGCACTTATTTTGATGCGTTGACTAACATACTATGAAGCACATGTAAAGTACTTGAGTATAGTTTTTGGTAACACTTTATTTTACAGTGTCATATGTTACACATAGTTAGTAATAACTAGAAGTTATGCATAATTACATGCAAGATGGCTTAAAATAAAATGTAACCTTGTCTTTTTTTATAACTGTAGTATCTTATTCAATAGTACATTTAATATATTAACTGCATTAACATATATGTTATAACAAACATGTATATGTATAACAAATCTGTAATTACAAATATATTTAAATGCCAAGTGTACAATGGAAATGACATAAAAGTATATTTTAGTTTATTGAGCAGATTCAGCAGTAACTTTAACCATATTTTAAAGACAAAGTCCTACTTAAGTGGGTCAAACGTGTTAAGTTAAACCGTAATACATTTGCAATTAACATGCAATTAAGTATCATTCGGTTCACACTTAAGTAGCCAATGTTCTTATCATATTCATAATTAATACTCTTTTTAAAAGTATGCTAAAGTGTACTTCTTTTTCACAAGGGAAGTTTGAATCAACCATTGAAAAAAGTAATCTGATCACACCTGTGGCATTGTAATTTCCCTTAAACTACAATGATATTACGGTATTACCACAGTACTTTTGTAAGTTTACTGGTATTCATGCCACAGTTTGTATAACACACCAACAAAGTACTATGTTCTCTTGATCTTGATCCACGGTAGTTCCATGAAAGTCTTTGAAGTACCTTGGAGCACCATGCAAATACATGGCAAATGAATATGGTAATTGTATATCAAAGTAATCACTTTGCCACGCTACTTCTACAATTGAACCCTAAACCTAACCCTTAAATCTACATTTGCCATACTTTATTACTAGAAAACTCTAATTGCTTTGATGTTTTTTGTCCATGTGGAGTTGAAAAATGGCTTTGTATTCCTCAAACAATTCTAACACGGCACTATGACAACTGTGAAAAACACACCTACACAGTGTAGTGCACTTGGCAGATCGCATACCTAGTGCTTCATTCATTGACTGTGGGTGGCTGGCATGTTGAGGACGACGTCCACCACAGGAAGAGTTAGTTCTCACAGAACACAAACAACTCCATTCAGCCTTGATCCTGAGTAAACAGTTTCACACCACAACCAATTACTCAGTTCCAGGAACATTATTACCATCATTTAAAGCTGTTCACCTGATGAACAGATCATCTGTGTGTTCGCAAGCTTGTTCAGATGAAGTCCAGCTGTCTGAGAAAGATCTTGCTGTGTTTTTCTCACGCGTCGCTCTATTTTCTGTTCAGACGGTTGTAACCGCGGTGTCTTTTGTGTGTGTGTGTGTGTGTACTGCTGCCATGATAATGATTTGCACATTACTCAAGGAGGAAAAAGGCCAGACTCCAGAACAGCTGGGCTCCCCATGGTGACAGTCCTGTTTATCGCTTAGACCCCCTATTCATTCTCATGTCATCTGCATAACCAAATCACTCAGAATGCCCTTTTGGCACTGTGGTCTGAGTGTGCGGATCTGTTCTGCTCCCCACTCGTAAGCCAACTGCCCTCGTTGATCAACTGTGTGGCACATACACACTTTCTGCTCGGATGAGGTGTGTATGAAGGTGGCATGAGGGTCACATTCTCAAAATGGCAATTTCGGACTCGGCCTGAAAGGAAAGTAGGTTTGTGATACATCCGAGAGAGTGATCATATTGTTGATGCTGCTGCTTTAAACAATACAAACCTCAAGTTATGTTGGCAAACTTGGCTTATACGTCAAACTTCGTACTTTGTAGCTGATAATCAAAATAGATTTCCTTTGAAATCTTTGGATTGTTGCTCCTCCTCCTCCTTTGGTTGCTTTTGCAACCGTTTATCAATGCCCTAACAACCACCTAATCAACCAGTTTAAAAACAATAGTAACTAACCTCCCAGAAACAACTGCTCACAATACTTTAGCAACATATAGTAGCATATTTGGTTGGTATTTTCATGCTTATTATGAAAATAAAAGTTTAAAAGAATAAACTTAAGTATGAACTGAATATAGTGTTTTTGGGCACTTGATTGCATTTTAATTGCAATTAAATGAAAATGTATTATAGTTTAAATTTATATTAAATGCCATTAGCTGAACTTGAGAGGGATTTTTTTGACCCACTTAAGTAGGATCTTAAGTACATCTTAATCATAATTATGGCTAAAGTTACTCCTGAATGAGCTGACAAGCATTTATGGTCAACTAAAGTATACTTTAATGTCATTTTTGTTGAAACTTGTATGTCTTGAATTGAAATATATTTGTAATTTTGAAGTTGCAATATAGCACAATTAAAATTTCTTATGTTAGTTAACGCTTTGAAGTACGACAAAATTTAAAATGTACTTTAAAGTAATATAACATTATTACAAAGTGCAAAGTGCAAAGTGCAAAGTGCAAGGGTAGTCATGGCCTAGTGGTGAGGGAGTTGGGCTTGTAATCTGATGGTTGCCGGTTCGATTCCCATGCTGGTAGGAATTGAAAGTGGGGATTGTGAATAAACAGCACTCTCTCCACCTTTGATACCATGACTAAAGTGCCCTTGAGCGAGACACCTAACCTCTAATTGCTCCCCTTGTAAGTCGCTTTGGATAAAAGCGTCTGCTAAATGATGAAAAATGTAAATGCACTTGTTAGAAGTCTACTTAAGTGTGTTAAGAAAGTGTACTCTTTTTTTAAGTGCACTTAAGTGGCCTTTTATTTCATTAATATTATATGACCTGCAAGTACAGTTGTAAGTAACATGATTTTAGAATTTTATGCACACTAGGGCCCTGTTTACACCTGGAATTAGGATGCATTTTGGTCAATCGGATCACGGACGAGGGAGACACATTTCCGCTTTCCGCTTTCAACCACTTCTGTCCTGATTTCTTTGAGGGGAGGGTCTATGGAGTGGTGAGAGAACATTGTGCTTGGTACATTTTTCATCTTCAAACCCAACTTGGGTCTTCAGCCGACAAAGTTTAAATCCCGTCCAGCTAGTGCGCTTCCCATAATGTTTCTCATTATGTCAGTAACACATTCGACCACATGAGTGTTTACACTACGAAAGCAATCTGATCGAATGCGTTTTCGACTACCTCTGGAAGTGGTCGAAAGTGGACAATCCCAAAATGTTTTAGACCCCGTTTACACCTGTATTTAGTGTTTTCCACTTGTGATCCCATCGAGCAAAATGTATCTTAATACCAAGTGGAAAAAGGGCCTCGAAAATGCTCTGACAATACACATTGTCTCTGTAGATAAAACGAAACAGTCACATTGTCCGGCACATTGAGCCACAATACTGTTCCTTTCGCTTCTCTCATTACAAATATAAAGTGATGAAAGGCCAAAATACATCATTTGATGTCCATTGGACTCCACAGGAGTTTATCTTCAGTTAAAAAACAATCCTTTAAAACCTGCTGATGTTGCAAGTTCCATCTTTCAGCTTTTGTTATTATACGAGAGTTGTAAAGCTCTATTGCGCTTCAACAGGAGTGTTTGATTGAAAATAATTGAGAAAACCTGGTCTGCGTTCTGATGTTTTCATGACCACCACATGACTCTCCCCATGGTTTTCCTTTTAAAAGCCTGTTCCTGTACTGCTCCGAAGGGAAGTCTGAATGAAATCTGTGAAGATAGCAGGGCTGTTTTTCAATTGTGCACAGATGACTGGTCTTACATAAGCCTTTTCTCTCAGGCAATTACTTGCGTGGAAGTGCTTTTGTGTTGGGTGAAATCGACTGTGACTCTCCGGGTCCGCTGCTGTTTCTTGCGTAACTCCTCAGGAAGAAACACGGATACGTCACCATGTGGCTGGCACATTTACTCTGGAATCTCAGTGAAGCTCCCTGATTTATTTCGTTTTAACTTTCTGTAAAGAGCAGGTTGACACAAAAAGGACTTGGAGTCTTTGAGCTTTGTAATGATCTTGATCATTTCCTGTCAAAAACCATGCTGGAGGCTGGGCTGAACTATATGTTGGTTTTGTTCAGAGGAACCATCAACAGACATTGATTCAAAATGAATCAATAAGAACTAAAGCTAAGATTAGATTAAAGTGGAAATATAGTTTTCATTTCAGTTTTTTTTTAAACAATGTTTACCAATGTAACAATATATAACATGGCAATGAGCTACTAAGCGAAACATTTTAATACATGAAAAATGCCACATAGTGACTTCTGTGAATATTTTCTGAGTGATGGTTGAATCAGAGTTTTGACGTAATTCACTTACATTTTGAACCGATTCATGGAAATGAATCTTTTCCAACTCTGATGCCATTTTTAACAAAAGTTTAAATTGTGAACACTAGTTAAATGTCTGTCTTAAAACAGATCCTGTCCTACAGGTTGCAAAACTAGTGTGATGTTGCAGTTTTAAAGAATGAATCACCAAATAAAAAAGTTTTTTGAATCATCGCAATATTCATGGTCTTGCTTAATTTTACAGAAGCAAAATCATCACCAATTAACATTAATATAGATATTTCTAGTTATGCTTAGCACTAAAATATTTAATTTCTAAACATCAGACTGGAAAATGAATGAAAAATCATTGTCCAAAAGCAGTGTTATTGAGATTCTATTATAGTTTTTATTAAAATACTTTTTTATATATATAAATTAATTTACTTTTATATTTTTCCTTTTTAGTTTGAGTGTAGTTTTGGTAATTTTGTTGGGTGTTTTTGTCATTTTAATTTGATTTGATTTAAAAATATAGCTATATAGTTTTTTTTATTCATTTTTATCTCAGTTTGTTATTTTAGCACATCAAGTAACCATAATAAGGTCAGATGTTGTGGGAACCCTGTAGATTTCATTCTGTTTAAAATGAAATATTTTATTACATGAAATTCAATACATTTAGATTTTGAGCTTTTAAATATAATCGCGTTTATAGCATAAGCACAATCATGTGATCAGGGTGTGTTTTGAAAGCAGATCTTCAAAGAGGCTGTAGTCAATCTGTGGGAATCTGTTCTTGGAGCCGCTGGCAGAACAGGGACTCCAGAAAGCTCAGAGTGGTTTCCTCTAATTGTTTATCATGGATGTGCAGATATCACACTTCCCCTGTCTGTAAGCACTGATCTAGGAGCAGTGCTCCCACCCTCGGGCCATCAACAACGACACGAACATCTGACCCTGAAACTGTCCTTATTAATTAAAAACAAGCTCAGGAACCAGACAAAGGAAATACTTTTGGTCTTGTGGCAGCATCCGTGTCTCAGTAATTATGCAGAAGTATTTGTTAGCTATAGTGTGGTCAGCAAAGCTTTTCTTTTCATGTAAAAAGTTTTTGAGAACTTCATGCAACAAACTCTTCCATGATATTTGGTTTAGTTGGGCACTTTCACAAAAGAGCTTTTGGTCTGTTTGACATTAAAGATGTTTGGCTGAATATGGCTGAAGTGTACTTTCAAATTTACCAGAAAGCAAAATAATAAAATAAAATATACTGTAATGTTATTTCTATTTTACACTTTCTATGTCATGTTCTTTAATATATAAGTATTTTTAAGTTTCAGATTAGTATATTTAAAATATATTAACATGTAAAAAATGTAATATCGAATAACACTACATACTACTTTACATGTGCTTCATTATGTTTTTCAGCACATAAAAATAAGTGTACTTCTTTAAAACATGACAAAATATTATTAAAGTAGAGTGAAAGTGACATGTGAAGTATGATAACCCATACTTGGAATCTGTCCTCTGCATTAAATTGCATAGAAGAATATCATGGAGTTGCAGAGAACAAAAAAAAAACCCAAAAAACATAGACATAGTAGTAGTACCATAGTACATTTGTAAGTACACTACAAGTGCACATTGACTCCGATTACGATCACTTCTTTTTCACAAGGGGAAACAGCAACATAAGAAGCACTACAAAACAAAGTGTTAAGATAGAAGAGATAGTTAATTAAATAATTGGTCCCAAAGAGTGTATATAAAGAACAGGAGGGGGCCACGTATCGAACCCTGAGGTACTGAACTCTGAGTGGCTTGGTTTAGTTGGGCACAATAGAGCTTTTGATCTCTTTGACATCAGAGATTGTTTTGTTTGGTTGGTATAAAACCAGTTTTCCAAACTCTCACGCTGGTACTTGCATTGATTGACGCTGTTCGGACCTAAAACTACAGCGTGAAACAAAATCAAACTCAGACTTATTTATTTGTGAGTACACAGAACGTTCAAAACAATCTCTGAGGTACATCTCTTCATTTAACCTAGAGCATCTAGTAACATTCTGTCCTAGATTTGAAGATTTATTTTTTGACCGGCTACATTGTTGTCATTGTGAAAACCAAGGATTCACGTTACACTGTACCTTTAATAAACAAAGATCAGTCTCTGCGTGATATGGCCTGAAACAAATGATTGTTAGCATGTCAACACAGACTGTATAGATAGAGGTGGGTGGGTGCAGGTTCCTCTGAAGGTAGTCCGGGTTGCTTGTGAGTGTGCGTTCTCTGTCTAGTGCCTGGGGTGGAGCTCTGGTCTTTCTATTGTGCCACTGGGCCAAAGCTACCTCACTCTCACAGGCAGGTCAGAGCCTTTGGGTGGCAGGTCAGAGAAAGGCCAGATGAAGGGGGTGTTGCCTCTTGGAGTTTGTGGATAGCAGCTAATACACTGTTATGTTCCATTTCCTCTTCTATGCAGGGTTCACAAACTTCTTCTGACAATAAGCACAACCTTTTCCTTTAGAAAAGAGTGGAAAGTGGAAGTCTATCAACCTAAAATAGATTAGCATCTCCACCCTGGCCAGTGACACTGCTACAAGCACAGCATAGACCAGCTCAGATCAGGATTATGAACACATTTATGTAAATGCAGATTATCACATTCTGCAACACCTAGTGTAATCACATACTGTACAACATACTGTCCCATCAGGTTGATTAACCTTAGCAATTCACTTTTGGCAAAACACATTTCCTATTGCCACCGCCCTTTAGTACAATTACATGTAATATCATTACGTCATTGCTATTAGTTGAACTTAAGAGTGCTTTTTTGACCCACTTTAGTAGAACTTAAGCACAAAGTTATATGTACTTCCATAATTACTTCTATTTTTTTTTTAAAATATTGTTAAAGTGACTGCTGAATGTACCGACAAGCATTTATAGTAAACTAAAATATATATTGATGTAATTTCTGTTGAAACGTATGTACTGTATTTGAATATGTAATTAAACATTTGTTTAGATGAAGTTACAATTTAGAACATTTAAAATGTAATGTAACTTTAAATGTAATACTGAATAACACACTACAGTAATTCCTGATTATAATCCAGTACTTTACGGGCTTTAGTATGTTAGTCAACACATCAAAGTACTTAAAGCATGACCAGAGGTTATTAAATGTACTTTAAAGTAAAGCTTTTAATTTGACAGTGCACTTTTTAAAAGTGTACTCTCTTTGAATACATTTAAGTTGCTTTTTATTTCATGAATAGTATATTATCCACAAGTACAGTTGTTTAAAAAAAACAATTGGTACACTACTTGTGCCCATTCAATACAATTAAGCACACAAAGGTATTGGAAGAATATCATTGAAATACCTTTGGTACTTTTCTGTTATTAAGTTAATAATTAAAGTTAATTCACTACAATTTAGCACACTTCTTTTTCACATGGGAAACCAGCCACATAAGAAGCACTGCATTACAAAGTGTTATGACACAGTATAAAAGAAAACTAAATAAATAACTGGTCCCACATAGTGTATATAAAGAATAGAAGGGGTCCGTGTATCGAACCCTGAGGTACCCCGAGTGGGTTTCTGATGTAATTTAGGCTGTTTGTTTATTTGGTTCAGAACCATGAATACTGCCGTGTTTGTCGATTCAATAGTTTTGATATCATTCTGGGAGAGTTCAGAAATGCACCACCTGCTACCAGAACAAGAGTACAAGATCATTATTGACTTAAGAACACATGCTGTTTGTTTTTGTTTTACGTCATCTGTGGTCATGTAGTCTAGAGCTGGGCATGCTTGACAGTGAGGTTGATAATTTGCAGGCCATTTAGTCTAATATGGGTGAACTTTGGACCCGACAGGGTGAAATGAAGCTGTGAACGGAAATGTGTTTCACCTTGTTAAGAAAGATCATTAAATCTTCTTTAAATCTTTAAAGATCTTCTGTGAAAGCTGTAATTTGACTTATCAAGCCTTGATATCTATGAACAGATGTGGCTTGTGTCAAAGAGTCACCATATGAAGTTCAGTCAATATCTAAAATTTCTAGACAGGAAGTTCACCAGGGACTTATTTATATATTAGGGCTATGTGTAAATATTTATTGACAGTGAGTTTACTTTCAAGTGCATTCTAGTAAACTGTTGTTCAAGATTGTTGTATAAGAAAATCCACAGAGAATATAGTCATCACAACCCATCGACCATGCCTGTCTAAATTATACACTAGTGTTTTCCAACCCTGTTCCTGAGGCACACCATCAGTACACATTTTGTATGTCTCCCTTTTCTGTCACATCCATTTCAGGTTTAAAGTCTCTCCTAACCAGCTGATGAGCTGAATCAGATGTTTGTTTAGGAAAAGATTGAAAAGATATTTTTTAGGAATGATTTAGAAGTTAAATTATTTAAATTTAATTGATATATTGTCCTAACCAACCCCTAACCCTAAACACAACCGTTGACTACCCTCTTGAAATATTTAGCCTAATTTGTTTCAATATATGAGGCCCTATATTCTGCTTTTAAATTCAGGTTTCTGGAAAGGAAGAATTCATTTTTCAACACGCAAGCAAAATATTTTCTGTGTATGTACGCCATCATTCCTCGACATGGCACGTCTCTTCTATTGTGTGACTGACTTAAAGTGCAGTAAATATCATGTTTATTATGTTAATTAATTAAAATAATGTGGAAAAACAAAAAACAGTTTCAGAGGCCTGACAGCAATAAGTCTTGAACATTAAAATTTAAAATGGCCATGCCCACTCTTACGTTAAAAATTAAGTGGAAAGACGATAAAAAAAGTAATCATTTCCATGGGTGTAATCTTTGCATCTGTTTTAGACCTTCTCTGCTGGAGTAGAATTGGCTAGGTGGCGCTGTCACAAAGAACTACGGTCCTAGAAATGTGGTATGAGGGACCATTTACCATTGTAAACTAAAACTTTTTTATGCGTTTTGGCCTATATATATATATATATATATATATATATATATATATATATATTAAGTATGTAAGCAATGTAGGGGTTTCACACTCATTGATGACATGATAGTATAATTAGATGACTAATAAATTTATCACCATGTAAACAGCGAGTTACACACTAGCACTCCTTTGCTAAATGTTTGCCTAGTCAAAGCTGCATAGTATCGGGTACAATCATTTGAATATGTAAAGCGATAATTAAGGCCGGTTTCAAGCTTTATGATTCACTGTGTCTACTGTCTTGTGTAATGTTCAGTGAAAACTTTATCGGGGAATCACCAGTCATCAAAAAATCCAGTTCAGCTGTTTATTTATTATATTTATAATTCATATTACATTTTAGCCATAGGATATTAGCCAAGGAAGAGCTATATATTTTATTTTTTGTTTATTTCCACTTATCTGCATTTTTGCTAGTGCTGCATGCATAGCATGAGTTTACACACAACTACACTGTAAAAAATGATTTTTGAAGTTATAAATAAAGGTAAGGTTATTGGAGGACATTTTACAAGAAAATATAATTTGAGTCTTTCTATGTCAAAATTTCATTTTTAATTCAATGTCTTACTTCTTTGTAATTATTGGTGAAATTTAGGACTTCTCCTTTAACATCAAATCAGCTGACTCAGCTTTACAAAGTATTATCTTGCTGTGTAATGAAATTTACAGCCATGTGAACATTTTCATGAATCTGCAGAAATGGCTTGTTTGGCTGCATAAAATCTGATCTGCTCGAATTCATTGTAGTATATAAATGTTGTTTCATTTAGATACTATATAGTAGGTTAATTTGGCAGTCATATTATGACACCCTCTAGACAGCTAGTTGCTACGTAGGTATTATGAAAGCAAAAAAAAAAAGGTTTTTTATAAATTTTGGTTCTTTAGTTCTGATTCAGCAAAATAAAAATCTGTTGTAAACTTTCGTTATATCTTGCTTGAACAGCCTGTTTCAGATCACAGCACAGTATGTCTGTGTTTGAGGCCAGGACTCTGATACACTATATGTGTAATTTTCTCTGTTTGGATATGAACAGAGATTTACTACCATGTTTTGTATCTTTTCTTGGATTTTCAAGTGAATTATGTGTTTTTCAAACATTTTGGCTCTTGAAACAATTCATTGGTCCCTCAGTAACTACAAGTAGTAAAGCAACCCAAAATACGTACTTACTCCCTCCATATTTCAGAGTTTGTAAGATCTTCTAGCGTTGACAGCGGCAGCAATTGTGTCAGGTTTGGCGGGGCTGATCTCCGGTCAAGGCCAAGGTTGTGTACACAGGATGTTCTGTTGGAGCCAAACCTTGGTTCCTCCCATTTTCATTTCAATGGTTCCTCCTCACGAGATGGACAGGCTTTTGTGATTGCTGCAGATTCCTCAGATTCCATGCCCTCTCTGAGATTCCTCCACATGAGACCCACATGAGACGCACAACACATCCTCTGTTGCACTGCTGACGGGCCTGGTGTGGGCCGGCGTGAATCGGGCATAGAGCAGTGGAGCATGTATATATATAAAAAAGCAATGGGGTCAGTCATTTAATTTTGATCAGGGAACTGAACAATGAATTGAAATTGCAATATGGCTTGGTGACATTATCAAATAGCTGCGACTTAAGCAAATAAAAATATGCACGACTGTGTTCGTTTGCATTTGGTTCAGTGTCTCAAGAGTGGCTCATGTAAGGGAGGCAAGCTAGTAAAAGCTGTGTGTAAACCTCACTTCCCTGGTTTCAAGAGGCATGCTAGCAACTGACGTAAGAGGCTGCGATCTTTAGTGCCCTGGTTAGAGCATTTGCCTCCCACGCCAGAGATTCAGGTTCAAATTAGAGTAGAACCGGTTACATTTGGTGCCGTGACCCGGATGGAAGTGTGGTTTAGGGGGGTGAGTGTAAGGGAGGCAAGGTAGTAAGAGCTGTGAAGGTAAACCTTGATGAGTTAATGTTTAAAAAAGAAGAAATTAAGACAGCCGTAACTATTGGTACTGTATTTTTACTGTTGTTCTGTAAAATGAAATTATTATTACTAATAATATCTTAAAGAGCAGGATGGCAGATATAAAGCCAACAAGATATTACATAATTTGCAGAAAAACACAATCTCCATTTTTTTTCCCCAATATCATACAGCATACATACATTTCACAGGTGTTTCAATGCATTTGATCCATAATTATATAACCCACTGTGAAATGTCTGATTGGTTTAATCAAGCAGGCAGAATGATCAGATCCTGTTGTTTTGTTATTTATTTATAGATTGAAGAATTGAGACGAAATGACGAAAAAGAAGCAGAACTATTCATCAAGGCAGGTTACACCCCTCACAGGCTGATTCGTCTACACGATGTCCACCCATCCTCAGAGTTCGGCCTGACTGACGGCGCTGTGATGGAGCGTGTGAGTTGTGCCGTGGTTCAGGGCGGGTGGAGGCGGGTGGTGTTCCGCATTGTTTCTGACAGTGGAAAGCAGGTGTGGTCCACAGGAAGTTCAGCTCTTCCTGCGCTTGAGCCGAACAGAGAGGAAGTGCTGCCGTAGCACTGTGTGTAAGAGTTGACAATGCTGGGAGGAGCAGAAGGCTCTGCGCTGGTGCTTTATGTGCTTAATTGTAATTGTTAATCACGTTTTCACTGTTACTATGGCTTACATTCGTAGTTAGCCATATGAACAATCCTCTGAACGTAATTCACGTAATTCAAACTAAACTAAATATGGCGCCAACTCCCACCAGGAAAGTTGTTTTCACTTATGATTGAGGGTGTGATGACGGTGTTGAAATCTGTGTGTACAGTTCTCTCGGCTAAATGCAATCAACAGCGCATTAAACACAAATAGTAGTTTGAATCACTGTCCAAAGAACTATAAAAAGACCCAACGAGCTGAACGTAGCGGAAGGGTGTTATTTTCCTGGATGACAATGCAGTGAACCATGTGCCGTCTGAGAACAGTGAGGGGCGGCTCATGATCAGGTGACCTCATCCTGTGCGCCGTCCACTTCCATCACATTCAGGACAAAGGGAAAACATCCTTCTGTCTGAGTCTATTCCTCTGTTAAGTAGACAGGACTATACAACAACCCTTTCGAAAACGAAGTGTGCTTAGTTGAATTTAATTTGTGTAAATTTGAAATTTAGTGGAAGTCCAATCATAAAAATATTTTTTTTTTTTTAAATTGTAGATGTAGATCATTTATTATTAATGAAATAAAAGGTCACTTAAGTAAGTGTGCTTAAAGACAGTACACTTTCTTAAAAACTCTTCAGTATACACTTAAGTGTCCAGAATAATATAAAATTAAAGTTTTACTTTAATTACATTATGCTAAGTCATGCTTTAAATAAGTGCTCTTATTTTGAAGTGTTGACTAACATAAAGCACATGTGAAGCACTTGATTATAATTTTAACTGTAGTGTAATTCAAGTTAATATATTTTAAATGTACTGAATTGCAACTTCATCATCACTAATGTATAAATACAATAAATATAATAATATATACCAATATAAATAAATACATGAAATACAAATTTTAATAAAAAATATATTTTAGTTTATCTTAAATGCTTGTCAGTACATTCAACAGTAACTTTAACCATAAGACAATATACAATATATATAGTCCTACTAACAGTAATTGGTTCAAATAATCAATATTAATTTGTATTAAACGTATTAAAACTACATTATTTTTATTTGTAAGTAACATGCAATTAAGTGTCTGAAAACATAACATTCAGTTTGTACTTAAGTATATTAACTTAAAATATATATTTCCTTAAAAAGTACTCCATTTTTTACAGTATTCTTAAGTCTACTTCTGTTTCACAAGGGGAAGGTTCTCAACCGGCAGACAGTCGCATGAATATTAGGTATTAAGTGCTTATATTTGTGCCTTTTATGCAATATAATTGTGGTCATTTAGACTTGTTCAAGGTAGTTGCATAAACACAGCCTTTATGTTCCACCTCAATGAGTCTTAAGGACTAGTCTGACCAACTAACAGTTATTCAAGGGATTTGGATTCAAATCAGATCAGCTTATGATTTAATTTATTATTATTATTATTATTTATGACCAGTTTTAAAGAAAAAATGAGCTCACTTAACTTGTAAGACTAGTCTGAGCAGTTTATCCAACCTGCCACAGGTTTTAATGAGGCTCTCTTGGCTTCTGAAGTTAAGTATGTCTACTCTTTAAGATATTATATTCTATAAGATGAAGGGCACAGATATTCTGCATTCCAGTGGCACCCGCTTGTGTTTCATTGTGCTGATGTTGTGTTTGTTGTGTATGTCCTGCAGAACTTGAAACCCGAGCTCAGACCGCGGCTCTGTGTCATCAAGAAAGGCTCCAATGGCTTCGGCTTTAACCTGCACAGCGAGAAGTCCAGACCCGGCCAGTTCATCAGAGCTGTAGATGATGACTCGCCAGCACAGAGGTCTGGCCTGAAGCCCAAAGACCGGATAATCCAGGTACAAGACACTCTAGACTTGTTGCAAGCATTATGAACTGTCTCACTTTACTGCATACATGTACACCCTTGTGAAAAATAAGTACTCTTAGCAAAAATGCTGGGCTGTTTCAACCCATGTTTCGGTCAAATATGGACAAACCCAGGGTTGTACATTATAATTGAGTGTAAACTTAATTGCATGTTTTTTTAATTGCACTTCTAATTAAAAAAATATTGAACTTGCTAAAAGTGTACTTAAGTGTGTTAAGAAACACTCATGAAAGTGTAAGTGCACTTAAGTGGCCTTTTATTTTATAATTATTAGTTAATCTGCAAGTACTTTTAAGATTTGAATTTCTCTATAAGTACACATTCAATACAATTAAACAAACTTCTTTTTCCACAAGGGTATGGTTTGGGGAAATGCCAGATCGTCTGTTTTGGTAACAACGAAACTCGCGACCATAGTTGGCTAACGATGCTTTTGGCAAATAATGCCCCCAGAGCGGTTTTACTAAATGTCTTTGGTGTTAGAATAAAACATGATAGATTTATACTTTTCCAAGCATAGTGTTATTCTGACTTGGAAATACTGTTCCTGGAAGAGAAATTTGTACATTGTACCACTTTTTCCACTGCTTATCCTGTTTGAGAACAGAGAAGCAGAGACTCATGGGACACAGAAGTGGAACATGGGCAAGAGCCCTGGAATCGAGCACATCACCCTCATGAACATTAGAGAGTCAAACAAGAAGCAATAATATACTCTATACTGAAATATGAGACTGTGCTTATGTTCTTGTACGTGTACTGTGTATGATACACCATACCAGTCAAAAGTCTGAACACACTTGGCTGATTTCATGTAAATTTATGTCAGGGCTCCAGACTGTGTTTAAATACAAAAAAATGTGAAGTATTTCTGCACTGATGCAACTTCAGGATTGCTCAATTCTTTTCGATTAAGCACTGTCATAAAAAAACGCCGTTGCTGCGTAATGAATATCGCAACACTGACCACTTTCAAAGCGCGATGTGATGTAAACCATTTAAATTTGGTATAAAATCCTGTTTTACAAATCCCTACCAGACCCTCAAATTAACAAGGGCAAGACACTTCAGGTGATTAGGGTGACAATTAAAACTAAGAGCTATCATCATACTTCCCTAGTTAATCACAGTACATTAAGACAATTATTTTGTATTACAAGTTTTGTGAAATGAAGGCAAATGATATATGCACTCTGTAAAACCCTTCAAAATATAGATAGGAATAAAACTGTAAAGTTTGGTGTGTAGAAGTGCTGCTGAAGTGAAGATTTCTGGCTCAGTCTGTCTGAAAGGTCAATTTTAGAAAAATATTTAGTTCAGCCATGCAACTCTAGATGACACAGTCTGATCAGTCCTTTACATGCAATCTGTAAAGGGCACAAGCTGACTGGCATCATCTGATTCAGCAGCCAATGAGATTGCTTGCTCAACATTTAAATAGTTCAGTGTTTGCTGTAGGCTAGTCCTGCAGTTCTATCAGAGTTCCTCTGAGACCCTCCACCTCCCCCAGCTCCACCTGCCTAGATCTGCTACAGGATTTATGTATGTTTATTTATGAAGCAGCAGCAGTATATCTTACATTCTCACAGCAGTGTGTCTGTGTATCTATCAGCAGTTGCAAGTCCATACTTGGTCTGCAGTAGCACCAGCAATAATCAACAGCAGCAGATCTAGTCCACCGAGACCAGATACATTAACAGAGTTGTCATGATTGAACTGCCTTTAAAGACATATACTGTAATTGAAACCTACTGATGCATAAAGACAACATGTAATAATATAAACACGTAAATGTGTATTTTGGTTGTTTTCTTTCCACTAGTCTGAAAGAAGACCAATGAAATAGCCCAAATTTCAAAACTAACAAGGGTGTGAAAAAACATTGTAGTGTTTTTCCTTATATTAATAATAATGTCCCCCAAACATTCAGAGCATGAGGGCATAAAATGTCTGTGAGTTTTTATGTTTATAACAGATGATATAGTTTAGAGGTATCACATGAACAAAAATACTGTTTTTCTTAAATGTCAGCACAATTGGAAATTTTATTGATTTTTTTATATAAAATGGACACATTTTGCTCTGTTTTGCCAACGAAAATGGCTCTCCAAACAAACCCACAGTAGAACTGTTGAATGCCTTCGAGCAATCGCTCCTGAATGCATTTATATGCTTATACATAATAATCCTGTAGACAATGTGCACAATACTAAAAATAAAGAAGGAGTAGGTGTTTGTTTCTGTTGGTTTTTCTCTGTCTGGCTCTTGTGTGAGCTGTAATTCTTGAGTTTGGCCGCTCCATCCGGGGCGAGAGCCACAGAAAGGCCACGAGTGAACGAGTGAAGGGAAGGAAAGGAAGCAGAGGGAGGAGAGGGATGGAGGGGTCTTTGTTGTCCCAGAGGGGCCTCCATGCCTCCAGGCCTCCTCCTGCGAGCTGGGCTCTTTGTGTTGGACAGGCAGCTATTGTTCCTGCTAAGCGCACATTGTCCGTTTCCTCTCTGGGATTGAGCTCCACTAACAGACACACCCTCATTCCACATATAGACGCACGGGTGGACAGATCTGTTCCCAGAGCGCCTCGCATCACACCTAGACCCATTCCAACATGCCAGCGCTGGCCTTTCTTAATCAAAATTGATCATTGTTATGAAACACAAAATGAAAAACACTGTCCATAAACCACAATCTTAGAAGAAAAGGTTCTATATGGAATCTTAAAGGGGTCTTTCAGGCGTTCTTCTTTCAAGTCTTTCAACACTTTCTATATATGGGATCATGGGATCGTTTTATGGATTTACAGGGTTTACTTGTGGTTGAAATGGGTACTGCAGTCAAAATATCGGATAGAGTTGTTTCCCCCGCCCCCTCCTCCACAGACTCACGTGGGTTGCCAGATTGAGGACACGCAACAGGAACAATTGACAATGGAAAGTGATGAGTTGAATTATCCACATTTTAATACTCCTCTGGCTTTTAAGATCGGGTAGAATCTGTGATCTCTGGCCTTGTTTGTTTTGCTGGCTTCTGAGGCTACAATACGCTGTGTTTTCCACCAACCCAGGGTATCAAAATACTATTAGGTAAATTGGCAGGGGGTGGGATCACACAGACCAAAAAAAACAAACAAAAAAAAACAAAACAGAAATTCCGACAGAATGCGGATTTCAAAGTAGAATAACTGTTGTAGAACTGAGAACTTAGAATGTTTCCCAAATCTCTGCAAAGATATGGTATTTTTGTGCTTCAGTACAGTCAAAAAATTAGATACAGCACCTTTAATTTTGTTTTCATTTGAATTGAATTTTAGCTCACAAACATATCATTAGAAAAAATAGAATATCTCTAGAAGCATGAATCATTTCTGACATTTCTCCTCTTAAAAATAAAGGTTCCAAAACGGACAGTGATGCTGTAGAAGAACCGTCGTTGGGTCCCCAAAGAACCTTTCAGTGAACAGTTCTAAAAAGTTTTCATAGTAGGACATTTGACAATGAAAATGCTAATAAAGTACCTTTATTTTTAAAACTGTTGAACCTTTTTGGCATAAAGGGTTCTTTAAATGTGAGCGAAGAACTCTAGGGTTCTATATAACACCCAATTAAACCGTTTTTTTCTTATAGTGAAACATACTATTTAAGTGAGACTGTATATTCCAAGTCTGGCTTGTCCTTCTTGAAGTTTGGCAGTATGAATCACCTTCTACTTTCCTTGTGATTCAAAGAGGAAAGAAAATATGAGGTCAGAAAAAACAGGCGATAAGACAGTTTCTATGTTTGTGTTCACTTTTCCTTTAAATGTCACCTGAAGTGAAATGTACGACGGTTCCTCACTTGTATTCATTTATTTATGAATAATAAATCAATGTTTATGAATATTTCATTTAGTTAAATATTAAATAATAAATATTTCAAGTCACAGTTTTCTTCCAAAATCATGCCTCGGTGGGATCCTGTCAGATTTGTCCTTGAAATTCCTCCCCATTCAGTTCACACAAACGCCTCTTGTGTTTGTTTTTTTTTGCCGAACGTGTAATGCATGAATGTTTGTGAATTAAAGACACAGGATATCCTTCCCTCGGACAGCAGGAAAGCAGACTGATAATATTGAATCCCTGCTTTGATAAACACTTTCTTTGTTGGAACAATGAATCTAAAAAAAATAGATTTCAGGGTGACGCCAAGAAGTAACTGTTGTCTTATTTTGATCAGTTCATTAAACTATTTTCTATTAGACTATTTTCAGAGTTGCATACTCTTCTACTCCTATGTGCAGTTTACAAAACAGCTGTACACAATGCTGTATCCCACGATGCAAAGCAAACTTCCATTTCCTGTATTATGAAGGAGCCAGAAGTAGTTACAGCCACAAGTTTAACATCTCCTTCTTGCTGCGTAACTGCATTGAATAGCACTCGCTAAATTAAAGCCAACATGAAACTTCATTCCAATTTTCTTCCATAATGTGACGTATTTCTGAGGAGTAGGGGATGAAAAATACAAGCAACTTTGCAATCTAGATCCATTTTGATTTGATGTTAACTTTACATATGCACATAATCACCTGAACAATACAACATCCACCATATTTTTTAATGTTAGAGTGGGTGTGGCCATTTTATAATTCGTGCGATGCTTCCGGTGTTATTTGCTTCCAGTTATTTAGGCTGTACAAAAACAGTCTATTATGTTATTTGGTGTTGTAAACTGGTATTTGGCATCATGTTATTTAAAGTTACATTGTACATTGTAACACAAATGAAGACATTTTCTTCATTATTTTTGCCCACCAAGTCCACGCAACTGAATTTTTCAACCTTCAAAAAGTAAAAAGACATTGTAAAAGTAATCCATATGAATCGTTAATCCAAGTGTTCTGAAGAGACTAGATCGCTTTAGTGTTGATCAATGTTTGTATGTGAATAAAAGCCTAAAGTAAATCTGTCCGTCATTTAAATTGAATGTGTCTTGGGATAAACCAGGGCTGTTGTAGTAAACTAAAAAAAAAAAACATAAAAACGTGTTGCTTGACATAAAATAAAAGTTAACTGAAATAAAAAAGCTACAATTTCAAAGGCAATTCTCATTTCATTTAGTTTAACTTATTGTACTAAAATAACTAAAACTGAAATAAAAGTTAATAAAAAGCTATATAGACATATTTAAAAAAAAACGATAAATGACTAAAACATTATCTAAAATGAAAATGGAAAAATAAAAACTAATTCAAAATGATCATAAGGCTACATTATCTTAAAGATGCCAGGATTAAACCATTCAATTCATATGGATTACTTTTACAATCTCTTTATGAACTTTTTGAAATTTCAATATTATGGTGGAATAGGCTTTAAATGGACAGAAATCCCTGTGTTTATTCAACGCGACAAAATCAATCAAAAACCACAGCCAATCAGAAGAGCGTATGGGCGGAGCCTCTCTGCAAGCGCACTTCACTCGCAACGAAATGGATGAATACATAAATATTTTACCATTTTAACAAAATATACACCAAGTGACTGAAACAGTCTTTGTCGTAGAATACACTTTTCAGTTTTCTTTCAGTTTCAAGATCTGAGGTGAATTATCCAGAGAAATGATTCGCATTCAATTCTTTTAACATTAAATAACATACATAATCAATATCTCAGATTACCACTGTCATACTTTGTGTGTGTGTCACAATATCATAGAAAAATTGTGCCAGTTTCTAAAATAGAATTGTTCCGCACCATGACGGCTGGTTAGGACAAATACTTTTTATCCTCCAGGACACCTGGGTTAGGACATGGTGTTATTAGTTTGGAACGACATGATGGCTGGAGCTACACTTTTGGGTGAACTATCCCTTTAAGTGTGAGTCAGTGACTCGTGCATATCTGAATGTCTTCTGATGTGTTTGTTCTCAGGTGAACGGGCTGTCAGTGGAAGGGAAGCAGCATGCAGAGGTGGTGGCTGCTATTAAAGCCGGGGGTGATGACACGGCACTCCTGGTCGTAGATCCAGAAACAGATGCTTTCTTCAAGAAGTGTCGAGTGACGCCCAATACAGAACACCTCACAGGTACAAGCACAAAACATAAAGTTTTCAACAGGTTTCCAGCAG
Organism: Zacco platypus; assembly: GCA_038088235.1. NCBI lineage: Eukaryota > Metazoa > Chordata > Actinopteri > Cypriniformes > Xenocyprididae > Zacco > Zacco platypus. The sequence continues at coordinate 33,239,714 of CM076083.1, read as the reverse complement.
CTCTCCTTGCTACCCCTAGGTGGCGTCTGACACACAGAGTCATTGTCTGGCAGGAGTCGCTCAGGCAAGCGTGTCTCTCTCGCTGCGCTGGTTTTGGGTTTCCTATTAAGCAATTTAGTTTGTCCGTATCGTTTTGTTACTCGTGCCAACAATCTTCGACCGTGCCAACTGCAGCCATGGAGACCGTGTGTGTATGTGTGTGTTTGTGTTTGACACAACTAGATTAGTCATGAGTGAGTGGAGATTTACTCATTTTATTTACAGAGCAAGCTTTTGGCGTCAGCACTTGTGGAAACTTTCCTTAGCTGCTATCACTGATATCACGTTTTATCAGTTCCTCGGACTCCATCTGTTTCATTGAAAATGGCTGGATTGACCAGATGAAGGCTTTTAGGCGTCTCAGGTGTTGCTGTTCTCAGTGAGGCTCATTTGATTCATCTCATCGAAGAGAGCCAAGTGGGATCAGAGCTTGAATTTCGCACAATGAATGCAGTACTTTTTATGAACAAACTTTAATTTCAGCAAACCATTTCATTGGCTCTCATGGTAAAGGTCACTGTAACACAGCTTAATGTAACTCACTACTTTTGTAAAATGGAAATATGATTAAAATTAATTTTTCCTAATGTTGAACTTTTATTTACCAGTTAATTGATACCTAACAACACACTGGAGGAACCATTTCATAGTTTCTAGAACTATTGGCTGAAGTATCCGGATGTACGCACTGCAGGAACTAGGAACGATTTTTTGGAAAAATAATTCAGAGTAGGGTCTAAATCAGTATGTCGAAACATCGGCACCCGCCATTTTAAAAAAGTTTATATACCATATATATATTCACTCCACAAACTAACTATACAAACATGGAAAACAATGATGGATGTCTCGAGTTCAGGAGAAAATCCAACGCAACTTTGAGGGGATCAAGTGATTATGTATTTCTGCTCAGCTTGTGACATCGGACATCAACCACATGCCAAACGCTTATACTTTTTAATATACTGTGTATAACAGTTGTATCTAATAACATATTAGACAAGCTTTTAAAGAAATCGTAAACGAATGAAGACGGAGAATGTGAGCGCTGTGTGCTTAGGCTCATTCGTTGTCATGGTTTCTCGTTAGTTTCACCTGTCCCTTGTTTCATTGATTACCTTCCTCAGTTTATTTATACCTCATTGGATCGTTGTCTTTGAGTTATCTTTGTGTTTAACAAAAGTAGTATGTCTTCGTTCATTCTGCTTCATGCATCATCTTTGGATTATCAATACAACCAACCAAGTGACAGACAGTACTTGTGTCCCAAATGACACACTATTCACTTATACACTATGTACTTATGCAGTGTGTACTCACCAGCGTAGTGTATGAGTTTAATAAGGTTATTTTATCTTATTTTGTCTTTTAGCCCCTCCCCCTCCACTACGTAATTGCCCCTTCCTTGGTAGTTTGATTGACAGGCAATCTAGCCAATCATAACCCTGAATCTGCCATTTTGTCCGACAAAGCAGATTAGTAGATTAACGTTGGTGAACTTGAACTTCAGAACTTGTGTGTCCTCCCGTCTTTCCACTCTTGAAACAACATTCCTTCTAATGTTCACTCATGTTTATTTGAAGCTATAAATGAACTAGTATGAAGAGATGTTGGTTCACGAGCCGCTTGAAGGAGCTCCAGCGATCTGTCACGACACATTAAAGAGACACGATATGCTATTCATTGTTTAAACTTCCTTAAAAAATTACAGTTTCATGTCTGTCGACGCGTTGTCAGTGTCCTCTTTGCTCCAGGATGTATTTTTCACTGTGTGAGAACATTATGTGTTGTGTGAGAGCGCATGGCTTGTCAGACATAGCAACAGTAACTAAAGGGGGCGGGTCTTTGCGAAGGGTCAATTAAGGCTGCGACAGTTGAGTGTAAGAAGTGTCCAAAATTCCACACTTGGTTTTTTCAGTTTATTAAGCACATCATGCGGGTATTTAAAGTGTGCTTTTTCTATTTGGAATTTTCAGTGTGAACACACCACTCACACTATTTATACTACAAAATGTCAAATCGGGACACAGATAGGATCTAAATATGCTTCTGCAAAATTGAATAATGGATGCAAACTGGATGCCAAATAATATGACAACAATTTAGCATCCAGCCGTTTTTTGTAGAATAATGCTCATTGTTTCTGTTACTATACTTTTACAAAACCCTAAGCAGTATGTAGTTTATACTCTGCAGTAAGCAGTAAACTACTCTTTTAAAAATAAAGTTTATTGGCATTTATAGTTCCATGAAGAACCTTTAACATCAATGGAATCTTTCTATTCCACCAAAGATTCTTTATAGTGGAAAAAGATGATTAAAATAGGGTGTGTTTCTTAAGAACTGTTCACTGAACGATTCTTTGTGGAACCTAGAAACTTCTTCTATTGCATCGTTTTTAAAATTGTAGATTCTATTCTCTACTCAGTCGTACATTCAGCTGTTTTCTCTTCTCTTTCACTCACAGTCACACTGCTCTATCTAAACACACACACTCTGTCTTTCTCTGCTGCCTGTCACCCAAATTTGGAAGCAGCATTTGTGTGGTTTCCAAGGTGCTTGTCTGGAGTGGCTCTCAGATTGCCGTATTGGGACTGAAGGGCATTTGAAGTGTCCAAACAGCCAGTGATGAGTGTGTTTTGTGCCGATCAGGGGCCAGATGGATCTGTATTATCGTATCTTCCCTGCAGTTTTCTGTCACTCATACAGTCTTGAGACGACAGTAGAAAGATAGAAATTCAGAGACAAGAAGACGGTGAGGGTGGTGGGCTTATTTTCCAATTTTGTCATCTGCCTTACTACTCTTCTTCCTATAAACTCTTCGGAAAGACCGGCTGGTGGTAGGAACATATTTTTATTGACACCAAAACATATTTAATATTACAGAAGTATGGAGTGATGTATATTTTTTCATAATCCAAAGGTAATCACAATGCATTTTGACTGCACATCAAGTCAATTCTGTTAATGCAGCAAATTGTTTCTTTGTAACCACAAGCAACTTACAGTTGTTCTGCGTGTCCTCCAGTCACAAGTATGTGTTGTGACTGTTCAAAACTAAATAGTTACTGACTATAATTTCGACTTGTCCTTTAGCGTATAAACAAACGTGTTTATAGTGAAAGACTTACAGTTGTGGCCTCTCGGGCAAGTGTGCAGCACCACAAATAAATGTTTCAAACTCGCAACTGTCACACTGTTTGGAAAGTACACTGTAAAAAAAATATTTTTTTCAGAGAATCTGCTGTGTAATAATTTCTCATTTTTTATCAGTGATGAAATTACATAAAAATGAATACATTGACACCAAATAATAGTTTTGAAGTCACCATTATGGTGATAAGTGTTTGCTTCATTTGGGCTCTTTTGGATTTTTTTCGAAGGAAGCGAAGTCTCGGCCGATCTCCACGCATACGTCCTTCATCTCTCATGTCAAGTTCATTTGTTAAAGTGTAATCCACTATGAAGGCTGGTCGACAGGTATCCAGGTATCATGGATCTCATCATGGTGATTATCGGTATCTGAATAATAAATGAAGCACAAACCTGTGCTACAGTATGTAACAGAGTCGACATCTGCTCACTGCAACCTGAGAACGAGTGAATGTCATACTAGCTATTCTCATGGTGTTTGGAAGTGTCTTGTTTAATCTTTGCTTCCTCACTGTCTCTGATGAGGAGCATAAGCATCACTTTTGGAGAAAGTGTCCCATCTGACAGATGCAGATGTACTTGGTGCAGTTGTTTGATCTGTGAATGACCTGTGCTGCTTCTCTCTGCCCGCAGGACCGCTGCCTGAACCTGTGGTCAACGGAGACATGGAGGACAAGGTAAGACTACCGCTCGATTGACAGAATACCAGCAGGCCATATTAAGACCATAATTCACGCAACCAATTAAAGTTCTGTCATCATTTCCTCACTGTAAGTCTACTTTATGTACTTATCAGAGATACACAAAACTAAGAGTATACTTGCAGTATAAAAACTATTAATCTATTAGTTTACTGAGAGTATTCTTCAGAGTACTTTCAGAGACTAAAAAGTGAGCTTGAAGTAGCTAGCAAACTAACAGTAAACCTGAAGTTTACTTGCATTATAGTTTTCAGTACATACAGAAGAAAATCTTAATGCTGTAAACTAGTTGTGTACTCAAACAAGATATTTTGAAGAATGTTGGTACTGTAACCAAACCGTTTTGGACATCATTGACTTCCAATGTATGGACAAAAAAAACAACAACTCTATTCTTAAAATATCCTTTAAAAGGGCTTTTCACACTGCGCTTAACCCCGGGTTATTGTCGTTCTAAACTCCACATTTAACCCTGGGTAAAGGAGTGTTTCTACTTGGGATTTAGAAGCAGGATTAGCACCGTTTTTTTACCCAGAGTTACGAAACCACGTCCGGAGTAGGGTTACAGCACTTAACCCTGCATTGCTGTGCTAAACTTGTACAGTTTTGTGAAACAAAGCAGTGTTAGAATTTTATGACTAGATGCTTAGATGCCGACAACCAATAGCGTACCTCATATTCAAGTGCTTTGGACAGTCATGGAAACACTGTGTGTTGCATATAAAGAGTAGTTTCAGCAATTGAGGGGGAAAATGTTAAAAAGCGACAGAAAACGTGACAATTGGAGTGGAGTGATTTTTACCTTTCATAATCCAAAAAGTCAATTAAGGATAAACTTGATAGAACATTTGGCAATGTATAAGATGAGGATGCACAATGTTAGAGCCTTTGTGTAAACGTATTGCATGCGCCATTAGTCCAATCAGTGACACTGACGCTGCATATATGCAAATAAGAACATTAACCCAAGGTTTAGGAATGTACAGTGTGAAACATCTGAACATGAACATGAAGCAAGATAACGTCTCAGGTTACGACTGTAACCCTAGTTCCCTGAGAGAGGGAACGAGACGCTGCGTCATATGACGCTTTGGGAATCCCCTCTGCGTCAGCGCGTCTGAGTCTGAATGTCAACTAGCCATTGGCAGAAGTGAGCGTCGCGGGCGGGTGACGTCACGACCAGGAAGTATATAAGCACTTCCGGAAAGATCGCTCGCTAGCTTCGAATAGCCGAAGCAAACGATCACAGGAATGCAGGGAGTATGGCAAGGCGACGCAGCGTCTCGTTCCCTCTCTCAGGGAACTAGGGTTACAGTCGTAACCTGAGACGTTCCCTTTCGAGGGAACTTCACCGCTGCGTCATATGACGCTTTGGGAACGATATGCCAAAACGCCATACTTCCAAGTGCCTGTTTGTGTGAACTGCTGGCACATCAAGACAAGAGCACCGAGGAGCCTGGCGCTGAGACCAGGTCAAGGCTATAATATTTCACAAATGTGTGCGGCGAGGACCAGCCTGCCGCATCACAGACTTCGCCGAGGGAAACCCCCGAGAATAAGGCCTTCGAGGCCGCCATACCCCGAGTAGAATGAGCTCTGACAGCCAAAGGAGACTGCTGTCCAGAAGACTCGTAAGCAGCTGAGATAGCCTCGACTATCCACCTGCTCACTGTCTGCTTTGACGCAGGAAGACCCCTGTTGTGTGGTCCAAAACAGACAAACAGCTGATCTGACTTTCTCCACAGGGCAGTTCTGTGGACGTAGGTGTCTAGTGCACGAACTGGACATAATAAGTTCAGCCTTTCCTGGTCTGGATCCGTAAACGGAGGAGGGCAAAAGGCCTGCAGCACTACAGGCCGCGGTACATGGGTCGGAACCTTAGGAACGTAGCCCTGTTTTGGGTAGAGGAACGCTTTTGCCATGCCCGGTGCAAACTCTAAGCACGTGGGAGAAACCGAGAGGGCCTGAAGGTCTCCTACTCTCTTAAGGGAAGAAATAGCTAGAAGGAAGGCAGTCTTGATGGTCAGAAATCTTTCAGAGACAGACTCAAGTGGCTCGAAAGGAGCGGAAGATAAACCCTCTAAAACCACAGCTAAATCCCAAGCAGGAACCCTAGAGCGTGCTGCTGGCCTCAGCCTCAAAGTGCCACGAAGGAAACGAATTATTAATGGGTTTTTCCCCAAGGAAGTACCACCCAAAGGGGCATGGTATGCTGCAATAGCTGCCACGTATACCTTTAGAGTGGAAGGGGTTAACCCTGCTGAAAAACGGTCTTGTAAGAACTCTAGCACTGGACCAACTGGGCAGTTAACTGGATCTTGGTGTCTCGCGGCGCACCACGAGACAAACAGTTTCCACTTCAGCGCATATAGTTTCCTAGTGGAAGGAGCTCTGGACTGGAGAATAGTCTCAACAACCTCAGCTGAAAGACCCATCCCTATGAGTTGGGCCCCCTCAGAGGCCAAACCCACAGGCTCCACATCTCTGGACGGGGGTGAAAAATCGTGCCCCGCGCCTGAGACAGAAGGTCTCTCCTGAGCGGGATCTCCGAGGGAGATCCGTCGAGGAGAGTCACCAAGTCCGAAAACCAGATTCGGCTCGGCCAGTAAGGCGCTACTAGCAGTAGACTTATTCCTTCCCGGCGAACTTTCTCCAGAACTCCTGGGAGCAGAACGATTGGGGGAAAAGCATACAGACGCAGCCTCGGCCATGTCTGTGCCATGGCATCCAGTCCGAGAGGAGCTGGATGTGTGAGGGAGAACCAAAGTGGACAGTGCGTCGTATCCTGAGACGCGAACAGATCCACCTCTGCTTGGCCATACATCTCCCAAATAAACTTCACCGCCTCGGGATGAAGTCTCCATTCCCCTGGCCTCAGCCCCTGTCTCGACAGGACGTCCGCCCCTAAATTCTGAGCCCCTGGAATAAAGACCGCCCTCAAGGAGAGCATCTTCCCCAGGGACCACAGGAGGATCTGGTGCGCCAGTTTGCAAAGTGGTCGCGAGCGCAGACCCCCCTGTCGATTTATGTAGGCGACCACTGATGTGTTGTCTGTACGGACAAGCACATGATGGCCCGACAGGTCTGGGAGGAAAAACTTCAACGCATTGAAGACAGCCATCATCTCCAGGCAATTTATGTGCCACGAGAGCTGATGACCCCCCCACAGTCCTTGAGCTGAACGGCCTTCCATTACCGCTCCCCAGCCTGTGCGGGAGGCGTCTGTGGTCAGTGCGACTCGTCGCACTCGTGCACCCAACACAGGACCCTGGGACAGGAACCATTTCTCTTTCCATATCGCCAAGGCGCGGAGCGCTCGCCGCGTGATCTTGATCGTACGGAACGGGTTCCCTTTCAGGGAAAACCCTCTGGTCCTGAGCCACCACTGAAAAGGTCTCATGAACAGCAGGCCAAAAGGAATCACGTTGGACGCTGCTGCCATCAGCCCCAGCAATCTCTGGGACTGCTTTACAGTGAGAAACTGGCCTAGCTTTACTTCCTCCACGGCTGAAAGAACTGCAGCGATGCGAGCGGGCGACAAGGCAGCCTGCATCGACGCTGAGTCCCAAATCACACCCAAAAAAGTGGTCCTCTGTGCTGGAGAAAGCACACTCTTTTTGGCATTCAACCTCAACCCCAATTTCTGTATGTGCGTGAGAACAACATCTCGATGTTGAACCACCAACTGTTCCGACTGTGCTAATATTAGCCAGTCGTCCAGATAGTTTAAAATGCGTATGCCCTGCAGCCTGAGCGGGGCCAGCGCTGCATCTACGCATTTCGTGAACGTGCGGGGTGATAGAGCTAGGCCGAACGGAAGAACCCGAAACTGGTATGCTTCGCCCCCGAAAGCAAACCTTAGGAACTTCCTGTGTTGTGGAAGGATGGAGACATGGAAGTAAGCGTCTTTTAGATCTATCGTGACAAACCAGTCCTGGGACCTGATTTGAGTCACGATCTGCCTGAGCGTTAACATTTTGAACTTCAGTCTCTTTACTGAGAGGTTCAGACGACGAAGATCTAAAATGGGCCGCAGCCCTCCATCCTTCTTTGGAACAATAAAGTAACGGCTGTAAAAGCCCGACATTCTGTCGGCTGCAGGAACCTTTTCTATAGCTTCTTTTGCTAATAGGGTTTTTACTTCTTGCTCCAAGACCAGAGCCTGCTCGGGATGAACTAGTGTTAGCAGCATCCCGTTGAATAAAGGCGGGCGCACACCAAACTGAATTCTGTACCCCAGTTCTATTGTTTGCAGGACCCATTGAGATATATTTGGAAGACGTTTCCACTCCTCCAAAAATTCTACTAAGGGAACCAGCCTCTCGAGGCTGGTCTCTGGTGAGGTTAATACAGCCGTGTCGGTGACCTGAAACGCACTGGCAGGAAGCAACCGACACGACTGTATTTTTAACCTCCTCAGAGGTTGAAACTGCAGTGCAGCTTCGCTGGACGCCGCTGCGCCCCGAAGCACCGAGGGTGGCGGGGTTAGCAGAACGGCCCCTAGAGGGCCACGAGATGATGCGGGCACCGTATGCTGAGGTGTACACCGCACCACCCCGTGTGGGGCTGCCCTCACATGTCTGACGCCAGGGACGTCAGGACCTTTTTCCCGAAGCCTTCCTCGCCTGAAGGACGGCCCTCAGGTCCGTCTTCGGTTTGGAAGGCTTGGGCTGAGAGTGCCGCCTCTGCCCCCCGTGTCTCTGAGGTGGGGCTCGAGAAGCGACACTCTCCTTTTGTTGATCTCTATAAGAGGAGCTCGATGGCTGGGACTGCCCACGCCCAGCAGTCCCAGAGGATTGATGGCGGCGTGGGAGAAACTTTTTAAATGCCTCCGCCTGCTTCTTAGACTCCTGAAACCTCTCGACGACTGAGTTGACAGCGTCGCCGAAGAGGCCAGGGGGCGCCAGCGGGGCATCGAGGAGAAAAGCTCTGTCTTTGTCCTTCATCTCAGACAAATTGAGCCACAAATGTCTCTCCGTCGCCACCAAGGCTGCCATAGACCGCCCAATAGCTCTGGCGGTCTCCTTGGTGGCTCTGAGAGAAAGATCTGTGGCCCGACGTAATTCTGAAACCTCATCAGGGCCAATCCCCTCACCGCCATCCATATCCTTTAGCAGGTCAGCCTGGTAAGCCTGTAAGATGCTCATGGTATGTAAACAAGCACCAGCCTGACCCGCTGCCGTATACGCTTTGCTCACCAGACTAGAAGTAGTTTTTAGTGGTCTGGAGGGCAGCGTGGGGGCCTTCAGGGACGATGCTGACCCGGGCGACAGATAACTCGCGAGCGTCTGTTCAGCCCGAGGCATCGCCCCATAGCCGTATTCCTTCAGCCCCCTTATATCGGAATAGACTTTCACCTGAGGGCTGAAAAGTCTGGAGGAATACGGCTTCTTCCACGATCTAGACAGCTCGCTGTGCAGATCGGGGAAGAAAGGAAGGCCCCTCGGTGAAGATGCTGACTTTGAGGACAGGAAACGCTCGTCTAATCTGCTTTTGGGACGAGCGCCCTGCTTCTCGGCTGGCCAGTCGATATTTAGTTTGGACACAGCGCGAGTCAACACCTCCACCAGCTCCTCATAAGCAGGGGAAGAAGATGGAGAGTCACCTTCCCCCGCGCCGCCACCCAGCGTGTCCAACTCCTCAGAGCTAGACAGCTGAAGTGACGGGCTCTCTCCCCGGGCGGAAGAAGCCGCAGAGCGGGCTTCCGAACCCAGGGATTGAGCGATGGATCTCTCAGGTGAAGGCAGAGAAAGAGCGCTCACGCCCGTCTCAAACCCCTCCGAGAGATCCATTTGCGAACCCCATGACCGCATTCTCCGCTCTGCCTCGGCAGAAGCGGGTCCTGAGCCATGAGGAACGCTATCCTGAGCACTTCTCTCAAAAAGCGCCAGGCGGGAGCGGAGCGAACGCAACGGTAATCTTTCGCAATGCTCGCACTCAGCCCCCTCGAAGGCTGAGAGAGCATGCTCTGCTCCCAAACACATCACACAGAGATCGTGTGTATCCGCACCCGAGAGAAAACGAGGGCACGGAGGAACACACTTCCTGAATGATTGAGACATACTGATAGTGCTTTGTGACAAACAACAGTAAATAGACAAAACAGTTCACAGAGAGCGCTTTGCTGAGGCAGAAAAGCTAGCGAGCGATCTTTCCGGAAGTGCTTATATACTTCCTGGTCGTGACGTCACCCGCCCGCGACGCTCACTTCTGCCAATGGCTAGTTGACATTCAGACTCAGACGCGCTGACGCAGAGGGGATTCCCAAAGCGTCATATGACGCAGCGGTGAAGTTCCCTCGAAAGGGAACCCAGGATTCTGTTTATATTATATATATATATTTATATCTATTTCAAGTGTAAAATGCCCTTACTTATTACACTGAAGAAAGAAAGTCATACAGGTTTAGAATGACTTGAGGGTGAGTAAATGATGACAGGATTTTTTATTTCCTTTCTGTATTTCAAGTACCAAGTTTGGAATATAGAGACAACCAAGCTCAAATGTGTAATTACAAAAACTGCTTTACAATGTAAATGAAGTGATGGAATATTTTGCTGTCATTATCAACAAAGCCATACACATAATTGCCATAGAAATGAGTCAAAGGGCATAATTCTGTAATTCTGATGCAGAATGAAAACAGCATAATAAACTATATTATTAGGTAGAAGAATGGTTTATTGTGACTAATGTTACTGAATTAAGTTTTTTATTGAACAATGTGTTTTTTTTTAATCATATAACTGTTGCCGTTGCAATTATGAATGCCACTATGAATGTTTTTCTTCTGTGTGTGTGTGTTGCTCAACATTTAAATAGTCTGGTTCAGTGTTTGCTGTAGGCTAGTCAGAGTTCCTCTGAACTCCTCCACCTCCCCAGCTCCACCTGTCAAGATCTGCCACAGGATTTATTTATGTTTATTCATGGAAGTCCATACTTGGACACTTAGACACACCCTCCAGCAGGGCAAAAAGGATCACATGGTAGCATCTTCACTGACTCTCTACCCATTAGTACCGCTTTGCTCTGCTAGAAGTGAAACACATGTGTGTGACGAGCAGGGTGGGCGAGAGCCGTGAACGGCGCGAGGCCGGTGACGCGAGAGATAACGAGCTTCAGCTGCTCGGCGCACCGGTCTCGTATCTCTCACGGAGGAGCTCTGGAAGCATAAAAGAGGAGCGACAACAGTGAAGGACGAGAGAGGACCAGGCCTGGACTTTATGTTGTGTTTTATTTTGTTTGTGTGGGCGGCAGTCGCCGTGAGGAACTGCCGCCCTTTTACTTTTAATAAAATAAACAAACAATAAAACGAAAGTAAAAGGGCGGCAGTTCCTTCACTGTTGTCGCTCCTCTTTTATGCTTCCGGAGCTCCTCCGTGAGAGATACGAGACCGGTGTAGTGCGCAGCTGACGCTCATTATCTCTCGCGTCACCGGCCTCGCTCCGTTCCCTCACGGCTCTCGCCCGCCCTGCTCGTCACAATGTGTTAGGGAGATAGTGAAATAATAAAGTTAAAGGAAAGTTGATGTTCTGGGCGTTGGTTCTGTGTAAGTAAGACAAATGCTGCAAATTCAGCAAATATTACAATGACGTCTTGTTTCTTTAAACACTAAGCATCAAGACCAAATCTGGCTGATTTGTGAATAAATTTCATTCTTTCACATTTTTTATTTAGTAAAAAAGTTCTGAAAAAATATATATATTTTTTTTCTCAGTTCTCAGTCATTCTCAGTTACTTTCCTGTAGAGGGTTTATTTGTTATTCCGTGTACTCTTTAATAAATAAATACAGCAACTTGAATTGTTTGTACTGATCTGTGCCTGGACCTAGTTCTCATAGCAGAAAAACATACACAGCAAGTTTCTCAGAGCTTATGGGAAACCATTGCATGTTTTTATACTAGCCTATTATTGAAATACAATGTTAGTATTGTGTTTAGTGAAGTCACAAATATCAAGGGATGCCTGTGGCTAAAACTGTGTATCATACATAAATTAACTGTGATTATGCAAATGATAAAAGTTAGAAAAGTCATGACAGAACATTAGACGAATAGAGGTTGAAAATCAATCCTTTATTCGGAAATTGACAGGATTAATCGTAATCAGGTTTACATTTACATTTACATTTAGGTTTAACAGCCTCTGACGTGTTTGTGTGCTGGAGAGATGTCATTTCACTGTAGTGCACCGATTGTTGTGGAGCTGAACGAGGCACTGAAGTATAATTAATGAGAGACGAACACGGCACGCCTCGTGAGCAGCGGGACTTTTATTATGCCACAGGCGCCGCTTCCACTTTTCCGGTATTAGAATATCATATTAAATCCTGGATGGATTGTGTTTATAAACGGCAAGCAATTAATTTGAGAACGTATTGTATCACGGAGAAAATGCGGCATTACTGTTACTAAAAATAAAGCTGCATCTGATTATGCTGTTAGCTACTTGACAAAATAGTGTTCCTCTGAGGCACGGTAAAGTACGGTACTTAAAAAAAATCAAATTAGATTTATACAATAAGACTAAAGGTATTCAGCTATATTACAATAAATAGTTTTCTGTTCATAATTGTATCAAAACAGATGTTCCCTTGTCTGTGTTCCCACATGTAATATTAAAGCGTCTTTGGTGTTTCCATGGTTTCTACAAAATAAAACCGGAAACCGAGGGTAACGCGGATATGACGCCATTGACAGGCGACTCCCTCACACGTCCCGGATCCTTGGATAAAATTGTGATTTTATCACGATTTGCAAATAGTTGGAAATATTTGTGATATTGTAATTACTCAACTGAACAAAATATGTAACACTGGTCCAGTGGTTTTTGGGTATTTTACTGCAGACATTTTACATATTGCAGCTTTAATAAATTAATTGTTAAAAAATAAATATGTATTAACTTAGGCTATTAACTATAAATTTATTTGCACTCATACTTTATATGAATCATACTTTAGTTTAGGGTTCAATTTGCTCTATTAACTAACTAAAAACTATAACTTTCTGCATTAAAAGTTACATTATGACATTGTCGTTCAAATATCACTCCCTCTGGACCTTCAACAAGTCGCACCTTTCCTAGAGTTGTTTCTTTTCCACCAGGACTCTATGTGGTGACATATATGTCTAATATTTCTCACATTATGCCACCACAATGAAGCATAAGGAACATAACCATGATATATAATATTTTTGTGACAGGAGCAGTTTGACTGTGAGACAGAGTCTTGTAAATGTCGCCGCTAGCGACACAAAGACCTGCGCTGTTTGACACTAATATGACATACAGGCTAAAAAATATATATTTTCAATCAAAAATAAGCAGAGATTATGAGGCAAAAATGCAATCCCATGGCTGGTAATACTTATTTTACGGCTACCTTCTGAATTCACCTTCCATTTTTCGCTCGTCCTGCTGGAGTTGACATAGACGCATCAGGTGTCAAGTTTGTAAGTTTAGAGGCTGTGTCTCCAGAAGAGAGAGTGGAAGACACTGGGGATAGTTTCTCTAAAGAGGATTGTGGGGGAAAGTAAGAGAGATACAGCGATTCTTCAGCTTCTGGCTAATGGCTGGCGTGTTGGATGTAGCCGGCAGGAGGGAATAAGGGGGCGCTGTCACCTGTCAGAGGAGGAGTATTGATGCCTGGCTAATGCTGCCCACTCGTACAGTTAATGAAGCTCAGCCTGAGGCCCACACACTGCAGCTGTCACACAGTTCAACACAGGCTCAAGTCTGACCCCTAGTGCACAAACCTCAGCAGTGAGCCTCAGTGATGATCTACCACAGGACATTTGACTGAAATCTGCCTTCTGTTTAGGTAAATGGAAATGTGGCCAAAGAGATGGGGCTGAAGGACTCAAAGTTATCAGTCAGCCCGTCCCCTTCCAACGCATCCTCCAACGCCTCCCTCATGACTCCGCCCACTGGGACTCCGCCCCCTGAGGTGAGACTGATGCTTAATTCGGATTCTCATACTAACATACAGGGCTGGGTAGGTTACTTTTAAAATGTATTTCACTACAGATTACAAAATACATGCTTTAAAAAGTAATTTGTAACGTATTTCGTTACATTACTCAAGTTTAGTAACTTAATCTAAATACTTTAGAATACTTTGGAATACTAATAAGTGTGAAACAAACACAAAAAAGGTAATTGCAAGTTTTTATCTCATAATTCTGACTTTTTCCCTCAGAATTGCATAATATAAAGTTGCAATTACGAGTTATAAAGTCAGAATTATGAGATATAAACACAATATTGAGAAAAGTCAGAATTATGACAAACTCAAAATATTGAGAAAAGTCTGAATTATGACATGTAAACTCACATACTTAATTCACAATTGCAAGAAAAAAGTAACTTTATATCTTCCAATTCTGACTTTATAACTTGCAATTGTGAGTTTAAATCGCGCAATTCTGAGAAAAAGAAGTCATAATTGTGAAATTCAAACTCACAATTGTGAGGGGAAAAAACTAATTGTGAGAAAAAGTTGCAGTGACCTTTTTTACAATTATAAATGACTCACAAACAACTATCACAAAACATGAAAACAGTCAAAAACATGAAACTTAACTCCGCTTTTTCAGACTGTCAGAGTCAGAGAATCACCAATTGCTGTTTAAATGACATTAAAATTCAAAGTAATCACTTTGGTAATCTAAAATACTTTTCAGATGTAACTGTAATCTGATTACCACCCATTTAAAATGTAACTGTAATGAAATACAGTTACTCAAATTTTGTATTTTAAATACGAAACTAAGTTACTTGTATTTCGTTACTCCCCAACCCTGCCAACATACTATAAATACTAGTATAGTGTGCTAATATGCGGTTCTGAATTCAGCACAAATTTCTGCATTTTCTACATATATTTGCCAAAATTAACAGTATACATAAGAGCAAACTGTATCCCACACTGTACACTGTGTGCGGTCAGCTTGACCTTTCATCAATGTAACAAATTAAGGGGAAGTAATGTCAGCTGGGATTTTTTTCTCATGTTTTCAAGACCAAGGGTTAAGATATTTTTACACAAAAATGAATGAAAAATGCTAAATAATGTTACTTAAAACTTACAAGACAGTAACTAAATGGTGCTTGCAGAATTAAACATGCATAATGCAATAGATATGAGATCAAAATGTACTTTATTTATTTATTTTTAAAAAAAGAGTAATTAATACGGAAAAATATACTTTAAAAAAAGAATATACTTAAGTGCAAATTGTATGTTATGTTTTGGTATCTCAATTGCATGATAATTGCAATTAAATTAAAATGTATAATAGTTTAAATTGATATTAAATGCAATTAGCTGAACTTAAGAGTGTTTTTGACCCTCTTTAGCAGGACTTAAGGACATCTTCATATGTAATTTCACAATTACTTCTATTGTCTTTTGAATATTGTTAAAGTGTTGTTTGTCAGCACAATATTCCTAAATATGCTGACAAGCATTTATGGGAAACTAAAATATACTTTAATGCCATTTCTATTGAAACGTCATGTATTTAAACATATTTGTAATTACATATTTGTTAAAATGAAGTTGCAATTTCATACATTTTAAATATTTTAACTTTAACTGTAATATTGAATAACACACTAGTTCAGATTATAAACAATCACTTTACATGTGCATTAGTATGTTAACTCATCAAAATAAGTGAATTTCTAATAAGTGCATAATAAATAATAAGTGCATTTTTAAAAGTGTACTTAAGTGTGTTAAAAAGTGTGCTCTCTATAAGTGCACTTAAGTAGACTTTTTTGTCTGTAATATTATATTATATGAAAGTACAGCTTTTAGAAAATATATATACTTTCATTTTTTGAAATGAAACAATCAATACAATTAATCACATTTTTTCACAAGGGACTGTGTGACATTTATGCATGTTTTTTAAAAAACAAAATAGTCAGCAGTTTACAGTATAAACTGTGTAAACTGTGGTAAGTAGCTGGTGTACCATTTCAAAGAGCATAACAAACTATATAAAACTACCCTCATGAAATATTACAAAATCATTTTCCATTAGAAAGTCGTTTCACGCGCTTGTAATAGATCCTGAAAGTGACCATTTGAGGTTTTTTGATGGCTGTATGTTTGTTTCTCTTCCTCTCTGCAGGCCGTGGAGCCGTCCATCATAGATGCCATCCCAGAGCTCAATCTGTCCTTACAGCAGGTGAAAGAACGCGCTCATCAGAAACGCTCCAATAAGAGAGCTCCACCCATGGACTGGAGCAAGAAAAATGAACTCTTCAGTAACCTATAGACCTCCTCCAGCCATCCGTCCATCCATCAGAGCAGATCTTATCATGAGGTTATCATTAAAGTAGGCTCAATATGATGTGTGTACAGTATGTGTGTGTGTGTATATACACACACAGAGAGATTTATATGTATTCAGAATTATGTATTTGAATTACTAACAGATTATATTAGTACATCAGCTCCGGGGCAAATGGACTGTAACATTCTACAACTGTGATGAATTACGATCACTGGCTGTGTTCAGAATGGAGTACTTATTGTAATATTACTGAATACTGTGCATTACACATTGTAAACTGCTTACTGTTTAAAAGATGTAGTACAACAGTAGTAGTAGTGTTATGGATACAGTGGTGTGCTATACTGTTATCACAGGACCACTTCATTACATGTTAATTTAATGAGCAGAATAGTTATTATTTTGAAAATAAAGTTACTTTTTTATTAATTCAGTTTTGTGTTATGTTAGTATGCAATATTATGTTAGTATGCTATTCTGAACAGAGCCTAATTCAGCATGTTTGACATTGAGCAGGTGTGTGTGTGTGTGTGAGTGTGTGTGTGTCTGAGTGTGTGTGTGTGTGTGTGTGTGTTTAGTGAGTTTTTGTGCGTTCTATATAGAACCCTAGGGTTCTTGACTCAGTTTATAGAACGCTTTATACCAAAAAGGTCCTATATATGAAGTGTCTGGCAGAACCCTTTAAGGTTCTATATAGAACCGTTTCTTCTAAGAGTCAAAGCGTCTGAGTTCTAACCAAACAATGTAGTGTGATTTATGAATGATTTCTTGAGCCGCCCTAATTCTCATTTCTCTAGCAATTCTGTTGAGAATTATTTCATTGTTTTATAATGAAGGAACAAATGAAGACTAGATAGAAGTGCTGACGATCACTGAATCACAGGAATCTCTTCATTGCTACTGTAAACAGATACAGTGGTGTCCAATAGTCTGAGATATCTATGATAAGCAAGGAAGCATTTTGTATTAAATACAACATTAAACAGAAGAGGATGGCCTGAGACGTTTGGAGTGAACTGTAATTTCTATGTTGTGTTGACATGCCATTACATCATCCTGCACTTCTGATCACTGCATTGTCATGTTATTTCATATTTGTAAATGTTATTTCTTTATTATGTAACAATACATTTATAGAGCATACTCACTTTGTTCTGAAAATTTATTATAGTGGACAAATTATTTCTGCAGTGTTTTATGCATGGGATACACCATGATGATCTTCACGCGAGTGGCGTGACGCTACAAAAGACAAAAACATCGTGTAAATATTGAGACACACTTAGACATCAAAACTCAAAAACAAACAATGGTGGCAATCCAATAATATAAAACCAGAAGTAAAAGAATCCAGCTGAAATGATGAGAGCCATGAATGAGTTACGTGTGCTGAGAGTCTAAATTACACCGTTGATAATAACTTCATGCTTTTAATATGGTTTCATACTTTTTTATCAATCTGATTGTCACTGCAGTGTCACATGATCAGTAGCATTTAAACTAATTAATAACAAAACACACTTCTGATCAGTGAATCAGGCCACTTCACAATGACTTTAATTTACAGCATCAACTGATGTTATTCTGTCTCAAATTCTTCACAGTTCAAGCAGCGAGAGGAAAACTAACAAAACAACCAAGAGTCAAGAGCCCAACTACAGGAAACACTGAACACCATAATGGTGACATTAAATGTTTGTTCCTGCTTCAGAGTTACTTTAACTCTCTGGTGTGGACACATATGAGCAGTGTTAATAAAACACAGGGATCCGGTTTCACAGACAGGGCTTAGATTAAGCCAGGATTACACCTTCGTTCAGTTAGGGCATTTAAACAGCTTTTCTAAACATGCCTTAAAAACATTACTAGATACTGCATATTGATACAAAACAATGGCACTGACACATTTTAAGAGATGTCAGTGTAAGTTGCTTTCAATAAAATCAGCTCAAACTTGCATTTTAGTCTGGGACTAGATTTAAGCCTCAACAGGGAAGGGGATTTTGCTCTATCAAGACAAAAGCTGAAGAAGAAGCAACTTGTGTAAATTGTCGGAGAAGCAGCAACAGTGATGACAGCAAATAGACAGCCACTTTTGTTGCAGCTTGAGATGTTAAATATCGAAGTGTAGTTATATCGCAAGCGGAAATGTGTGTGAGGAAATGACGCAATCTCAGTTTTTTTTTTTTTTGACCTGAGGGAGGGGTTCTAGCAGAACAATCACATCCCTTGCGGTTGGTGTAGAATTGATGTGTTGTTACATTTTTGGAGAGGTGCACATCAGTCTATGCCATAGGCTACTTGTTCTACACAGGTACAATGCAGGAGTATAAATCAGCCTTAAGCCATTTTTAAGGACATTTGAAGAATGTTGTTCGAAGAATGTTTTCTGCCAACATTATGAGACCATTCATGAAATGATGATTGGATGATTTCATGAACATTGTTATGAAAGTGATTAATTGTAACAATTGCATAACCTTTACATAAATTTAAGAGAAAAGTTAGGAGCAATAACTATGGGACAGGCTACAAAACTTTCCAAGGTTCCAAGGATGTTCTTTTAAAACAGCGCACACCACCTTATTCACCTTAAGTTAGTTGTCATAATGTTTAAAGGATGTTTTAAAGCTCAAATTATACTTCAGCAGGAAGTCAAAGTTCATCTTATCAGAGTTCTTACCAGGGCAAGAAAATATTATAATTTAACTCCAATTTTATTATCTACTCTGGTTACTTAAGTTTTATATTGATTTTAGAGTATTGCTACTGACCTATAAGATCCTAAATGGTTCAGCTCCTCTGTATTTAACCGATCTTCTGTCAACCTTCATCACACTCTTCACAAAACTGGACTTTTGGTAGTACTTCAGATATCTAAGTCCACTAAAGGAGGAAGAGCATTTTTGCATTTGGCTCCTAAACTCTGGAATAGCCTTCCTGATAATGTTTATGGCTCAGACTCACTCCCCCAGTTTAAATCCAGATTAAAGACACTCTCTTTAGCCAAGCATCTCATAACCTTGGACTCCAGTTACATCAGATCAAAAGCACATGACTGTCTATTGTCTGAAATGTTATGAACAGCAGCTACGCTAATTATTTTCCATTTGATTTTCTGTTTCTACCTGAGGATGCCATCCCGAGTACAGCAGCTTAAGTTTGGATCCAGCCTCTTATAAAGATTTCAGATGACCCAACACCAGTGAAGAGAGGATGCCAACCCCTGTGAGGACTTCAGATGACGGCAACTCTGAATCAACATACAAAACTGCCAAACTGTCTATACAGTATATTGTAATCATTATGATCACAACTTGTAATAATTTATTCTTTTCCCGCCACTGACAGAATTTTCCAAGCTTTCCGTATTTGAACTATTATACGTAGGAGAAGTTATCACGCATCTTCTGAAAGAGTACAGAGTCTCCAGAACAAAACACAGGAAAAAGAAGCAGAAACAAGTGATAAAAGCATTGCTTATGCATGTTGTAATCTTTGAAGAAAAGAGAAATTTGCTTTTCTGAGCTTTTTGTTTAAAATGTTCAGTTTTTTTATGAAGGAAAGAGTTAATGAGCTCATTGTTTCTGACTAAATGAATACATGATGTTAGCTAACGGCTGTTACATGTATAATCTTGTCTCCACTCTTCTTTGTGGTTTTTGGTTTGTCCCGTGGTCTAGTTTCTCCCCTCTCTGTCTAATTAGTAATGTCATTCACCTGTGCCTTGTTAATCACTCCTCATGTGTTTGTGTATATATACTCTCCATGTCTTTCAGTCCTTTGTCCAGTCTCGTTAATGTGTACGTGTGTTCCAGCCTATTTCAAGAGTTTCTTTATTAAAGTTTCCTGTTCTTCATCTGTGTTGCCCTTTAAGAAAGTCAACTTTCAAGTTTCAAAGTTTATCTTGTTTTATTTTGTTGGTACATATTCTTAGCAAATATGTAAAGTTCTTAATTACTTTTCTGTTTATCTACCTCATTTCTAAAAATTAATACTATTATTTGTTATGATGTCACTGCCTGTTTAGTCACATCCTGTTAGTTCTTCCTGGTTGCATGAAAACAACGAGACAGACACGGTGTGCTCTCGCTAGCAATCCATTGCATCCACTTTAAATAATCATAGAGGCAATGCCGTAAGTTCAGCTATGTGACATTGAACATGTTAAAGATTGTATAGTAATGAGAATTTGTGAATAGATGTGATGTTTGATAAGTTGTGAGAACAAGCTGACCGTAATGCTAATAGCTGTTATAGTAATTACAGTGAGAACAGCAGCGTTTGCTTGTTGCAGATATTTTATTATTAGATAATTAATCAAAACATAGATATTGAATATTGTTGTATTGTTTTATTACAGTTTTCACCGCAATGTTGATGACGAAGAGTGAGAGTAAATGAGCAAATCTTACTACGACTCTGTCTTCATTGGCTAAGGTTTAACTCGGTGTTTAGTCAGAGTTTCGACACACTGCACGAGAACACTACAGTGAAAAGGCACCGTTTGATGTTTAGAGTGGTCAAGATGGCAACTAGCAGCAAGTCGTCCGTGTGCAGCGCTAGAAGTGGCAAGTCATCCGCATCATCGGCGAGTGTGGCCCGCGCAAGAGCCAGAGCGGAAGCCGCCAGAGTGAGAGCGTCATACGCTAGCCAAGAAGCTAAACTCAAAATGGAAAAGGCTGCAAGAGAAGCTCAAAATCAGCTGGAAACAGTAAGAATAGACACTGAGTTAGAAGTGTTAACGTTACATAGAGAAGCTGATGCGGCAGCAGTGGAGGCACAAGTGCTGGAAGATGCTGAACTGTCTATGCATGCTGCTGTTGAAAAAGGAAGATCTGAGTCAGAGAAAGTTAAAATTGAACGTACCAGTGAATATGTCAATTCACAAATTAACCTTCAGAGTCAATCTCCCTCTCCACTCTTATCAGCCTTACCTGTCGCTCCTCCATTATACGCTGACTCACATAACAGCTTCATAACATGGAGTCCATCTGCGAAAGACATTCCACACACAAAGTCTATCAACAAGCAAAGGTCTGAGAAAGCTGATAGTGTGCACTTTCCTGCAGCAAACCTACCTGATCTATCTGTAGGTGCGATGAAGTCTGAAGTAAGAACTCCCATCATGAACGTGCATGCCAAGTCATATGTTCCTCGATACATTCCTCCAGTTAGCACGCCACCTCAGGTAGAGCCTTTGGCACAATATTTAGCACGACGGGACCTTGTTAATTCAGGACTGTATCAATTTGATGATAAGCCGGAGAATTATCGATCGTGGTATTCTTCGTTCACCAGTGTGGCTCGTGAAGTTCATCTCACAGCAACACAAGAATTAGACCTCATGACTAAATGGCTGGGAAAAGAATCTGGTGAACAGGTGAAACGCATTCGCTCAGTGCATGTCAACAACCCTAATCTCGCTTTACGAAAATCATGGGACAGATTACGTGAGTGTTATGCTGCACCAGAAATCATTGAAAGGTCACTATTTCAGAGGTTGGACAGTTTTCCTAAAATTTCAGCAAAAGACCACATCAAATTACGTGAACTCGGGGATTTACTTATGGAAATTCAAGGTGCTAAAGAAGATGGTTACCTCAGAGGTTTGTCATACCTCGACACTTCACGTGGAATTGGACCAATAGTAGACAAGCTTCCATATGGGCTTCAAGATAAGTGGGTGTCTTCTGGTTCATTTTACAAGGAAGAAAATCACGGTCAGTTTCCTTCCTTTGAGTATTTCTGTAATTTTGTGTGTCATGAAGCAAAGAAGCGAAATGACCCTAGCTTTATGTATCAAAGCAGTGCTGCAACACCAGCAAGACCTGACAGACCCATTGTTAAGAGTTTTCACGCCAACAAACCTATTTCGGTGCACAAGACAGATGTGTTTGCAGCCAATGTCGATCCTAGCAAAAACTGTCCATTACACAATAAACCTCACCCTTTGAAGAAATGCAGAACATTCAGAAACAAACTGCTCGATGACAGGAAGGCCTTCCTCAAAGAGAGAGGAATATGTTTCAAATGCTGTTCTTCAGTTTCTCACCTCGCTAAAGAATGCAAGTCTTCCGTTAAGTGCAGTGAATGTGGAAGCACCAATCATGATGCGGCCATGCACCCAGGCCCATCACCTCAAGCAGTTAAGGCTCCTTCACCATCACAAGAGGACGGCGGGGAGGGAGAAGATCATTCTAACACGGCTGTTGTCAATTCAAGTTGCACAGAAGTTTGCGGTCCAGGTCAGTGGAGCCGCTCATGCTCAAAAATCTGCCTTGTGAAGTTATACCCCAAGGGTTCGAAGGACATGGCCATCAAAGCCTACGTAATTCTTGACGACCAGAGCAATCGGTCATTAGCCAGACCAGAGCTCTTCAAGCTCTTCAATGTGGAGAGTAAACCATTTTCATATCATCTCAGAACTTGCTCTGGCATCATGGAAACATCTGGAAAGAAAGCAGAAGGTTTTCAGATTGAGTCACTGGATGGTAAAGTTCTCATCTCTCTTCCACCACTCCTTGAGTGTCATGAGATCTTAAATAATAGGTCTGAAATTCCAACACCAAGTGCTGTTCTACATCAGTCTCATCTCAAACACATTGCCAGGTACATTCCAGACCTGGATCCAGAAGCAGATATACTTCTGTTACTCGGACGAGATGTCATAAGGGCACACAAGGTCAGGCAGCAGGTCAACGGACCAAACAACGCCCCCTTTGCTCAACGACTGGACCTGGGCTGGGTAGTAATAGGAGAAGTGTGCTTGGGTAATGTACATAAACCAAGAGTCAACACGTTTAAGACGAACGTGCTGGAAAGTGGACGACATTCAATCTTTCAACCCTGCACAAGCTTTATGCAGATTAAGGAGAGGCAGCAAAGCTATAACATGTCTGACAAAACAACTGAGAAGACGCTAGGACAGACAGTGTTTAATAGAACTGAGCAAGACAACAAACCTGCTCCATCCATGGAAGACATAGCTTTCCTAAAAATAATGGACGAAAATGTTTACAGAAATGATGCTAACAGCTGGGTAGCTCCTTTACCATTCAGAGAACCACGTCAGCCCCTGCCAAACAACAAAGAGCAAGCAGTTAATCGATTCGCATCCCTGCAACGTGCCCTGAAAAGGAAACCTGAGATGCAGCAACAGTATGTGGCATTCATGGAAAAGATCTTTGCCAACGGACATGCTGAGGTAGCGCCACCACTGAGAGAAGAGGATGAACGCTGGTATCTTCCAACATTTGGGGTTTACCATCCACAGAAACCCAATCAAATCAGGGTGGTCTTCGATTCCAGCGCTCGTTACTCTGGCGTCTCTCTCAACGACGTGCTCCTCACAGGCCCCGACCTCAATAACTCCCTTGTGGGCGTCCTCCTACGCTTTCGGAAAGAGAAGGTTGCAGTTCTAGCGGACATTCAGCAGATGTTCCACTGTTTCTTGGTGCGTGAAGACCATCGTAACTTCTTACGTTTTCTATGGTACAAAGACAATGATGTCAACAAGGAAGTTATTGAGTACAGAATGAAGGTCCACGTCTTTGGAAACGGGCCATCTCCTGCAGTGGCCATTTATGGGCTACGGAGAGCTATCAGAGAAGGTGCACAAAAGCATGGTGCTGACACAGTTAAGTTTGTGGAAAGACATTTCTATGTTGATGATGGTTTGGTATCTTTACCATCTGAACCTGAGGCAATTGAATTGCTCCGACGTACACAGGCCTCACTAGCTGAGTCGAACCTCCGCTTACACAAGTTTGCTTCAAACTCTCAGACAGTCATGGAAGCTTTCTCACCTGAAGATTGTGCTCCAGTGATCAAGGACCTAGATCTGAGTGGAGAAACTTCACCCACACAACGGAGTTTAGGTCTGCTGTGGGAGATCACGACAGACACATTCACCTACTCCACTTCAACCATTAACAAACCATTCACCCGCCGTGGAGTTCTCTCCACCGTCAACAGTGTTTTCGATCCTCTGGGTCTACTGGCACCTGTCACAATCCAAGGAAGAGCTCTTCTCAGAGAACTTACCTCTGAACTGTCAGACTGGGACACGCCCCTCACGGAGGATAAACTATGCAGATGGGAAGCCTGGAGAGATTCTCTCAGAGACCTGAAACAGCTGCATGTTCGGCGTACATACACAACAATCTCACTCACCGAAGCAGTACGTACAGAACTATGTGTATTCTCTGATGCATCGACCAAGGCCATAGGTGCTGTGGCATATCTGAAAGCAGTTCGAAAGGATGCGCAGGTTGAAGTAGGATTTGTTATGGGCAAGGCAAAGCTAGCACCCCTATCCGAACCTACAATCCCAAGGCTGGAGCTGTGTGCTGCTGTCTTAGCAGTTGAGATGGCAGATCTCATCCAGGATGAACTGGACGTAGAGTTGAATGATATAAAGTTCTTTACAGACAGCAAAGTGGTGCTTGGCTACATTTATAATGAGTCAAAACGATTCTACGTTTATGTTCACAATAGAGTGCAACGTATCCGTCAGTCCTCAAAACCTGAGCAGTGGCACTATGTGTGCACGGAAGAAAACCCTGCGGATCATGCATCAAGATCCTTACCAGCATCCTGCCTGGCACAGACGTCTTGGTTCACCGGTCCCTCCTTCCTTCGTCTGTCACCTGAAAAGAAAACACAAATGAATGAAACATTTGAGTTAATCGAACCTGAAAAGGACTCAGAAATCCGACCACAGGTACAAACATGTGCTACTAATCTGGAAGAATCGGAGCTTACCTCTGACCGATTCGAACGGTTTTCCACCTTCACCTCCCTTGTAAGAGGAGTAACATTTCTAGTTCATGTGGCAAAATCCTGTAAACACACGAACCAAAACGATAAATGCAAAGGTTGGCACCGATGTGACTTACCTTATACTCCGGATGAATTGGACCAAGCGAGGAACGTTATCCTTAAAGCAACACAAAGGGCTGCTTTTGCAAAAGAACTGTCAGCTCTCCAAGCTAACCAAGCAGTATCTAAAAGTAGCCGCTTGAGGAAACTCAGTCCGATCATGGAGGACAATTTAATTTGTGTTGGAGGACGACTAAAACACTCTCAGGTAGCAGCTGCAGAAAAGAACCCAATAATTCTGCCCAAAGATAGCCACATTTCTCTACTTCTCACGCGACATTACCATGAGCAAGTGAAACATCAAGGCCGTCACTTGACTGAAGGAGCGATAAGGGCAGCAGGACTGTGGATTTTAGGAGGCAAGGTGTTAATCAATTCAGTACTCCACAAATGCATAATCTGCCGCAAGCTGCGTGGAAAGCTGGAAGAACAACGCATGGCGGACCTGCCATCTGAACGCCTCAGCAACTGCCCTCCTTTTACGTATGTGGGGCTTGATGTATTTGGACCCTGGTCTGTCACAACCAGACGCACCAGAGGAGGACAGGCAGAGAACAAGCGTTGGGCCATCATGTTCTGTTGTATGAGTACGAGAGCTGTACATGTTGAAGTTATCGAGTCTATGGACACTTCAAGCTGCATAAATGCTCTCAGGCGATTCTTTGCACTCAGAGGGCCTGCAAAACAGCTCCGTTCCGATTGTGGAACCAATTTCATTGGAGCATGCAAGGAGCTTGGAATGGACAAAATGGTGCAGAGGTATCTCAGTGAGCAAGGATGTAGCTGGGAATTCAACCCACCGCACAGTTCTCACATGGGTGGCTCATGGGAGCGCATGATTGGCATTGCCAGAAGAATCCTAGATTCAATGTTTCTGCAGCTGAACACTCGTTTAACTCATGAAGTGCTTTGCACACTAATGGCAGAAGTTACTGCTATCATTAACGCACGACCACTCTTACCTGTCTCTGCAGACCCGGAACAACCTTTCATACTTTCACCATCGATGCTCCTTACGCAGAAGACAGGAGTTCCACCTCCTCCTGGAGACTTCTCGGACAAGGACCTGTATACCAAACAATGGAGACAAGTTCAGGCTCTTGCAAACCAGTTCTGGGCCCGCTGGAGCCGTGAATACTTACCTTGCTTGCAACACAGACAGAAGTGGACAGTGCCTCGCAGAAACCTTCAAGTTGGAGATCTAGTTCTGCTCAGGGACAAGCAGATGACCCGCAACCGCTGGCCCATGGCTAGAATCACTGGCACATTTCCTGGAAAGGATGGACACGTAAGAAAGGTTGAGGTGACGACAAGTGATCAAGGCAATATAAAAACCTTTCTAAGGCCAGTCGTGGAAGTTGTTCTACTTCTACCCAAAGACTGATTTAAAGGTTAAAGTTCAATACTCTCACAAATTCATAGTGACCTCACTTAGGTCAGGCGGGGAGTGTGTTGCCCTTTAAGAAAGTCAACTTTCAAGTTTCAAAGTTTATCTTGTTTTATTTTGTTGGTACATATTCTTAGCAAATATGTAAAGTTCTTAATTACTTTTCTGTTTATCTACCTCATTTCTAAAAATTAATACTATTATTTGTTATGATGTCACTGCCTGTTTAGTCACATCCTGTTAGTTCTTCCTGGTTGCATGAAAACAACGAGACAGACACGGTGTGCTCTCGCTAGCAATCCATTGCATCCACTTTAAATAATCATAGAGGCAATGCCGTAAGTTCAGCTATGTGACATTGAACATGTTAAAGATTGTATAGTAATGAGAATTTGTGAATAGATGTGATGTTTGATAAGTTGTGAGAACAAGCTGACCGTAATGCTAATAGCTGTTATAGTAATTACAGTGAGAACAGCAGCGTTTGCTTGTTGCAGATATTTTATTATTAGATAATTAATCAAAACATAGATATTGAATATTGTTGTATTGTTTTATTACAGTTTTCACCGCAATGTTGATGACGAAGAGTGAGAGTAAATGAGCAAATCTTACTACGACTCTGTCTTCATTGGCTAAGGTTTAACTCGGTGTTTAGTCAGAGTTTCGACACACTGCACGAGAACACTACATCATCGTTTCCGTGAGTTTCTACCCCACGTTACGTAACAACGGCCTGATCTGTTTTATCTTACAACTGTACATTATGACATACGAACATAACTTTGACTCATTGTGTAGAAACATGCATTTTCTATAAAGCTGCTTTGAAATGATATGCTTTGTGAAAGCGCTATGTAAATAAATATACATTTAAAAAATAATAACTAAAAAGTGATAATGTTGTAGTCTAAAGGCGAATACACTACATGATTTCTGTCCAGATATTTGCCCAAATTTCTAGTCTGGAGAAGATCATCATCTGAGTTTCTCATTCATAAATAAAACTTCACTCATTCATTCATGCGACTCCACTTGAAACGCACATAAACACAGAAGGAAAGTGACTCTCCTTGACCAGGAATGAGGAAGCTGATTTACAGACACGCCTGTTTTCCACACGTCACTCAAACACAGAAACAGGAAACTATTTCAACTGCTCAGTTCAGGGAAACAGAAACTGAAGTATTGTTGAGCTGTTGAGTGTTTGTGTCTCTGTATTCATGCAGTAAAATGGCAGAAGCCAGAATTTCAGTGGATCAGAATGCGTTCACATGTCCAGTGTGTCTGGATCTCCTGAAGGATCCGGTGGCCATTCCCTGTGGACACAGTTACTGTAAGATCTGTATTACAGACTGCTGGGATCAGGAGGATGAGAAGAGAGTCTACAGCTGCCCTCAGTGCAGACAGACCTTCAGTCCAAGACCTGCTTTAGCTAAAAACACCATGTTGGCTGAAGTGGTGGAGAAACTGAAGAAGACTAAACTTCCTGCTGACTGTTACGCTGGAGCTGGAGACGTGCAGTGTGACGTCTGTACTGGAAGAAAATACAAAGCCGTCAAGTCCTGTCTGGTGTGTCTGGAGTCTTA
The DNA here is from genome assembly GCA_038088235.1 of Zacco platypus. Lineage (NCBI taxonomy): Eukaryota > Metazoa > Chordata > Actinopteri > Cypriniformes > Xenocyprididae > Zacco > Zacco platypus. The sequence goes on along the minus strand of CM076083.1, from coordinate 33,211,653 downwards.
CTGTCAAACTCATTTTGACCGTCATGAGGAATTTCACTCTCGTAAGCCACACAAAGTGATTGACGCCACTGGACGACTGCAGGACATGATCTGCCGTAAACATGATAAAGAGCTAGAAATGTACTGTATCACTGATCAACAATGCATCTGTGTGTGGTGTAAGGAGTATGAACATAAAAACCACAACACTGTATCAACTGCAGCACAGAGGACAGAGAAACAGGTATGAACTGAGAGGGATTGTTCACAGAAATGAAAGTGAAGTCTTCATTTACTCGCCGTCATGTCGTACCAAACCAGTTTGACTTTCTTTCTTCTGTGGAACGTAAAAGATGATGTTTTGAAGAATGTCTCGTCTATTTCAGTCTTTACAGTGAAAGTCAATGGGGTACAAAAGTTTCAACGTTAGTGACGTTCACTTGTAAAGTACTTCAAATAAAACTATATTTAAAAAGATAAAAAACTGAGCTTGGAGATCATATAATATTAATGAAATGAAAGTCCATTTGAAGAGAGACACTTTCATGACTGTGTTACACTGTAATAATGTCAAATTTAAAGTTTTACTTTAAAGTACATTTTAATCATATTTAATATTTCAATTGAACTATTTTTTTACTGCTGTAAAGTTCACTTATTTTGAAGTGTTGAATAACATACTGAAGCACATGTAAAGTACTTGATTATAATTAACTGTAGTGTGTTATTCAATATTATATTTAAAGTTAATATAGTTTAAATGCACTGAAGTGCAACTTATTTCTCACAGTATATATTAGTTTACCTTGTTTGCTTGCTAAACTTTATTTATTTTTACACATATTTCAAGACAATAGAATTATGAAATTACATATGAAGATGTGACCAATGAGGTTTGATGTTATTGACGTGTCTCCATATTTTATTTGTCTCTGTAAACAGCCGAGACATTCTTCAAAATATCTTCTGTTGTGTCTCACAATAGAGTCATAAAGTCATACAGGTTTGGAACGACATGAGAGCGAGTAAATGATGACAGAATTAAAACTTTAGGGTGAAATATTCATATAAACTAGTTACTGATGAAATATTGCTGATATTTCAGTTTATATTCGTTCATAATCTCATTTCAGGAAACTGTGAATCTGTGGATTGAGTCTACAGTATAAACTTACCATGCTTGATCTTTAACCCTCCACCAGTTCTGGATTCATGTAGCTTTAATTTTTGTGTGATAGTAGTTTTACGTGTCATTTCCTGTTATTGGTTCATCCTCCAGAAACAGCTGAAGGAGACGCAGATGAAGCTCCGTCAGAGAATCCAGCAGAGACAGAAAGATCTTCAGCAGCTGAGAGAGGCTGTGGAGTCTCATAAGGTGAGTCTGGAGAAGAAGAGAAGTTTGAGACGTCTCAGTTTGGACTCTGTCAGTCCCGCTGAAGCCACTGTGTGATTGTGATGTGTGTCCTAACAGCGCTCTGCACAGACAGCAGTGGAGGACAGCGAGAGGATCTTCACTGAGCTCATCCGCTCCATTGAGAGAAGCCGCTCTGAGGTCACACAGCTGATCAGAGATCAGGAAGAGGCTGCAGTGAGTCGAGCTGAAGGACGACTGGAGCGACTGGAGCAGGAGATCAATGATCTGAGGAGGAGAGACGCCGAGCTGGAGCAGCTTTCACACACACACCATCACATCCATTTCCTGCAGGTAACAGATCTAGAAGAACAGGATCAGAGTGAACTTGAGCAAGAGAAACATGTCATGAGAGCAGAATGAGCCGCTGACTGAGATGTTGTCAGGAATTCAGTCAGATTCAGTGTTGTGTTATCAAATAATCATCTGATCATCTTCTGTTTAAAGAGACACACTTACAAAAGCCCTGGAAAATCTCACAGGAAACTTTTTTCTGAAATTTTTATGGAATAATATTTAGATGGCAAACACCATGAACTAATTTTTTCTTCTGATTTCTTGAAATCAGTGAACTTGATGGTGTTGATTTTCACCCAACTATATTTTATTTCTACTTCAATATTTTCAGTAATTGTCACTAAATTGGGTCAGGTGATCTTCAAACCTGATAAGATTGATTTTCATTTCCATAATTATTTGCCTGTAAAACGTTGATGAATTTGTCCATGAAGACTCCAAACAGGAAGTGAAGCTGTATATTAGCAACGCTTATTAAAACCAAACAAAACCTGACCTTGGGATCGAGTCTTAAGGGTCCTTGTGAAGTTTCAGTGCCACTAACAGTCAAAAGTTACAAATAATTGTCAATCTACTCGTAGACTTTGAACTGCTTTTCTTCAGCAAATCTTCTCAATCCTACAATGTGACTCTGTTGATCTGCTCGACCTGTTACACAGACATTTATGATCTTAGCAGATGTTTTATCATCCAAACCTTTTCCTAGAAAGTTCACACATAGTCCCTTGTGAAAAAGAAGTGTTTAATTGTTCTGAATGTGCTCTTAGTTAATAACTTCAAATCTTAAAAAGTATATTTTAAAAAACTTGACAGATAATATAATATTCATGAAATAAAAGGCCCTTAAAAGAGAGACACTTTCATGTTTCTTAACACACTTAAGTAGACTTTTAAAAAGTGCACTTTGTAAAAATATCAAATCAAATTTTACTTTAAAGTACATTTTAAATCATTGTTTTAATAATCTTTTGTTGAGCTTTAAAGAAGTTCATTTATTTTGATGTGTTCACTAAAATACTAAAACATATAAAGTACTTGATTATCATTTTATTTCACTGATATTACTAATATATTTAATAATATTATCATTAATATATTTAAATGCATCACAAACAAGTTTCAGTAGAATTGACATTAAAGTATATTTTAGTTTATCATAAATGCTTGTCAGTTCATTCATCAGTAACTTTAACCATATTTCAGTGACATTAGAAATAATTATGAAATTACATTTAAAGATACTTAAATCCAACTTAAGTGGGTCAAACAATATTAGCTAACAGTATTTAATATAAATGTAAACTATAATACAATCAATAATTATGAATGTTAATTATTAACATGATATGAGAAGAATGAATGTGATTGTGTGATTGTGCTGGATTGAGGAGTTACTGAAGATCAGTCGAGTCAACAAGAGCCGCACAGATCTGATAGTGCAGGTTATTGGCTGAAGTGTGATTTGTGTTTTCTGTAGAGTTTCCAGTCTCTCTCAGCACCTCCTGAATCTACAGACGAACCCGACGATCCCTTCAGTTCTCTCTCCTCTTTTGATGGCATGAGAGAATCTGTCCGTCAGCTGAGAGACAAACTGGAGCATTTCTGCAAACAGGAGATTGAGAAGATGGAGAAGATCTCTGACGGAGGTAAAGTCCTGCTCCTCGTTTATACAGACGTGTAGAAAGATCTGAGATGTGAACGTACAACAGTTTCTGAAATGTTCCTGTGATAAAATGTCCATTTGCACAAAAAATGTTCTTAAATGCGTCCCACTTTATAAATCAGTTCATCTTAAATTCAAGTTCAATGTGAACAAACTCATCAAATTCACCTGCAGAACGGCCACAAAAATCCCCTGATGGTTCAGAAGTACAACATTCATCATCAAGAGCAAGAGTTTATATATATATATATATATATATATACATGATCCAATATGTGTGTTTTATAAATGAAGCCCCTGGAGATTCATCAGAAATGATCCTCCATCATCGAATATCATAGAGCATCATATTAGAAATGACTAGAAATGAATGTATTTTATCTTGTCATTTCTCTTCACTCTGTTCATGTCTGTTTATTTCCACAGTCACTTTCACCAACATGAATCCCAAGACCAGGAACGACTTCCTACAGTGTAAGTCACTGAGAAAACAAGCAGAAAAACTCACTGAATGTGTTCATGTTCCTCCTGTAGAAGCTGAAAGAAATCATGATAAGAGTTTAATAATTGATCATGTAAATGATGATTTGTACAGGATATCTGGTCAGCTGTACTGAGACACTGATGAAACATTGAACATTGAACATGAAGAGTTCAGATGCATTAAAAGATCAGACAGATTCATAATTCCTGATTCTGATGTGTTTTCTGTCCATCAGATTCCCATCAGTTCACTCTGGATCTGAACACTGTGAATAAACGCCTCCGTCTGTCTGAGAGGAACAGAGTGATTACATTCACTCACACAGTCCAGCCGTATCCTGATCATCCAGACAGATTTAATTGTTATAGTCAGGTGTTGTGTAGAGAGAGTGTGTGTGGACGCTGTTACTGGGAGATTGAGTGGAGTGGGGGTGAAGTGTTTATATCAGTGTCATATAAGAGCATCAGTAGGAAGGGATGGGGTTATGAGTGTTGGTTTGGAGGTAATGATCAATCCTGGAGTTTGGACTGCTCTTCCTCCAGATACTCATTCATACACAATAACATAGGGACTGATCTCCCTGCAGTGTCCATCAGCAGTCGTATAGGAGTGTTTGTGGATCACAGTGCAGGAACTCTGTCCTTCTACAGCGTCTCTGACACAATGAGCCTCATCCACACAGTCCAGACCACATTCACTCAGCCGCTCTATCCTGGGTTTTATGTTTGTTCTGGATCATCAGTGAAACTGCGTTGATGTTTCAGAACAGACTGTAGAGAGATTTTACCCACAATACTTTGCACTGCTTTATAAATCATTGAGTGTGATGTTACAGTCTCTTATTTTCTCTTCGTTACATTAATACAGATGAACTTCTGCCACTGAAACAACAGAATAAATGTGTATTAAATCCTCATATAGACAGTGTGTGTGTCTTTTCTCAAACTCTATTTGTGTTGATGGAAATCACATTCATTTAGTTGTAGTGACACATTAATCAATTACATAAATTAATTTATAAATAAATAAATACTGTAGCGTTCCCGGCTGAACAGATGCAATTTACTCTCAGGAACTGATGTTTATAAAGGATTTAATTACCAAAAAAACACAGTACGAGCTAAATAAAAACAAACAATCAATCAATCATTAGACATTTCCCTACAAAATGTTTATAAACACACACGACAAACCTATAAACTGAATTACACATTTACAATTATTTGGCCTTCACAAATAGTGTGATGATAAACCACATTTTAGGATTCAGGATAATGTCATAACTTGCCTCACTGTACTGTCGTGAGCCTGAATATGAATTATTTTAACACTGACAGTAACAGTTTTTAGAGCGGCAAGCGCGCTCAAAAATGGAAGCAACGCGGTCGCGACGCGCATGCTCGTTTTTTCCAGGCGCGTCTGAAAACATGAAAACTCTCCAATAGACCCTTCTCAAACATCTCAACTGTTCAGAATGCCGCAATCGCACCGCAGGTCATGTGACAAGAACCATCCAATCAACCCTTTCCCTTTCCCTGACCGCCTAATCACCTCAGACAAACACAGAGTCGTTGTGCAGGAGAGATGGTTTCACGGCAGAAGCTGTTTGTTGATGCTTGGGACAATTTTTCTTAAAAGATTATCAAACTGGTCCTTGTCAACTCTGAAATAGACTTTGAATCTCTCATCGTCCTGACGGAGCTTTTGGATAAGTGTGTGAAATCCTCCGTGGTGCACCCAAACACTGCGGGAGTTTGTTTTTCTTCTCCATAAATAAATCTTGTACTAGAGCTTCTGCAAGGGCTTTTCGGTGATGGAAATCCATTGAAACTTCCGCGTACTCGTGGAGAAATCTGTTCATGGTTGCATAGCAACGACAGACGCTACTGAAGCGCGAGCTCCCAAACGCTCGCAAAAGAAGGAGGAAGTGACGCGCTTTCCACGTGTTTTTAGGCGCGATATGTGAACTAAATTAAACACCTGATAACAATGAATTTTGGTAAAACTGACGATCTCAATTTAGAGAGAAAAATACAAATAATATATAAAATTACTCTAGTGCAAACCACGAGAGACCATAACACTGTGTCCTGCTTATGACAATAACAATCACACACACTCCGCATTACATTAGCAAATGAAATAGTCATTTACACTGACATACTAAATCTGCATACTAACGACCCATCACTTCAAACTTTAGCAAACAACATCAAATTAAAACGGTACCTTGTGCTCTTTATCAGCCAGGAGCGAAGAGGTAGAAAGAAACACTTTACAACAAATATTTTGTAACGCGAGTCCCCAAAGTCCGTCTGTCCACATTTGTTACACACTTGATGTTATATATTGTACGTTGATGTCTCTGTAACACATTTTCTAATAAAAAACCCCACAGTGCCACTGCACTTGCTTTCCCAGACTTCAAAATAAAAGTGTAGTAAAGAAACATAAACACTCTTGTAAAACAAATAATAATGTCCACATTAAGTAAGCAGCGAGAATAATTAGTAAACCAAAACATAAACAAATAAAGAGTTCTTTAGTAACATTTGGCTTAAATATAATAATAAAATCCTTTCTTGTGAAATTCCACTAGTCTATCAGTAGGGGTGAATACCAGCCAGTTTGATTAGTATTACAAACTCATTTTGCACAATAAATAAGGGGGAACGGAACTCGACAGCTGTATTTTTGCTAAACGTTTTTTGTTTTTGAAAACTGGACTTGCAGACAATATAATATTAACCCAGAGTGATTACAAATAGGAAATTAAGGAAAAAAATAAATAGCAAGCCAGCAGGGGTCACTAGAAGAATGAAAACGTCAAAGATCGAATTCAGAAGTTTAAAATAAAAACCTTGTTATTATAGGATTTAAAGTGTTTCATTTTAGTTTTTTTATTGTCTTATTTTTATTGTATTACTGTCAAAATGAGAAATGTTTATTGCATCATTGAATGTCATGTTACCTTTAAGAGAGTGTGAGGTGTAGTTCACTGCCGACCCATCAGATGAAAGGGAATGGGAATGGGAACGGGAAGGGGAAGCAAGTGGATGAGGTGAGCAGCGCGCGGAAGAAGAGACAGGAGATGTGAGCACAGATTGTTCGGCAGAGTGAACTCAGAGTGAACTCAGTTTCTCAGAGTGTGAATTGATAGACAGCAGCGATTGTGGTTTAAACTAGACAGAACGTCTAGAAGAAAACGTTGATTTAGTTTGAACTGAACTCACAAGTGATCTTGAGCGATTGTTTTTTGCGTTTTCAGCATAAACAAGGTGATGACATGAACTGAATTCATAACCGTGTGGAACAAGTTGGCGGTCCACAAGCGAATCTGGACTTCAGGTGAGGACATCGAGGATTTCGGCGGACTCAGTGTTTGATTTCCCCGGATAGAGGAAGAAACTGCTGGACTACAAACTGGCGTCGGACTCTCTTCTCAACCGACAGTTTATTCTTTCCGTTCAACTTCATGGTAGGCCTGAACTGTTTCAACGTCTCACTGAGATATCGACGATTTTCATTTTGAATCCAGAGACTGATATTTGAAGGTACACTATTAAGTTCATTGTGAATTGAACTGTTTACTTTTATTGACGACTGATTTGTGATTTTACTGCTTGATTCACTGAATTGTTTCAGTGTAAAGATAAAGGGTTTTGTTGTCTGGAATAAAATGACACTTGAGGTGTATTTTCTGTTATTTAAAGTGTTTTTTCTGTTTTAAATTGCTGATTTATGAAAATGAAAATGTAAAACTATCTAGTTCTTAAGTGAAATTAGACCATTGTAGATTTCAATTAAGAAACCTAAACCGTAAAATTAGTTTAAATAAATAATTACAATACTAAACGATAAATAGAAAAATTTAGTTAAACTTTATACTAAAAATCCAAATTTCTAAAAGAGATTAAAGAGGAATAAACAACTTTAGGCCATTTCACACCGTCCCAACAAACACCAACAAACGACTCACAGAGAGTCAAGACTGACCGGGAAAAATTGAGATCCACAACTACATACGTGTAACCATGTTAACAATATTTTCAGGCAAGTTTATTAGACTAATAATATAGTATCATATATATTTTCATTGTGTTAATGTATTGAGGCAAACATAAAAATACTAACCTAAGCGCTAGCCATCGATCTGATCCCGTACGATGGGGTTGGTATTGCTTACACTGTTTTTTAAACTTTTTTTTAGCGCGACCCATCAAAGGCCTATACAACCATTTGTAGCTAAACAAGCCAAAACAAACTCATTTAAAACTAAATTTAGGTTAAGGTTTAGGCATTGCTCTCATTCTTACACCTCTTTCTTTCAGTACGAATCCAAATATTTCCATTTCGCAAAGTATTTGGATGTTATAGGCTACTTACTATATGTTATGTAAAGTCCTTCGCGCACACCTTCCAGTATAGATAGAAAAAAATAATCCTCTTCATATGAGTAAAAATGGCATCACCACAGAGGAGCAGTGCTCTTGCTGAACGGCACGGATTGCACTACGGACTATTTAAATTGAGTATTGTAACTTTTATATATTTTGACTATTTTATTTTAACAATGAACAAACTGCGATGTCACATTTGCAGTGCTTTGTTGTGTGTGCGTGAGGCGCCGGCGCGATCAAACCGCAGTCTTTGTAAGGGACATCGTAATGGCAACGGTTCGTGGCCAGGTCAGATTACGTCATAGATTGTTGGACAACTCTACCACACTGCTCAGCAGTGGTGGACAGTAACGAAGTAAATGTAATTCGTTACTGTACTTAAGTAGCTTTTTCGTGTATCTGTACTTTACTGGAGTATTTCCATTTGGTGAGACTTTTTACTTTAACTTCACTACATTTCAAAGTCAATTATCTTACTTTTTACTCAACTACATTTCGCGAAATCAGTCGTTCCTTATTAGTTCCTTTATTAGTGGATAAAAAAGCTGAGCTGGTTAAGCGTGTGTCAAACCACCAATCAGGGTTCAGCGCACGCTCTGTTTTGAACTTGATTTGGTTGCTGTTTTACTTAGCGCGAGCAGTTCAGCGCCAGCGCAACGGCATAACATTGAGAGTACCAGTGCCTTCATCATGGAAGAATCGCAAACTCCTGACTCCAACGTCCCACAACACCCGTGGCCTTATTTGCGCAATTTTTTTGAAATCGTTGAAAAGAAGAAAGAGTCTTTCATTTTCAACTGCCTCGGAATTGTAGAATTTCTTCTTACAAGAATTCTCCTTCCAATCTTAGGAAACACGTTGAGGTATGCCATTTTTATTCTAGTGCTCATTTTTAAATGAGTAATCAGTAGCATTGCTTATGTTCACCGAAGTTTGAAATATTTGAAGCTCAGTGCTCCGATATTGATGTTAGCACTTTTTGTTGGAATATAAACTCTATTTTGACTAGTTTTGCATGCACGTATGATGCTAAAACAGTTGACAGGTGGAGTGGAGTGCCCCTTATTAACAGAGATCGCCTTTCAGCACGGCAGGGCTTATTATTAGTCTAGTTTGAGTTGCTTATAATGTACATTTGAAAAAGCAGAGCGCGTAAAACATCTTTCCAGACATGAGAAGCATTCATTAACATCTTGTCCAACAAAAGACAACATTTAATAACATGTTTTTACTCCAAACTCACTTCATAATGACAGTTGTGCATCCTTCTGAGAGATAAGGCAGTTGTGTGTTTATTAGTCATGTTTAATCAATCAAAGCCTTTGAATCTTCTGTTAATTCAGCTATAGCGATATGACGCGTTATCATCTTCTATATTTTGAGTTCCTGCACCAGAGCGCCCTCTGGCTCTCAGATGGAGAAGCATTTACTACTGATCACAGAGCCGTACAGCTCTGACAAGCTGCACATTAAATAATCACAGCCTTTGCCCTAATATGAGGATTATGAAAAGCTTCAGGAGTCAGCTGAACACGGCGCGTCTGCAGCAGACAGAGCAAAGTCAAAAACACACACGCAACAAACATGGCCGAATCATTTAGCAATAAAGTTCCTTATGACAGGAAAAGCAACAAATTGAAAGATGTAACAAACACTGCCACCAATTACATCGCCAAATAAAACATTTTTGAATGATGCAAAATATCGTCTGATTATCGGTATCGGAAAAGTCTTAGAAAATATCGAGAAATCATTTTTTGTCAATATTGCAAACTCCTACTGGAAAGTGTGTTTCTTTTTGATACAAAAAAATAGTTCCTGTTACAGTAAATCTGATATGGCCAGTTGATATTTCTGAAGAGACATTCAGATACAATATAGTAAAAGAAAACTCATGTGAACCTGTGTTTAATACAAGCTTTTATTAAACTTAAACTTGCAACTGTTACAAATAAACCTGAAAATAAACTCTCAAATCCTGTTGTTTCATTTGGTTCTAAAGGAAATTGTTTGGCTTCAAGGTTTTGGGCTCATGGTCATTTTAATAGATATCAGTCTCTGAATAATAATATTCTATTAATAGATCATTGTGCTAAGAGTAACGGAGTCTTTTCACATTAACTGAGATAATTAAGCAAGAGACGTGTGACAAAAATTGAGGATATTATAGCCTTAATAAATTATAGTACTTCGAATACTTAAGTACATTCGAAGGCAAATACTTTTGTACTTTTAATCAAGTAAAATTTAAAAGGGAGTACTTTTAATTTTACTGAAGTAATTTTTTACCTTGTGTATCTCTACTTTAACTCAAGTACTTGGTTTGTGTACTTAGTCCACCACTGCTGCTCAGACGTTCCACGACCCAACAAACGCCGATTAAACATGTTCAGTCGGGTGAAAACAGACTCAGAAACAATTTTATTCATCATATTTTTTTTAATATAAATTTTTCAACATAATTTGAACTTAACCTTGTTGTGTGTTCATTTAACCTCACTGCTGCTCCCTACAAATCTAGAATACTGGCCTGCATTTTCATCTGGTGTCCTGTAAGCCTACAATAATATTCATGTAATAAAAGGCCACTTAAAAGAGAGACACTTTCATGTTTCTTAACACATTTAATAGACTTTTAAAAAGTGCACTTCATAAAAATATCAAATTAAATGTTTTACTTTAAAATACATTTTAATACATTGTGTTAATAATCTTTTGTTGTGCTTTAAAGGTACAATCTGTAGTTTTTGTCCACTAGGGGTCGCTAAACAATTCAAAACAATAACAAGGGTGTAGATCGATGACGCAGTGAATATGGGATCATGGAACTTGTCATCATGCCGATGGATCTAATAATATTTATGGGGAAATAATGTTTATGGATGAGTGAATGCATGTTTTTAACATGACTGTGGTGTGAAGCAGCGCGTGACCGAGAATCACGGACGGGATTGCTAATGAGACACAGATATCAGTGTCACGCGAGTCCCAGGGGATGTAAAGAAACGAGGACATTTCATTCTACCGAACTACTCATAAGTGCTGAAATACTCCTCATACAGGTCAGTTTATTTGATGAATTAAAACTGTGAGGTAACGCAGCGCTGTTTCACTTGCTCTAACGTTACACTATCATACTAAACTGCATTTGAGTGTGTTGAAAGTTGTAATGTTTAGTATTAGTTTGTTGTCTGTATGAGATTTAACAGTAATCTAGATCAACATTAGATTATCATACTGCTGATATTCTAACACTTCGTCGTGTTGAGCGATATGACATTGATTAGTCTTATAGCCTACATTTGCTTATCTTGTCTAATAACGTACAAGAGCGCCGTCTCTGTCAAGTTGAAGTTTGTCATAAAGCTCTCGCCATCTCGGAGACGCCATGCAGATATTGATCCTCGTTATATTTCTCCTTTTGTCCCAAAGTTTGCTTGCCATGGTCCATAATGTTTGAACGGAACAACAGCAGCGCGCCGCTAGACGTTATGCAGCTGTCCGTGTCTGTTGCCATGGTTACTGTACAGCACAAGAAACCAGGAATAACGCAGATATTACGTCATTGACAGGCGCAAGAGAGAGACGGGGCATTATTTAAAATTGTGATTTTCTCTGAATTTACAAGTTCTTGGAAACATTTAGGATAATGTAAGTACACAGCTGAATGAAATGTATAACACTGTGCAAGTGATTTTTTGATATCTTAATATAACAATTCTACATATACCTTTTAAAGAAGTACATTTATTTTGATGTGTTGATAAAATATTAAAGCATATAGAAAGTACTTGGTTATCATTGTAATTATTGTGTGTTATATTTGACTGACTAATACCATTAAATATATTAGTAATATTTTTAAATGTGTAACGTTCAGGACAGGAACAGGAAGGATCGCTCAAAGACAGGAATGATGTTTTTAAAGTTTAATGCAAAACTGGAACATAAACTGGAAACAGGAAAGAACGCGGAGCTCAAAACACATATACAAGAACGGACAAGGACTGGACTGACACAGAGGGAATAAATACAGAGAAACACAGGAGGATAACGAGCAAGGCACAGGTGACGGACATAATGACTAACGAGACACAGCTGACTGAAATGAACTAATGATTAGACAAGCACATCACGTGACTAAGAACGAAAGAAAAACAAAAGAACACATGACACGTGACAGGACTGAAGTCAAAACAAGAAGCATGTGATACAAATGACAGAACTAAGAACAAGGAACATAAGAATACAGACATGACTGAAAACAAGGAACATATGACTCAGAACGGGACTAAGGAACGGAAAAAACAAGGAAACATGGACACGATTGTGAGAAAATGCAACACAAACAAGTCTCAGCTCTCAGAAATGATCCTCCATCATCGAATATCATAGAGCAACATATTAGAAATGACTAGAAATGAATGTATTTTATCTTGTCATTTCTCTTCACTCTGTTCATGTCTGTTTATTTCCACAGTCACTTTCACCAACATGAATCCCAAGACCAGGAACGACTTCCTACAGTGTAAGTCACTGAGAAAACAAGCAGAAAAACTCACTGAATGTGTTCATGTTCCTCCTGTAGAAGCTGAAAGAAATCATGATAAGAGTTTAATAATTGATCATGTAAATGATGATTTGTACAGGATATCTGGTCAGCTGTACTGAGACACTGATGATACATTGAACATTGAACATGAAGAGTTCAGATGCATTAAAAGATCAGACAGATTCATAATTCCTGATTCTGATGTGTTTTCTGTCCATCAGATTCCCATCAGTTCACTCTGGATCTGAACACCGTGTATAAACGCCTTCGTCTGTCTAAGAGGAACAGAGTGATTACTAACATTGGCACAGTCCAGCCGTATCCTGATCATCCAGACAGATTTGATTGTTATAGTCAGGTGTTGTGTAGAGAGAGTGTGTGTGGACGCTGTTACTGGGAGATTGAGTGGAGTGGGGGTGAAGTGTATATATCAGTGTCATATAAGAGCATCAGCAGGAAGGGATGGGGTAATAAGTGTTTGTTTGGAGGTAATGATCAGTCTTGGATTTTGATCTGCTCTTCCTCCAGTTACTCATTCATACACAATAACATAGAGACTGATCTCCCTGCAGTGTCCATCAGCAGTCGTATAGGAGTGTTTGTGGATCACAGTGCAGGAACTCTGTCCTTCTACAGCGTCTCTGACACAATGAGCCTCATCCACACAGTCCAGACCACATTCACTCAGCCGCTCTATCCTGGGTTTTATGTTTGTTATGGATCATCAGTGAAACTGTGTTTCAGAACAGACTGTTGAAAGATTTTACCCATAATACTTTGACCTGCAAGATACATCAGATACAGATACAGAGTCTATTATTTCCTCTTCATTACATTAATACAGATGAACTTCACTGAAATAACAGAATAAATGTGTGTATTAAATCCTCATACAGGCAGTAGTGTGTGTCTGTCGGTCTTCAAATTATTTGTCTTTAAACTAATAAGCTGCAACTGCCCTTTATCAGCCTGACTGACTTTAAGGTCACAAGAAGCAGGGAGGTGCTGCTGTATAGAGATTCCTCTGACCTCAGAGTCTCCTCTGCAGGCATCTCAGTTAGAATGAGAAGGAAGTTGCGGGCACAGGAGGCTGCCGAACGGGCAGAAGCAAGGCTGAGGCACAATATTTTGGTAGGCTGTGTCGCAGTCAGATGAGCTGGACTTGGTAGCCACCCAAAACCTCGCTACAACAAGGCTCCGGGCGAAGAGAGACATCAGCTGATTCAGGAAGAGATCTGGGCAGAAGTGGAGGAGGAATGCCATAGCAAGACAGTGGCCATGCGACAACAAGGAGCTTAGAGAAATTGGAAGGATGCATCTACCTGAAAAATTACTTGAAGCGAACTTTGGAAGAACCAGCAAGGCTCAATTTCTTGGTGTATGACATTCTCCCAAATCCATTCAATCTGCATAATTGGGGATCAGCAGAGACATGGACAGCATGTCCACTGTGCCCGGCGAGAGGTTCCTTGGAGCATATTTTGAGCTGCTGTCCTAAAGCACTGGGAGAGAGGAGGTACAGGTGGTGCCATGACCAGGTGCTGAAAGCAGTAGCTGACAGCATCAGCACAGGAATCCAGCAGAGTAAACACCAGCACTCTACAGGTTATGACAGATTTATCAGAGCAGGGGAGACACCTCAGGCAGGACACAAGGTCCTGACAGGACTTCTTGCCAAGACTCGTGACTGGCAGTTGAGAGTGGATCTTGGGAGACAAGATCCATAAGATCTCAAGTTTCCAGAGCAGATTACAAGTACGTCACTCAGGCCTGACTTGGTCTTAACATCTGCTACCTCAAAGCAAGTGGTGCTGCTGTTGACAGTTCCCTGGGAGGAAAGGATAGGGGAGGCCCATGAGCGGAAGAGAGCTAAGTACCTCGAGCTGGGGGAGACTTGCAGAGGTAATAGGTGGAGGGTCTGCTGTGAACCTATTGAGGTGGGATGCAGGGGATTTCCAGGGCAGTCTCTTCACCAGGGCATTCAGGCTCCTTGCGATAAGAGATTTGTATCTGAGAAATGCCACCAGGAACATCAGTGAAGCCGCTGAAAAGGTCTGGCGGTGGCTCTGGATTAAAAGGGGAGATCCGTGGTGTAGCGTGCTGCTTGGACATAGACTGGGGACTGATCGCCCAGGTGAGGGTGTCTGATGATCCCGAAACACCCTATGAATCTGGGTTCATCACTGAGGAAATAGCACCATCTTGATGTAGATGGTGTTTCTTCAAACTGTTTATGGAAATCACATTCTTTTAGTTGTAGTGACATAAATTACACTTTACAATATGGTTCATTAGTTAACTTGAACTAATAATGAACTGCACCTCTATGGCATTTATTAATCTTTATTAATGTTAATTTCAACATTTACTAAGACATTATTAAAATCTTGTTAACATCAGTTAATGCACTGTGAACTAACATGAATCAACAATGAACAACTGTATTTTCATTAACATTAGATTAGAACATCTGTTACTGTATTTATTACTCCTGGTTAGTTCATGTTAGTTAATACATTAACTGTTTAACTAATTAACCTTATAAATAAATCATTTCAACTGACAGGTACTTTTGATAGTATCAAACATAGGGTTCATTACTAAATGATCAGATTGAGGAGAGTGGTTTTGAATATTGAGATGAAGATGTGGAAAATGACAGTGGAGAAAATAGTGTTGGAAAAATCAGTTCAAAATGTGTGGAAATTGTGCTGCAGAAGATGAACTCTCTAGAAGAAACAAATGATTTTCTTGACTCAACGTTTGCTAAAGTTGCTGATGTAAAATAGTTTATTCCAAATATGGAGAAATTTATAGTATCAGAGGCTCTGAGGTTCTGGATGAAAAAAGATCTCAGCTGAAAAGATGCTAATGAAATTGATGAAAATAAGTGCAAGTTCACAATAATAGTTACTCTGCTTTTATCTGTCTCTATTTTTTTCTTGCTTCTATATTTGGGTGTGCGAAGAGTCGGATCATTGAATATTTAGGTTTTTCTCGATTTTCTAACAAACAATTCCCCATTTTCTCACAAACACTCTGAAATCTCTGAACTACACACTAACTTGTACAAACCTCAAACTGTCACGTTAAAATCAAACATTTCCTTCAAAATCAAATTCTCTTTTGTCAGAATCAAACTTTGGCCTCAGCTGACACACAAAACCTACAAATACTACTTTCCTGCCCAGTGAGATCAATTCAAAACACTGTAACAAAAACCTCTTATTGATTCAGGAATGATTTTGCAGCTCAATTACAGTACACAAAATAAATGAAAGGGTGCAGATACAGCAAAATACAATGAGCTTCAGGAAAAATTTATTTTCATTACACTACTGTAAAGTGATCTTACAGTACATTTACATTTTACATTTAGTCATTTAGCAGACGCTTTTATCCAAAGCGACTTACAAGTGAGGAAAACAAACAAGCGATTCTTCATGAATTGGCAAATAACACAGGAAGTGCTCACAATACAAGTTTCATACATTGCTCAGTACCATAAGCTAGAGTAGGAAGGGAAGAAGGGGAAGGATAGGTTTTTTTTTTTTTTTTAATGAGGGGATTAAGTGTTCACGGAAGAGATGAGTTTTCAGCTGTCTCTTGAATATTGCCAGGGATTCTGAGTTCCTGATGAAAGTAGGGAGATCATTCCACCAGCAGGGAGCAGTGAAGGAGAATGTTCTGGAGAGTGATTTTGTGCCTCTCTGTGATGGTACCACAAGCCTTCGTTCCTTTAGAGATCGCAGGCTTCTGGTGGGGACGTAGCGTTGTAGCAGTGTGTGGAGGTAGGAAGGTGCAGAGCCTGTGGTGGATCTGTAAGCAAGCATCAGCGCCTTGAACTTGATGCGAGCAGCAAGGGGTAGCCAGTGCAAAGAGATGAAGAGGGGCGTGACGTGGGCTCTCTTAGGCTCGTTGCAGACAAGACGTGCAGCAGCATTCTGGATCATTTGAAGAGGTTTGATTGCACTTGACGGCAGACCAGCCAGAAGAGCATTGCAGTAATCAAGCCTTGAAATGACCAGGGCCTGGACAAGCAGTTGTGTTGCGTGCTCAGTCAGGAAAGGACGGATTTTCCTGATGTTGCAAAGTGCAAATCTGCATGACCGCGCCGTCTTTGAGATCTGGTCTCTGAAGGTCAGTTGGTCATCGAAGATAACTCCAAGATTTCTGGCCGACTTTGATGGGGTAATGGTGGTTGTACCAAGCTGTATGTTAATGTCATGTTGTAGAGTAGGAGTGGCAGGGAAGACTAAAAGCTCAGTCTTTGCCAGGTTGAGCTGCAGGTGGTGATCTTCCATCCACGTCGAGATGTCCGCCAGACAGCTTGAGATCCGTGCAGCTACTGTGGAATCATCTGGTTGGAAGGACAGGTAGAGTTGTGTATCGTCAGCATAGCAGTGGTAGGAGAAACCATGTGCCTGTATGATGGGACCCAGTGATGTAGTGTAAATGGAGAATAGGAGGGGACCAAGAACTGAACCCTGATCAGTTGATGAGGTTTGGATACCTCCCCTCCCCAGGCAACTCTGAAAGACCTACCTGTGAGATAGGACTCAAACCACTGAAGCGCAGTACCTGAGATGCCCAGTGACGAGAGGGTGGACAGAAGAATTTGATGGTTTACGGTGTCGAAGGCAGCAGATAGATCCAGTAGGATGAGAACAGATGATTTGGAACCAGCCTTTGCAATCCGCAGGGATTCCGTGACAGACAGTAGCGCAGTCTCTGTTGAATGGCCGCTCTTGAAACCAGATTGGTTGACGTCCAGATGGTCGTTCTGTGTGAGGAAGGATGACACCTGGTTGAATACAACTCGTTCAAGTGTTTTTGATATGAATGGTAGGAGAGAGACAGGTCTGTAGTTGTCCACGAGTGATGTGTCTAGCGTGGGTTTTTTAGGAAGTGGGGTTACTCGAGCCTGCTTGAATGTGGTAGGAAAAGTGCCTGTGTGGAGAGACGAGTTAATAATGTGTGTAAGTGCTGGTAAAATAGTGGGAGAGATGGCTTGTAGAAGGTGTGAGGGGATGGGGTCTAGAGGGCAGGTGGTGGGATGAGTGGAGAGGAGAAGTTTTGATACTTCCGCCTCCGTGAGAAGGGAGAAGGAAGAGAGAAGATTACGAGGGGGATGACGAGGGGCTGAGTTCCTGTGTGGGTGGTGCAGAGAACTGGCTGCTGATGGAAGATGTCTTGTCGGTGAAGAAATTGGCAAATTGATCGGCAGTTAAAGATGTGGTGGGAGGTGGTGGAGGGGGACAGAGGAGTGTGTTGAATGTCTTGAAGAGTGAGCGTGT
The DNA here is from genome assembly GCA_038088235.1 of Zacco platypus. Classification (NCBI taxonomy): domain Eukaryota; kingdom Metazoa; phylum Chordata; class Actinopteri; order Cypriniformes; family Xenocyprididae; genus Zacco; species Zacco platypus. The sequence goes on along the minus strand of CM076083.1, from coordinate 33,193,570 downwards.
GTTTGTAGCGCCGTTGATCTTGTTGTGGAAGTATGAGGACTTAGCTGCAAGGACTCCATCAGAAAAAGATGATAGCAGATCTTGGTACGAACCTAGGTCAGACGGGTCTTGTGATTTGCGCCATTTCCTTTCTGCTGCCCTGAGTTTGGTCCGGTCTTCACGAAGCGCATCGGATATCCAGGGGTTGGAAGGAGTTGCTTGTGGTGGTCTGGATGACAGAGGACAGATGCTGTCTAGGGAGGAAGATAAAGTGGAGCATAACGTGTGTGTTGCAGTATTTACATCCAAAGATGAGATTTGTGTGTGTGAGGGAAGGGAGGATGACACAACAGAAGAGAGATGGGAAGGGGAAAGTGAGCGCAGGTTTCTTCTGAAGGAAACGTGTGAAGTGGTTGGTGGTGCACAAATAAGTTTCAGATTGAAAGTGATAAAGAAATGGTCAGAGATGTGCAGAGGTGTGACCAGAATGTTGTCAGTGATACAGTTACGTGTGTAGATCAGGTCCAATTGGTTGCCAGATTTGTGGGTGCTTGTGGTGATGAGTCGGTTGAAATCAAATGAGGCTAGGAGAGAGAGGAAGTCAGAAGCATACGGTTTATCAAGGTGAATGTTGAAATCGCCCAGTAGTACAAGTGGACTACCATCATCTGGGAATGAGGACAGCAGCATGTCCAATTCCTCGACAAAGGTACCCAGTTGGCCTTGGGGGCGATAGATGAGTACAAGATGAATTTTGACAGGGTATGTAATTATAATGGCATGACATTCAAACAAACAGTTGTTGTATAGAGCAGGGTGAGTTAAGTATTTCCAATTGTTAGAAATGAGGAAACCTGTGCCCCCTCCTCTTCCTGACTGACGAGGGGTATGAGTAAAAGTGAAGTTGTTAGAAAGAGCAGCGGGGGTTGAGGAGTCCTCTGGACGAATCCATGTCTCAGTCAAGCCTAAGATATCGAGAGAAGAGTTAGTGGCAAAGGCTGGAATGAAGTCAGCTTTGTTAACAGCTGACTGACAATTCCATAGGCCAACAGAAACAGATAGAGGTTGGTTAGAAGAGGAGTAAATAGGATGCAGGTTAGTAGTGTTGCGTTGCCTTCTGCGGGTGATAGTGGAGCGTATGCGAGTGACAACAGGAATATATTGAAAACACATGTTGAGTATGGGAGCAAAGAAAAAGGGGGGGGGGGATACTTAAGTGTCGTGTCGGTGTCCTTGCTCGGTGGAGTCGCGCAGGTAGAGTCGCAGGTCTTTACACGAGGAGGCTGAACGCTTCCGCTGACGCTTCCGCGACAGCGCGTACACAGTAAATAAATAGCTTACTAACTAACGTATGAGTGGAAACAGCTGTGTCCGCCCTAACAATTAGCTCAGCAAAAGAGTTTCGCCGTGAATGGGCCAAATCGAAACTACTGCAGGAAGTGCACGTACAGCACTTAAGTTCACAGCCCAGCAATACCAAAACTAACAACCGCTACAGTTCTACTAAATGGCAGCGAATAAAAATACAACAGATACAAATCAAAGCGCAAACATACAACTAAGCAAAGAATCGAACGAATCCTTCCTAGCAGCAAATAATAACTTCGCAATAGAGCAGAAACGGGTATTAAGTAAACACTCACGCGCTCTCGCCGTCTTCAGTGATCTCACGCTTGTCCCAGTAGATAAAAAGCACTAGAAAAAACTTCAAATGCCAAAGAATTGAATATGGACTTGGTATGCAACACAATACAGTATGTATACTATCAATTACAGTACAGTAAAAAAAATAAATTCAGCCTCTGCACCTTCGGCCAAATGCCATTACAGGACACAGTACTGTAACAGTTTCTTGGTCTTCTGACCAAAGACTTTCTCTTCCTCTTAGGCAGTTGTCTCTCAGTTCTGCAAAAATACAGCACAGGTAAAAAGTATTGGATACAAATAAATTTGACAAACATGAGTTTGAGGCTGTACTACATGTCCAACCCTCGTCTAAAGCACTGTTACTATGTACTCTAATTAAACTGTACCTGTAAGCAGTGTTGGGATGCATTTTCTAAAGTGCCTAATTACCTGTGCTCCTATTTATATTCTGAAATTCTGATAATCAGTTTTGGTGCTTAATGTTTACTCATGGATAAATGTGTGTTGTTTGAGTTTACATTGTGATGCTTATATAATGTTTTTGTGTTTTATGAATGAGAACATGGTTAAACCTGTGCAAAATGAGGGCTTTTTTTTTTTTTTAAATTAATTTTGAGGTTTTACAATTTTTAATGTTTTTTACACTCTCTTATGCTCACCATAAGAGATTTGATCAAAATACACTAAGAACAGCATAAAAAAGCAATAATTAATATAAGCAGTAGCATCATGCATATAATAGTAGTGGTGAACTTTCATGTGCACGTGACTGAATTTAGTTATACAAGTTAGTGTAACAGGCAGTGTTGGGGAAAGTTACTTTTAAAAGTAATGCGTTACAATATGTTACTTTCTAAAAAAATGTAACTAATTGCATTACTTAATGACTTTTTATGAAAAGTAATGCATTACATTACTTTTGCGTTACTTCTCCTGGGCTGGGCTTGCTTGTTTGTTTTTTAATAACAGAAAAAGTTCTATTTTTAGCAAATGTTAAGGCCCTTTCACAAAAAAAGTGAAATGAATAAGCCTCAGGCTGAAGGAAATTCAGAATTTCGCCTGTACAGTAGAGGGCGCAGCTCAAACAAACCTTTCAGGTAAATCACATTTAGTCTAGAACTACAATAACCATCATGTTCACACAGCGCACACAACACCTCTGTACTGTTGCTCTCAACATGACAGGAAAGCTGTCAGTCAATACTTGTGAAAACAGAGTAACTTGCGTTACTTATTTGAAATAGAAACTCAGATATTTTGTTGTAAATTTATAAAGTAATGTGTTATTTTACTAGTTACTTGAAAAAGTAATCTGATTACTTAAATCAAGTTACTTGTAATGCGTTAACTCCAACTCTGGTAACAAGGCAGGCTGAAGAGTAAGGCATTATTCTTGTTTACATTATTTAACATGGTTTATGTGATGATTTATAACATTTTATAAATTCTGAATGTTTAGGCTATATTTCACCTAGCTGTGACGCTGTTATTGGTTGAATGTAATTGAATTGCATCAAGCTCATGTTTTACTTTATAGACTTTAAAGACATATATGATGATGCTGACATTTACACTCAATTAAATTATTTCAGAGAGAACATTATGCTCTACAACACAAACCCAATCGAAATAGTGCGCACCTCACCTGTACATCACTCTGGGCCTGATTTAAACAGCGTGCATATGCACAGATTTGATCTTAGAGTGTGCGTACACTTAAATCCACGGCAACAGTCATACAAAATGGTCTTTGATGTGAAAAAGTGCTTAGCGCCACATCAGGGTCAGAGCAGACGTACACACTTTCCCTTGTCAGATTACTTCAAGTTTTTGGAAATCTAAGCTATTCTTGCAGCTCGCCATTCTTAAGGATTTGGACAATGACGTTTGATCTTTTATGTGTAAATGACATTAATTAGGTGTTGTTTACAATGCGGAGAACTGAAACCATTCAGCTGCGCGCAAGTTCAAGATAATTTGTGATTTATAGATTTCACAGCTGAAAGAGAGGTGTACGATCGTTTTCTGTGTGTACGTTCATTCTACGAATCACATGTATGCACATCTGAGAAATGATCGTAAGATCAAATTTAGGACATTTCTGCGCAACATCACCTAAGCTTACGCTACTCCTACGTTGTGCGTCGGGTCAGAGGCCACTCTTCCGTCAGATCTTGACTTGGGTATGGCCGTTACAGGAAGCCAGTTTACAAAACTCAGAGAATGATCCCCACACCAAGAGTTGAAAACTTTCCACTTTAGTTCTTATAGTCTCCTCATGGAAGTGAAGAATGGTTTCCGCAACCTCAGTTGGGAGACCTGAACTTATAAGCTGGGCCCCCTCAAAGGCCAAGCCCAAAGTTTCCATAGGTCTGGGTGGGGGTGAAGAAGTGAACCCTCTGCCTCAGAGAGCAGGTCCCTCCTGCATGGAATCTCCCAGGGGGAGCCGTCGAGGAGAATTATCAGATCCGAGAACCAAACTCGGCCCGGCCAGAATGAGGTTACTAGAAGGAGCTGAACCCTGTCCCAGTGCACTCTCTCCAGAACTCCTGGGAGCAGAACGAATGGGGGGGGGAACGTAGCGGTACAGCCATGGCCACGTCTGTACCATAGCGTCCAGCCCCAACGGAGCAGAATATATGAGGCAGTAAAACAGGACAGTGAGTCGTTTCTCGAGACGCAAACAAATCCACTTCCACTTTCCCAATGCTATCCCATAGGAGCTCCACCACCTCGGGACGCAGGCCTGAAGGCATGGAGATAAAACACTCTTTTTGGCGTTTAGCCTCAACCCCAACATCTTCATATGGGCCAGAACAGCATCTCGATGCTGAACCACCAGCTCTCTTGACTGTACCAAGATCAACCAGTCGTCTATGTAGTTTAACACGTGAATGCCCTGGAGTCGCAGTGGAGCCAGAGCAACATCCACACATTTTGTGAAGGTGCGGGGAGATAAAGCTAGGCTGAACAGAAGAACCCGATATTGGTACACTTCGTCCCTGAAAACGAAGCTCAGGAACTTCCTGTGTTGTGGAAGGATGGAAACATGGAAGTAACACACAATCTGCTTCAATGTCAACATTTTAAACTTGAGCTTCTTGACACAACAGTTCAGCTGTCTTAGATATGAAATAGGACGCAGCCCTTCATCCTTCTTTGGAAATATGAAATACCGATTAAAAGCCAGAGGCAGCCGTTCTATAGCCTCCTATTGCAGAAGAGCCTGTACTTCTTGTTCCATGACCAGAGCCTGGATTTACCACTGTGGGCAGAACCCCTTTGAACTTGGGTAGGCCGAACTGAATTCTGTACCCCTTTTCTATTGTCTGCAGGACCCATTGAGATATATTTAATGCTGGCCTCTGGTGACACATGAGCATCCAACTTAGTGCCCTGAAGCGGCAAACCGGCAAGGAACGACCGAGCTGGCCCATCTGAAGCCCTCCTTAGAGGGAGTAAGCGTCCTAGCGCTGCTATGTTTCCAGGCAGACACTGAGACAAATGTTCGCTAGGAACCGCTGCGCCCTGAAGCACACAAGGTGGCAGGATTGGCAGAACGGTCCCCTGAAGGCACCGGGATGAGGTGGGCACCGTGTAATGAATTGTGGACCGACTCAACCCGGAGGGGACTGCCCTCAGAAGCCCAACGGCACTGGCATCAGGACTTCCTTGCTGAAGCTTTCCTGGTGATGAGGACGGTCCTCAGATTCGGCCTCCTGCCTGTAGGGTTTGGCTGTGAGCGCTCATCAGTTTCTCTGCAAAGGAGCACAGGTGGTGACTCTCACGTTTTGCTGCGCTCTGTGAGAGCAGCTCGCACTCGGCTGGGGATACTCCCGTCCAGCAGCCCCAGAGATCTGAGAGCGGTGAGGAAAAATCTTCTGAAATGCCGCTGCCTGCTTCTTAACCTCCTAAAACCTGTCGACGATTGTGTTAATGGAGCGAGAGATAGCTCATGAGTGTCTCTTCTACTCATAGCATCGCCCCGTGTCCCTGCTGCTTCAGTCCCGCAATGGCAAAATAATTAGACGCTTGGGGACTGAAGACACTATAAGATACAGTCTTTCTCCACTATCTCGATACCTCAGAATGGAGATTGAAGAAGAAAGACAAGCCCCAGCGAGGAGGTTGAGATCTTGACGTCAGGAAGCATTCATCTAATAGACTTTGATGGCGAACCTCCTGTTTCTCGGCCGCCCAGTCAATATTCAACCTGGCTATGGCATGAGTTACAACCTCCAAGAGTGGTGTGAGGTGGCGTATCCTCAACATCCCCAAGATCGATGCAAACAACATCCAAGTCCTCAGAGCTTGATAGTTGCAGCACCAGTACATCAACAGCAGCGCATGCTTCCAACCCCTGCGATGCACTGGACTGGGCAGGTGATGGTAAAGATAGGGCAGGACCCGTCTCCAACCCCTCTGCCACGTTCATCTGCGAACCCCATGACAAGAGCCATCGCAGTGCCTTAGCAGCAGCGGTACCCGAGCCACAGGGAGTGCGAGCTGAAACGCTTTCCTCAAAAAGTGATCGGCGGGTGCAAAGATTCCTAAATGAAAGCTGCTCGCAATGCTCACAACCAGCCCCCTCGAGGGCTGCCTTAGCATGCTCCGCTCCCAGAGAAACAACGTAAAGCTCGTGTGTATCCCCAACCCTGATGAAACGAGGGCAGGGAGGAACACACTGCTTAAACTGTTGTTTGGTCTAATATACAGTATATATAACTGATATCAAGACAGATAATACCAAATAGGACAAACAGTTTCACAGATCATGCTTGCTGAAAACAACAGTAGCTAACACTATACAGTTTGGGTGTGCTTTATAGTTTCCTGGTCATGATGTCATCCTCCTATGACGTTCCGTCACACCATTGGACTGATTTCACATGTGCTTCACGACGCAATCACGCAGAGGTGTTCCCACAGCGTTTGACGCTGCACGAATTCCCTTGAAAGGGAACCCATCGCTTCACTTCAGAAGGCCTTTATTATCCCACTGGAGCCTTATGGATTACTTTTATGATGGATGGATCACTGTTTTGAGCTTAAAAATCTTAGGTACCATTCACTCCCATTATAAAGCTTGGAAGAGCCAGGATATTTTTTGTGTTTGGCTGAAAGAAAGTCATATGCACAACACTTTTGAAAAACTTACAAATTGCTGGTGCAACTCTACCACTGAAAAAGTATGAAATAGCTAAATTCATTTAATAGAAAATGTTGACAAATTAGAACAAAGACAGGCTTGGTACTGAACAACCATATCAGTGTGTTATGTTTATCTAATAAAAACATCACTAGTATATAGTATTAACATAAGTAAAGGCCTGTTCATACCAAGGACTAAAACTATAATAATTATATTCGCAACAGCGGACTTATTAAAAATCTCAAGCTCTTTAAAGTCGGGTGGATTCTGATTGGCTCTTTTTATCGTTCATCAGCTGGAAAAGAAAAAAACCTTTCTGAAAGTGATTCGTTCCTCTGTGTCGTTATCATTACAGCTGTGGTCTCTATTCTCATAGAATTGCAACAATAATTTTAAACTTTATAGTTATAGACCTTGATGTGAAAGGGCCTTAATGCAATTCTAAAACTGGTTAAATGTTCAAACGGCCTTCAGTTAAACAAATGCCATTCATTACATCTTGGCTAATTTGGAGACAGAACCTGAATGCAACATCCATTTAGACGTATGGCACACAAGAACAGTGTGGAAATATTCCACATCAGATTCATCATGTCAAATTATGTGCAAAGGGGAAATGCCACTGTGTTAACTTTCATTAGTTTAGCTGCAAGATAAGTCTGTTAGCATTAGCATCATCCAACATTTGAATAAAAATATACATATACTTTGGTACAACAAACAGGTTTGCTTCCCAATCAAATATACCTTTAGTGAACAATATACATATTCTGATAAAGTTTAAATACTATTTGGACTAATATAAGTTTAAAGATGTTCAAAAATAGTTCATGGTAACTTAAACCTGAATTGCTTGCTGTACATCGATCCTGTTTAAGTTACATAAGGCAGTGTTACTGTTTTCATTTCAACATGTTCCCTTTAAAAACACACTTTCATACAAAAATAAATGTCAGTCATGTATTTTAACCTGCAAATAATACAAGCACCTTCCAAAGGCTAGGAAATGGAAACCTGCTTTACTTGCTGAAATGAATAAAAGTCACCTGTGCTGCTTCTTACAAAACAAGATACTAGTTTTTAGGAAAGTATAGTTATATTAAAGGAACAGTTCACTCAAAAAAAATTAAAATTGTCTCTTTTGTGGTGAACTGTCCCTTTAATCTTCCTAGAAATGTTTTGATCAGTGTCGTGCTTTGAAATGTATATTGCGTTAGGAATGATTCTCCTAAGTGCATTTCTTCTGTCTGGGTCCATCATGAAAAGTCCATTGGGGTCGCACTTAATCAAGTCCAAAGTTCAGCCCCAAAAAGAACAACAAATGGCAGTACAAAATGCAAAACACACAAACAATTATATGCTGGTTGATTAGAGAATGGAATATAAACAAACAAGTACAAATGACACCTAGACTGACATTAGTCAGGAGACTCTGGTCCAAAAATGTCTGTGTGGTCTTTGTAAATGGAGGTTCCCACTTTTGTGTTCAAGAGTTCTTCTCTGCTCTCCATCTGTTTCTGGGCCATCACAAAAAAAAACTCAAACAGGTCCATTCAGGAGAATATTTTTAATCCAGCATAGCATCCAACTGATCGGCCAGGTCATCTTTAATTAGGAGTGATAAATTAGCAACAATTCAAGAGAATTTGTGTATTCATTCCTTTAAGTGTGAAAGCTGGTGGTTGTTGTTCTCAAGAGTTAGTTTTCTCTCCACAGTCTTCAGTACTTCCTCCAGGGATGAGCTGGTCTTCTCCATCTTCTGATGCTTCAGTGTTGATCCTTGACCACCTTCCAGCAGAGCCTGGGGCCTTCCTGAAATCACACTTTGACCCGTATTCTCTGCGGAGGGGGAGTATGGCACTGGAGATTGAGGTTCTGAGAGTGACACATTCAGTACAATTAATCACATTTTATTCACAAGGGACTGTGTGACATTTATGCATACTGTTTCACATACTATGTTTAAAAAATTATAGTCAGCAGTTTACAGTACAAGTAGGAGTAGTTTTAAACAAACCTTCTGAAAGTACCCTAAGCTGGTCTTAGGGTACACAGAGAAGATTTATACACACAGAGAGATTTATATATTACAAAACATTTCCATTAGAAAGTCGTTTCACACGCTTGTAATGGATCCTGAAGGAGACCATTTGAGGTTTTTTGATGACTGTATGTTTGTTTCTCTTCCTCTCTGCAGGCCGTGGAGCCGTCCATCATAGATGCCATCCCAGAGCTCAATCTGTCCTTACAGCAGGTGAAAGAACGCGCTCACCAGAAACGCTCCAATAAGAGAGCTCCACCCATGGACTGGAGCAAGAAAAATGAACTCTTCAGTAACCTATAGACCTCCTCCAGCCATCCGTCCGTCCATCCATCCATCCATCCATCAGAGCAGATCTTATCATGAGGTTATCATTAAAGTAGGCTCAATATGATGTGTGTACAGTATGAGTGTGTGTGTATATACACACACAGAGAGATTTATATGTATTCAGAATTATGTATTTGAATTACTAACAGATTATATTAGTACATCAGCTACGGGGCAAATGGACTGTAACATTCTACAACTGTGATGAATTACGATCACTGGCTGTGTTCAGAATGGAGTACTTATTGTAATATTACTGAATACTGTGCATTACACATTGTAAACTGCTTACTGTTTAAAAGATGTAGTACAACAGTAGTAGTAGTGTTATGGATACAGTGGTGTGCTATACTGTTATCACAGGACTAATATTTCATGATACATTTTATTGACATGCAATCTGACTATTCATCACATTACAAAACGTCGTTCATGAAGGGAGTTCGCACTTGCAACGCTGATATACACCAATGGGTAAGAAACTAAACAAGGATTATTTTTTATATGAAGCATGAAACCAATAAGGTCACATTATCTAATAGTTCTATCATAAGACATGCATAAAACTGTGTACAATAAAAAAGACAATATACAAGACAGTGATAATACACACAATGTCCTGGGAAATGCATGTTCAGGGATTGATAGGTTTGTCTATGAATTAATGGAAAGAAGTCCGTTTTATGGGCATTATGTATCTGTTTCTCCTATGGCCTGTGCTGTTGCATGTGGTCACCTTCCTCCACCTGGAGTGTCTCTGAGGGTCACGAGTTACCTGGCTAGTGTCAGCAGGGCGAATAAAAGTTGATACTGATCACCTGAATGGTCTGCTTGGACCTTTGCTTGTTGCTGTCATTAGGGGGAGTTTTATGAATCCAAAATGGATCATTTATTTAATATAATAAATAATTGTGTGTCTGATCGGTACAACCGTTACACCACGAACATGATTCACAAACATTTGACAACCCAAATGTGTAACAATACTTTGAGTTTTGACAGTAGTATAGTCCATATCTATTTTTATACAGGTCTAATTTTAAACGAGATCCAAACGTAGGTTTGAGAGGAGCCGAATCATTCAGTCCTGTCGATCATTATTATGAATGAATAAAATCAGCATACAGGGGGAACTAGATAGAGACATCTGTCTTAAACACAAATGATTGTTTAAATGTTCATGTTTCACGAACAAATTGGAGTAGAAACAGGGCCAGATCTCTGCTGGGACGTCTGCCTTTCCCACCCAATCAGAATTTAGGCACAGATTGTGTTCATTGTTTTTTATGATTTGGGCATTGCCTTCTAACAATCTGAAGCAGGCTGTGTGTTGAGAAGTTGGATAAAGGGCTGTATGATGACCCAACCAATAACATTACACCAGAAAATTGCAGTACTTTTCTTTTATTAGTTGAAAGTAACAGCGTTTTATCCTGGTGAACACATTTTTGTTCTCAGAACAAATGTTCAGTTTTGGTTATGTAAACATTAAAATGTCCAGTTTTGATGTTAGTGGAACGTTTTTAAGTTTAGTATGAAGTTCCTGAAACATCCTTTCAACTTTTAATTTGAAAATTTTAATTTACAACTCAACATTCTAGGAACATTGATTATAACATTACAAAAACATAAAAATGTCCAGTTTCCTTAATGTTCATAGAACGTCATTTAAAGGTTTGATGTTCCTGAAACATTCGAACACCTGAAGTTAACAACCAGAATCACTGAAGAAAGAGAAGAGAGGAGCGGAAACACAAGAACTACAACTGACTTAAACTGAGTTTAATTCTCTTTCAGCTTGTGCAGTTGTGTTTTCAGAGGACATTTGTGCATTGGTAAAGTGAAGCCAAACCATGGCAACAACGTGGGTTGTAGTAGTTGGTGTTTCTGCATATACCAAAAACACTCCCTCTGCCACATTTGTTTTATTTTATTTTTATTATTAATTAGAGAACATATGAACATTGTTCCATAAAAACATGCATCAAAGACAGAAACTTCCCTCTGCTACATTATACAAGTCCAACCAGTTACACAAGCACATCCTTTTCAACATACAAAAATATCAGTCCCACCAGTTAACAAGTTATAGAGTTCTGCTTCCCACAGCTAAACAAGAAAGCTTTCACACATGATACTGCCCTGCTAAAAAAAACTATAATGTGATATGGTGACCCAAAAGAGGGAAATAATCAAGCAGACGGCGGTGAAGCTTCAGTTAAGTAAACATTTTTATTCGAAAGAAAATAATATAACCATTAACATAACCATTGATACAATTACCCAACAAGCAAAGTAAAATAAAATAAAATAAATAAACAAAACCCACCGATGGCCACAGGTTACCTAGATTGTGCAGACGGAAATGGCATACAGACAAACGTGCTCCCACTGCAATCAAGCGCACGGCAAATCACACTGCAGACCTAGAAGGAAAGAAAAATTAAGTGACCAAACCACCACACCACTGCTATCCCCCCATGAAGGCAACCCTGCAGCCACCGTCAGGTCAAAAAAAAGGGATCTACAACAAAAACAAAACATACAATAATATTAACAATGGGTAATATAAATGAGACAAATAAATCAACACTGTAAAGTGAATATGACCTGGTCCAGCATCAAGTCAAAAGAAAACAACACAGTCTCAACAATAATTCAACCTAGAATAAACGGTAATCGTGCATCCCTCTACCATCCGTTATCTTGGTTTAATGACACTCGGGTAACCATCCAGCCACAATACTCTTAACGATGCATCGTTTTCAACACTCAGTGTTCCACTCTTTAAAATGTAACCGCACAAACAGTCCTTACACTGGGTCTATTGCACCATGCAACACGTAAACCAACTGCAACTCAGATCTGCCGCAACTGCAACTCAGATCTGCCGCAACTACCATTCATGCATCGTCAGCGAAACCAAAGAGCGGAAGTGGAAGAACAAATCCCATCACTTCCTTTTATAGGACTGCAACTGATGGGATTTGTAGTTCCTGAAACACGCCCCGTTACATATAGAAACCATTACAGAAATTCTATTGGATTTAATGGTTTTCATGGGAATTTTATTGGTTGTAATGGGAATTATAGTGGTCTCTGTGGGTCTCTACTGATATGTGTTGGGTTCTATTGGTGGGGGCATTAAATCCTAATGGAAAATGTCCCAAACACACTACACAAAAGAATTCTGTAGTGGTTTAAATGGTAAAAGCCAATGGTTCCTATTGGTATTTTAATAGAAACCATTAGATTGTCTGTGATGGTTTCCAACTTTTTTTAAGCTGATCTGATCTTCTGTCCTTGTCTAAAGAAATAATTACACACACACATCATGTTTTATTATCAAGGTGAACACATAAAATTCACCAGTATCTGAAAAATGTTTCACAGCACTAACACTGTTTCATGCTTTGATCGCCTCGGTAAACATGTAATAAACTGGGCATTAACATATAAGCCTACTTGCATTTTATGGTTGTCAGCTTTGTTGCATTACATTTACTTCACCAGGAGATGGTGCTGCAATTTCTATCTGATTGAAGCTTCGAGTAATGAACCATTTTCGACACAATTGTATCAGAAATCAATAATGCTTCGAAACTCTTCACTTGACCATCACCACTGATCTGTAAATAATCCACTGTAGGCAAGTTGTAGTTGTAACCAAAGTGCAGTTTAATAATAGTCCATCATAACATACATAATTCCAACATAAAACAAAATCTTCGCATGGCTTGGTTAAGACAGACAATGACACTAACCACAGTGATACAGGGACATAACTATCCACAAACATCAACCAGGAACAACGCAAACATGAGGGTTTACATACACAGACTAATTACAAACAATGAACACCTGTGAACAATGAATAAACCCGTGAACCAATCAAAACAAGACATGAAACAGGGTAATCACATGACATAGGATCACATGGCAGGATCACATGACAAACTAAGGAATCACATGACATAACATGACAGAAGGAGCACATGGATAAACAAACATGACACATGACATTGACAATGAAACATGAACATGAACAAAACCAAAACTAGAAATTACATCACCATAATGGTGACACTAAATGAACCTTCGTTCAGTTAGTACTGAATGTACTGCATATTGATACAAAACAATGGCACTGACATATTTTGTTAAATATTGAAGTGTAGTTATATTACAAGCAGAAATGTGTTTGGGGAAATGTGACGCTATCTCAGTTTTGTTTGTTTTTTTGACCTGAAGGAGGGGTTCTGGCAGACCAATCACATCTCTTGCAGTCGGCGTAGAAATGATGTGTTGTTACATTTTTGGAGAGGTGCACATCAGTCTGTGCCATAGGCTACTTGTGCTACATAGGTATGGAGGACCAGGAGTGCCACATAAAAATAAAACGAAGAATCAATTAATTCATTTAATAAATCACACATAAAAATGTATATAAATAAATCACTTTTATATAGGCAAATAAATAGACATATTTAAAGTTGTTTATTCAATTCCTGTTTTTAAACGTAGATTAATAGAACAATAAAAAAATACATTTGTAAATCATTTTAAATGGCTTTTTAAAAAGGATTTGCCAAATGCTTTTCTTTATCCATTTGTCAATCGAGTGCTAAAATGGCATTGGACAGTTCACACGTGGGAGCAACCAATCAGCTTTCTCCTCAATTTGAAGAGCGACCCTCTCTAGAAGAGTTCGAGCAACGCGATCACGCAAAATGTCAGGCGAATCTGAACGTGTTTGGAGAGGTTATAATGGTTTTCGTCAGACTGTCCTTAGCGACACAACAATACATCCTGCTGTCTCTTCTGCCGGTACATCCAACGACTGGTGTTGTTCGAGAACGCTTGGAAATGCAACCATAGCGTGAGACTGAACCCAAATCCTTCCATTTATTGTACAACCACAATTATCCGCTGCGTTAGCCGCGTCTTCCCTCAACTGAAAAACTCTTTTACATACAAAATGATAATCGAGAGGAGAATTTCTTTCGCAAAAATCAGCTAAAGCTAACAAATCTTCAATACAATCTACAATACTTCTAAAAACACGTTTAGCTTCGCCTGACATTTTGCTTAATCGCGTTGCTCGAACTGTCTTTAGAGAGTCGGCTCTTCAAATTGAGGCGAAAGCTGATTGGTTGCTCCCACGTCTGTACTGTCCAATGGCATTTTAGAAAAGCATTTGCCAAATTCTTTTTTAAAAAGCCATTTAAAAAGAGATTTAAATATGCATTTAAAATGATTTAATAATGTACTATTTATTGTTCTATTAATCTATGTTTTAAAAAATGAATTAAATAAACTACTTTAAATATGTCTATTTATTTGCCCATATAAAAGTTATTTATTTATATGCATTTTTATGTTTGAATTATTAAATGAATTAATTGATTCTTCGTTTTATTTTTATGTGGCACTCCTGGTCCTCCATACACAGGTACAATGCTGGAGTATAAATCAGCCTTATACCATTTTTAAGGACATTTGAAGAATGTTGTTCAAAGAATGTTTTCTACCAACATTATGAGAACATTCATGAAATGATGATTTGATGATTTCATGAACATTGTTATGAAAGTGTTTAATTGTAACACTTGCATAACCTTTACATAAATTTAAAAGAAACGTTAGGAGCAATAACTATGGGACAGGCTACAAAACTTTCCAAGGTTCCAAGGATGTTCTTTTAAAACAGCGCACACCACCTTATTCATCTTAAGTTAGTTGTCATTATAATGTTTAAAGGATGTTTTAAAGCTCAAATTATACTTCAGCAGGAAGTCAAAGTTCATCTCATCAGAGTTCTTACCAGGGCAAGAAAATATTATAATTTAACTCCAATGTTATTATCTACTCTGGTTACTTAAGTTTTATATTGATTTCAGAGTATTGCTACTGACCTATAAGATCCTAAATGGTTCAGCTCCTCTGTATTTAACCGATCTTCTGTCAACCTTCATCACACTCTTCACAAAACTGGACTTTTGGTTGTACTTCAGATATCTAAGTCCACTAAAGGAGGAAGAGGATTTTTGCATTTGGCTCCTAAACTCTGGAATAGCCTTCCTGATAATGTTTATGGCTCAGACTCACTCTCCCAGTTTAAATCCAGATTAAAGACAAATCTCTTTAGCCAAGCATCTCATAACCTTGGACTCCAGTTACATCAGATCAAAAGCACATGACTGTCTATTGTTTGAAATGTTATGAACAGCAGCTACGCTAATTATTTTCCATTTGATTTTCTGTTTCTACCTGAGGATGCCATCCCGAGTACAGCAGCTTAAGTTTGGATCCAGCCTCTTATAAAGATTTCAGATGACCCAACACCAGTGAAGAGAGGATGCCAACCCCTGTGAGGACTTCAGATGACGGCAACTCTGAATCAACATACAAAACTGCCAAACTGTCTATACAGTATATTGTAATCATTATGATCACAACTTGTAATATTTTATTCTTTTCCCGCCACTGACAGAATTTTCCAGGCTCTCCATATTTGAACTATTATACATAGGGGGAGTTATCACGCATCTTCTGAAAGAGTACAGAGTCTCCAGAACAAAACTGTTAAGATTTCAGCTGAAGTGCCCGAGACAGCCACTAGAGGGTTTGTGTTGATCGATTGCTCCTGTCTGCCTCACTGCTGAATTGTTTGAGTCTGTTGCTCCGTATAGCTTTGTTTTGAATCTATTTATTGTCATTGTTTGCTGTCTACTTTATCTTCACTATATATCTGATATTGTCTTATATTGCCTATCACATTAATCTGACATCGCTAGTTTTTAATCTTTTAATCTAAATCACCATCACAACGCGTTAGCATTACGCTAGTTTGTGTTATCCGTGCCCACCGTCATTTCTGTCGCACTCTCCTTTTTCTACAAGTTCATCAAACAACTGGTAAGTCGGATCGGTCTACGAACACGGTAAGCTATGTCATCTTCTCCTTTCATTGTTACTTGCACTGCCTGTCACATGCATAGTTTAGCTTTTTCTGTCAGCGATGAGGCATTCACATGTCATAAATGTAGGGACGTAGTCAGGCTGACAGAGAAAATCTCAGAATTAGAGACACGCATCCAAACTTTAATTGAGGATAGTAAGAATGCAAGGGCTTCAGATACTGTTTTGGATGCGACTAGCTTAGCGAACTCCGTACATTGTTCGGTTCCGGCTGTAGAGCCCGTGCAGCAGGGCAACTTTGTGACTGTGAGGCGGCCTAGTCGTGTGAAAAAACACCACTCTTCCGTTCCGATTAGAACATCAAACAGGTTCTCCCCACTCAGTGACGCACCCACTGAGAATCCTGTTGAAAGTGCCCTAGTTATTGGCGATTCTATTACACGGAACGTGAAAATAGAGACACCAGCCACCATAGTCACATGTTTGCCGGGAGCCAGAGCGCCTGACATCAAAGCAAATTTAAAAGTGCTGGCTAATGCTAATCGTAAATACTCTACGATTGTTATTCACGTCGGCGCTAATGATGTTCGACTTCGCCAGTCGGAGATCACCAAAATTAACATTAAAGAGGTGTGTGAAAGCGCACGTATGATGTCAGACACTGTAATTTTTTCTGGACCCCTTCCTGCTCGTAGGAGTGATGAGATAATTAGCAGACTTTCATCACTCAATGGCTGGCTGTCTAAGTGGTGTCCACAGAATAATATGGGTTTCATAGACAATTGGAAAAGTTTTTGGGGCAGACCTGACCTGTTGAAAAGAGATGGTATTCATCCCTCCTGGGGTGGTGCCGCTCTTCTCTCTAGTAATATGGCACATAGTCTTAGAGCTCAACCTTGACTAACTGGGGCCCAGGTCAGGAAGCAGACAGACTGGCTAAACCGACCGTCTGCTAGCTGTCTCACGTCACAGAATTCAGATAAATCCCAACACATAGAGACTATTTCACCTAGATATTATCACATAGAGACTGTGTCTGTACCCCGAACTAATAAATACAGAAAACTTCCAAACCCATTTACGGGTGATAATTTAATTGATGTTCAACAAGTAGTAAACAGAGATTATAAAGATAAACAAATGATAAAGCTTGGGTTGCTGAATATTCGATCCCTTTCTTCAAAAGCACTTATAGTAAATGATATTATCACAGAAAATAATCTAGATGTGCTGTGTTTGACAGAAACCTGGCTAAAACCAGACGATTACATTACTTTAAATGAGTCTAGCCCTCAAGGTTACTATTATCGACACGAACCTCGTCAGAAAGGTAAAGGGGGAGGTGTTGCTGTAATCTATAGTAATATCTTCAGTATTACTCAAAAGTCTTTCAAATATATCTCGTTTGAAGTGATGGTGCTCTATGTAACGTTATATAATGTAAGTGACAAATCTCATTTGAAATTTGTGTTGGCTACTGTATACAGGCCACCAGGGCACCATATAGACTTTATCAAAGAATTTGCTGATTTTCTCTCGGAGTTAGTACTGGCTGTGGATAAAGTCCTTATTGTTGGTGATTTTAATATACATGTAGATAATGAAAAAGACGCTTTGGGATTGGCATTAACAGATATTTTAAGCTCTATTGGAGTTAGACAACACGTGTCAGGACCAACTCATTGTCGTAATCATACTCTAGATCTAATATTGTCACATGGAATCGATATTGATGCCGTTGAAATTCTGCAGCAGAGCGATGACGTCTCAGATCATTATCTAGTCTCATGCGTGCTACATTTAACCAAGGCTGCAAAACCGCCTGTCTGCCATAAATATGTTAGAACCATCACTTCCACCACTAAAAACTGCTTTATAAATAATCTTCCTGATCAGTTTCATCAACTTAGCAAACCAGACAGCTTAGAAGAACTCGATGTTGCAACAGAAACTATTGACGCTCTCTTTTCCAACACTCTAGACTCTGTTGCTCCTTTGCGCTTAAAAAAGATTAAGGATATTAGTCCAACGCCATGGTATAACGAGCACACTCGGGCCCTTAAGAGAGCAGCAAGAAAAATGGAGCGCAGCTGGAAGAATTCAAAACTAGAAGTTTTTCGGATTTCATGGAGAGAGAAAATGATGGAGTACAGAAAGGCCATAAAAACCGCTAGATCTGCTTATTTTTCAAATCTTTTAGAAGACAATAAACACAACCCTAAGTATTTATTTAATACAGTGGCTAAATTAACGAGAAATACAGCCTCAACTTCTGATGTTTCCAAACAGCACAGCAGTAATGACTTTATGAACTTCTTTACTTGCAAGATTGACAACATTAGAGAGAAAATTATAGCCATGCAACTGTCTACTACAGTATCACATCAGACAGTGGATTGTAGTATCCCTGAGGAAAAATTCCATTCATTCGCTGTTATAGGAAAGGAAGAATTGTCTAAACTTATTAAATCATCAAAATCAACAACATGTATGTTAGACCCTATACCGACTAAGCTATTGAAAGAGATGCTTCCAGAGGTCATAGATCCTCTTCTTAAGATCATTAATTCATCTTTATTACTAGGTTACGTACCGAAAAATTTTAAGCAGGCTATTATCAAACCTCTTATTAAAAAACCACAACTTGATCCTGGTGAATTAGTCAATTACAGACCGATTTCCAATCTACCTTTTCTGTCAAAAATACTAGAAAAGGCAGTATCATCTCAACTTAGTTCCTACTTGGAAAGAAATGGTATCTGTGAGGATTTCCAGTCAGGATTTAGACCGTACCATAGTACTGAGACTGCTCTCATTAGAGTTACAAATGATTTGCTCTTATCATCAGATCGTGGTTGTATCTCTCTATTAGTGTTACTAGACCTCAGTGCCGCTTTTGACACTATCGACCACAATATTCTTTTGAATAGACTAGAAAATTATGCTGGAATTAGTGGAAATGCATTGGCATGGTTCAAATCATACTTATCTGACCGTTATCAGTTTGTAGTAGTAAACGAAGAGATGTCATTTCGATCACAAGTTAAACATGGAGTACCACAAGGCTCAGTTCTAGGACCGTTGCTTTTCACTCTGTACATGCTACCCTTGGGAGATGTCATTAGGAAGCATGGCATTAGCTTTCACTGTTACGCTGATGATACTCAGCTCTATATTTCCTCGCGCCCTGACGAAACCGACCAATTCTCAAAATTAACAGAATGCGTAGCTGATATAAAAAATTGGATGACTAGTAATTTCCTACTACTAAATTCAGAAAAAACAGAGATTCTAATTATTGGACCAAAAACTTCTGCACGTAATAACCTAGAATACTGTCTAACACTTGATGGCTGCTCTGTTAAGTCGTCTTCGTCAGTTAGGAACCTGGGTGTGCTCTTTGATACCAATCTTTCATTTGAATGCCACATTTCTAGCATATGTAAAACCGCATTCTTCCATCTTAAAAATATATCTAAATTGCGACATATGCTCTCAATGACAAATGCGGAACAGCTAGTTCATGCGTTTATGACCTCGAGACTAGATTACTGTAATGCTCTACTGGGTGGTTGCCCTGCTCGCGTGATAAACAAATTACAGCTGGTCCAAAACGCAGCTGCTAGAGTCCTTACTAGAACCAGGAAGTATGAACATATTAGTCCGGTTCTGTCAAAACTGCACTGGCTCCCTATTAAACATCGTATAGATTTTAAAATCTTGCTAATTACTTACAAAGCACTAAATGGCTTAGCTCCCCAGTACCTGAGTGAGCTTTTAATGCATTATAGTCCTTCGCGTCTATTACGATCTCAGAATTCTGGCCAGTTGTTAATACCTAGAATATCAAAATCAACCGCGGGCGGTAGATCCTTTTCCTATTTGGCACCTAAACTCTGGAACAATCTTCCTAGCATTGTTCGGGAAGCAGACACACTTTGTCAGTTTAAATCTAGACTAAAAACGCATCTATTTAACCTGGCATACACATGACGCACTATAAACTCTTGTCCTCATATCCGTTAAAGGATTGTTAGGCTGCATAGATCAGGTCAGCCGGAACCGGGAACACTTCCTATAACACCAGATGTACTCGTTACATCGGAAGAAGAATGGCGTCTACGCTAA
The DNA here is from genome assembly GCA_038088235.1 of Zacco platypus. Taxonomy (NCBI): domain Eukaryota; kingdom Metazoa; phylum Chordata; class Actinopteri; order Cypriniformes; family Xenocyprididae; genus Zacco; species Zacco platypus. The sequence goes on along the minus strand of CM076083.1, from coordinate 33,173,372 downwards.
TTTTTTGTCTCTCTGCTTATCCCGAGGTTTACCAATTAACATGATTGGCTGGATCCGGGCTGTGTCCGGGTCGGACGGGGAACCTGTGCCTGTGTGCGGCAGCAGTGTGGCCCTGTGGTGTCGGCGGAGACCGTGTGAACGAGCTCATCCTTTGTGAAGACCTTACCGACTCATCAGCCAGCGGCACATATCCCAACAAACCGTCCCATATCGGCGTGATCAAAAAGATCTTAAATTAGATGGAACTAGATTAAATATTTTGACTGTTGCGATTCCAAATCAGTTTAATGACCTGTAACTCTGCCTGAGTATCGGACAAGTGTTCACTGTTGGCCAGAGGAGAACTGGCCCCCCAACTAAGCCTGGTTTCTCCCAAGGTTTTTTTCTCCATTTGTTGGAGTTTTGGTTCCTTGCCGCTGTTGCCTTTGGCTTGCTTAAGTTGGGGACACTTGCTTGATATTCAGCAGTGTTTTTGATATGCCTGCATTGGCGCCGTTGTATGCGAACTGATCTGAGCCGGACGATTACGTCACTGTTTTCTCCAGTGCTGCTATACCTAAATTACCTAGACTAATAACTATTGATCTTTGCAACGGAATGAATCAATAATATATAGAATAAGCTGCACAATGACACCATTTTCTTATTAATGTAAAGCTGCTTTGCCACAATTTGCATTGTAAAAAGCGCTATATAAATAAAGATGACTTGACTTGACTTGACTAGAGGGCACTTCACTTTGGACACTCACTCACACTCACATTCAGTCACACGGACTACATTTCCCATAAGCCCCTCACCCAGTCACTGATCACCCCGCCAGCTGTAGCACATTACCTTAGCACTAATTATAATCACACCACTATAAGAGCACTACTCACACACACACTCACGCAAAGTATTGTGTTACTCTACATACAAATTCTGAGCATTTATCCTGATTTTCCCTGTTCCCTGTTCCCTGTTCCCTGTTCGTTTGCTACCTGTCTTTGGATTTTCTGCCTGTTAACTGACCACAACTCTGATTATCCCCATATGCCTGTTTGCCCCTGTATTGACTATTGCCTGTCTGACTACGTCTTCCTTCAAGAAACTGCACTTGGATCTCTACCCGCTGACTCCTTCGTTACAGAATACTTCGCCACCCAAGATCCAGCAGCTTTGTCAGCAGTCTCAGTCAAGAAATGGATTACTTCGATCAGCTACTGCAGCTTCGTCAGGGAAACGCATCGATTGAGGATTATGTCTCCAAGTTCTGTGAGTTATCAAATCATGTCCCGTATGATGAGAAGGCTTTCAAGTGTTTTTTTCCATCATGGACTAAATGAATCTCTTAAGTCCTGGTTACCTGATGAGAACTTTGAGTGTGGCCTGATCGTATTTATGGACTATGCGCTGCTATTGTCTGGCTCATCATTCACTGTGGGAGGAGCAGAATCTGATCTGATAGAATCACCAGCCGAACCCGTTGTGGTAATCTCAAGCCCTGTCTTTCCTGAACATTTCTGTCCTGTGGCCTCCACCCCTGAACCCAGTCACAACATGGCGACCATAGTTGAATCCGATCACAAAATGGCGGATACCATACCTGAGCCCAGTCATAACATGGTGGCCGCAGCTGTTCGTCCAGAGTCAGAGCACGCCGCAGCTGTTCGTCCAGAGTCATAGCATGGTCATTCTAAAACAATGTGAGTCAACTCATCCCAGATCAACGTGAGTCAAGCCAACTCATCCCAGATCAACGTGAGTCAAGCCAAGTCATCGCAGATCAACGTGAGTCAAGCCAAGTCATCGCAGATCAACGTGAGTCAAGCCAAGTCATCGCAGATCAACGTGAGTCAAGCCAAGTCATCGCAGATCAACGTGAGTCAAGCCAAGTCATCGCAGATCAACGTGAGTCAAGCCAAGTCATCCTAGATCATTGTGAACAGAACAAAGGTACCATTGATCAACCCCAGTCACGACGAAAACGCAAACCACGGCGTAAAAAGGCCGCTTCAGCGCCCCGCGAACCTGCTCCAATGCCTCACAAACCCGTTCCAGTGCCCCATCAGCCTACTACTAAAGCCACACCAGCCCCGCAACACACGATTCAAGTAACGCCAGCCCAAGCCATACCTACTAAGCAGCCCATGGTTCAAGCCACGCCTGCCAAGCCGCCAACGGCTCAAGCCACGCCAGTCCAGCAACACACAGTTCAAGTCACGCCAGCCCAAGCCGCCAAAGGTTCAAGCCACGCCTGTCCAGCAGCCAAAGGTTCAAGCCACGCCTGTCCAGCAGCCAAAGGTTCAAGCCACACCTACCCAGCAGCCAAAGGTTCAAGCCATGCCTTCCCAGCAGCCAAAGGTTCAAGCCTGTCTAGCCTCAGGCTGCTCACGTCACGCCTGAGAGGGCGCTACCAAGTCGGTCCCTCAGTCTGCAGTTTGGTCTGAGTATACAACTGTAGAACCTCCGGAGGTGGCAGCAACTGCTGCAGAACCTCTAGAGGTGTCAGTTGCACCCAGCGAACTATCTATTATCCATGAACTGTCTGTCATCTATGAACTGTCTGACAACTATGAACTGTCTATCATCCATGAACTGTCTGTCATCTACGAACTGTCTATCATCCATGAACTGTCTGTCAACTACGAACTGTATATCATCCATGAACTGTCTGTCATCTACGAACTGTCTGTCACCCCTGAACTGTCTGTAGGCTCCACACTGTCCATCATCCCAGAACTCTCTGTTAGCCCCGAAACCGTCTGACGGTCTGGTCTACCTTGTTATGGTCCTAGGACTCGCTACTAAGCACCCTTTGCTTGAAATTACAGTCTCCCCTGAACATCCCTGGGGACCTCGAAATCCGTCCTGGTCATCTGCTCAGCCTGTTCTGCCCTGGACGTCCACACAGCCTATTCCACCCCGGCCGTCTGGTCGCCCTGCTCCCCCCTGGACACCAGAACACCTACACTCACCTCCACTTCATGGACCTGGTCACCCGTTCTACCCGTCAGCACAGCCTGTTCCGCCCTGGACGCCTGCACAGTCTCTCCTGCACCGGTCGTCAGCTCGCCCTGCTCCTTCCTGGACACCTGTGCACTTACACTCACCACATTCACCCCCACTCCATGGACCTGGCTCTCCATACCACCCCTTAGTTCACCTCTCTCCTAAATCCCCAGTTTTTGTTCTGAGTGTCTGGAATCCACTCCTTAGGAGGGGGGTTATGTTACGATTTCAGCTGAAGTGCCCGAGACAGCCACTAGAGGGCACTTCACTTTGGACACTCACTCACACTCACATTCAGTCACACGGACTACATTTCCCATAAGCCCCTCACCCAGTCACTGATCACCCCGCCAGCTGTAGCACATTACCTTAGCACTAATTATAATCACAACATTATAAGAGCACTACTCACACACACACTCACACCGCAAAGTATTGTGTTACTCTATGTACCAATTCTGAGCATTTATCCTGTGTTTGTTTTCCCGGTTTTGATTGTGCCTGTTCCCTGTTTCCTTGTTGTTCGCTACCTGTCTTTGGATTTGACTACGTCTTCCTTCAATAAACTGCGCTTGGATCTCTACCCGCTGACTCCTTTGTTACAAAAACACCGGAAACAAGTGATAAAAGCATTACTTATGCATGTTGTAATCTTTGAAGAAAAGAGAAATGTGCTTTTCTTAGCTTTTTGTTCAAAATGTTCAGTTTTTTTTATGAAGGAAAGAGTTAATGAGCTCATTGTTTCTGACTAAATGAATACATGATGTTAGCTAACTGCATGATCTGTTTTATCTTACAACTGTACATTCTGACATACAAACATAACTTTGACTCAGTGTGTAGAAACATGCATTTTCTATAAAACTGCTTTGAAATGATATGCTTTGTGAAAGCACTACGTAAATAAATATACATTTAAAAAATAAATAACTAAAAACTGATAATGCTGTAGTCTAAAGGTGAATACACTACATGATTTCTGTCCAGATATTTGCCCAAATTTCCAGTCTGGACAAGATCATCATCTGAGTTTCTCATTCATAAATAAAACTTCACTCAGTCATTCATGCAACACCACTTGAAACCCACATGAACACAGAAGTAAAGTGACTCTCCTTGACCAGGAATGAGGAAGCTGATTTACAGACACGCCTGTTTTCCACACGTCACTCAAACACAGAAGCAGGAAACTATTTCAACTGCTCAGTTCAGGGAAAAAGAAACTGAAGTATTGTTGAGCTGTTGAGTGTTTGTGTCTCTGTATTCATGCAGTAAAATGGCAGAAGCCAGGATTTCAGTGGATCAGAATGCGTTCACATGTCCAGTGTGTCTGGATCTCCTGAAGGATCCAGTGGCCATTCCCTGTGGACACAGTTACTGTAAGAGCTGTATTACAGACTGCTGGGATCAGGAGGATGAGAAGAGAGTCTACAGCTGCCCTCAGTGCAGACAGACCTTCAGTCCAAGACCTGCTTTAGGTAAAAATACCATGTTGGCTGAAGTGGTGGAGAAACTGAAGAAGACTAAACTTCCTGCTGACTGTTACGCTGGAGCTGGAGACGTGCAGTGTGACGTCTGTACTGGAAGAAAATACAAAGCCGTCAAGTCCTGTCTGGTGTGTCTGGAGTCTTACTGTCAAACTCATTTTGACCGTCATGAGGAATTTCACTCTCGTAAGCCACACAAAGTGATCGACGCCACTGGACGACTGCAGGACATGATCTGCCGTAAACATGATAAAGAGCTAGAAATGTACTGTATCCCTGATCAACAATGCATCTGTGTGTGGTGTAAGGAGTATGAACATAAAAACCACAACACTGTATCAACTGCAGCACAGAGGACAGAGAAACAGGTATGAATAGGGTTGGGTACCGAAACCCGGTGCCAATACGGCACCGGTACCTATAGAACCGGCATGTACCGGATCGAATCAGAATGCGAATGTCGGTGCCTCATTTCGGTGCCACTTAAATGCCTGAAGTGATAGAAATATTTGTCTCTGGTGCTATGACACGGACGTAAGAAGCATCAGATTCATCAACACGCCTGATCGCTAGTTAAATTTAAATACTGCGTTCATGGGGTGTCAGAATGCTCGGAAAAATTATTTCCTGAATGAGAAAACTCACGTGAACGTTGGAAAGCTTTGATGATACAAACCCAATACATCTTTGTAGTAATGTTACTGTCCATTTTGTTTTCACATTTCGAAGTAAAAATCCCAAATCGTCGGGAAGTGAGACCATCAGTGAAGCGCGTGAGCGCAGCAACTACACTTGCGCTGATTGCAGTGCAGCAGGTGCTCTACCGTTAGCTTAGCTAGCTAAATTAATCGCGCTTAAATTAAAATGCCTAAAACTAAACGCTCCAAAGTGTGGCTATATTTCACCAGAAAGGATTCCGACACCGCGACGTGCAGCAAATGTTTTACAACAGTTGTGTGTAAAGGGGGAAACACGTCAAACCTAATGAAACATTTGGGGGCACGTGGAATATGAGCGTGTTTGACAGCTCGCGGACATCAGCAGCACGATCAGTGTGGACGACCCCAGCCCCAGTAAGCGGGACAGTCTTCCCTTATTGTTTGCACTTTCAAACAGGCCTCATCGACACCATCTGAGAGAGTTTTCTCCTGTGCAGGACATGCAATAAGTCAGGAGAGGTGTCGTATTTTGCCAGAGAAGGCAAATATGGTCATATTTCTGCAAAAAAATTGCTGAAATTTGAAGCTGTTAAATTATTGTAGTTGAGCTAGTTGGCTTAGGTTTTACTGTTGTTGTGTTTTGTATTTACTTATATATTCATGTATACTTTAAACTTTTAATATGTTGTTCAATTTAAAGAACATTTTTTGTCCAGTAAAAGGTATTCTTGACTGAGTCATCCACCATCATTTTGTGGCTTTTTTAAAGTATCGGTTCAGGCACCGTTTTGGCACCGGTACCGTTTTAAAAGTATCGATTTGGCACCGGTATCGAAAAAAACCCAAACGATACCCAACCCTAGGTATGAACTGAGAGGGATTGCTCACAGAAATGAAAGTGAAGTCTTCATTTACTCACCGTCATGTCGTACCAAACCAGTTTGACTTTCTTTCTTCTGTGGAACGTAAAAGATGATGTTTTGAAGAATGTCTCGTCTACTTTAGTCTTTACATTGAAAGTCAATGGAGTACAAAAGTTTCAACGTTAGTGACGTTCACTTGTAAAGTACTTCAAATTAAAACTATATTTAAAAAGAAAAAAAACTTAGCTTGGAGATCATATAATATTAATGAAATGAAAGTCCATTTAAAGAGAGACACTTTCATGACTATATTTCACTTTATAAAGTACACTGTAATAATGTCAAATTTAAAGTTTTACTTTAAAGTACATTTTAATCATATTTAATATTTCAATTGAACTCTTTTTTTTACTGCTGTAAAGTTAAAATAGTTTAAATGCACTAAAGTGGAACTTATTTCACAGTATATATAGTTTACCTTGTTTGCTTGCTAAACTTGATTTATTTTTACACATATTTCAAGACAATAGAATTATGAAATTACATATGAAGATGTGACCAATGAGGTTTGATGTTATTGACACGTCACCATATTTTATTTGTCTCTGTAAACAGCCGAGACATTCTTCAAAATATCTTCTGTTGTGTTTCACAATAGAGTCATAAAGTCATACAGGTTTGGAACGACATGAGAGCGAGTAAATGATGACAGAATTAAAACTTTACGATGAAATATTCATATAAAACTTGTTACTGATGAAATATTGCTGATATTTCAGTTTATATTCATTCATAATCTCATTTCAGGAAACTGTGAATCTGTGGATTGAGTCTACAGTATAAACTTACCATGCTTGATCTTTAACCCTCCACCAGTTCTGGATTCATGTAGCTTTAATTTTTGTGTGATAGTAGTTTTATGTGTCATTTCTACCAGAAAGACTCGGGAGGTAAATTAACTTGCAATGAAATTTATTAACAATCAGCAAGCAAACATTGTAAGATAAAGTTCTTTGGCGTAGGCCCCGTCCGTAGCTTAGATCCTGAGGGTTGCGGACTCTGCATTTCCTGCCTGAAGATGAAGGCAGGGGCGTAGCCGACCCCCGGGAGGTATGGACAGGGACCATCCTGGTGGTGGTGGGGAGGATGGAGGTTCGCGTCAGCATCTGCGAACTCAGACAAGTGTGATGAGTACCGATCTTATATGCTACATGTGTTGGATAATGATTGGTTAGATCTAAATTAGAAGTGACGTAACATTTGAGTCTTCCTGACAGAACTTGCGCTAGAGCTTTCATTTCTACCAGAAAGACTCGGGAGGTAAATTAACTTGCAATGAAATTTATTAACAATCAGCAAGCAAACATTGTAAGATAAAGTTCTTTGGCGTAGGCCCCGTCCGTAGCTTAGATCCTGAGGGTTGCGGACTCTGCATTTCCTGCCTGAAGATGAAGGCAGGGGCGTAGCCGACCCCCAAAAATGGTGAAGGATAATTTATCCTGTGACGGAGCCTACCCCCCAAAGAACTGTGAGAGGAACGGAAATATGCCAGTTCTGATTCTTGTAGTTCCTAGGCAGAAAAATATAAATTGACTTAGAGACTTGTACTTACCAGTGGAGAAGCCGCTAACCGTGGCGCAAGAGGCAGGGAAGGATGAATACCACTGAGTGGTGAGAGAGAAAGCGAAGAAAAAGGAGAAAAGAGAAGAGGTAACACAGGTTGACACAGGCCACGTTAGGCCACGTTAGGCCACATAGATAACGCCTTGAACGGCGACACAGGCCACGTTAGGCCACATAGATAACGCCTTGAACGGCGACACAGGCCACGTTAGGCCACATAGATAACGCCTTGAACGGCGACACAGGTCACGTTAGGCCACATAGATAACGCCTTGAACGGCGACACAGGTCACGTTAGGCCACATAGATAACGCCTTGAACGGCGACACAGGCCACGTTAGGCCGCATAGACACAACACCCTTGAACGGCGACACAGGCCACGTTAGGCCGCATAGACACAACACCCTTGAACGGCGACACAGGCCACGTTAGGCCACATAGATAACGCCTTGAACGGCGACACAGGCCACGTTAGGCCACATAGACACAACACCCTTGAACGGCGACACAGGCCACGTTAGGCCGCATAGACACAACACCCTTGAACGGCGACACAGGCCACGTTAGGCCACATAGACGACTCCTTGAACGGCGACACAGGCCACGTTAGGCCGCATAGACACAACACCCTTGAACGGTGACACAGGCCACGTTAGGCCGCATAGACACAACACCCTTGAACGGTGACACAGGCCACGTTAGGCCGCATAGACACAACACCCTTGAACGGTGACACAGGCCACGTTAGGCCGCATAGACACAACACCCTTGAACGGTGACACAGGCCACGTTAGGCCACATAGACACAACGCCTTGAACGGCGACAAGTGACAATTTGATTATAAGTGAGTAAGATAGTAACACCACCACCAGTATTTGCATGAATTACCTTGATTGTAACTTGAGAGAGCTTGCTGAGCTTTTTGGAATCTGGTCTTATGTATGATTCGATAGCAGAGGAAGACAGTCTTCCCAGGGGCTTGATGGCTGATGTTGAAAATCCTCGGCTGCGGTGGTTGCTACCACAATTCTGAATGAAGGCCATTCCCCAGTAGAAGGGGAAAAGATTGAGGGATCCTGGAACAGAAGCTAATTGAGTCCTGAACAAAGCTTTACCAAACTGTTCTCCATTAGAGAGAAGTTGACAGTAGTTCTAAGTGAACTTAGATATTTAATCATGGAAGGAGGGACGGAATTTGTTATTAACTTAGAAAAGTTAAAGTGACACCAGACCTTTGGAGTCACACTGAGTGTTTAAGGAAAAGAATTAGGTGAACGCCCACGAGCAAGACTGATGTTTAAAATCTGTGGTAAATTCCAAGGACACGTGAAGCCGTAAGCATGGCCTCTAGCATTGTAGTGATACTTTGCAGAAGATGAATGATTGGCAGGCGTTAACAGAAGGTTTACAGGAGGATTTGGCTATACCTTTGGGTGGCCGCCGAATAGATGAAATGAAAGACTTTGGCTTTTAGGATTAAATACAATGCATAAAATATTTCCTGCTAGCAATCTATGGATGGGTGAAATATAAAGATTACGGTTATCATGATTAGAATGACAAGGAACAGTGGTCGTGATCGAGGTGGGAATACCGGAGTGAATAATACCGGAATAATCTGTGGTGTAAGCGTTGAGTGTGGAGGGAGCAAGCCTTTAGCTTAAATCGGCTAGGCATTTTATGTAATTCAACACGAGATCTGATCAGGGTGAAAGTTTTTTTTTTTTTTTTTTTTATATAAAATGTGTGTACTCATGTCTTTCCGTGTTTGACGACATTCCCTCCGATGTTCACTTGACGCCACAACGAACCGGCATGAAGAGATAATCGGTTCACGAGCCGCTGAAGGATCTGTCACGACAATTAAAGAGCCCCTCTGAGTATTTAGTGTTTAACAGCTAAGAATTACAGTATATTAAATATGAAAAAAGTTTCAGTGTCCTCTTGGCTCCACGATGCATTCTCGCCCCGTGAGAACATGATGTGTGGCGCGAGAGAGCGGGCCGTCAGGCATTGCGACAGTGGCGGGTCTTGCGAATTGCACGGGCTAAAATCTTTTGGCTACCAAAATGACGGACGGCAGTTCAGCGTCAGTGACAGACCAGACTATACTCGTGTTAAGAAGGGGAAGGAGGGGGCAGAGTGACTTGTTATTTTAAGGATACCGCGAACTCAGTAAAAACCCTGTATCGTTGGTTAAAGTCTGCCATCTTTGATAGTGTAGGGGATTTTACAGTTAAAGACCCAAAAGACCAGATATAATAAATGAAGACCCGGAGTCAGAGTTTAAAAAAATAATTTGAAGAAAATTTTAATAAAGAATAGTTTGCAGTTTCATCAGCAGAAGCAGCTTCAAGTCTCACAAGGAGTTCGTAGGCCGCTCTCTCTCTCTCCTTTCTCCTCACTCTCTCGTACATTCACATTTCCACAACAATTATACTCTAACAGAGTCTACTAACTACGTCATTACTAAGATACTGATTGGTTAAGAACACTAGACAAAACTGGTAATTTTCCACACATGGACAGATAGTCAGAAGCATATCTTCTTCCATTATGATGCTGACGATCAGACCCTGAACTTAGGCACAGAATGTCCTTCTAGGTCAGGCCTATAGGCGCCTTCAGGTCTCCAGTCCAGATGACAACAGTCCACCAGTACCCATAACAGACCTGTACAGAACACTTAGCGCACATACAAAGATACACATGATTCACAGTTTCTTCAAGGCTGAAGTTGGTCTGAGCTCTGCTCTGAACAGGAAACCTTTCCAAAACATACTGATAAGTTGTACTTTTCTCTCAGTCAGAGGTACAGACAATATACATCAGTATTTTCTAGTGTTTGAAAATGAAAAGGAAATTAAAGGCTTTAACATAAGTTAAAGTTACTCAATCTAAATAATTCAACATTTAGAAAGATAATTTCGTGATAAATCACTCAAAATATATATATATTGAAGCGGCAGTGGATTCCAGAATCCACCCCTTCAATAGGTACGACCTAACTCATCCCTCCAATCTAAAGCTTGACACAGAATGTCTCTGTAATGCTAAAGGATGACGAATTCGGCGAATGAGAGGTTCGTAGCTAACTGGGATCGTAAGTTGAGAAAAACTGCCTCGTCGTCGCGGTCAACCATAAGTCTGTCACTGTAAGCGATGGAAGCAGTAAAGTAGCCAGGTTAGCCCCTTTAACCCGAAATGTTCCGCCAGCGGGCAAATCATACCTTTAAAAATATTAATAATCAAATTTTCAAAACTCCGGCCTTCTTCATCACAAAATAGGTGTCATTGAAAGCTAGAGTGGGCATCATTATTTACGGCTGATTCTCATGATTAGAATTAGTCCAACATCGTCATAATCCAATGAAGCGATCACAATATGGATCGCGCAATTACAACACATAAACCCCCACGGCGCACAGCTGCTATAGCTAAAACTAAATGTAGCTATCAAGTGGCATTTCAGCATAAAACTTCATGAAACAGGCATAGATTGAGGAAAATAGCACATCATTACTTACAGTTGATGCTCCCGATTGAAATGACGCCAAGATCAACGGATTCCCACGTGTGGATCACGTGCTACTCCACGTGAAAGTGCAATTTTAAAAATACCCACTAGGGAGTGACGAGGGCTAAACAAAAAGGCCACCTTGATTCCAAATGCTCCAACTTTTGATACTTCATGGGATCACCACAAATTAGATATCCAGATGCAGGTATGAAATGAGAAGGTTTTTTTTTTGGTTTTTTTTTTTTTTTTTTTTAAGTTTCCTTCAAAACTATAGCAAGGAGAGTCAAAAGGTGGGTATCGTTTGAGAGTTATGAGTCTTTACTTTTGTGTGACACTCAGAAAAAGAACTCTGAAAATACCCTTAGGGTTTAAGGGGTTAATGGCCTTACCTAGGATAAAAGATCTGAGTTGGGGTGACATCATAACTGCAGCAGGTGGGACAAAACACCTACCGAACTCTTGAACTGATGCGGCAGTGGAGTGACTAAGATTTGACGTTGCAGTTGTAGCAGGACGTCTAGGAATGGCGTCTGGATTGTGTGATGAGAATTTAGAAGGGTAGATGAGGTCGAAGCCACACGCTGTTGATTGCTTGATCCGAGAGGAGTAGGGAAAATCTTTTTGTTTAATGCAATTTGGAAGAATGAATACTATAAATCCAACGGTGCGATCCTCGGAGCTGTGCGCGAACTAGCATGGCGGCGCGTGGAGCTTATCTAACGCGATCATTATGAGTGATTAAACAGCAAAACACGTCCACTTGCGCGTATTTGATGATCAGAATGACAGATATGTCCAGCTATAGACCTCAATTTGTTAATATTTAACGGAAAATGAATAATCAGATCATTATTCATACAGCTCTGTTGTGCTGCCGTTTGTCAAATAATGAGCACCGTAAAGCAATAAAGTAACACGTTCTGAAAGACGGTCGCTTTGAAAAAACTCGCGCTGAGCGTTCAGCCGGAATATTTTAAATTTACGTGCGAAAGGGTAGCTGGCTCTGAAAGGCATTGAACAACTTTGATGAGCTGTGAATTTACATCCTCCGGTTCAGATATCCATGCAGCAGCGGCACTGAACGCGTGTACTGCAAACACACGGAAGAGGAGATGCAGGACAATTTTTTCGTCAGAATCTGAATAATCGCAAACAGCGAGATTATTCAGGGACGAGGTTGAGTTTGCAACTGAATGCTAACAATTAGGTTTCGCGTCAGCATCTGCGAACTCAGACAAGTGTGATGAGTACCGATCTTATATGCTACATGTGTTGGATAATGATTGGTTAGATCTAAATTAGAAGTGACATAACATTTGAGTCTTCCTGACAGAACTTGCGCTAGAGCTTTCATTTCCTGTTATTGGTTCGTCCTCCAGAAACAGCTGAAGGAGACGCAGATGAAGCTCCGTCAGAGAATCCAGCAGAGACAGAAAGATCTTCAGCAGCTGAGAGAGGCTGTGGAGTCTCATAAGGTGAGTCTGGAGAAGAAGAGAAGTTTGACACGTCTCAGTTTGGACTCTGTCAGTCCCGCTGAAGCCACTGTGTGATTGTGATGTGTGTCCTAACAGCGCTCTGCACAGACAGCAGTGGAGGACAGCGAGAGGATCTTCACTGAGCTCATCCGCTCCATTGAGAGAAGCCGCTCTGAGGTCACACAGCTGATCAGAGATCAGGAAGAGGCTGCAGTGAGTCGAGCTGAAGGACGACTGGAGCGACTGGAGCAGGAGATCAATGATCTGAGGAGGAGAGACGCCGAGCTGGAGCAGCTTTCACACACACACCATCACATCCATTTCCTGCAGGTAACAGATCTAGAAGAACAGGATCAGAGTGAACTTGAGCAAGAGAAACATGTAAACAGCAGAATGAGCCGCTGACTGAGATGTTGTCAGGAATTCAGTCAGATTCAGTGTTGTGTTAGCAAATAATCATCTGATCATCTTCTGTTTAAAGAGACACACTTACAAAAGCCCTGGGAAATCTCACAGGAAACTTTTTTCTGAGCTTTTTTATGGAATAAATATTTAGATGGCAAACGCCATGAACTAATTTTTCCTTCTGATTTCTTGAAATCAGTGAACTTGATGGTGTTGATTTTCACCCAACTATATTTTATTTCTACTACAATATTTTCAGTAATTGTCACTAAATTGGGTCAGGTGATCTTCAAACCTGATAAAAGTGATTTTCATTTCCATAATTATTTGCCTGTAACACATTGATGAATTTGTCCATGAAGACTCCAAACAGTAAGTGAAGCTGTATATTAGCAACGCTTATTAAAACCAAACAAAACCTGACCTTGGGATCGAGTCTTAAGAGTCCTTGTGAAGTTTCAGTGCCACTAACAGTCAAAAGTTACAAATAATTGTCAATCTACTCGTAGACTTTGAACTGCTTTTCTTCAGCAAATCTTCTCAATCCTACAATGTGACTCTGTTGATCTGCTCGACCTGTTACACAGACATTTATGATCTTAGCAGATGTTTTATCATCCAAACCTTTTCCTAGAAAGTTCACACATAGTCCCTTGTGAAAAAGAAGTGTTTAATTGTTCTGAATGTGCTCTTAGTTAATAACTTCAAATCTTAAAAAGTATATTTTAAAAAACTGGACTTACAGATTGTAAGAGTGTCATGTTCGGTGTATCTGTTTCCCCAGTCCTGTCATCAGTCTCGTGTTCCTTGTTTTGAGTTCCAGTTCATCATTAGTTAATTCCTGTCAGCTGTCTGTCATTATCAGTTATCGTCTTCAACTGTGTTCCTGTCATTAGTCCTTGTATATATTCCCTGTGTTTCCCTCACTCCTGGTCCGTTCTCGTTAGTGTATTGACGTGTTTGCAGTTACTTGTATTCCTGGTTTTCTCATTAAAAGAGATTAATGTTCAATCCTAGTCTTCGTGCCTTCCTGATACTACACGTCACGTAACACAGATAATATAATATTCATGAAATAAAAGGCCACTTAAAAGAGAGACACTTTCATGTTTCTTAACACACTTAAGTAAACTTTTAAAAAGTGCACTTTGTAAAAATATCAAATGAAATGTTTTACTTTAAATTCATTCATTCATTCATTCATCTTCCACCGCTTATCCGGGGCCGGGTCGCGGGGGCAGCAGTCTGAGCAGAGACTCCCAGACTTCCCTCTCCCCAGACACTTCCTCCAGCTCTTCCGGGGGGACACCGAGGCGTTCCCAGGCCAGCCGAGAGACATAGTCTCTCCAGCGTGTCCTAGGTCTTCCCCGGGGCCTTCTCCCGGTGGGACATGCCCGGAACACCTCTCTAGGGAGGCGTCCAGGAGGCATCCGAAACAGATGCCCGAGCCACCTCAGCTGACTCCTCTCGATGTGAAGGAGCAACGGATCTACTTTGAGCTCCTCCCGAGTGACCGAGCTCCTCACCCTATCTCTAAGGGAGCGCCCTGCCACCCTGCGGAGAAAGCTCATTTCGGCCGCCTGTATCCGGGATCTCATTCTTTCGGTCATGACCCAAAGCTCATGACCATAGGTGAGAGTAGGAACGTAGATTGACCGGTAAATCGAGAGCTTCACCTTGCAGCTCAGCTCCTTCTTCACCACGACAGACCGGTACATCGACCGCATTACTGCAGAAGCTGCACCGATCCGTCTGTCAACCTCACGCTCCTTCCTTCCCTCACTCGTGAACAAAACCCCAAGATACTTGAACTCCTCCACTTGAGGCAGGAGCTCTCCACCAACCTGAAGAGGACAAGCCACCCTTTTCCGACTGAGAACCATGGTCTCAGACTTGGAGGTGCTGATCCTCATCCCAGCCGCCTCACACTCGGCTGCAAACCGTCCCAATGCACACTGGAGGTCCTGGCCCGATGGAGCCAACAGGACAACATCATCCGCAAAAAGCAGGGATGAGATCCTGTGGTCCCCAAACCAGACTCCCTCCGGCCCCTGACTGCGCCTAGAAATCCTGTCCATAAAGATTATGAACAGGACCGGTGATAAAGGGCAGCCCTGCCGGAGTCCAACATGCACTGGGAACAGGTCTGACTTACTGCCGGCAATGCGAACCAAGCTCCTGCTCCGGTCATACAGGGACCGGACAGCCCTTAGCAAAGGGCCCCGGACTCCATACTCCCGGAGCACCCCCCACAGGGTGCCACGAGGGACACGGTCGAATGCCTTCTCCAGATCCACAAAACACATGTGGACTGGTTGGGCAAACTCCCATAAACCCTTCAGCACCCTAGAGAGGGTATAGAGCTGGTCCAGTGTTCCACGACCGGGACGAAAACCGCATTGTTCCTCCTGAATCTGAGGTTCGACTATCAGCCTTATTCTCCTCTCCAGTAGCCTGGCATAGACTTTCCCGGGGAGGCTGAGGAGTGTGATCCCTCTGTAGTTGGAACACACCCTCCGGTCCCCCTTCTTAAAAAGAGGGACCACCACCCCGGTCTGCCAGTCCAGAGGCACTGTCCCCAACCGCCACGCGATGCTGCAGAGGCGTGTCAGCCAAGACAGCCCCACAACATCCAGAGACTTGAGGTACTCAGGGCGTATCTCATCCAACCCCGCTGCCTTGCCACCAAGGAGCTTTCCAACTACCTCAGTGACCTCAGCTTGGGTGATGGGTGAGCCCACCTCTGAGTCCTCGGCCTCTGCTTCCTCAGTGGAAGACGTGTCGGTGGGATTGAGGAGATCCCCAAAGTATTCCTTCCACCGCCCAACGATGTCCCCAGTTGAAGTCAGCAGATTCCCACCCCCACTGTAAACAGTGATGGCAGGGCACTGCTTCCCCCTCCTGAGGCGCCGGACGGTTTGCCAGAATTTCTTCGGGGCCGACCGATAATCCTTCTCCATGGTCTCACCGGACTCCTCCCAGACCCGAGTTTTTGCCTCCACAACTACCCGGGCTGCAGTCTGCTTGGCCAGCCGGTACCCGTTAGCTGCCTCAGGAGTCCCCCGAGCCAACCAGAATCGATAGGCCTCCTTCTTCAGCTTGACGGCATCCCTTACATCCGGTGTCCACCACCGGGTTCGGGGATTGCCGCCACGACAGGCACCGGAGACTTTACGGCCACAGCTCCGAGCGGCCGCGTCGACAATGGAGGTAGAGAACATGCTCCACTCAGACTCAATGTCTCCAGCCTCCCTCTGTATCTGGTTGAAGCTCTGCCGGAGGTGCGAGTTGAAGATCTTTCTGACAGGGGACTCTGCCAAACGTTCCCAGCAGACCCTCACAGTACGTTTGGGTCTGCCGAGTCTGTCCAGCTTCCTCCCCTGCCATCTGATCCAACTCACCACCAGGTGGTGATCAGTTGACAGCTCCGCCCCTCTCTTCACCCGAGTGTCCAAGACATACGGCTGGAGGTCAGATGAAACAACTACAAAGTCGATCATCGACCTCCGCCCTAGGGTGTCCTGGTGCCACGTGTAATGGTGGACACCCTTATGCTTGAACATGGTGTTCGTTATGGACAAACTGTGACTAGCACAGAAGTCCAATAACAGAACACCGCTCTGGTTCAGATCAGGGGGGCCGTTCCTCCCAATCACGCCCCTCCAGGTAGCACTGTCGTTGCCCACGTGAGCGTTGAAGTCCCCCAGTAGAACGACAGAGTCCCCGTTCGGGGCACTTTCCAGCACCCCTCCCAGAGACTCCAAGAAGGCCGGGTACTCTGCACTGTCATTCGGCCCGTAAGCACAAACAACAGTGAGAGCCCTATTCCCGACCCGAAGACGCAGTGAAGCGACCCTCTCGTTCACCGGGGTAAACTCCAACACATGGCGGCTGAGCTGGAGGGTTATGAGAAAGCCCACACCAGCCCGCCGTCTTCCACCGCAGGCAACTCCAGAGTAGCGGAGAGTCCAGTCTCTCTCAAGGAGTTGGGTTCCAGAGCCCAAGCTGTGCGTGGAGGTGAGCCCGACTATCTCTAGTCGGTATCTCTCGACCTCCCGCACAAGCTCAGGCTCCTTCCCCACCAGCGAGATGACGTTCCATGTTCCTAGAGCCAGATTCCGTGTCCGGGGATTGGGTTGCCGAGGCCCCTGCCTTCGGCCGCTGCCAAATCCACAATGCACCGGCCCCATATGGTTCCTCCCGCAGGTGGTGGGCCCACGGGAGGTCGGCCCCACGTCGCTCATTCGGGCTGAGCCCGGCCGGGCCCCGTGGGGAAAGACCCGGCCACCAGGCGCTCGCCTACGAGCCCCAACCCCAGGCCTGGCTCCAGGGTGGGGCCCCGGTTGCGCGACGTAACGGCCTTTGTTTTTTTTAAATCCATATGGGGTTTTGAACTGCTCTTTGTCTGGCCCATCACCTAGGACCTGTTTGCCTTGGGAAACCCTACCAGGGGCATATAGCCCCCGACAACATAGCTCCTAGGATCATTCGGGCACTCAAACCCCTCCACCACGATAAGGTGGCAGTTCACTGGAGGAGGTTTTACTTTAATTTACTTTAAAGCTCAACAAAAGATTATTAAAACAATGATTTAAAATGTACATGTTTTACTTTAAAGTACATTTTAAATCATTGTTTTAATAATCTTTTGTTGAGCTTTAAAGAAGTTCATTTACTTTGATGTGTTGACTAAAATACTAAAACATATAAAGAACGTGATTGTCATTTTAACTGTAGTGTGTTATAAATATTTCACTGATATTATTATGATCAATGATATTATTATTAATATATTTAAATGCATCACAAACAAGTTTCAGTAGAAATGACATTAAACTATATTTTAGTTTATCATAAAGGCTTGTCAGTTCATTCATCAGTAACTTTAATCATATTTTAGTGACATTAGAAATAATTATGAAATTACATTTAAAGATACTTAAATCCAACTTAAGTGGGTCAAACAATATTAGCTAACAGTATTTAATATAAATGTAAACTATAATACAATCAATAATTATGAATGTTAATTATTAACATGATATGAGAAGAATGAATGTGATTGTGTGAAAGTGCTGGATTGAGGAGAGTTACTGAAGATCAGTCGAGTCAACAAGAGCCGCACAGATCTGATAGTGCAGGTTATTGGCTGAAGTGTGATTTGTGTTTTCTGTAGAGTTTCCAGTCTCTCTCAGCACCTCCTGAATCTACAGACGAACCCGACGATCCCTTCAGTTCTCTCTCCTCTTTTGATGGCATGAGAGAATCTGTCCGTCAGCTGAGAGACAAACTGGAGGATTTCTGCAAACAGGAGATGGAGAAGATCAAGAAGATCAAGAAGATGGAGAAGATCAAGAAGATCTCTGACAGAGGTAAAGTCCTGCTCCTCGTTTATACAGACGTGTAGAAAGATCTGAAATGTGAACATACAACAGTTTCTGAAATGTTCTTGTGATATAATGTCCA
The DNA here is from genome assembly GCA_038088235.1 of Zacco platypus. Taxonomy (NCBI): domain Eukaryota; kingdom Metazoa; phylum Chordata; class Actinopteri; order Cypriniformes; family Xenocyprididae; genus Zacco; species Zacco platypus. The sequence goes on along the minus strand of CM076083.1, from coordinate 33,154,878 downwards.
TTTGCACAAAAAATGTTCTTAAATGTGTCCCACTTTATAAATCAGTTCATCTTAAATTCAAGTTCAATGTGAACAAACTCATCAAATCCACCTGCAGAACGGCCACAAAAATCCCTTGATGGTTCAGAAGTACAACATTCATCATCAAGAGCAAGAGTTTATTTGTATGTACATGACGCAGGATGAAATCCATGGAATTTAGGATCAAATCCGATTTGTGTTTTATAAACGAAGCCCCTGTAGATTCATCTGCTCTCAGAAATGATCCTCCATCATCTAATATCATAGAGCATCATATTAGAAATGACTAGAAATGAATGTATTTTATCTTGTCATTTCTCTTCACTCTGTTCATGTCTGTTTATTTCCACAGTCACTTTCACCAACATGAATCCCAAGACCAGGAACGACTTCCTACAGTGTAAGTCACTGAGAAAACAAGCAGAAAAATTCACTGAATGTGTTCATGTTCCTCCTGTAGAAGCTGAAAGAAATCATGATAAGAGTTTAATAATTGATCATGTAAATGATGATTTGTACAGGATATCTGGTCAGCTGTACTGAGACACTGATGAAACATTGAACATTGAACATGAAGAGTTCAGATGCATCAAAAGATCAGACAGATTCATAATTCCTGATTCTGATGTGTTTTCTGTCCATCAGATTCCCATCAGCTCAATCTGGATCTGAACACTGTGAATAAATACCTCAGTCTGTCTGAGAGGAACAGAGTGATTACATTCACTCACACAAAGCAGCCGTATCCTGATCATCCAGACAGATTTGATTGTCATCAGGTGTTGTGTAGAGAGAGTGTGTGTGGACGCTGTTACTGGGAGATTGAGTGGAGTGGAGATTATGTGTTTATATCAGTGTCATATAAGAGCATCAGCAGGAAGGGATTGGGTAATGAGTGTTGTTTTGGATATAATGATCAATCCTGGAGTTTGAACTGCTCTTCCTCCAGTTACTCATTCATACACAATAACAAAGAGACTGTTCTCCCTGCAGTGTCCATCAGCAGTCGTATAGGAGTGTTTGTGGATCACAGTGCAGGAACTCTGTCCTTCTACAGCGTCTCTGACACAATGAGCCTCATCCACACAGTCCAGACCACATTCACTCAGCCGCTCTATCCGGGGTTTTATGTTTATTCTGGATCAGTGAATGTTGATGTTTCAGAATAGATTTTAGAGAGATTTTACCCACAATACTTTGCACTGCTTTATAAATCATTGAGTGTGATGTTACAGTCTCTTATTTTCTCTTTGTTACATTAATACAGATGAACTTCTGCCACTGAAACAACAGAATAAATGTGTATTAAATCCTCATATAGACAGTGTGTGTGTCTGTCTGCTTTTCTCAAACTCTATTTGTGTTGATGGAAATCACATTCATTTATTTGTAGTGACACATTAATAAATTAATGAATAAATAAAGAAATAAATACTGTATCATTCCCGGCTGAACGGATGCAATTTACTCTCAGGAACTGATGTTTATAAAGGATTTAATTACCCAAAAAACACAGTGAAAGCTAGATAAAAACAAACAATCAATCAAGTCAAGTCATCTTTATTTATATAGCGCTTTTTACAATGCAAATTGTGGCAAAGCAGCTTTACATTAATAAGAAAATGGTGTCATTGTGCAGCTTATTCTTTATATTATTGATTCATTCCGTTGCAAATATCAGTAGTTATTAGTCTAGTTAATTTAGGTATAGCAGCACTGCAGAAAACAGTGACGTAGTCGTCCGGCTCAGCTCAGTTCGCATAAAACGGCGCCAATGCAGGCATATCAAAAACACTGCTGAATATCAACCAAGTGTCCCCAACTTAAGCAAGCCAAAGGCAGCAGCGGCAAGGAACCAAAACTCCAACAAATGGAGAAAAAAACCTTGGGAGAAACCAGGCTTAGTCGGTAATCAATCATTAGACATTTCCCTACAAAATGTATATAAACACACATGACAAACCTATAAACTGAATTACACATTTGCAATTAATTGGCCTTCACAAATAGTGTGATGATAAACCACATTTTAGGATACAAGATAATGTCATAACCTTGCCTCACTGTACTGTAGTGAGCCTGAATATGAATTATTTTAACACTGACAGTAACAGTTTTTAATGCAGATAAATCAGCTACAAAAATATACCATCTTCTTTAAAGTGCAACATGTATGGTCTATATGATCATTTTATTTACAACAATCTCCTTTAGGGGCCGTTCACACATCGAGTCTTTTGCGCACGCATATTCATTATTTCCTATGTAGGCGCGCGGCAAGCGCGCTCAAAAATGGAAGCAACGCGGTCGCGACGCGCATGCTCGTTTTTTCCAGGCGCGCCTGAAAACATGAAAACATCTCATCTTTTCAGAATGCCGCAAGTGCACCGCAGGTCATGTGACAAGAACCATCCAATCAACCCTTTCCCTTTCCCTAACCGCTTAATTACCTCAGACAAACGCAGAGTCGTTGTGCAGGAGAGATGGTTTCACGGCAGAAGCTGTTTGGTGATGCTTGGGACAATTTCTCTTAAAAGATTATCAAGCTGGTCCTTGTCAACTCTTAAATAGACTTTGAATCTCTCATCGTCCAGACGGAGCTCTTGGATAAGTTTGTGAAATCCTCCGTGGTGCACCCAAACACTGCGGGAGTTTGTTTCTTCTTCTCCATAAATAAATCTTGTACTAACGCTCGCAAAAGAAGGAGGAAGCGACGCGCTTTCCACTTGTTTTTAGGCGCGAAATGTGAACTAAATTAAACACCTGATAACAATGAATTTTGGTAAAACTGACGATCTCAATTTAGAGAAAAAAACACAAATAATATATAAAATTACTCTTGTGCAAACCACAAGAGACCATAACACTGTGTCCTGCTTATGACAATAACAATCACACACACTCCGCATTACATTAGCAAATGAAATAGTCATTTACACTGACATACTAAATCTGCATACTAACGACCCATCACTTCAAACTTTAGCAAACAACATCAAATTAAAATGGTACCTTGTGCCCTTTATCAGCCAGGAGCGAAGAGGTAGAGAGAAACCCTTTACAACAAATATTTTGTAGCATGAGTCCCCAAATCCGGCTGTCCACATTTGTTACATACTTGATGTTATATATTGTACGTTGATGTCTCTGTAACACATTTTCTAATTAAAAAACCACAGTGCCACTGCACTTGCTTTCCCAGACTTCTGTAAGCTTTGATTTTCCTGCTAAGATAAAAGCTCAGAGCAAGCATCCTGCAATAAAGCAATAAAACTCATCTGGAGAGAAGATTTCAAAGGAATAGGACAACACCCTGCCCTCACTCATCTATATGACGATTCAAGTCTCTGAAGTTCTCTAAGAATGCATATGTACTATGTATGATGTATCTTGTGATTCTATTACTTTTCCAATTTCATGTTTAGTATCATTTTAAATGTCTCAGTGGGATTGGTAAAATGGTCTCAGTTTCACAGCAGTCACTAGTATTATGAGAAAGTTTGAAAACTTAGGAGAATTCTTTTCTCTTTTCTGGGATGTGTCTCTTCAAGAAAACCTTCTCCTCTCCCCCGAAACCAGGTTTTGGGGCAATAAATATTAACAATCCTTTTGTTCTGGTCTGGGTATTTAGAGGAAAAGACACAGCAGCAAGAGGGGACATTCTGTAGCCAGAGACCCCCACATAGAGGTGATGAGTGTCTTTCACCAACATCTCTATGTGTATGCATAACTTTTAAATACTCTTAGAGAAATCTTTTGAGTAATTAATGTTATGTATTTATTATATTTGAATTGGTTTATAATTGTGTAATTATGTAATTGGCATTGATACATTTTTACCTGATAAATAAATAAATTGTTACATCTTGATTTAATTTGAATTCGTCTGAAATCATTATCAACGGGAGATCACGAGGAAAACTTAAACTAAATCTTAAAAATTTATGCGAACTTCACGCGGGCGCTGAAAAGACATACATGCATTATACCTTCGTCCAGGCCGTCAGATTCCGCCATTGGGCTGATGGGTGGTCCTTACACTTCAAAATAAAAGCATGCGTAGTAAAGAAACATAAACACTCTTGTAAAACAAATAATAATGTCCACATTAAGTGAGCAGCGAGAATAATTAGTCAACCAAAACATAAACGAATAAAGAGTTCTTTAGTAACATTTGGCTTAAATATAATAATAAAATCCTTTCTCAAGTATTCCATGGCAACAGCGCCCTCTATGGCTGGAGATAAAGGTGTCGGACCACTTCAGTGATTGGGGGATTAACCAGCAGCAGTTTAAATCTTCATATTTTGCCTTTTTGCCATGTATTAGGATATGAAATATGCTGCCAGGAAGCAAAATTGGGGGAAAAAAGCTGATGAGATTTGAGCTCAGGTTTTTACGCACATTAGCATCAAATGTATGCACACAGTCCACTAGGCTATCGGTAGGGGTGAATACCAGTCAGTTTGATAAGTATTAAAAACTCATTTTACACAAAACATGAGGGGGAACATTTACATTTACATTTACATTTTATCCAAAGCGACTTACAAGTGAGGAAAACAAACAAGCGATTCTTCATGAACTGGCAAATAACACAGGAAGTGCTCACAATACAAGTTTCATACATTGCTCAGTACCATAAGCTAGAGTAGGAAGGGAAAGGGAAGGAAAGGGTTGTTTTTTTTTTTTGTTTGTTTTTTTTTTTATGAGGGGATTAAGTGTTCACGGAAGAGATGAGTTTTCAGCTGTCTTTTGAATATTGCCAGGGATTCTGCATTCCTGATGAAAGTAGGGAGATCATTCCACCAGCAGGGAGCAGTGAAGGAGAATGTTCTGGAGAGTGATTTTGTGCCTCTCTGTGATGGTACCACAAGCCTTCGTTCCTTTAGTGATCGCAGGCTTCTGGTGGGGACGTAGCGTTGTAGCAGTGTGTGGAGGTAGGAGGGTGCAGAGCCTGTGGTGGACCTGTAAGCAAGCATCAGTGCCTTGAACTTGATGCGAGCAGCAAGGGGTAGCCAGTGCAAAGAGATGAAGAGGGGCGTGACGTGGGCTCTCTTAGGCTCATTGCAGACAAGACGTGCAGCAGCGTTCTGGATCATTTGAAGAGGTTTGATTGCACTTGACGGCAGACCAGCCAGAAGAGCATTGCAGTAATCAAGCCTTGAAATGACCAGGGCCTGGACAAGCAGTTGTGTTGCATGCTCAGTCAGGAAGGGACGGATTTTCCTGATGTTGCGAAGTGCAAATCTGCATGACCGCGCTGTCTTTGAGATGTGGTCTCTGAAGGTCAGTTGGTCATCGAAGATAACTCCAAGATTTCTGGCCGACTTTGATGGGGTAATGGTGGTTGTACCAAACTGTATGTTGATGTCGTGTTGTAGAGTAGGAGTGGCAGGGAAGACTAAAAGCTCAGTCTTTGCCAGGTTGAGCTGCAGGTGGTGTTCTTCCATCCACGTCGAGATGTCCGCCAGACAGCTTGAGATCCATGCAGTTACTGTGGAATCATCTGGTTGGAAGGACAGGTAGAGTTGTGTGTCATCAGCATAGCAGTGGTAGGAGAAACCATGTGCCTGTATGATGGGACCCAGTGATGTAGTATAAATGGAGAATAGGAGGGGACCAAGAACTGAACCCTGAGGATCCCCAGTGATCAGTTCATGAGGTTTGGATACCTCACCTCCCCAGGCAACTCTGAAAGACCTACCTGTGAGATAGGACTCAAACCACTGAAGTGCAGTACCTGAGATGCCCAGTGACGAGAGGGTGGACAGAAGAATTTGATGGTTTACGGTGTCGAACGCAGCAGATAGATCCAGTAGAATGAGAACAGATGATTTGGAACCAGCCTTTGCAATCCGCAGGGATTCCGTGACAGACAGTAGCGCAGTCTCGGTGGAATGGCCGCTCTTGAAACCAGATTGGTTGACGTACAGATGGTTGTTCTGTGTGAGGAAGGATGACACCTGGTTGAACACAACTTGTTCAAGTGTTTTCGATATGAATGGTAGGAGAGAGACAGGTCTGTAGTTGTCTACGAGTGATGTGTTTAACGTGGGTTTTTTAAGCAGTGGGGTTACTCGAGCCTGCTTGAATGTGGTAGGGAAAGTGCCTGTGTGGAGAGACGAGTTAATAATGTGTGTAAATGCTGGTAAAAGAGTGGGAGAGATGGCTTGTAGAAGGTGTGAGGGGATGGGGTCTAGAGGGCAGGTGGTGGGATGGGTGGAGAGGAGAAGTTTTGATACTTCTGCCTCCTTGAGAAGGGAAAAGGGAAGACGATTAGTGGATGAGGAGGGGCTGAGTTCCTGTGTGGGTGGTGCAGAGAACTGGCTACTGATGGAAGATGTATTGTCGGTGAAGAAATTGGCAAATTGATCAGCAGTTAAAGATGTGGTGGGAGGTGGTGGAGGGGGAGAGAGGAGTGCGTTGAATGTCTTGAAGAGTGAGCGTGTGTTTGTAGCGCTGTTGATCTTGTCGTGGAAGTAAGAGGACTTAGCTGCATGGACTCCACCAGAAAAAGATGATAGCAGATCTTGGTACGAACCTAGGTCAGATGGGTCTTGTGATTTGCGCCATCTCCTTACTGCTGCCCTGAGTTTGGTCCGGTCTTCATGAAGCGCATCGGATATCCAGGGGTTAGAAGGAGTTGCTTGTGCTGGTCTGGATGACAGAGGACAGATACTGTCTAGGGAAGAAGATAAGGTGGAGCATAAAGTGTGTGTTGCAGTATTTACATCCAAAGATGAAAATTGTGTGAAGGAAGGAAACATGTGAAGTGGTTGGTGGTGCACAAATTAGTTGCAGATTGAAAGTGATGAAGAAATGGTCAGAGACATGCAGAGGTGTGACCAGAATGTTGTCAGTGATACAGTTACGTGTGTAGATCAGGTCCAATTGGTTGCCAGATTTGTGGGTGCTTGGGGTGATGAGTCGGTTGAAATCAAATGAGGCTAGGAGAGAGAGGAAGTCAGAAGCATAAGGTTTATCAAGGTGAATGTTGAAATCGCCCAGTAGTACAAGTGGACTGCCATCATCTGGGAATGAGGACAGCAGCATGTCCAATTCCTCGACAAAGGTACCTTTGAATTGACCTGGGGGGCGATAGATGAGTACAAGATGAATTTTGACAGGGTATGTAATTGTGATGACATGAGATTCAAACGAATAGTTGTTGTATAGAGCAGGGCGAGTTAAGTATTTCCAATTGTTAGAAATGAGGAAACCTGTGCCCCCTCCTCTTCCTGACTGTCGAGGGGTATGAGTAAAAGTGAAGTTGTTAGAAAGAGCAGTGGGGGTTGAGGAGTCCTCTGGACGAATCCATGTCTCAGTCAAGCCTAAGATATTGAGAGTAGAGTTAGTGGCAAAGGCTGGAATGAAGTCAGCTTTGTTAACAGCTGACTGACAATTCCATAGGCCTACAGAAACAGATAGAGGTTTGTTAGAAGAGGAGTAAATAGGACGCAGGTTAGTAGTGTTGCGCTGCCTTCTACGGGTGATAGTGGAGCGTATGCGAGTGACAACAGGAATATATTGAAAGCACATGTTGAGTATGGGAGCAAAGAAAAAGGGGGAAGGGGGATACTTAAGTGTCCTGTCGGTGTCCTTGCTCGGTGAAGTCGCGCAGGTAGAGTCGCAGGTCTTTACCTGAGTCGGTCTTCACACGAGGAGGCTGAATGCTTCCACTGACGCTTCCGTGACAGCGCGGACACACTAAATAAATAGCTTTCTTACTAACGTATGAGTGAAAACAGCTGTGTCCGCCCTAACAATTAGCTCAGCAAAAGAGTTTCGCCGTGAATGGGCCAAATCGAAACTACTGCAGGAAGCGCACGTACAACACTTAAGTGCACAGCCCAGCAATGCCAAAACTAACAACCGCTACAGTTCTTCTAAATGGCAGCAAATACAATTACAGACAGATACAAATCAAAAGCGCAAACATACAAATAAGCAAAGAATCGAAACGAATCCTTCCTAGCAGCAAATAATAACTTAGCAATAGAGCAGAACCGGGTATTAAGTAAACACTCACGCGCTCTCACCGTCTTCAGTGATCTCACACTTGTCCTGAAATACGGCTGTCGAAATCCGTTCCCCACCCCAGGTATAATGAGAGTTAATATACAGTGACTTAAAAAAAACTGAATCTCTCCTGAGTGTGGATGGAGTTTAACCAGAATCAGTTTAAATCTTTATATTTTGCCTTTTTGCCATGTATTACGATATGAAATATGCTGCCAGGAAGCAAAATTGGGAAAAAAAGCTGAAGAGATTTGAACTCAGATTTTTATGCACAATAGCACCAATTGTACGTGTTGCGTCACTGTCCCTGATGCTTTCTTTGTTGGGTATCTGACTTCTTGTCTTTCTCTGTTTTCCAGGTTTCAGCGATCGAGGTGTCATTGTGGGAGCTTCCACAGGTAGGTCATTGACCAGCAGTAGTAGGTTCCGGTGCAGCACCCTGGTTTTATTACTGTCTCCATTTTCAGGATAAACTACATAGACTGGGTTATCAGAGACTTGATCCTTCACCACGTAGACCACCTTTTCCCAGTAGGCTCGTAACTTCCCTGGACCAGTACCACCCCTCTGGCTTTTCGGTCGTATTGAGCCTTCCCTCTCGCACTTGATTGACGACTGTTTCCTTCACCGATCTTGTATGCCTCTGCCATTTGTGCCGCCCACTGATTTGCATACCCCTTTGGCGTGACTTCATCCGTTGGCTCCACCAGGCCGAAGATCAGGTCAACTGGAAGGTGAGGATGCCGCCCGTACAACAGTTTAAAGGGAGAGTACCCAGTAGACTCGTGCCGTGTGCAGTTGTAGGCATGCACGATTTGAGGTAAGTGCTCTTTCCACCTTTCTTTTTCTTTTTCTGCCAGTGTCCTCAACATTTGTAGTAAAGTCCGATTGAACCTCTCCACTGGGTTTCCTTGGGGATGGTATGGTGACGTTCGAGAGTGGCCAATTCCAGCAAACTGTTGGAGAGTGCGAAACAGTTCATTCTCAAACTCACGGCCCTGGTCGTGATGTAACTTGGCCGGATATCCAAAGCACGGAATGTAATCTTGGAACAAGCGTTCAGCTGCAGTCCGCCCTGACTTGTTCTTAGTTGGCTAAGCTTGGGCAAACCTTGTGAAATGGTCCATGACGACTAGGATGTATTCATATCCTCCACGGCTCGGCTCAAGGTGCAGGTAGTCAATGCAGACCAGTTCCATAGGTGAGTGTGTTGTGATGCTACCCATGGGCGCTCGAACATGTACAGACGGTTTCCTTTGTTTTATGCACGGGCACTTTCTGGTCACATATTCTTCCACTTCAACTTTCATGTATGGCCAGTAGAACCGTTCTCTCGCCAGGCTCAGCACTCACTCTGTACCCACATGTCCCATCTTGTCATGGAGGTGCTCGAGTGCCAGCTTTTTGTACTTGCTCGGTAAGACAAGCTGTTTTCTGTCCCTTGTTCTTCGATATAGGAGTCCCCCCTCAAGATGTAGTTTGTTCCACTCATACAACAGCTTTCTGCTGGTTCCTGTCTCGTCTGTGAAAGTGATACCATCCTCCTTCCATTGTCTCACTTGAGAGATTACAGAATCCTCTGTCTGGGCTTGAATCAGTTCATCTTGTCCTATCGTTGGCAACCAGGTGGTAGGCTGATGTGGTTCATCCTCCCCAGTAGACATATACAGGGCAGCGACCCAGGCCACGTCCCTTATCTTTGATGCATGACTGCCCTCCCACGCTGCTTGTATTGCCCCCGCGGGTAACTCTTCCATGCACTCTGATGCGTATACTTCAATGTCCAGAGGAAGATGAGAGTATCCGCATCGATGTTGACTTTCCCTGGCCGGTACTTCACGTCGAAACGGAAGTCAGACAGCTCCCCGACCCACCGATGGCCTACTGCGTTGAGTTTCGCTGTGCTCATCACGTATGTCAGAGGGTTGTTGTCGGTGTATATGGGGTTTCATGTATTATAGGGATGGTTTTCTTGTTCAGGAGACGGTAATCAACACAAAGCCTCATCTTGCCATCTTTCTTACGGACACAGACTACAGGAGCTGCGTATGGCGACTTTGATTTAACGACCCATCCTTTTGCTATGAGATCTTGTATGTAGCTCTTCACCTCGTCAACCAAGGGTTTTGGGATTGAGGAATATGCCCTCTGGACTGGAATGTCATCCTTAAGTGTGATGGACATCTGCAAGCTGGGAATGCATGCAATGTCATTGTTGTCCCTGCTAAAAGCACCAGACTCCTCATACAGCATTCTTTGAACTACCTCTTGTTGGCCTTCTTCAAAATGGTCCAGGTTGACAGGTGGGTGCCACAGGTGGGTGTTTTTGCCTCATCTTCTCGAGTGGTCGCAGTTTGGATCGTTGCAGTCTGCCTCGGCTCACTTGTTTTTCCAGGCTCTACTAATATCGTCTCAATCCTTTGCAGAGTCCCAACCTCTGTGCCACGGGGCAGGGTCACATCAACCGCTGTGTTATTTCCAATAGGTATGGAAACAAAAGGGTCACTTTGGGGTTGTATTTCTAAAAGTCCCTCCCCAATGTCCAATGATCTTAAATGATCACTGTTTTCATGAGGCTCAAACAAGACCACAGAATCAGACTGTGTCATCTTTAATGGGATTCTGCACTGCACCCAGGCCACCTGTCCTGCCCGGATAACTGCCCCTCTTGGACCAACTTTCAAGTGTCCGTCTCCATCTTCATCTTCAGCAGTTTGGATCACCTTGACTAAAGTTTTTGCCTTTTCATGAGGGATATCAATGGCTCCAGCCAGTAGTGAGGTAAGTGTTGGCATCAGTTGCTCAGACTGCTCCTGAATTAGTTCTTCAATTAAGTTGAAGCCCAGTAGTGGTCTCTCAATGGGCATTTTACTCACCAGGAATGGGACATTAATAGATAAACTTGGGTCCTCATTTCCTAGCAAGTTGACTGTGATGACTGCCCAACCGTCAAATGGGATAACGTCTCCATTTACAGCGTATCTTGACATCCGAGAAGCTCCTGAAGTGGCCTCACCTCAACACTTGGGAGGTACTTCTCTTTCCACACACGGTCCACCATGCTGACTTGGGCGCCGGTGTCAAGTAGTGCTCTTACTGTCAGGCCATTCAAGTTGCACTGGGTCAGTGCCTTGCTTCCGATCAGTTTGATTATGTTGTCATTTTTTGTCTTACTGGAACCTAGAATGTTTGCTCCTTGACTCATGGACCTCATTTCATTTATCGATTTGTTTGTTTGTCTCCGATACAGGCGTTCTTGTCCTAACACTTCACCACTAGGCCTGGCCGGCTTCGGGGGAGTAATGTCTAACTGAGGCATTTGCTGTGCGGTCACTGGTCACCCCTTTGCAGTGGCCGGCTCCCGTTTCTCTGCCGCTGAGGTCGTCGTAGGCACCCCACTGCCGGTGTCTATCCTCTCCACAGATAAAATAGTGTGCACAGTCCTGTCGTCCTTCGTCTGCACATCGCGGGCAGCATCGCAAGCAGCTCACCTGCTTTGACTGGCAGAGCATTGGCAGCCCCCTTCAATTCGTGTTGGCATGGAATGTTGCATAACCATGCTGGTTAGAGCATCAATCCTGGCAGTAAGATGTTTAATCGGATCATCCTGAACTTTTTGTACAGTAGAACTCTTTATAGCTTTCACATTCCTGTCTGTTTCACCGCTAACTTGGGCACTATTAGCCATGGATGGTTTTGTTCTGGCTGGTGGGCCCAGTCGCCGCAGCCTCTCATTCTCATCACTTGTGACCTTCATAACGTGTCTGAGGATAGCATCGTCAGTTACATCACTATTGGTTAACAAGGGTTTCAGCTCACTACGAATATCTTTACACCGGTGGCTTAGTCCCTGATAGACCGTGTGTAAGAACACATCCTGTACTGTAGCTGCACTATACTTCCTGTCTGAGTCAGCCTGTTTTGCAGCAAAGAGTATCTTTTGTTTCAACCCCATGACTCTGTATAGGAACTGTTGAGGGGTTTCGTGTTCACTCTGCTTGGTGCACATCAGCTCTTGGAACAGCTCTGTGCTATTTCGGTCCCCCAGGTGTGATTGTAAGAACCCTTTTAGCTCAGCTACAGTCATGTCATCTTTGTTCATTAGCATGTCTTTAAAAATGCCTGGCTTGATAATACGTAGCACACCCCTGACAACATCGGCATTGCTGAAGTTCTCTTTTAGGCCGCTGTCTATTTGCCTGCACACATTGTTGAACGTGATGTCAGACGAGTGATCTCCAATCTGGCCGCCATGTATCTTAAACTCACGGGGCTGGATATACTGAAACCCCCCCATAGGGAATGCAAAGTCATTAGCTACACGTTTGGGCTGCTCAGTCTTACTCGCATGTGCTGCAGTGGCGCCCCCCTGTGCTGAAGTGTGAGTTAAGTTAGAGCTCTGGGTCGGTGCCATGTACTGCTGTATTTTCCTGCCAATTTCTTCTTATGCTACAAGCATTTTCTGTATGTCTGTGTTTGTTTCAGTTATGGCCCCCTGAACATCTCCTAAATCAGGTGCAATATGTGGTGGTGTCTGATAAGTGTCATCAGTGGTGGGTGGGTGTAACACATGTGTAGGGTGAGTGTTTGTATCAACATCAGATGTATTTATGCAAATCTGTTTTGCTGTTTTTACCATCTCTTGCAATGACAACAGTTCACTCATACCTTGGTCCTCAGTCTCTAGCAAAAGTTCACTGGACATGAAAGCGTTGATATGGTCAAAACAAACCCCACTGTCCTCCAGATCCAGTTCACTGGCGCCATGTTTAGTCGTTGACCCAATAACCTTGGTGATGCGGAACAGTTCGTCAGCAGGTAAGGAAATTAACTCTCGTTTGATGTCCCACACCAGCTGTTTCCTTGCACGATCCGCCATTATGTCACCCTTCGTCGTCCCTTCTGCGGTAGCCCTGACTCCAGGATAAAGACAGCGCTCACAGATTTCCTGGCACACGCCCTCTTGTCTCGTTGCTCCTTGGATGTAGCAGCCGCCGGCCTCTAGCCCCAACGCCGCCTAGTCCCTTGGATTCTGTAATCTTTGGATCCGCCTCCTAGCGTCACACAGAGTGGATCCCGGACGAGCCCCCAAGAATCTGTTGCAGGCCCCGCCTCCAGAGACCCGTCAGACAGATTACTGTGAAAACTGTGAAAACAGGATAAAATGAAAAGACTGAGAGTCGCGTCTGCTCTTTCACAGCTCCCTGTTGTTATGAGGGAGTATGCGCAGTTCACCAGTCCATTCGCAACTCCCGGGCCAGAATATCAAAATAAGAGTCCTTTTTTTCTCTGTCCATACAAACCAATATAAATTTAATTTGCACACTGCATAAAAAATAATGTAATATAATAATTGAACTTATAACATTTTCAGACTTCAGAGAAAATAAAAAAACAATTGTGTACACACTTTGTGTGGGTCACATATGCGTACAGTCCACTAGGCTATCGGTACGGGTAAATATTAGCCAGTTTGATAAGTCTTAGAACCTCATTTTGCACAAAACATGAGGGGGAACGGAATTCGACAGCAAAAATACAGCTGTCAAAATCCGTTCCCCCACCCCAGGTATAATGAGACATGTTGATACAGTGGCTTAAAAACACTGAATCTATCCTGAGTGTGGATGGAGTTTAATGGTCATTTACAAATACTATCAAAATGACCTTTCAGTTCAGAGAGCACTGTGGTAACGATCACAGAGAAAAGATGCAAGAAGAGGGACAGTTGAGAAAAATGGGATCAAGACCACTAAATCAAAACTGACACCTGAAGATTTAGATAGTCTCATATATAAAGAGATGAAAAAAGCTCTTGTTACTCTCCCAATGGTGCAGGTTTCTGGGCCAGATGCTCCAGTCCTTGTGTTTCGATTATGATCAGAAAAGGACCTGAAGAAGACTTTGACACACCTAGGACTCCAACGATGAACGACAGCAGAGGATATCATTTCTGAAGAGTAAGACATTATTCTTGTTTACATTATTTAACATGGTTTATGTGATTATCTATAAACTTTAGGCTATATTTCACCTAGCTGTGACGCTGTTATTGGTTGTGTGTACTTGAATCAATACAATTAATCAAATTTTTTCACAAGGGACTGTGTGACATTTATGCATGTTTTTTTAAAAAAAAATAGTCAGCAGTTTACAGTATGAACTGTGTAAACTGTGGTAAGTAGCTGGTGTACCATTTCAAAGAGCATAACAAACTATCTAAAACTACCCTCATGAAATATTACGAAAACATTTTCCATTAGAAAGTCGTTTCACATACTTGTAATAGATCCTGAAGGTGACCATTTGAGGTTTTTTGATAACTTTATGTTTGTGTCTCCATGTTTTATTTGTTCTCTGTAAACAGCCGAGAAATTCTTCAAAATATCTTCTGTTGTGTTCAAATCTCACAGGAAACTTTTTTTGAGCTTCTTTCTGGAATAAATATTTAGATGGCAAACGTCATGAACTATTTTTTCGTCTGATTTCTTGAAATCAGTGAAAATGATGGTGTTGTAAGTGCGGCTGTAGATAAAATCAGCAAACTCCAGTCTCTGGAAAACGGGTCCGTCGAAATAATGCAGGCATACACGTAATCTGGAAACTTTTACTGACTTTTATTCGTCAGAGCTCAGAAATGATTTGAAAGGAACTCACAGCTCACAACACATATATTTGCTAGTTCGACACAATTCCCACACGACAACCACTGCACATGCCATCGTGCCAACCTGTCCATTATGTCACATAATTAAACCAGATTATCCCAATTGTATAACAATTTACTCATAATACCCAATAATAAAATAGATCTCACAGTATCAGTTTCCACCCAACTAGAATTTTTAATGAAATATATTATTTGTACTACAATATTTTCAGTAATTGTCACTAAATTGGGTCAGGTGATCTTCAAACCTGATAAAAGTGATTTTCATTTCCATAATTATTTGCCTGTAACACATTGATGAATTTGTCCATGAAGACTCCAAACAGGAAGTGAAGCTGTATATTAGCAACGCTTATTAAAACCAAACAAAACCTAACCTTGGGATCGAGTCTTAAGGGTCCTTGTGAAGTTTCAGTGCCACTAACAGTCAAAAGTTACAAATAATTGTCAATCTACTCGTAGACTTTGAACTGCTTTTCTTCAGCAAATCTTCTCAATCCTACAATGTGACTCTGTTGATCTGCTCGACCTGTTACACAGACATTTATGATCTTAGCAGATGTTTTATCATCCAAACCTTTTCCTAGAAAGTTCACACATAGTCCCTTGTGAAAAAGAAGTGTTTAATTGTTCTGAATGTGCTCTTAGTTAATAACTTCAAATCTTAAAAAGTATATTTAAAAACACTGGACTTGCAGATAATATAATATTCATGAAATAAAAGGCCCCTTAAAATGAATGTGATAGTGTGAAAGTGCTGGATTGAGGAGAGTTACTGAAGATCAGTCGAGTCAACAAGAGCCGCACAGATCTGATAGTGCAGGTTATTGGCTGAAGTGTGATTTGTGTTTTCTGTAGAGTTTCCAGTCTCTCTCAGCACCTCCTGAATCTACAGACGAACCCGACGATCCCTTCAGTTCTCTCTCCTCTTTTGATGGCATGAGACAATCTGTCCGTCAGCTGAGAGACAAACTGGAGGATTTCTGCAAACAGGAGATTGAGAAGATCAAGAAGATCTCTGACGGAGGTAAAGTCCTGCTCCTCGTTTATACAGACGTGTAGAAAGATCCGAAATGTGAACGTACAACAGTTTCTGAAATGTTCCTGTGATAAAATGTTAATTTTCACAAAACATGTTCTTAAATGCGTCCCACTTTATAAATCAGTTCATCTTAAATTCAAGTTCAATGTGAACAAACTCATCAAATCCACCTGCAGAACGGCCACAAAAATCCCTTGATGGTTCAGAAGTACAACATTCATCATCAAGAGCAAGAGTTTATTTGTACATACATGACGCAGGATGAAATCCAAGGAATTTAGGATCAAATCCAATATGTGTTTTATAAATGAAGCCCCTGGAGATTCATCTGCTCTTAGAAATGATCCTCCATCATCGAATATCATAGAGCATCATATTAGAAATGACTAGAAATGAATGTATTTTATCTTGTCATTTCTCTTCACTCTGTTCATGTCTGTTTATTTCCACAGTCACTTTCACCAACATGAATCCCAAGACCAGGAACGACTTCCTACAGTGTAAGTCACTGAGAAAACAAGCAGAAAAACTCACTGAATGTGTTCATGTTCCTCCTGTAGAAGCTGAAAGAAATCATGAAGAGTTTAATAATTGATCATGTAAATGATGATTTGTACAGGATATCTGGTCAGCTGTACTGAGACACTGATGAAACATTGAACATTGAACATGAAGAGTTCAGATGCATTAAAAGATCAGACAGATTCATAATTCCTGATTCTGATGTGTTTTCTGTCCATCAGATTCCCATCAGCTCAATCTGGATCTGAACACTGTGAATGAACTCCTCCTTCTGTCTGAGAGGAACAGAGTGATTACATTCACTCACACAAAGCAGCCGTATCCTGATCATCCAGACAGATTTGATTGTCATCAGGTGTTGTGTAGAGAGAGTGTGTGTGGACGCTGTTACTGGGAGATTGAGTGGAGTGGAGATCGTGTGTTTATATCAGTGTCATATAAGAGCATCAGCAGGAAGGGATTGGGTATTGAGTGTTTGTTTGGATATAATGATCAGTCCTGGAGTTTGAACTGCTCTTCCTCCAGATACTCATTCAGACACAATAGCATAGAGACTGTTCTCCCTGCAGTGTCCATCAACAGTCGTATAGGAGTGTTTGTGGATCACAGTGCAGGAACTCTGTCCTTCTACAGCGTCTCTGACACAATGAGCCTCATCCACACAGTCCAGACCACATTCACTCAGCCGCTCTATCCGGGGTTTTTGCTTTGGTCAGGATCATCAGTGAAACTGTGTTGATGTTTCAGAACAGACTGTTGAAAGATTTTACCCATAATACTTTGCACTGCTTGATAAATCATTGAGTGTGATGTTACAGTCTCTTATTTTCTCTTCGTTACATTAATACAGATGAACTTCTGCCACTGAAACAACAGAATAAATGTGTATTAAATCCTCATATAGACAGTGTGTGTGTCTGTCTGCTTTTCTCAAACTATTTGTGTTGATGGAAATCACATTCATTTATTTGTAGTGACACATTAATAAATTACATAAATTAATAAATAAATACTGTAGCATTCCTGGCTGAACAGATGCAATTTACTCTCAGTAACTGATGTTTATAAAGGATTTAATTACCAAAAAAACACAGTAAGAGCTAAATAAAAACAAACAAACAATCATTAGACATTTCCCTACAAAATGTATATAAACACACATGACAAACCTATAAACTGAATTACACATTTGCAATTAATTGTCCTTCACAAATAGTGTGATGATAAACCACATTTTAGGATTCAGGATAATGTCATAACTTGCCTCACTGTACTGTCGTGAGCCTGAATATGAATTATTTTAACACTGACAGTAACAATTTTTAATCAGCTACAAAAATATACCATCTTCTTTAAAGTGCAACATGTATGGCCTATATGATCATTTTATTTACAACAATCTCCTTTAGGGGCCGTTCACACATCGCGTCTTTTGCGCACGCATATTCATTATTTCCTATGTAGGCGCGCGGCAAACCGCTCAAAAATGGAAGCGTCGCGACGCGCGTGCTCGTTTTTTCCAGGCGCGCCTGAAAACATGAAAACATCTCAACTTTTCAGAATGCCGCAAGTGCACCGCAGGTCATGTGACAAGAACCATCCAATCAACCCTTTCCCTTTCCCTGACCGCCTAATCACCTCAGACAAACACAGAGTCGTTGTGCAGGAGAGATGGTTTCACGGCAGAAGCTGGTGATGCTTGGGACAATTTCTCTTAAAAGATTATCAAACTGGTCCTTGTCAACTCTGAAATATACTTTGAATCTCTCATCGTCCTGACGGAGCTTTTGGATAAGTGTGTGAAATCCTCCGTGGTGCACCCAAACACTGCGGGAGTTTGTTTTTCTTCTCCATAAATAAATCTTGTACTAGAGCTTCTGCAAGGGCTTTTCGGTGATGGAAATCCATTGAAACTTCCGCGTACTCGTGGAGAAAGCTGTTCATGGTTGCATAGCAACGACAGACGCTACAGAAGCGCGAGCTCCCGAACTCTCGCAAAAGAAGGAGGAAGTGACGCGCTTTCCACGCGTTTTTAGGCGCGATATGTGAACTAAATTAAACACCTGATAACAATGAATTTTGGAAAAACTGACGATCTCAATTTAGAGAGAAAAACACTTAAAAAACACTCCGGCTTAAGACAATAACAATCACACACACTCCGCATTACATTAGCAAATGAAATAGTCATTTACACTGACATACTAAATCTGCATACTAACGACCCATCACTTCAAACTTTAGCAAACAACATCAAATTAAAACGGTACCTTGTGCCCTTTATCAGCCAGGAGCGAAGAGGTAGAGAGAAACCCTTCACAACAAATATTTTGTAACACGAGTCCCCAAAGTCCGTCTGTCCACATTTGTTACACACTTGATGTTATATATTGTACGTTGATGTCTCTGTAACACATTAAAAAAAAAACCCACAGTGCCACTGCACTTGCTTTCCCAGACTTCAAAATAAAAGCGTAGTAAAGAAACGTAAACACTCTTGTAAAACAAATAATAATGTCCACATTAAGTAAGCAGCGAGAATAATTAGTCGACCAAAACATAAACAAATAAAGAGTTCGTTAGTAACTTTTGGCTTAAATATAATAATAAAATCCTTTCTTGTGAAATTCCACTAGTCTATCAGTAGGGGTGAATACCAGCCAGTTTGATTAGTATTACAAACTCATTTTGCACAATAAATAAGGGGGAACGGAACTCGACAGCTGTATTTTTGCTAAACGTTTTTTGTTTTTGAAAACTGGACTTGCAGACAATATAATATAACCCAGAGTGATTACAAACAGGAAATTAAGGAAAAAAAAAAAAAATAGTAAGCCAGCAGGGGTCACTAGAAGAATGAAAACGTCAAAGATCGAATTCAGAAGTTTAAAATAAAAACCTTGTTTATAGGATTTAAAGTGTTTCATTTTAGTTTTTTTATTGTCTTATTTTTATTGTATTACTGTCAAAATGAGAAATGTTTATTGCATCATTGAATGTCATGTTACCTTTAAGAGAGTGTGAGGTGTAGTTCACTGCCGACCCATCAGATGAATGGGAATGGGAACGGGAACGGGAACGGGAACGGGAAGCAAGTGGATGAGGTGAGCAGCGCGCGGAAGAAGAGACGGGAGATGTGAGCACAGATTGTTCGGCAGAGTCACATCGAGGATTTCGGCGGACTCAGTGTTTGATTTCCCCGGATAGAGGAAGAAACTGCTGGACTACAAACTGGCGTCGGACTCTCTTCTCAACCGACAGTTTATTCTTTCCGTTCAACTTCATGGTAGGCCTGAACGGTTTCAACTTCTCACTGAGATATCGACGATTTTCATTTTGAATCCAGAGACTGATATTTGAAGGTACACTATTAAGTTCATTGTGAATTGAACTGTTTACTTTTATTGACGACTGATTTGTGATTTTACTGCTTGATTCACTGAATTGTTTCAGTGTAAAGATAAAGGGTTTTGTTGTCTGGAAAAAAATGACACTTGAGGTGTATTTTCTGTTATTTAAAGTGTTTTTTCTGTTTTAAATTGCTGATTTATCAAAATGAAAATGTAAAACTACCTAGTTCTTAAGTGAAATTACACCATTGTAGATTAAAAAAAAATCACAAGTAATATTAGTTTAAATAAATAATTACAATACTAAACGATAAATAGAAAAATTTAGTTAAACTTTATACTAAAATTCCAAATTTCTAAAAGAGATTAAAGAGGAATAAACAACTTAAGGCCATTTCACACCGTCCCAACAAACACCAACAAACGACTCACAGAGAGTCAAGACTGACCGGGAAAAATTGAGATCCACAACTACATACGTGTAACCATGTTAACAATATTTTCAGGCAAGTTTATTAGACTAATAATAGTATCATATATATTTTCATTGTGTTAATGTATTGAGGCAAACATAAAAATACTAACCTAAGCGCTAGCCATCGATCTGATCCCGTACGATGGGGTTGGTATTGCTTACACTGTTTTTTAAACTTTTTTTTAGCGCGACCCATCAAAGGCCTATACAACCATTTGTAGCTAAACAAGCCAAAACGAACTCATTTAAAACTAAATTTAGGTTAAGGTTTAGGCATTGCTCTTATTCTTACACCTCTTTCTTTCAGTATGAATCCAAATATTTCCATTTCGCAAAGTATTTGGATGCTATAGGCTACTTACTATATGTTATGTGAAGTCCTTCGCGCACACCTTCCAGTATAGATAGAAAAAAATAATCCTCTTCATATGAGTGAAAATGGCATCACCACAGAGGAGCAGTGCTCTTGCTGAACGGCACGGATATAAATTTTTCAACATAATTTGAACTTAACCTTGTTGTGTGTTCATTTAACCTCACTGCTGCTCCCTACAAATCTAGAATACTGGCCTGCATTTTCACCTGGTGTCCTGTAAGCCTACAATAATATTCATGTAATAAAAGGCCACTTAAAAGAGAGACACTTTCATGTTTCTTAACACACTTAATAGACTTTTAAAAAGTGCACTTCATAAAAATATCAAATTAAATGTTTTACTTTAAAATACATTTTAATACATTGTGTTAATAATCTTTTGTTGTGCTTTAAAGGTACAATCTGTAGTTTTTGTCCACTAGGGGTCGCTAAACAATTCAAAACAATAACAAGGGCGTAGATTGATGACACAGTGAATATGGGATCATGGAACTTGTCGTCATGCCGATGGATCTAATAATATTCATAGGGAAATGATGTTTATGGATGAGTGAATGCATGTTTTTAACATGACTGTGGTGTGAAGCAGCGCGTGACCGAGAATCACGGACGGGATTGCTAATGAGAGACAGATATCAGTGTCACGCGAGTCCCGGGGGATGTAAAGAAACGAGGACATTTCATTCTACCGAACTACTCATAAGTGCTGAAATATTATTCATACAGGTCAGTTTATTTCATGAATTAAAACTGTGAGGTAACGCAGCTCTGTTTCACTTGCTCTAACGTTACACTATCATACTAAACTGTATTTGAGTGTGTTGAAAGTTGTAATGTTTAGTATTAGTTTGTTGTCTGTATGAGATTTAACAGTAATCTAGATCAACATTAGATTATCAAACTGATGATATTCTAACACTTTGTCGTGTTGAGCTATATAACATTGATTAGTCTTATAGCCTACATTTGCTTATCTTGTCTATTAACGTGCAAGAGCGCCGTCTCTGTCAAGTCGAAGTTTGACGCAAAGCTCTCGCCATCTCGGAGACGCCATGCAGATGTTGATCCTCGTTATATTTCTCCTTTTGTCCCAAAGTTTGCTTGCCATGGTCCATAATGTTTGAACGGAACAACAGCAGCGCGCCGCTAGACGTTATGCAGCTGTCCGTGTCTGTTGCCATGGTTACTGTACAGCACAAGAAACCAGGAATAACGCAGATATTACGTCATTGACAGGCGCAAGAGAGAGACGGGGCATTATTTAAAATTGTGATTTTCTCTGAATTTACAAGTTCTTGGAAACATTTAGGATAATGTAAGCACACAGCTGAATGAAATGTATAACACTGTGCAAGTGATTTTTGGATATTTTAATATAAAAATTCTACATATACCTTTTAAAGAAGTACATTTATTTTGATGTGTTGATAAAATATTAAAGCACATAGAAAGTACTTGGTTATCATTGTAATTATTGTGTTATATTTGACTGACTAATACCATTAAATATATTAGTAATATTATTAAATGTGTAACGTTCAGGACAGGAACAGGAAGGATCGCTCAAAGACAGGAATGATGTTTTTAAAGTTTAATGCAAAACTGGAACATAAACTGGATACAGGAAAGAACGCGGAGCTCAAAACACATATACAAGAACGGACAAGGACTGGACTGACACAGAGGGAATAAATACAGAGAAACACAGGAGGATAACGAGCAAGGCACAGGTGACGGACATAATGACTAACGAGACACAGCTGACTGAAATGAACTAATGATTAGACAAGCACATCACGTGACTAAGAACGAAAGAAAAACAAAAGAACACATGACACGTGACAGGACTGAAGTCAAAACAAGAAGCATGTGATACAAATGACAGAACTAAGAACAAGGAACATAAGAATACAGACATGACTGAAAACAAGGAACATATGACTCAGAACGGGACTAAGGAACGGAAAAAACAAGGAAACATGGACACGATTGTGAGAAAATGCAACACAAACAAGTCTCAGCTCTCAGAAATGATCCTCCATCATCGAATATCATAGAGCAACATATTAGAAATGACTAGGAATGAATGTATTTTATCTTGTCATTTCTCTTCACTCTGTTCATGTCTGTTTATTTCCACAGTCACTTTCACCAACATGAATCCCAAGACCAGGAACGACTTCCTACAGTGTAAGTCACTGAGAAAACAAGCAGAAAAACTCACTGAATGTGTTCATGTTCCTCCTGTAGAAGCTGAAAGAAATCATGATAAGAGTTTAATAATTGATCATGTAAATGATGATTTGTACAGGATATCTGGTCAGCTGTACTGAGACACTGATGATACATTGAACATTGAACATGAAGAGTTCAGATGCATTAAAAGATCAGACAGATTCATAATTCCTGATTCTGATGTGTTTTCTGTCCATCAGATTCCCATCAGTTCACTCTGGATCTGAACACCGTGTATAAACGCCTTCGTCTGTCTAAGAGGAACAGAGTGATTACTAACATTGGCACAGTCCAGCCATATCCTGAACATCCAGACAGATTTGATTGTTATAGTCAGGTGTTGTGTAGAGAGAGTGTGTGTGGACGCTGTTACTGGGAGATTGAGTGGAGTGGGGGTGAAGTGTATATATCAGTGTCATATAAGAGCATCAGCAGGAAGGGATGGGGTAATAAGTGTTTGTTTGGAGGTAATGATCAGTCTTGGATTTTGATCTGCTCTTCCTCCAGTTACTCATTCAGACACAACAGCATATACACTCTACTCCCTGAAGTGTCCATCAGCAGTCGTATAGGAGTGTTTGTGGATCACAGTGCAGGAACTCTGTCCTTCTACAGCGTCTCTGACACAATGAGCCTCATCCACACAGTCCAGACCACATTCACTCAGCCGCTCTATCCTGGGTTTTATGTTTGTTCTGGATCATCAGTGAAACTGTGTTTCAGAACAGACTGTTGAAAGATTTTACCCATAATACTTTGAGCTGCAAGATACATCAGATACAGATGCAGAGTCTATTATTTCCTCTTCATTACATTAATACAGATGAACTTCACTGAAATAACAGAATAAATGTGTGTATTAAATCCTCATACAGGCAGTAGTGTGTGTCTGTCGGTCTTCAAATTATTTGTCTTTAAACTAATAAGCTGCAACTGCCCTTTATCAGCTTGACTGAGTTTAAGGTCACAAGAAGCAGGGAGGTGCTGCTGTATAGAGATTCCTCTGACCTCAGAGTCTCCTCTGCAGGCATCTCAGTTAGAATGAGAAGGAAGTTGCGGGCACAGGAGGCTGCCGAACGGGCAGAATCAAGGCTGAGGCACAATATTTTGGTAGGCTCTGTCGCAGTCAGATGAGCTGGACTTGGTAGCCACCCAAAACCTCACTATAACAAGGCTCTGGGCAAAGAGAGACATCAGCTGATTCAGGAAGAGATCTGGGCAGAAGTGGAGGAGGAATGCCATAGCAAGACAGTGGCCATGCGACAACAAGGAGCTTAGAGAAATTGGAAGGATGCATCTACCTGAAAAATTACTTGAAGCGAACTTTGGAAGAACCAGCAAGGCTCAATTTCTTGGTGTATGACATTCTCCCAAATCCATTCAATCTGCATAATTGGGGATCAGCAGAGACATGGACAGCATGTCCACTGTGCCTGGCGAGAGGTTCCTTGGAGCATATTTTGAGCTGCTGTCCTAAAGCACTGGGAGAGAGAAGGTACAGGTGGTGCCATGACCAGGTGCTGAAAGCAGTAGCTGACAGCATCAGTACAGGAATCCAGCAGAGTAAAAACCAGCACTCTACAGGTTATGACAGATTTATCAGAGCAGGGGAGACACCTCAGGCAGGACACAAGGTCCTGACAGGACTTCTTGCCAAGACTCGTGACTGGCAGTTGAGAGTGGATCTTGGGAGACAAAATCCCTAAGATCTCAAGTTTCCAGAGCAGATTACAAGTACGTCACTCAGGCCTGACTTGGTCTTACCATCTGCTGCCTCAAAGCAAGTGGTGCTGCTGTTGACAGTTCCCTGGGAGGAAAGGATAGGGGAGGCCCATGAGCGGAAGAGAGCTAAGTACCTCGAGCTGGGGGAGACTTGCAGAGGTAATAGGTGGAGGGTCTGCTGTGAACCTATTGAGGTGGGATGCAGGGGATTTCCAGGGCAGTCTCTTCACCAGGGCATTCAGGCTCCTTGCGATAAGAGATTTGTATCTGAGAAATGCCACCAGGAACATCAGTGAAGCCGCTGAAAAGGTCTGGCGGTGGTTCTGGATTAAAAGGGGAGATCCGTGGTGTAGCGTGCTGCTTGGACATAGACTGGGGACTGATCGCCCAGGTGAGGGTGTCTGATGATCAAAGACCCGAAACACCCTATGAATCTGGGTTCATCACTGAGGAAGTAGCACCATCTTGATGTAGATGGTGTTTCTTCAAACTGTTTATGGAAATCACATTCTTTTAGTTGTAGTGAGATAAATTACACTTTACAATAAGGTTCATTAGTTAACTTGAACTAATAATGAACTGCACCTCTATGGCATTTATTAATCTTTATTAATGTTAATTTCAACATTTACTAAGACATTAAAATCTTGTTAACATCAGTTAATGCACTGTGAACTAACATGAACAAACAATGAACAACTGTATTTTCATTAACATTAGATTAGAACATTTGTTACTGTATTTATTACTACTGGTTAGTTCATGTTAGTTAATACATTAACTGTTTAACTAATTAACCTTATAAATAAATAAATCATTTCAACTGATAGGTACTTTTGATAGTATCAAACATAGGGTTCATTACTAAATGATCAGACTGAGGAGAGTGGTTTTGAATAATGAGTTGAAGATGTGGAAAATGACAGTGGAGAAAATAGTGTAAAAATCAGTTCAAAATGTGTGGAAAATTGTGCTGCAGTAGATGAACTTTCTAGAAGAAACAAATGATTTTCTTGACTCGACGTTTGCTAAAGTTGCTGATGTAAAATAGTTTATTCCAGATATGGAGAAATTTATAGTATCAGAGGCTCTGAGGTTCTGAATGAAAAAAGATCTTGGCTGAAAAGATGCTAATGAAATTGATGAAAATAAAAGTGCAAGTTCACAATAACAGTTACTCTGCTTTTTTCTGTCTCTATCTTTTTCTTGCTTCTATATATGGGTGTGCGAAGAGTCAGATCATTGAATATTTAGGTTTTTCTCGATTGCTAACAAACAATTCCCCATTTTCTCACAAACACAATCTCTGAACTACACACTAACTTGTACAAACCTCAAACTGTCACGTTAAAATCAAACATTTCCTTCAAAATCAAATTCTCTTTTGTCAGAATCAAACTTTGCCTCAGCTGACACACAAAACCTACAAATACTACTTTCCTGCCCAGTGAGATCAATTCAAAACACTGTAACAAAAACCTCTTATTGGTTCAGGAATGATTTTGCAGCTCAATTACAGTACACAAAATAAATTAAAGGGTGCAGATACAGCAAAATACAATGAGCTTCAGGAAAAATTTATTTTCATTACACTACTGTAAAGTGATCTTACAGTACATTTACATTTTACATTTAGTCATTTAGCAGACGCTTTTATCCAAAGCGACTTACAAGTGAGGAAAACAAACAAGCGATTCTTCATGAATTGGCAAATAACACAGGAAGTGCTCACAATACAAGTTTCATACATTGCTCAGTACCATAAGCTAGAGTAGGAAGGGAAGAAGGGGAAGGATAGGGTTTTTTTTTTTTTTTTTTTTAATGAGGGGATTAAGTGTTCACGGAAGAGATGAGTTTTCAGCTGTCTCTTGAATATTGCCAGGGATTCTGAGTTCCTGATGAAAGTAGGGAGATCATTCCACCAGCAGGGAGCAGTGAAGGAGAATGTTCTGGAGAGTGATTTTGTGCCTCTCTGTGACGGTACCACAAGCCTTCGTTCCTTTAGCTATCGCAGGCTTCTGGTGGGGACGTAGCGTTGTAGCAGTGTGTTGAGGTAAGAAGGTGCAGAGCCTGTGGTGGATCTGTAAGCAAGCATCAGCGCCTTGAACTTGATGCGAGCAGCAAGGGGTAGCCAGTGCAAAGAGATGAAGAGGGGCGTGACGTGGGCTCTCTTAGGCTCGTTGCAGACAAGACGTGCAGCAGCATTCTGGATCATTTGAAGAGGTTTGATTGCACTTGATGGCAGACCAGCCAGAAGAGCATTGCAGTAATCAAGCCTTGAAATGACCAGGGCCTGGACAAGCAGTTGTGTTGCGTGCTCAGTCAGGAAGGGACGGATTTTCCTGATGTTGCAAAGTGCAAATCTGCATGACTGCGCCGTCTTTGAGATGTGGTCTCTGAAGGTCAGTTGGTCATCGAAGATAACTCCAAGATTTCTGGCCGACTTTGATGGGGTAATGGTGGTTGTACCAAGCTGTATGTTAATGTCATGTTGTAGAGTAGGAGTGGCAGGGAAGACTAAAAGCTCAGTCTTTGCCAGGTTGAGCTGCAGGTGGTGATCTTCCATCCACGTCGAGATGTCCGCCAGACAGCTTGAGATCCGTGCAGCTACTGTGGAATCATCTGGTTGGAAGGACAGGTAGAGTTGTGTATCGTCAGCATAGCAGTGATAGGAGAAACCATGTGCCTGCATGATGGGACCCAGTGATGTAGTGTAAATGGAGAATAGGAGGGGACCAAGAACTGAACCCTGAGGAACCCCAGTGATCTGTTCATGAGGTTTGGATACCTCCCCTCCCCAGGCAACTCTGAAAGACCTACCTGTGAGATGGGACTCAAACCACTGAAGAGCAGTACCTGAGATGCCCAGTGACGAGAGGGTGGACAGAAGAATTTGATGGTTTACGGTGTCGAAGGCAGCAGATAGATCCAGTAGGATGAGAACAGATGATTTGGAACCAGCCTTTGCAATCCGCAGGGATTCCGTAACAGACAGTAGCGCAGTCTCTTTTGAATGGCCGCTCTTGAAACCAGATTGGTTGACGTCCAGATGGTCGTTCTGTGTGAGGAAGGATGACACCTGGTTGAATTCAACTCGTTCAAGTGTTTTTGATATGAATGGTAGGAGAGAGACAGGTCTGTAGTTGTCCACGAGTGATGTGTCTAGCGTGGGTTTTTTAAGCAGTGGGGTTACTCGAGCCTGCTTGAATGTGGTAGGAAAAGTGCCTGTGTGGAGAGACGAGTTAATAATGTGTGTAAGTGCTGGTAAAATAGTGGGAGAGATGGCTTGTAGAAGATGTGAGGGGATGGGGTCTAGAGGGCAGGTGGTGGGATGAGTGGAGAGGAGAAGTTTTGATACTTCCGCCTCCGTGAGAAGGGAGAAGGAAGAGAGAAGATTAGTGGATGACGAGGGGCTGAGTTCCTGTGTGGGTGGTGCAGAGAACTGGCTGCTGATGGAAGATGTCTTGTCGGTGAAGAAATTGGCAAATTGATCGGCAGTTAAAGATGTGGTGGGAGGTGGTGGAGGGGGACAGAGGAGTGTGTTGAATGTCTTGAAGAGTGAGCGTGTGTTTGTAGCGCCGTTGATCTTGTTGTGGAAGTATGAGGACTTAGCTGCAAGGACTCCATCAGAAAAAGATGATAGCAGATCTTGGTACGAACCTAGGTCAGACGGGTCTTGTGATTTGCGCCATTTCCTTTCTGCTGCCCTGAGTTTGGTCCAGTCTTCACAAAGCGCATCGGATATCCAGGGGTTGGAAGGAGTTGCTTGTGGTGGTCTGGATGACAGAGGACAGATGCTGTCTAGGGAGGAAGATAAAGTGGAGCATAACGTGTGTGTTGCAGTATTTACATCCAAAGATGAGATTTGTGTGTGTGAGGGAAGGGAGGATGACACAACAGAAGAGAGATGGGAAGGGGAAAGTGAGCGCAGGTTTCTTCTGAAGGAAACATGTGAAGTGGTTGGTGGTGCACAAATAAGTTTCAGATTGAAAGTGATAAAGAAATGGTCAGAGACGTGCAGAGGTGTGACCAGAATGTTGTCAGTGATACAGTTACGTGTGTAGATCAGGTCCAATTGGTTGCCAGATTTGTGGGTGCTTGTGGTGATGAGTCGGTTGAAGTCAAATGAGGCTAGGAGAGAGAGGAAGTCAGAAGCATACGGTTTATCAAGGTGAATGTTGAAATCGCCCAGTAGTACAAGTGGACTACCATCATCTGGGAATGAGGACAGCAGCATGTCCAATTCCTCGACAAAGGTACCCAGTTGACCTGGGGGGCGATAGATGAGAACAAGATGAATTTTGACAGGGTATGTAATTGTAATGGCATGAGATTCAAACAAACAGTTGTTGTATAGAGCAGGGTGAGTTAAGTATTTCCAATTGTTAGAAATGAGGAAACCTGTGCCCCCTCCTCTTCCTGACTGACGAGGGGTATGAGTAAAAGTGAAGTTGTTAGAAAGAGCAGCGGGGGTTGAGGAGTCCTCTGGACGAATCCATGTCTCAGTCAAGCCTAAGATATTGAGAGTAGAGTTAGTGGCAAAGGCTGGAATGAAGTCAGCTTTGTTAACAGCTGACTGACAATTCCATAGGCCAACAGAAACAGATAGAGGTTGGTTAGAAGAGGAGTAAATAGGATGCAGGTTAGTAGTGTTGCGTTGCCTTCTGCGGGTGATAGTGGAGCGTATGCGAGTGACAACAGGAATATATTGAAAACACATGTTGAGTATGGGAGCAAAGAAAAAGGGGGGGGGGGGTACTTAAGTGTCGTGTCGGTGTCCTTGCTCGTGGAGTTGCGCAGGTAGAGTCGCAGGTCTTTACACGAGGAGGCTGAACGCTGACGCTTCCGCGACAGCGCGTACACACTAAATAAATAGCTTACTAACTAACGTATGAGTGGAAACAGCTGTGTCCGCCCTAACAATTAGCTCAGCAAAAGAGTTTCGCCGTGAATGGGCCAAATCGAAACTACTGCAGGAAGCGCACGTACAGCACTTAAGTTCCCAGCCTAGCAATACCAAAACTAACAACCGCTACAGTTCTACTAAATGGCAGCGAATAAAAATACAACAGATACAAATCAAAGCGCAAACATACAACTAAGCAAAGAATCGAACTAATCCTTCCTAGCAGCAAATAATAACTTCGCAATAGAGCAGAAACGGGTATTAAGTAAACACTCACGCGCTCTCGCCGTCTTCAGTGATCTCACGCTTGTCCCAGTAGATAAAAAGCACTAGAAAAAACTTCAAATGCCTAAGAATTGAATATGGACTTGGTATGCAACACAACACAATACAGTACGTATACTATCATTTACAGTACAGTAAAAAAATAAATTCAGCCTCTTCTGCACCTTCGGCCAAATGCCATTACAGGACACAGTACTGTAACAGTTTCTTGGTCTTCTGACCAAAGACTTTCTCTTCCTCTTAGGCAGTCGTCTCTCAGTTCTCCAAAAATACAGCACAGGTAAAAAGTATTGGATACAAATAAATTTGACAAACATGAGTTTGAGGCTGTACTACATGTGCTACATGTCCAACTCTCGTCTAAAGCACTGTTACTATGTACTCTAATTAAACTGTACCTGTAAGCAGTGTTGGGATGCATTTTCTAAAGCGCCTAATCACCTGTGCTCCTATTTATATTCTGAGATTCTGATAATCAGTTTTGCTGCTTAATGTTTACTCATGGATAAATGTGTGTTGTTTGAGTTTACATTGATGCTTATATAATGTTTTTGTGTTTTATGAATGAGAACATGGTTAAACCTGTGCAAAATGAGGGCTTTTTTTTTTTTTTTTTTTAATTTTGAGGTTTTACAATTTTTAATGTTTTTTAATGCTCTCTTATGCTCACCATAAGAGATTTGATCAAAATACACTAAGAACAGCATAAAAAAGCAATAATTAATATAAGCAGTAGCATCATGCATATAATAGTAGTGGTGAACTTTCATGTGCACGTGACTGAATTTAGTTATACAAGTTAGTGTAACAGGCAGTGTTGGGGAAAGTTACTTTTAAAAGTAATGCGTTACAATATGTTACTTTCTAAAAAAAAATGTAACTAATTGCATTACTTAATTACTTTTTATGAAAAGTAATGCATTACTTATTCTCCTGGGCTGGGCTTGCTTGTTTGTTTTTTAATAACAGAAAAAGTTCTATTTTTAGCAAATGTTAAGGCCCTTTCACAAAAAAAGTGAAATGAATAAGCCTCAGGCTGAAGGAAATTCATAATTACGCCTGTACAGTAGAGGGCGCAGCTCAAACAAACCTTTCAGGTAAATCACATTTAGTCTAGAACTACAATAACCATCATGTTCACACAGCGCACACAACACCTCTGTACTGTTGCTCTCAACATGACAGGAAAGCTGTCAGTCAATACATGTGAAAACAGAGTAACTTGCGTTACTTATTTGAAATAGAAACTCAGATATTTTGTTGTAAATTTATAAAGTAATGTGTTATTTTACTAGTTACTTGAAAAAGTAATCTGATTACTTAAATCAAGTTACTTGTAATGCGTTAACTCCAACACTGGTAACAAGGCAGGCTGAAGAGTAAGGCATTATTCTTGTTTACATTATTTAACATGGTTTATGTGATGATTTATAACATTTTATAAATTATGAATGTTTAGGCTATATTTCACCTAGCTGTGATGCTGTTATTGGTTGAATGTAATTGAATTGCATCTAGCTCATGTTTTACTTCATAGACTTTAAAGACATATATGATGATGCTGACATTTGCACTCATTTAAATTATTTCAGAGAACATTGTGCTCTTCAACACAAACCCAATCGAAATAGTGCGCACCTCACCTGTACATCACTCTGGGCCTCATTTAAACAGCGTGCATATGCACAGATTTGATCTTAGAGTGTGCCTACACTTAAATCCACGGCAACACTCATACAAAATGGTCTTTGATGTGAAAAAGTGCTTAGCGCCACATCAGGGTCAGAGCAGATGTACACACTTTCCCTTGTCAGATTCCTTCCAAGTTTTTGGAAATCTAAGCTATTCTTGCAGCTCACCATTCTTAAGGATTTGGACAATGACGTTTGATCTTTTATGTGTAAATGACATTAATTAGGTGTTGTTTACAATGCGGAGAACTGAAACCATTCAGCTGCGCGCAAGTTCAAGATAATTTGTGATTTATAGATTTCACAGCTGAAAGAGAGGTGTACGATCGTTTTCTGTGTGTACGTTCATTCTACGAATCACATGTATAAACATCTGAGAAATGATCGTAAGATCAAATTTAGGACATTTCTGCGCAACATCACCTAAGCTTACGCTACTCCTACGTTGTGCGTCGGGTCAGAGGCCACTCTTCCGTCAGATCTCGACTTGGGTATGGCCTTTACAGGAAGCCAGTTTTCAAAATTCAGAGAATGATCCCCACACCAAGAGTTGAAAACTTTCCACTTTAGTGCTTATAGTCTCCTCATGGAAGGAGCGCTGGAGTGAAGAATGGTTTCCGCAACCTCAGTTGGGAGACCTGAACTTATAAGCTGGGCCCCCTCAAAGGCCAAGCCCAAAGTTTCCTTAGGTCTGGGTGGGGGTGAAGAAGTGAACCCTCTGCCTCAGGGAGCAGGTCCCTCCTGCATGGAATCTCCCAGGGGGGGCCGTCGAGGCTTATCAGATCCGAGAACCAAATTTGGCCCAGCCAGAATGAGGCTACTAGAAGGAGCTGAACCCTGTCCCAGCGCACTCTCTCCAGAACTCATGGGAGCAGAGCGATTGGGGGAAAAGCGTAGCGGTACAGCCATGGCCACGTCTGTACCATAGCGTCCAGCCCCAACGGAGCTGGATATGTGAGGCAGTAAAACAGAGGACAGTGTGTCGTTGTCTACATTCAACGACAGCCCCTCAGCCCCTGCCTCGACAGGACGTCTGCTCCCTGATTCAGATGCCCTAGGATTTAAGCTACTCTGAGAGACAGCAGTTTCTCTTGGGCCTACAAGAGGAACTGGTGTGCCAATTTGCATAATGGGTGCGAGCGCAGACCCCCTTGGTGGTTTATATAAGAGACCAACACATGATGGCTTCTCAGGTCTGGGAGGAAGTGTCTGAGTACCAGGAAAACAGCCATCATCTCCAATTGGTTTATATGCCATGTAAGATGATGGCCCACAGACCCTGAGGTGAGCGACCACTCAACCAATGAGAGATGCGTCCATCGTAAGCATTACGCGATGACAAGGAGCTCACAAGACTGGTCCCTGGAAAAGAAACGAAGGTTTTTTCCTCACAACGCAGGCTTGAAGGCATCGCTGCGTGATCCTCATCAAGGGTCTCATGTACACCAGGCCACAAGACATAACGTTGGACGCTGCTGCTTTCAGACCCAACAGTTTCTGAAACTGTTTTACAGTGCATGACTGGCCTAGCCTTAACCTGTTTAGGGCTAAGAAAATTGTGTCTAAGTAAGCCTGAGAAAGACGTGCTTGCATTGTCACCGAATCCCAGACTACGCCCAGAAAAGAGATTCTCAGAGCTGGAGATAAAATACTCTTTTTGGCGTTTAGCCTCAACCCCAACATCTTCATATGGGCCAGAACAGCATCTCGGTGCTGAACCACCAGCTCTCTTGACTGTACCAAGATCAACCAGTCGTCTATGTAGTTTAACACGCGAATGCCCTGGAGTCGCAGTGGAGCCAGAGCAACATCCACACATTTTGTGAAGGTGCGGGGAGATAAAGCTAGGCTGAACAGAAGAACCCGATAGTGGTACACTTCGTCCCTGAAAACGAAGCTCAGGAACTTCCTGTGTTGTGGAAGGATGGAAACATGGAAGTAACACACAATCTGCTTCAATGTCAACATTTTAAACTTGAGCTTCTTGACACAACAGTTCAGCTGTCTTAGATATGAAATAGGACGCAGCCCTTCATCCTTCTTTGGAAATATGAAATACCGATTAAAAGCCTGAGGCAGCCGTTCTATAGCCTCCTATTGCAGAAGAGCCTGTACTTCTTGTTCCATGACGAGAGCCTGCTCGGGATTTACCACTGTGGGCAGAACCCCTTTGAACTTGGGTGGGCCGAACTGAATTCTGTACCCCTTTTCTATTGTCTGCAGGACCCATTGAGATATATTTAATGCTGGCCTCTGGTGACACATGAGCATCCAACTTAGTGCCCTGAAGCGGCAAACCGGCAAGGAACAACCGAGCTGGCCCATCTGAAGCCCTCCTTAGAGGGAGCAAGCATCCTAGCGCTGCTATGTTTCCAGGCAGACACTGAGACAAATGTTCGCTAGGAACCGCTGCGCCCTGAAGCACACAAGGTGGCAGGATTGGCAGAACGGTCCCCTGAAGGCACCGGGATGAGGTGGGCACCGTGTAATGAATTGTGGACCGACTCAACCCGGAGGGGACTGCCCTCAGAAGCCCAACGGCACTGGCATCAGGACTTCCTTGCTGAAGCTTTCCTGGTGATGAGGACGGTCCTCAGATTCTGCCTCCTGCCTGTAGAGTTTGGCTGTGAGTGCTCATCAGTTTCTCTGCAAAGGAGCACAGGTGGTGACTCTCACGTTTTGCTGCGCTCTGTGAGAGCAGCTCGCACTCGGCTGGGGATACTCCCGTCCAGCAGCCCCAGAGATCTGAGAGCGGTGAGGAAAAATCTTCTGAAATGCCACTGCCTGCTTCTTAACCTCCTAAAACCTGTCGACGATTGTGTTAATGGAGCGAGAGATAGCTCATGAGTGTCTCTTCTACTCATAGCATCGCCCCGTGTCCCTGCTGCTTCAGTCCCGCAATGGCAAAATAATTAGACGCTTGGGACTGAAGACACTATAAGATACAGTCTTTCTCCACTATCTCTATACCTCAGAATGGAGATTGAAGAAGAAAGGCAAGCCCCAGCGAGGAGGTTGAGATCTTGACGTCAGGAAGCATTCGTCTAATAGACTTTGATGGCGAACCTCCTGTTTCTCGGCCGGCCAGTCAATATTCAACCTGGCTATGGCACGAGTTACAACCTCCAAGAGTAGTGTGAGGTGGCATATCCTCAACATCCCCAAGATCGATGCAAACAACATCCAAGTCCTCAGAGCTTGATAGTTGCAGCACCAGTACATCAACAGCAGCGCATGCTTCCAACCCCTGCGATGCACTGGACTGGGCAGGTGATGGTAAAGATAGGGCAGGACCCGTCTCCAACCCCTTTGCCACGTTCATCTGCAAACCCCATGACAAGAGCCTTCGCTGTGCCTCAGCAGCAGTGGTACCCGAGCCACGGGGAGTGCGAGCTGAAACACTTTCCTCAAAAAGTGATCGGCGGGTGCAAAGATTCCTAAATGAAAGCTGCTCGCAATGCTTACAACCAGCCCCCTCGAGGGCTGCCTGAGCATGCTCCGCTCCCAGACAAACAACGTAAAGCTCGTGTGTATCCCCAACCCTGATGAAACGAGGGCAGGGAGGAACACACTGCTTAAACTGTTGTTTGCTCGTCATATCCTCCTGTGTTAATATACAGTATATGTAACTGATATCAAGACAAACAACACCAAATAGGACAAACAGTTTCACAGATCGTGCTTGCTGAAAACAACAGTAGCTGACACTACACAGTTTGGGTGTGCTTTATAGTTTCCTGGTCATGATGTCATCCTCCTATGTCGTTCCGTCATACCATTGGACTGATATCGCTGTTCCCACAGCGTTTGACGCTGCACGAATTCCCTTGAAAGGGAACCCATCGCTTCACTTCAGAAGTTTTGAGCTTAAAAATCTTAGGTACCATTCACTCCCATTATAAAGCTTGGAAGAGCCAGGATATTTTTTGTGTTTTGCTGAAAGAAAGTCATATACACTGCTTGAGGGTGAGTAAATTACGGGATCATTTTAATTTTTTGATGAACTAACCCTTTAAGAAAGAGTTAGCTCTAGTGTGGACTTTTGAAAAACTTACAAATTGCTGGTGCAACCCTACCACTGAAGTGCTAAAAGAGAAGCAACAGAATGTTTAATTAGGAGTGATAAAGTGTGAAAGCCATTTCTTTAAGTGTCTCCCCATGTTGTTGTTCTCAAGAGTTAGTTTTCTCTCCACAGCCTTCAGTACTTCCTCCAGGGATGAGCTGGTCTTCTACAGCTTCTGATGCTTCAGTGTTAACCCTTGACCACCTTCCAGCAGAGCCTGGGGCCTTCCTGAAATCACACTTTGACCCGTATTCTCTGTGGAGGGGGAGTACGGCACTGGAGATTGAGGTTCTGAGAGTGACACATTCAGTACAATTAATCACATTTTATTCACAAGGGACTGTGTGACTTGTAACGCAGGGGGGTGTGTGTGTGAAGTCTGTAACGGGAGCGCCCTCTTGGGCTGCACTGGCGTGCACAGGAACTGACTCGGGAGCGTTCTCCGGGGCTGCACGGTGGCCATCTTGTCACCGACGTAGCATGACGGGATGAGGCATGATGAGGCTATGGAAGATCGGCTGAGACGTGACAAGGCTTTGGACTGGCGGCTGAATCATGACAAGGTTCTGAGGGATCAGCTGAGACATGACAAAGTTCAGGACTGGGGGCCATTTTGTGCACAGACTCAGAGGTCGCCGCCATGTTGTGGACTAGTTCAGGTGTAGAAACTGCAGGGCAGGAACGCAGATGCATAACAGGGCTAGGGATTATCGGAACTGGGGCTGCTGATGACTGTAATGAGCCAAGCTTCGTGGTCAACGGAGCTTGGTATGCGATGCCTCCCATGGTGAAAGGGGACCTGCTTAACCACAACGCATATTAGCCAACACCAAGATTGGCAAATTGATTGGCAAATGTGCTATTCACAGATGAAAGCAGGTTCACACTGAGCATGTGACAGACGTGACAGTCTGGAGACGCCGTGAAGAACGATCTGCTGCCTGCAACATCCTCCATCATGACCGGTTTTGCGGTGGGTCAGTAATGGTGTGGGGTGGAAATTCTTTGGGGGGCCGCACAGCCCTCCATGTGCTCGCCAGAGGTAGCCTGACTGCCATTAGGTACCGAGATGAGATCCTCAGACCCCTTGTGAGACCATATGGTGGTGCGGTTGGCCCTGGGTTCCTCCTAATGCAAGACAATGCTAGACCTCATGTGGCTGGAGTGTGTCAGCAGTTCCTGCAAGAGGAAGGCATTGATGCTATGGACTGGCCCGCCCGTTCCCCAGACCTGGATCCAATTGAGCACATCTGGGACATCATGTCTCGCTCCATTCACCAACGCCATGTTGCACCACAGACTGTCCAGGAGTTGGCGGATGCTTTAGTCCAGGTCTGGGAGGAGATCCCTCAAGAGACCATCCGCCACCTCATCAGGAGCATGCCCAGGTGTTGTAGGGAGGCACGTGGAGGCCACACACACTACTGAGCCTCATTTTGACTTGTTTTAAGGACATTACATCAAAGTTGGATCAGCCTGTAGTGTGGTTTTCCACTTTAATTTTGATTGTGACTCCAAATCCAGACCTCCATGGGTTGATAAATTTGTGTGATTTTGTGTGATCCATTTTTGTGTGATTTTGTTGTCAGCACTTACAACTATGTAAAGAAAAAAGTATTTAATAAGATTATTTCATTCATTCAGATCAGGATCTGTTATTTTTGTGTTCCCTTTATTTTTTTGAGCAGTGTATTGCTATAGTTGAGTTCTTGATCCTTGACTTTCATTAGTTTAATTCTCTTTCAGCATGTGCAGTTGTGTTTTCAGAGGACATTTGTGCATTGGTAAAGAAAGAGACGGATGAAAAGGCAGATCGACATGGTAGTTTTAATGGTAGTCAAATGACTGCTTTTTCAATCGTTTCTAGACTGACTTAAATCATGAAATTGAAGTATTAATAACACTGAGATGTTCCACTACAACCTCTTGTGTAAAGATTGAGACACACTTAGACATCAAAACTAAACCATGGTGGCAATCAAATATAATTCCAGTAGTAAAAAAATCCAGCCGAAATGCTGAGAGCCATGAATGACTTACGTGAGCTGAGAGTCTAAATTACACCGTTGTTAATAACTTCATGCTTATAATATGGTTTCATACATTTTTTAAATCTGATTGTCACTGCAGTGTCACATGATCAGTAGCATTTAAACTAATTAATAACAAAACACACTTCTGATCAGTGAATCAGGCCACTTCACAATGACTTTAATTTACAGCATCAACTGATGTTATTCTGTCTCAAATTCTTCACAGTTCAAGCAGCGAGAGGAAAACTAACAAAACAACCAAGAGTCAAGAGCCCAACTACAGGAAACACTGATCACCATAATGGCGACATTAAATGTTTGTTCCTGCTTCAGAGTTACTTTAACACGCTTTAAAAAGCATTACTGTGTACTGCATATTGATACAAAACAATGGCACTGACATATTTTAAGAGATGTCAGTGTAAGTTGCTTTCAGTTAAATCAGATCAAACTTGCATTTTAGTCTGGGACTAGATTTAAGCCTCAACGGGGAAGGGGATTTTGCTCTATCACGACAAAAGCTGAAGAAGAAGCAGCTTGTTGTGTAAATTGTCAGAGAAGCAGCAACAGTGATGACAGCAAATAGACAGCCACTTTTGTTGCAGCTTGAGATTTTAAGTATCGAAGTGTAGTTATATCGCAAGCGGAAATGTGTGTGAGGAAATGTGACACTACCCTTGTGGTCCAAAGTTCTGCTTACCATGGGAAAATATTACCATTTAACAATTTTATTATCTACACTGGTTATTAAGTTCTATAATGATAAAAGCGTTGCTTATGCACGTTGTAGTCTTTGAAGAAAAGATAAATTAGTTTTTCTGAGCTCTTTGTTCAAAATGTTCAGTTTTTTATGAAGGCAATTGTTTTTGAGCTCATTGTTTCTGCCTAAATGAATACATGATGTTAGCTAACTGCATGATTTGTATTATCTTATAACTGTATATTCTGACATGTGGACACTTTGACTCAGTGTGTAGAAACATTTTCTATAAAGCTGCTGAATGATATGCATTATGAAAAGTGTTATACAAATCAATATACATTTAAAAAATAATAACTAAAAGTGATAATGTTGTAGTCTAAAGGCAAATACACTACATGACTTCTGCCCAGATATTTCCCCCATTTTCCAGTCTGGAGAAGATCGTCATCTGAGTTTCTTATTCATAAATAAAACTTTTCTCAGTCATTCATGTGACTCCAATCGAAGGGCAAAAAGTGACTCTCCTTGACCAGGAATGAGGAAGCTGATTTACAGACACACCTGTTTTCCACACGTCACTCAAACACAGAAGCAGGAAACTATTTCAACCTCTCAGTTCAGGGAAACAGAAACTGAAGTATTGTTGAGCTGTTGTGTGTTTGTGTCTCTGTATTCATGCAGTAAAATGGCAGAAGCCAGAATTTCAGTGGATCAGAATGAGTTCACATGTCCAGTGTGTCTGGATCTCCTGAAGGATCCAGTGACCATTTCCTGTGGACACAGTTACTGTAAGAGCTGTATTACAGACTGCTGGGATCAGGAGGATGAGAAGAGAGTCTACAGCTGCCCTCAGTGCAGACAGACCTTCAGTCCAAGACCTGCTTTAGGTAAAAACACCATGTTGGCTGAAGTGGTGGAGAAACTGAAGAAGACTAAACTTCCTGCTGACTGTTACGCTGGAGCTGGAGACGTGCAGTGTGACGTCTGTACTGGAAGAAAATACAAAGCCGTCAAGTCCTGTCTGGTGTGTCTGGAGTCTTACTGTCAAACTCATTTTGACCGTCATGAGGAATATCACTCTCGTAAGCCACACAAAGTGATTGACGCCACTGGACGACTGCAGGACATGATCTGCCGTAAACATGATAAAGAGCTAGAAATGTACTGTATCACTGATCAACAATGCATCTGTGTGCGGTGTAAGGAGTATGAACATAAAAACCACAACACTGTATCAACTGCAGCACAGAGGACAGAGAAACAGGTATGAACTGAGAGGGATTGTTCACAGAAATGAAAGTGAAGTCTTCATTTACTCGCCCTCATGTCGTACCAAACCAGTTTGACTTTCTTTCTTCTGTGGAACGTAAAAGATGATGTTTTGAAGAATGTCTCGTCTACTTTAGTCTTTACATTGAAAGTCAATGGGGTACAAAAGTTTCAAGCTCCAAAAATGAAACAAAAGCATAATAGCAGAGGTGGGAGTAAGTCACACATGTGTAAATCTTAACCTTCAAGTCTCAAGCAAGTCCAAGTCAATTTCTGTGAGGTGAGAGTCAAGTCAAGTCGTAGCTTATGTCACGCAATTCACTGGTAAGTCATACAAATATTTGATGATTTAAATTAATTTATATATTAAAATAAAATAAAAAAATACAGTAGTTATGGACTATGGGAGTTTTATTTGCATCAAAAAAAATTGCGATATGCATTTCTACTCAAAAGTTGTCCACATACTGCTGAGTTGTTAATACAATAAAAATATAAAAATAAAACTACATAGCCTAAAATGTAAATGTAACTGAAATTAGACAAAAAAAAAGCATGAAATGTATATAGGTACATCTGTTTCGATATGCCTCAAACATTGCAGAAGACCACGAAAAAGTATTAAACAATTCAAGTATAATGGTTTCTGTGCCACCAAATGACATTCTTCAAACAGGCATCAACTTTATGGGACATGAACACATCCTTAAGTTAACATTAGATCCTTCCTTTTTAACAGAAGAATAAAAAGAAGAAAAAATTGTATGTCATAAAGACATACAGGTTTGGAACGACATGCGAGTGAGTAAATGATGACAGAATTAAAACTTTAGGGTGAAAATTCATATAAAACTAGTTACTGATGAAATATTGCTGATATTTCAGTTTATATTCATTCATAATCTCATTTCAGTAAACTGAATCTGTGGATTGAGTCTACAGTATGAACTTACCATGCTTGATCTTTAACCCTCCACCAGTTCTGGATTCATGTAGCTTTAATTTTTGTGTGATAGTAGTTTCACGTGTCATTTCCTGTTATTGGTTCATTTCCAGAAACAGCTGAAGGAGACGCAGATGAAGCTCCGTCAGAGAATCCAGCAGAGACAGAAAGATCTTCAGCAGCTGAGAGAGGCTGTGGAGTCTCATAAGGTGAGTCTGGAGAAGAAGAGAAGTTTGAGACGTCTCAGTTTGGACTCTGTCAGTCCCGCTGAAGCCACTGTGTGATTGTGATGTGTGTCCTAACAGCGCTCTGCACAGACAGCAGTGGAGGACAGCGAGAGGATCTTCACGGAGCTCATCCGCTCCATTGAGAGAAGCCGCTCTGAGGTCACACAGCTGATCAGAGATCAGGAAGAGGCTGCAGTGAGTCCAGCTGAAGGACGACTGGAGCGACTGGAGCAGGAGATCAATGATCTGAGGAGGAGAGACGCCGAGCTGGAGCAGCTTTCACACACACACCATCACATCCATTTCCTGCAGGTAACAGATCTAGAAGAACAGGATCAGAGTGAACTTGAGCAAGAGAAACATGTCATGAGAGCAGAATGAGCCGCTGACTGAGATGTTGTCAGGAATTCAGTCAAATTCAGTGTTGTGTTATCAAATAATCATCTGATCATCTTCTGTTTAAAGAGACACACTTACAAAAGCCCTGGAAAATCTCACAGGAAACTTTTTTCTGAGCTTTTTTCTGGAATAAATATTTAGATGGCAAACGCCATGAACTAATTTTTCCTTCTGATTTCTTGAAATCAGTGAACTTGATGGTGTTGATTTTCACCCAACTACATTTTATTTGTACTACAATATGTGATATCATGACCCAAAAGAGGGGAATAATCAAGCAGACGGCGGTGGTGAAGTTTCAATTAGACAAACAATTTTATTCAAAAGAAAATAACAACCATTAACATGGCCATTGATGCAGTTACCCACCAAGAAAAGTAAATAACATAAAGCAAAATAAATAAACAAAACCCGCCGATGGCCACAGGTTACCTAAATTGTGAAGACAGAAATGGCATACAGACAAACGTGCTCCCACTGCAATCAAGCGCATGGCAAATCACACTGCAGACCTAGAAGGAAAGAAAAATAAAGTGACCTAACCACCACACCACTGCTATCCACCAGTGAAGGCAACCCCGCAGCCACCGTCAGGTCAAACAAGAGATCTACAACAAAAACAAAACATACAATAATATTAACAATGGGTAATGCAAATGGAACAAATAAGTCAACCCTATAAAATAACTATAACCTGGTCCAACATCCAGTCAAAAGAAAAAACACAATCTCAACAATAATTCAACCGAAAATAAACAGTAATCGTGCATCCCTCTACCATCCGTTATTTTGGTTTGACACTCGGGTAACCATCCAGCCACAATACTCCTAAAGATGCATCGTGTTCAACACTCCACAATGTTCCACTCTTTAACATGTAACTGCACAAACGATCCTTACAATTAGTCTATTGCCACCATGCAACACGTAAACCAGCGGCGACTTCCATTTCAATGAACAGGAAGACGTACAACAAACAGAAAGGCAACGCATTATTCAACCCATCGCTACGTATACAATAGTTTCACAAGACTTACTAATCTAGCGTCACAATGCCATACCTTAGATCTGCCGCGACTACCATTCATAACTCGTCTGCGGAAATAAAGGGCGGAAGTGGAAGAACAAATCTCCTCACTTCCTTTTATAGGACTGGAACTGATGGGACTTGTAGTTCCTGAAACACGCCCCGTTACAATCTACCCCCTAGATTTAAATCGACGTCCCGTCGATCACATCACACTACAACCATGGGCGGAACATTTCGTGGGGCCTATTGTTGGACAGCCTTATCATAGGGAGAGCAAACTGACCACATAGCTGGACTTCACTAGTACCTGCCGGCCGAGGGAGGCGATATGGGTTTGCATGGTATCCAGCTGTTGACCTCTTAGTACGCCTTACTACAACTTCTGGTTGTGAAGGCTGATGTTCTTCAGCACAATCCTCTACTATAGTTGGATAGGTATTATCTTCTTGAGGTCTAATAACTTTCTCATGAGCAGTAGGGACAGTAGGGACACAACAACCATGTTCCCATCTTCACCTTCAGAGGTTTCTTGATGGTCCCCTAGAACCGGAAGTCCAGGATCATCCAAGGAAATATGAGCTGGACGCAACTCACAGCGGTGAATATGTCTGAGATTACCTCCTCCATCCACAGGGGCAATGAATACACTGCTCCATTTCCATCTGGACACCGGACCACCTTATACAGAGTAGGATCCCAGGCATCTTGGATCTTATTCCTGCCTTTTATGTTATGAGCTCTCTGATACACCACCTGTCCTTCTTGTAACCTTTCATGGCACACCTTACAATCATTTAGTCGGGCACGATGCTCTGTGGCACACTTAAGGCGAGCTCGGGCCTTACTAAACATCCGTTCCAGATTGTCTTTATGGTCCACTACCCAGTCCACTTCACCCTGGGTGTGATTGTCCAATCCTAACATGAAGTCGAGGGGTAAATGTGGTTCCTGTCCAAACATAAGAGCATAAGGACAGTACCCAGTAGCCTGGTGCTCAGTGGTGTTATATGCATATACTACCTGGGCAAGATGGTCTGGCCAATGGCATTTTTCCTCTGGAGGCAGAGTACGCAACAAGTCATGCATTGTTCTATTAAAACGCTCACATTGGCCATTTCCTTGTGGTCGATAAGGTGTAGTACGAGTTTTTGAAATGTCATACAGTCTACATAACTCTTGAATGAGTCTGCTTTCAAAGCACCGGCCCTGATCCGAGTGAATTTGTCGTGGTACACCAAATAAGTAGAACCAACGTTCTACTAGAACACGTGCCACTGTCGATGCCGTTTGATCCTTTGTTGGGATCGCCTGTGTGAACTTTGAGAATACATCAGTCATAACCAGTACATTTTCAAGTCCATTTGATGCAGGTTCCAGCAAAGTAAAATCGATAGCCAATATATCTAATGGCCTCTCTGCCGTCAAATGCCCCATAAAACTACGTACTTTTGGTCGTACCACTTTAGCTAAGGTGCAACGCTGGCATTTTTTTTACACCATTCTTCAATGAACTTGAACATACCAGGCCAATAACACCGAGTTCTCACTAAGCCTGCCGTCCGCTCAATCCCCTGATGGCCATGATCATCATGCAGACTTGTAAGAACCCTTTCCCTGAGAGCCAATGGTAACACCACTTGACGAATTTCTCGATGTTCATCCTGGGGACAGAACTGCCGATACAATACACCCTCAATTTTCACCAGCTTTCCCCACTGCCGTACCAATTCAAGTACTTCTGATGACTCCAATGCTCTCTCCTGTGCATCTGGTGGCTTTTGGCG
The DNA here is from genome assembly GCA_038088235.1 of Zacco platypus. Lineage (NCBI taxonomy): Eukaryota > Metazoa > Chordata > Actinopteri > Cypriniformes > Xenocyprididae > Zacco > Zacco platypus. Next base: position 33,111,110 of record CM076083.1, on the reverse strand, counting down.
ATCCCAATAAACAAGGAAACGGCCAATAACTGAATCAGATCCTTGCAAATTGCTAAGATCTTCTCTGGGTTGTTCAGGGAAAGCAGAAATTGTTTCACTTAAAACAACATGCTGACAGTCATGAGCACAATGATATAATTCCCTTGGCACAGCAGTAGTCATAGACAGTTCGGCTACAGGAGCAGCAGTTTTTCTCGACAAAGCATCAGCATTAACATTGGAACGTCCAGGCTTATACTTAATCTCCAAATCGAAGTTCGCGAGCTGATTAGCCCGTCGTTGCTCCAAAGCCCCCAATTTTGCGGTCTGCAAATGACTGAGTGGATTGTTGTCTGTATACACCAGACACTTCTGGCCAAGCAAATACTCTCTAAACTTTTCCGCAACAGCCCACGTTAGAGCCAAAAACTCCAACTTCATTGAGCTGTAATTCTGCATATTACGTTCGGATGGTCGGAGACCTCGACTGGCAAAAGCAACCGGTCGATATTTACTTCCATGTTCTTGCGATAAAACAGCCCCCAAACCTTGATGGCTTGCATCAATATCCAAGATAAAAGGCTTACTGAAATCTGCATAAGCGAGAACGGGAGCATTGGTCAAAGCAGTTTTAAGAGTTTGAAATGCATTTTCACATGAGTCCGTCCATTTAGTCCCCAGATCAATCTTTGGTCGTCTGCTTTTTTGTCCCCTGATCACTTCCGCCACTAAAGTATTCAAGGGTCCAGGAATACAAGAAAAATTTTTAACAAACCGCCGATAGTAACTAGCGAAGCCAAGAAAGGATCGAAGTTCTTGAAGATTTTGCGGACGAGCCCACTTAGCTACAGCAGATATCTTCTCTGGGTCTGTACGGACTCCTGCGGAAGAGACCACATGCCCCAAATAACGTACCTCTGGCCAGAAGAAACAGCATTTACTAAGTTTTATCTTCAAATTCTGTTGCCTCAGCCGCTCTAACACCAGCTCCAATCGTTGAAGATGTTGCTTGACGGTAGCCGAGAAAACAATCACATCGTCCAAATAGAGCAATAGAGACTGAAAACTCTGATCCCCAAAAATTCGCTTCATTAGCCTTTGAAAAGTACTTGGGGCATTACACAGCCCAAAGGGCATCCTATTGAATTCAAAGAGCCCAAATGGGGTGCAAAAGGCAGTCTTAAAACGATCTGCTTCAGCAACCGGTACCTGGTTATATCCACTAGCCAGGTCCAATGTTGAAAACCACTTTGCTCCCGTCAAGGCATCCAGTGACTCCTCTATCCTTGGTAAGGGATAGGCATCCTTCCGAGTTCTAGACTTGAGCTGACGGTAATCAACACATATCCTCAGGGAGCCATCCTTCTTCTTCACCAATACAATAGGCGAAGCATACGGACTGCAACTCTCCCTAATGACTTGGCTGTCCAACAACTGTCTAATATGTGCCTTTACTTCCTCAAACTGACTGGGAGGAATTCTACGATGTCGCTGGCGTACGGGTATATTATCTACTAACGGGATTTCATGATCAATTAAGGTTGTACACCCCAGGTCGCTATCGTGCTTAGCAAAAACATCAGAATATTTTGTTAAAAGTCTCCTAACGGCCTCCTTCTCAGCCTCTGAAAGTCCCTGCAATTCTGACCCTTGGATGTCAATGTTCGAGGCCGTTGTAATAGTTTGACACTGAACAATCACGGTATTCGAATCACATGATGATTCTTCCGTAAAAAATATATCTTGATCTGATTTTATCACTACCTCAGTACTAGCCAGACTACCCAATCTAATTCTTGGTGGTAAATACAGAGGTTCTGTGCTAACGTTAACCACTGGTATCTGAACTATTCCTTGAATACACTGCAACAGGGCAGGTGAGATTAGCACCCCAGCAGGCAGCCCCCCATCATCGGGACCCAGAGGTTCTAGAAAGACAGAGGTACAACTTTTTATGCTCTTAGGGCATAATGCAGGCACTAACCTCATGGCCCCGGCTGGGATCTGAACCGGATGGCGGGACTGCACTTTCACATAACCAATAAATCCAGGAGAAGCTTGATGGCACTGTGACAGGGCAATCCTCCAGCCTAGTTCTGCCTGCCTGACCTGTGGAGCTGAAAATAGTGCTGGGCCATGTTTTTCAAACAAATCATTGTAGCGCTGTCCAATCACATTCATACCTAAAAGGCCAGGGGTCAGCTCCTTCCTCTGATGGGACAGTCACCTGGGGTGATCTAGAGTTTGCATCTATAGGCCAGGGTTGTCGACAATATCGAGCTATATGCCCAACTCGATTACAGCGGAGACATCGTCGTGAACTATTTTGCCTAGTTGAGGTGACAGAAGACTCATTCTTTTGAGACAGAAAGCTTTCAAGATGCTGAGTAAGTTCATTTATTTGTGCTTGTTGCTGCCTCAACATCTCTTTAACTTCCTTTAGCTCTGTAGATTCCTGAAATCTAACCTTAGATTCAGGCTCCTCTACCCTGCCTTGAGTAACATTACACCAGGGCTGAACATATGAAGCAACTACTTCTCTATTCCCCTCTTCCACCCACCTAAGAGCTTCACTTCGAACCTCCAGTAAGGTAGAAGATGGCTTCTCCCGTACTAACCGTTTTAGTTCACGTTTTAACATTACATCTCGAACGTGTTCCACAAACTGATCTCGAAGCACCCTGTCAGAACTTGGCACACTGCCTGGATTACCAGCAAGAATCAAGTCCATTAAGGACATTAAAGCATGGGAAAATTCAGTCAATGATTCACCTTCTTTCTGTTTCCGTTCATAAAACCTTTGTTGTAATTGTACAAATGTCTGTTTCCCCCCATACAAGTCTTGCAAGATATCAAAAACAGAGTTTTATCTCCATTCTAGCTTCCCCTCCCAGATGGTCAAGCAGAAACACCACCTTTTCTTTGTCAGACCAACCCCTTCCCTCAATACACACCTTAGCCTCCTCAGTCCAGTCCTCAATACTTAAGGTGGAGTCCATATTTCCATAGAAGCGTGGAAACTTCCTCTCCCGAGGGACATAGAGTACCCTGCTAAAAGATGCTGGAGATGAAGCATTGGCATTAGTCATGGAAGGGTGTGGTTGGTTAGGAGCGGTACTACTGGACGGGGGATGCTCTCTCATCAGCTGCTCATTTTGTGCCTGCAGGTGACGTATCTGCTCCCGCAAGTCTAGTAGTTCTTGTTCCATCTGTTAACAGATTATCTCATAAAACAGTTAAAAAAAAAGATGACGAGGTCCCAAAATGCAGAGTCTAATGATCGCCTTCATGCACGACCACCGTTTATTCAGTTACCAAAAAAATAACCAATATACAAAAACAACAACAACCAAAAAAAAAAAAACTTCACAACCGCCTTCGCCACAAACAACCCTGCCAACTACGCCAATTGATGCATCGTGTTCAACACTCCACAATGTTCCACTCTTTAACATGTAACTGCATAAACGATCCTTACAATTAGTCTATTGCAGGGGTGGCCAACGTCGGTCCTGGAGAGCCACAATCCTGCAGAGTTTAGCTCCAACCCTGATAAAAACTCACCTTCCTGTAGCTTTCTAGTAACCCTTAAGACCTTGATTAGCTTGTTCAGGTGTGTTTGATTAGGGTTGGAGCAAAAATTTGCAGGATTGTGGCTCTCCAGGACCGACGTTGGCCACCCCTGGTCTATTGTCACCATGCAACACATAAACCAGCGGCGACTTCCATTTCAATGAACAGGAAGACGTACAACAAACAGAAAGGCAACGCATTATTCAACCCATCGCTACGTATACAATAGTTTCACAAGACTTACTAATCTAGCGTCACAATGCCATACCTTAGATCTCCCGCGACTACCATTCATAACTCGTCTGCGGAAACAAAGGGCGGAAGTGGAAGAACAAATCTCCTCACTTCCTTTTATAGGACTGGAACTGATGGGACTTGTAGTTCCTGAAACACGCCCCTTTACAAATATTTTCAGTAATTGTCACTAAATTGGGTCAGGTGATCTTCAAACCTGATAAGATTGATTTTCATTTCCATAATTATTTGCCTGTAACACATTGATGAATTTGTCCATGAAGACTCCAAACAGGAAGTGAAGATGTATATTAGCAACGCTTATTAAAACCAAACAAAACCTGACCTTGGGATCGAGTCTTAAGGGTCCTTGTGAAGTTTCAGTGCCACTAACAGTCAAAAGTTACAAATAATTGTCAATCTACTCGTAGACTTTGAACTGCTTTTCTTCAGCAAATCTTCTCAATCCTACAATGTGACTCTGTTGATCTGCTCGACCTGTTACACAGACATTTATGATCTTAGCAGATGTTTTATCATCCAAACCTTTTCCTAGAAAGTTCACACATAGTCCCTTGTGAAAAAGAAGTGTTTAATTGTTCTGAATGTGCTCTTAGTTAATAACTTCAAATCTTAAAAAGTATATTTTAAAAAACTGGACTTACAGATAATATAATATTCATGAAATAAAAGGCCACTTAAAAGAGAGACACTTTCATGTTTCTTAACACACTTAAGTAGACTTTTAAAAAGTGCACTTTGTAAAAATATCAAATGAAATATTTTACTTTAAAGTACATTTTAAATCATTGTTTTAATAATCTTTTGTTGAGCTTTAAAGAAGTTCATTTATTTTGACTAAAATACTAAAACATATAAAGAACTTGATTATCATTTTAACTGTAGTGTGTTATAAATATTTCACTGATATTACTAATATATTTAATGATATTATTACTAATATATTTAAATGCATCACAAACAAGTTTCATTAGAAATGACATTAAAGTATATTTTAGTTTATCATAAATGCTTGTCAGTTCATTCATCAGTAACTTTAACCATATTTCAGTGACAATAGAAATAATTATGAAATTACATTTAAAGATACTTAAATCCAACTTAAGTGGGTCAAACAATATTAGCTAACAGTATTTAATATAAACTATAATACAATCAATAATTATGAATGTTAATTATTAACATGATATGAGAAGAATGAATGTGATTGTGTGAAAGTGCTGGATTGAGGAGAGTTACTGAAGATCAGTCGAGTCAACAAGAGCCGCACAGATCTGATAGTGCAGGTTATTGGCTGAAGTGTGATTTGTGTTTTCTGTAGAGTTTCCAGTCTCTCTCAGCACCTCCTGAATCTACAGACGAACCCGACGATCCCTTCAGTTCTCTCTCCTCTTTTGATGGCATGAGAGAATCTGTCCGTCAGCTGAGAGACAAACTGGAGGATTTCTGCAAACAGGAGATTGAGAAGATCAAGAAGATCTCTGACGGAGGTAAAGTCCTGCTCCTCGTTTATACAGACGTGTAGAAAGATCTGAAATATGAACGTACAACAGTTTCTGAAATGTTCCTGTGATAAAATGTCCATTTGCACAAAAAATGTTCTTAAATGCGTCCCACTTTATAAATCAGTTCATCTTAAATTCAAGTTCAATGTGAACAAACGCATCAAATCCACCTGCAGAACGGCCACAAAAATCCCTTGATGGTTCAAGAAGTACAACATTCATCATCAAGAGCAAGAGTTTATTTGTACATACATGACGCAGGATGAAATCCATGGAATTTAGGATCAAATCCGATATGTGTTTTATAAATGAAGCCCCTGGAGATTCATCTGCTCTCAGAAATGATCCTCCATCATCTAATATCATAGAGCATCATATTAGAAATGACTAGAAATCAATGTATTTTATCTTGTCATTTCTCTACACACTGTTCATGTCTGTTTATTTCCACAGTCACTTTCACCAACATGAATCCCAAGACCAGGAACGACTTCCTACAGTGTAAGTCACTGAGAAAACAAGCAGAAAAACTTACTGAATGTGTTCATGTTCCTCCTGTAGAAGCTGAAAGAAATCATGAAGAGTTTAATAATTGATCATGTAAATGATGATTTGTACAGGATATCTGGTCAGCTGTACTGAGACACTGATGAAACATTGAACATTGAACATGAAGAGTTCAGATGCATTAAAAGATCAGACAGATTCATAATTCCTGATTCTGATGTGTTTTCTGTCCATCAGATTCCCATCAGCTCACTCTGGATCTGAACACTGTGAATGAACGCCTCCGTCTGTCTAAGAGGAACAGAGTGATTACTTACACTGACACAAAGCAGCCGTATCCTGAACATCCAGACAGATTTGATCAGTGGTTTCAGGTGTTGTGTAGAGAGAGTGTGTGTGGACGCTGTTACTGGGAGATTGAGTGGAGTGGAGATGATGGTGTGTTTATATCAGTGTCATATAAGAGCATCAGCAGGAAGGGATGGGGTAATGAGTGTTTGTTTGGATATAATGATCAATCCTGGAGTTTGGACTGCTCTTCCTCCAGATACTCATTCATACACAATAACATAGAGACTGATCTCCCTGCAGTGTCCATCAACAGTCGTATAGGAGTGTTTGTGGATCACAGTGCAGGAACTCTGTCCTTCTACAGCGTCTCTGACACAATGAGCCTCATCCACACAGTCCAGACCACATTCACTCAGCCGCTCTATCCGGGGTTTAGGGTTTATTCAGGATCATCAGTGAAACTGTGTTGATGTTTCAGAACAGACAATAGAGAGATTTTACCCACAATACTTTGAGCTGTTTTATAAATCATTGAGTGTGATGTTACAGTCTCTTATTTTCTCTTCGTTACATTAATACAGATGAACTTCTGCCACTGAAACAACAGAATAAATGTGTATTAAATCCTCATATAGACAGTGTGTGTGTCTTTTCTCAAACTCTATTTGTGTTGATGGAAATCACATTCATTTAGTTGTAGTGACACATTAATCAATTACATAAATTAATTTATAAATAAATAAATACTGTATCATTCCCGGCTGAACAGATGCAATTTACTCTCAGGAACTGATGTTTATAAAGCATTTAATTAAAAAAAAAAAAACACCATAAGAGCTAGATAAAAACAAACAATCAATCATTAGACATTTCCCTACAAATGTATATAAACACACACGACAAACCTTTAAACTGAATTAACATTTGCAATTAATTGGCCTTCACAAATAGTGTGAGATAAACCACATTTTAGGATTCAGGATAATGTCATAACCTTGCCTCACTGTACTGTAGTGAGCCTGAATATGAATTATTTTAACACTGACAATAACAGTTTTTAATGCAGATAAATCAAAAAAATACAAAAATATACCATCTTCTTTAAAGTGCAACATGTATGGCCTATATGATCATTTTATTTACAACAATCTCCTTTAGGGGCCGTTCACACATCGCGTCTTTTGCCCGCGCATATTCATTATTTCCTATGTAGGCGCGCTCAAAAATGGAAGCGTCGCGACCGTGCATGCTGGTTTTTTCCAGGCGCGCCTGAAAACATAAAAACATCTCAACTTTTCAGAATAGCTGGGTTTCAGTCACGTGATTATGATGACGCACGAAGGCGGGGCGATTTCAGATGGAGGGCAGGAAGTAAAAATGGCGAATACGTCTATGGAGGAAACTGTTGCGGAGAGTCCGTATTGTACGAATTTCCAACCAGTTTCAAGAAATAGATACAAAGAATTAGTGAACAGATATGTTGGGCGTGACCCGTGTTCCCACTGATCCCCTCTGATTGTGGGTTGTTGTCAGCTGGAGCTTTCGGCTGTCTGCGTCAGATCTGGGCTCTCATCTGTCTGTTGGAGATCCAACATAGCCTCTGCACATTCCAACCGTCTTTGTTGGTCTTCCTTGAGCTTCATCCTCTGCTCTCGTTTAAGAGACGCCTCTGATTTGGGCTTAGTTTTTTGGTAACCTAGGTTGACCGTCGGAGCCCAATCTACCGACTCAACGTCACCCAAAGCGCTAGGGCAGCCTAAAAATCCCCAATGAAGTCCACATTAGATTACCGCTTACTTAATAATCATTACTAAGTAAATGAGCATTTAACGACAATCTAATGCTATATAAACACAGAAATAAAAAACACGTTGGCTAGCAACGTTAACATGCCTGCGACGAAGTGGTCGCTGCAGACACGGGCATTAACAGACTCTGCTCCTCCCGACCGCAGACGTACGTTGGACATCCACTTTTTGCGGCTTGTCTCAGTGAGCTTTTGACATTTCTCACCTTTATGAGTGACAATCTTCGGTACTCTATAAAAACCCTTTCCTTTTTCTCGATTTGAACGATTGGAGCAGCAGTAAACTACACAAAACATTGGCATTTTTTAAGACGGCATTTCCTCAGCTACTCACTTCCTGCCCTCCATCTGAATTTCGCGCTCTCGTGATGTAGCAGCGTGACGTCACGTGAAACCAAGCTATTCCGCAATTTTGGTAAAACTGACGATCTCAATTTAGAGAGAAAAACACAAATAATATATAAAATTACTCTAGTGCAAACCACGAGAGACCATAACACTGTGTCCTGCTTATGACAATAACAATCACACACACTCTGCATTACATTAGGAAATGAAATAGTCATTTACACTGACATACTAAATCTGCATACTAACGACCCATCACTTCAAACTTTAGCAAACAACATCAAATTAAAACGGTACCTTGTGCCCTTTATCAGCCAGGAGCGAAGAGGTGGAAAGAAACACTTTACAACAAATATTTTGTAACACGAGTCCCCAAAGTCCGTCTGTCCACATTTGTTACACACTTGATGTTATATATTGTACGTTGATGTCTCTGTAACACATTTTCTAATAAAAACCCCACAGTGCCACTGCACTTGCTTTCCCAGACTTCAAAATAAAAGCGTAGTAAAGAAACATAAACACTCTTGAAAAACAAATAATAATGTCCACATTAAGTAAGCAGCGAGAATAATTAGTCGACCAAAACATAAACAAATAAAGAGTTCTTTAGTAACATTTGGCTTAAAAATAATAATAAAATCCTTTCTCAAGTATTCCATGGCAACAGCGCCTCTATGGCTGGAGATGAAGGTGTCGGTCCACTTCAGTGATTGGGGGATTTAATGGTCATTTACAAATACTATCAAAATTACCTTTCAGTTGAAATTAGACAGAATTTGCATTAAAGTTGCACAAATTGGTGTAACAAGAAGGTGTCAAGTTCAGACACCAGAGAGCACTGTGGAGACGATCACACAGAAAAGATGCAAGAAGAGGGACAGTTGAGAAAAATGGGGCCTAGAATCACTAAATCAAAACTGACACCTGAAGATTTAGATAGTCTCATTTATGAAGAGATGAAAAAAGCTCTTGTTACTCTCCCAATGGTGCAGGTTTCTGGGCCAGATGCTCCAGTCCTTGTGTTTCGATTATGATCAGAAAAGGACCTGAAGAAGACTTTGACACACCTGGGACTTCAACGATGAACGACTTGATCCAGCAGAGGATATCATTTCTGAAGAGTAACACATTATTCTTGTTTACATTATTTAACATGGTTTATGTGATTATCTATAAAGTTTAGGCTATATTTCACCTATAGCTGTGACGCTGTTATTGGTTGTGTGTAGTTGAACTGCATCAAGCTCATGTTTTACTTCATAGACTTTAAAGACATTTATGATGATGCTGACATTTACACTCAATTAAATGATTTCAGAGAGAACATTGTGTCTTCAACACAAACCCAATCGAATCACTCTGTGTTGTACATGCCAAGTAAAATAATTATGAATAAATGTAATTTTATTTTTATCAGTTTATTTATTGCTCCTTATTCATTATTCATCTTTTAATGTTATTTACTCATGATTTTACCTATAAAGCCTATAACCTATTTTACCTATAAAAACACGAAATTAAGTTATTTCATTTAATTTAATTTATTTCATGATTAAGTATCATATTTTATTGTTACATGAGGCAAAATAACAACAGGAAAACTGAAGTTTACGGCATTTCAACACAACTTCTGCTGACAAACATTTTAAAGTCTTTAAGAGCCATGAACCAAACCAACCAGCTACGAGGGGATACACAACATTACAAACTTCGATTTGAAGAAAAAAAAGAGTATTTCAAAATCAAGACTAAAAGACAAAGGTACAATGAGGGAAAGAACTACAATCCCATGAAGCATTGTAATGTCGGAGCGTTTCAATACAAAAAAAGAGGAGCTTCAGTTTGTTTGAACCACGAGAGGCGTCTACTCTCACCTAAACTTACGCTTCTCCTGCGTTGTGCGTCGGTTCAGAGGTCACTCTTCTGCCGGAACTCGACTTGGGTTTGGCCGTTACTGGAAGCAAGTGATTATAGTTCATAAAGTTAGAAATTTAGATATTTAGATATTTTTATTTAAAAAAAAACCCCATCGCTTCACTTCAAAAGGCCTTTATTATCCCACTGGAGCCGTATGGATTACTTTTATGATGGATGGATCACTGTTTTGATCTTAAAAATCTGAGCTACCATTCACTCCCATTATAAAGCTGGGAAGAGCCAGGATATTTTTTAATATAACTCCAATTGTGTTTGGCTGAAAGAAGAAAGTCATATACACCTAGGATGGGTTGAGGTTGAGTGAATTATTGGATCATTTTCATTTTTTGATGAACCAACCCTTTAAGAAAAGAGTCACCAGTTAGCTCTAGTGTGGACTTTTGAAAAACTTACAAACGGCTGGTTTGAAACAAATCAGACAAGAAGAGATTTCTATTTTGCAATGTAAATGCTGAAATGACAAAAAAAGGACGAAATAGCTAAATTCATTTAATAGAAAATGTTAACAAATAAGAACAAAGACAGGCTTGGTACTGAACAACCATATCAGTGTGTTATGTTTATCTAATAAAAACATCACTAGTATATAGTATTAACATAAGTAAAGGCCTGTTCATACCAAGGACTAAAACTATAATAAATATATTCGCATCAACAACAGCGGACTTATGCAGTTATGACTTCTATCGCTAAAAGTTTTCAAGCTCTTTAAAGTCGAGTGGATTCTGATTGGCTCTTTTTATCGTTCATCAGCTGGAAAAGAAAAAAACCTTTCTGAAAGTGATTCGTTCCTCTGTGTCGTTATCATTACAGCTGTGATCACTATTCTCATAGAATTGCAACAATAATTTTAAACTTTATAGTTATAGACCTTGATGTGAAAGGGCCTTAATGCAATTCTAAAACTGGTTAAATGTTCAAACGGCCTTCAGTTAAACAAATGCCATTCATTACATCTTGGCTAATTTGGAGACAGAACCTGAATGCAACATCCATTTAGACGTATGGCACACAAGAACCGTGTGGAAATATTCCACATCAGATTCATCATGTCAAATTATGTGCAAAGGGGAAATGCCACTGTGTTAACTTTCATTAGTTTAGCTGCAAGATAAGTCTGTTAGCATTAGCATCATCCAACATTTGAATAAAAATATACATATACTTTGGTACAACAAACAGGTTTGCTTCCCAATCAAATATACCTTTAGTGTACAATATACATATTCTGATAAAGTTTAAATACTATTTGGACTAATATAAGTTTAAAGATGTTCAAAAATAGTTCATGGTAACTTAAACCTGAATTGCTTGCTGTACATCGATCCTGTTTAAGTTACATAAGGCAGTGTTACTGTTTTCATTTCAACATGTTCCCTTTAAAAACACACTTTCATACAAAAATAAATGTCAGTCATGTATTTTAACCTGCAAATCTGCAATGTCATTAAGAAAAAAATAATACAAGCACCTTCCAAAGGCTAGGAAATGGAAACCTGCTTTACTTGCTGAAATGAATAAAAGTCACCTGTGCTGCTGCTTACAAAACAAGATACTAGTTTTTAGGAAAGTATAGTTATATTAAAGGAACAGTTCACTCCAAAAAAATTAAAATTGTCTCTTTTGTGATGAACTGTCCCTTTAATCTTCCTAGAAATGTTTTGATCAGTGTCGTGCTTTGAAATGTATATTGCGTTAGGAATGATTCTCCTAAGTGCATTTCTTCTGTCTGGGTCCATCATGAAAAGTCCATTGGGGTCGCACTTAATCAAGTCCAAAGTTCAGCCCCAAAAAGAACAACAAATGGCAGGACAAAATGCGAAAACACAAACAATTATATGCTGGTTGATTAGAGAATGGAATATAAACAAAGTACAAATGACACCTAGACTGACATTAGTCAGGAGACTGTGGTCCAAAAATGTCTGTGTGGTCTTTGTAAATGGAGGTTCCCACTTTTGTGTTCAAGAGTTCTTCTCTGCTCCCCATCTGTTTCTGGGCCATCACAAAAAAAACTCAAACAGGTCCATTTTTTAATCCAGCATAGCATCCAACTGATCGGCCAGGTCATCAAACATGTTCCCAATGTCATCCAGAATGTTCCCTGCAGACTTCACAATGTGAGAAGTGCTAAAAGAGAAGCAACAGAATGTTTAATTAGGAGTGATAAATTAGTAACAATTCAAGAGAATTTGTGTATTCATTCCTTTAAGTGTGAAAGCTGGTGGAAAGTGTCTCTCACCCCACGTTGTTGTTCTCAAGAGTTAGTTTTCTCTCCACAGCCTTCAGTACTTCCTCCAGGGATGAGCTGGTCTTCTCCAGCTTCTGATGCTTCAGTGTTGACCCTTGACCCCCTTCCAGCAGAGCCTGGGGCCTTCCTGAAATCACACTTTGACCCGTATTCTCTGCGGAGGGGGAGTATGGCACTGGAGATTGAGGTTCTGCAAAGGCAACACTCTGTACAACACTGAGAGTGACACTGGAGCCAACAGCTGCAGACAGAACAAGAATAAATGCAAGAGTTACAGTCCTCGGCATATATTGTAACTTACAAGCAAAGGGTTGCTACGATTAGCTTTAACTATTTATAAAATCTGAGCAGTATTTTGCTCTGTCCCAATTCAGAAGCTGCATCCTTTGAAGGCTGAATGTCACAGCAGTGCAACTGAGGACTGTCCCAATTTGAAGGTGCCTTCGAATGCGGTCTACAAATTCGTCCTTCATTTCCCGGGCCACAAAGGTTAGAACAAGTGGATCCTTTGCAGCCTTGCCTGTACCAAGATTCATTGTGCGCCAGTGACGACAGGATGTTTTTAAGAGAAAATACACTTTTAAATGTAAGTATTGGGATTCCATTTTCTTGAATATCTAATTATACAAAAGCAGTTAAAATGTTGACATATCTTACTAAGACATGGTTTTATACAGTTTATACTCTTTATTATGTACATAATTGGACCAAGGTGAAAATATTTATACAAGTTGTGAACCTGTTTTATAACTTTCAAAAAAGTCCAGTACAAACATTACTGCTGCTCGTCACAAAGAGCAATGCTCCATAGGCTAGACCAAGGTTCCTCAAATCGTTGCCCTGAAGAGTTTAGCTGAAGACCTTGATTAGCTTGTTCAGGTGCCATAAGGTCAGAGCTAAACTCTGCAAGGTAGTGGCCCTACAGGATTTGAGGAACCCTGGGCTAGACCGTCCCATTTAACAATGCTTGGTTCGAACTTTGAAGTCTGCGTTCTTTGAAGGATGTAGCCTCTGAATATGGAAACAGATTTTGTCAAGAACTTCTGGAAGCAACTAATAAATCAAGTGACTTGTTTTAAAAAAAATCTTAACCATTTAGATTAACCTATTTGATAAATCTAACGAATGAATAACTATTCTAAAATATGAGGCTTTTTGAGGTCAGTCGATTTGAACAAGTTATCAACACTTCCAATGTAACAGCGATATCAAGCCAACTGACTTTATCTGCATCTGTGGGCTGTACCTGTTACAGGAGCAAGATGGGGCTTAGAGATGTGCCGTGTTGGATTCACAGGGCTGGGAGGTTTAGGGGCAAGAGGTGGAGGTGCTTTCACTGGTTTGGCCGGAAGACCCACAGATGGCAGACTCATATCTGTTTCACTGATGCGGAGCTTCACTGTGTCCCGAGTCTCTAAAACATCTTCACTGCTGTCGGATGCTGTGCTCGGCTGCTCTTTCTCCTTTGGCTTCTGCCGTCTCTTCACTGTGTCTGACTCTTTTAGATTGAACTCTGGAACTTCAGGGGTTTTGGCTGGTTTGGCTTTCTCTGGAGACTCAGAAGTGGTCTCCACCTTGAGTGGCCCACCAACTTTGGGCCTCTGTTTGATGGTGAGGTTGCCTTCCTCTGCAAAGGGGATGCACTCACTGGAGCTATTCTGAGGCGAGGATGAGCTCTCCAGACCAGAATCCTTCGTCCCGTCATCCTCCTCTGAGTCAGACTTTGTTGCTCTATCAGTCTCTGCTTTGGCGGATACCGGGCTGGGTTCACTCTGACTCAGAGGTCTGCGCCTGCACCCTTCGTTGGTGCTAGAGACAGCTGTCGTGGTTTCCTGAAGGATCTCCGCTGTAGGCACAGGTAGGGCTGTTTCTAATGCAGCTGCGATACTCTTTACACTCCCAGGTCTGCCACTCTCAACTCCTCCAGAAGCTGGCGCTGGAGTGTCCGAGACAGTTTCGACACTAGTGCTGCTGCTGCTGACGGAGCTAAGGCGTTTAGGTGGTGGCGGAGGAGGCCCTTTACGCCGAGCCCTAATGGCGAAAGAGTGGCTTCGGCCGACGGACTGCTCAGGGGCAGACTGAAGACGTGCCAGCTGGCCCCTGGTATGCTTGCGGCTCAGTGTGGCATATGAAGGCATGGCCATGCTGGCTAGCTGAGCTGCTTCATCATCATCCTCTTCATCTGGTTCACCGTCCGACAAAGCATACCGGGATAAACTCTGTGTGCGCTTCTTCGTCAAGCTAGGAGAGCGACGGTCAAGCGTGACACTGTTATATTGTGCACGAGGATAATTGAGGGTTTTATGAGCAGGAGAAGCTTGCGGAGAAGGAGCAGAGCCCAGTTTGGGTTTGGCAGGGACCGCTGGGTATATAAAGCCTGCGGACGCACTGAATGGCAGTTGCTGTGGTAGCTGAGGACGTGGGACCTGATCACGGCCTTCTGGAATGTTGCGCTCTTTACCAGGACTGCTGTCTGGGCTCGTTAAATTCTCTCTGGACTGTCTGTAAGGGGTCACGGCTGAAGTGGAGGAGGGAGTGCTGGGGGGGTCCTGAGAGCGGCCAGAGCCTCGGGAGCGTGTGTCAATGCTCTCCTGACTGGAGGACATGCCCACTGCATTCTTGAAGGCCAGTCCTTCCTGGCAGCCACTGTATTGGGAGGACATGGCGCTCTGGAGCTCAGTGCTCAGCTCACTGTCTTGGAAAGTCATCATCTTGGGTGTGTGGGGTGAGGGGAGGTCACTACTGTCAGGGGGCGGCTCGATAGTGACCAGGTCCAGGGCAGCAGGGATTCTGCGCCGTAGTGTGCCCTGCCCTGATTCCGCCTGCAGAATAGCCTTATGAACATCACACAACTTCTTGACCGCAAGCATCATCTTCTTCTGATGGCCTGTCAGAGACACACACACTTACTGTACATATCACACATAAACTTAACACAACAAGATAAAACAGTAATCTGTCCACATCGAAGGTGAGGATGTTGTGCGACCCAATATCAGAACATATTTGATGCTGATAATCAGTCAAATGAGACAGGATTTTGGACCAATCGGGTCAACCTAGTATTTCGCTGCAGGAATAAAAAACCAAGAAAATTCCCTTGTCAAGGTCATGGCCAGTGAGAATAAAAACTGGAAGAGCTACCCAGTCAGCATGTGACTGACCTTTAACAATGAAATGTGGTTGAAATAATGTAAGTTGTTGTTTCAACATTGAAAAAAACGTTCAAAGCTAAAGTTAACAAAATACTTCTAAGTGTTGAAAGTTCAACAATATCTGCACAGAAAGACATTGAAATGCCACTGGAATATCAACATTGATTTGATGTGTAAAATCTAAACAAAATTCAACGGTGATTCAACATTGATCCATGACGATCAATTGACTACACCGACACTGTCGGATGAAAAGAAAACTGGATTGAGCTGAATAACGACACTAGCATAATCAGATCTGTTATTTTCCTGTTTATTACCGTGAAGCTGATTTAAAAAATTCTATTGTATAAAGCACTACAAAACTAAAGGTGACTTGACATTGATTCACCCGTGAATAAATGTTGAAATACAGTTTGGGTAGCTTTTATTGCTAGTTTTATTTTGGCTGGTGAGATGGTCTTATACAAAGCAAAATAACTGCACTAAACCCTTTGAACAAATGGCCATAAGATCAGCATAATTTCCCCTTGCTAAAGCAAGAAATAATGTATGCTGAGTCTGGCAACATTAGATATTACTTTTGCATATATAAGGAGGATGTTTACGGGGTTGCCACACTTTCTGATCCATGTATTTCCATAAATTTTTCATGGCTTTTTCAATTGTTTCTGACAATGGGATAAGGGTTTTTAAACAATCATTGAAATTTTGACTGATCTAATAATCATCCAAACCAGTGTGTACAAGTTCGACCAACTCATTGAAAAAAACTGACTCAAAAGAATAATTTATTCACAAATCAGACATTGTTTTAGTTTGAAAGCAGGTTTTTCTACAAAAACATAACAAGAGGATGCAATTTTAATATTCCCTGTTATTTCTAGCTTTTCTTGGACTTTGCTAACCCAGTATATAACAAAAAAAACACCACAATGTACTTTAGTTCTGTGTTTAAGTTAAGCTCACCTAGTTTGGTGATGCCAATCTCCTGTAAATCTTCCCACGTGAGATCTCGGACAATGTTTATCGAGTCATAGCCATTCTCCGAGAGTTTCTTATGATACTGAGGAAGGCCAATGGCACTCAGCCACTCTCCAAGATCCTGCTAAGAGAAGAGATGTGACTGTGAGTGAACTGAAGATAACGCCATAGACACACATGCATGCATACAAGCTATAAAGTCCAGTGACTTACTGGTATGTACTCTGGGAGCCATTCTGGAATGCTGAGGTTGCCAATCTCCAGGGAAATCTTCTTACGGTGGCCTGGTTTAGTCACACCAATAGCTGTGAGATCCTGAAAAACAGACATAATACTGAATCAATATCAACCCTACCTGTTGCAATGAGAATGAACAGCATATCTCTTCAAAGCAACCCAGCATTGGCTCTCTATACATACCTCTGGAGTCATTCTGCTGATTGTAGGCACATCATAGCCAGCACTGAGGAAGTTTGCAGTGTACTGCTCCAGCTGAAACTCACTCAACCACTGATAGATCGCCTCTGCGTCCTGACAATGATAAAGACATGACATGAAGGTAGCAAGGTTTTTTTCTTAATTCTGCTATGTACAAAACCAATTTCCGAGCAAACTGTAGAATGCTGCATTGTTTTTTTATTTTATAAATAATTTCCCAAACAAAATATGTTCATGTTGGTGTTGTGCACTGTAAAAGTGTTTTCAGACCTTGCCCTCTAGCAGCTGTTGAGGACGCACAAACTGTTGAGTGAAACCCTGCTCTCCTGCCCTCTGCGTGGGCAACACAGGCCTGCGAGGAATTCCTTCAAAAAACAACACACATAGATTAATATAGCTGGTTTTTATGATTTTTAATGGATGTATGACCTCAGTTGTCCTCAAGGTCACACAGGTAGCCCTATTCGGACGTCACTAGTTTTCTATGCCCTATTCTCGAGGGATGTGGGACATGCATTTGGGTGAAATGCTGTCAACTCTTTGAGGAAGCTGGATGCGCTTGGTAATATGCACTCACGAGACTGACTATAAAAGACAGTTAAGGAGCTTTTTTCCTTTCTACTCTCTCCTGAGGGATAGTAGTTAGTGTTTGCACAAACATGTTCAGCTCTCGAGGGAGTTTAAGGCACTTATAGTGATGGATTCGTCTGTTCTCATAATTCTTTTCAATAGAATCTGACGTTTGAACTAGTGCGCTGGACTCTCGAGAGGGTTAAATGCGCTCTTTTCTCGATAAGGAGGCAGTATAGTTTCCACCGAGGCTTGACTCTCTCCCGAGGAATGATAGTTGAGCACCAGCTATAGAAAGTCATTTGTAGAGGTCTCCGCTCCTCAGAGCTCCACCTGAACAGCAATATCAAGACGACTCTCTGTGAGCCTCCTTAGGCTGTCTTTTGTGTTGAACATAGCAAGGCATCCTCTCACTTTAGAGAGTCGTCATGCTGAGGCCTCCGTCCTCACTGTTCGACCAGGTGTAGTACTGAGTTGTTGGTTACTGCCTGTACTGTGGAGTCACAAGGATAGCAATTTTTGAGTTCCAGGCTCTCTGAGAGCCACCTTACAATATACCCCGAGTGTGGTGTGTTGTTAGGTCTCCTCTAGTTCTAGAGAGTTGTCATGCTGAGGCCTCTGCTCCTAGAGCTAGGCTAGGCTGTTTGCCAAGTGGTTAGGCTCTTTGTGAGCCTCTTTGGCTACTGCGAGCATCACTAGGCCTCCTCTCACTGGAGGGTGCTTCTATTGAGTATCCTGAGTGTGGGTTAGGTCTGAGTTGTTAGGTCTCATTCATACTGTAGGGTTGTCATGCTGAGGCATCCTCTCCTAGGTGGTAGGGTATGCTAAGTCATTAGGCTCTCTGGGAGCCTCCTTGGCTATACTGACCTCAATGTGGAGTGTTGCTAGGCCTCCTCTCTTTATGAGACTTGTTGTTTTGAGGCCTCCACTCTGCAGAGCTTTGTGGGCCAGTTAGACTGAGTTTATAGCTCTTTCTGAGCTTTCTCATTATTGCCCTTGGGTTAGAGTGTTGTTTGGGCCTCCTGGTTGAGGCCTCCACTCTTCAGAGCTGCTTGAACAGAAGTTATGAATGTAAGGCTCTCTGTGAGCATCCTTGGATGCTGGCCTGAATATGAATGTTGTTAGGCTTCCTCTCTTTAGAGTCATCCTGTTGAGGCCTCCATTCTTGAGAAGGTCCGGTCTATGAATGTGTTGCTGGTGTGCACCACAGGGATGAGGACTTCTAAGTCCTTCAACTTAGCTCAGCATGGCAACATGGATATTCTGTTCCCCATAACCCTAGGGGATGCAGTGCAAATTCCCTTTCGCAAGGGAATGTTTCAGGTTACACATGTAACCATGGTTCCCTGAGAATAGTTGAAACACTAAGTCCCTTTGCCATGCTTTCGGTATTCCTGCAGACATCTCCTTTCAGACAAGAAGTGGATGATGTTTTGCACAGGTGCCCTTTTATACTCATGATCACATGATATGTCTTTTAATGTATTATTAATATAAGTTTCATTTATTATAAAAACCCTATTTAAGTAAACTTCATGAGTTTATAGAAGTGGCTGTTTATAATAAAATACACATAAATGAGCAAAGAAATCTAGACAAGTATCTTACCTGACACTAAAAAATTAAAATAGACAATATTCACAGTTTCTATGATTTGGCTCTTTTTATTAATTATTATAATTTATATTTTTTCATTGGATACCATCCATATTGAAATAAAATGAAAGCATGCATAAGATTGGTGAGAAAATACTAGCTTAGGTAGGTCAAAAAACACATGAGGAGAAGCATTAATAAACAGTAATACAATATCAGTAATCTTGTAAAAAGTGTTCACGTCCTTGTAGAACTCGAAATTTCAACTTCAAAGCTGGGAATTTTCTGAGAGCCCCTACTTGTACTTCAAGATCGATGAACCACCTGACCACTGCAGATTCATTTTGGGATTAAAATCACAAAGTACGCCTGTAAAAAACAAATTTCTCTACGTCCTCCGGGGAAACTAGTCCCATCCAAATAGGGCTAAATGTGCAAATACTGTCACTGTAAGCTGTACACAGATGCACACAGTAAACCTGTCACAGGTAGCTCATTACCTGTGGGTGCGTCAGCATGTTTGTTATGGTCTGGCTGTAGTAAATCCACAGCAGAGGGTGCCATCTGTGTAAAATGAGAGAAAATGTCAGAAGAAACCTTAGCTATCAAACACAGAGACAACATGCATATGCCTAAAGCAAAAAAAAGGTTTGTTAACAACAACAAAAAAAAAGATGAATCACAATTACTCTAATGACAGGGCTGTAGTGCTTCCATAGCCAGTAGCAACATTTACTGTCAGTTCCCATAATTTTTCACCAATTAATTTCCATGACCTTTCCAATCATTTGTGATCGCTGGATGTCAGGTATGAAAGTACAAGGGTGTACAAGGTTGGTCACTGGTTAATTTGTGTCAAGTGTTTTTAATTGGGCATGTAAGGGTTGACTTTTTTGTGTTCATTGTGTGAAATGTGGAATACAATGTGGAAATTGAACAAAACTGATGTATTTTTTATTTTTTAGAACTTTTGAATCCTTGGAATTAATGAATTTCATTATAGTTATGTGTACAAAGAAAAAAACATTCTTTACACTGGAAGAAAACATTTAACCTGCTAAAATAGCAGATGATCACCAATATTTTTCATTTTTATTTGCTCTGTCAAAATTAAGACATTTCATTATCACTCACTACCTCTACCTCTAAAATCAACTGCACTTAGACCATGACTCAATATTTCATAAAGATTTAATCTTCACATTGTAATTAGAATTAGGATTTACTACAGATAAACACCTGGAAATCCCATTTTTCCTAGTATTTATAACTGTGAGATGCTGTCTTCCTCTCTGAGTGGGCGGTTACCTTGCTGGTGTCAGGGATGATGGCGTGTTGGTGTTGTTGTGGTCCAGAGGGGGCGCTGTTGCTTTCTGTGCTCTGGCCACTGCCTGCGCTGCGGGTGCTGCCCACACTGCCAGTGCTGCCCACACTGTTCCTGTCCCCCGCTGTGAGAGAGACGGAGGCGTTAGTCCAATGTGTATCTGCAATCATAACATGCCCGCGGTTATGGCATCACAGCGGTCGTCTGCACTGCCATGCCAGTGTGCCACTCCACAGCCGTGAGGACACCGTGCCCACTGGAATTCTACTCAAGCAGCAGGCAGGATGGGGGTGGGGGTAGCAGGGCAAAGCCACAGGCATGTGGTGATGGGGTTTACAGATGACAGCACACAACCTACGTTCTGCTACGGAGGGTTCACAATACGCTAACAGGGAATTGGCATCTGAAGACGGACACACCAGCTGGGTCTGTGTGGCGTCCGACAGGCCAGCCAATCAGAGGGTCCGTCTGCAGCAAGGAGGGGGTGACAGCCAGTAGGGGGCACAGGGGGTGAGCGTTTCAGAGGAGGGGAGTACAACAGTTCTTACCAGTGCAGGAGTTCCGCAAAACCCACACGTCCTCCATGCTGGGGCTTATGAGCTGGGACAGACTTCCAGGAGGCCCACCTGGCGGACACAAACACCTTTTGGGCCACTGGCCTCAGTCTAGTGGGTGGGGGGTGGGGGATGTGTGTCCCAAATCAGGGGCTTCAGATGAGTGTGTGCCACTGTATAGTGTTTATATGCAAAGATAGTGTTTGTACTATACCAGTAGTGCAGAAGAACCACCCCGGGTCCAAAACCAACCGTTTACCTTAACTGCCGATGGTAAATTGAGAACGTCTTACTAGTTAGAGCTGGGTGGTATGACGTTGTGTGCAGCGCAAATGATAGACGTGTCAACAAGCTGAGATTTTGATACACCATTTATACTGCTGTAGGTATTTTTGTGCAGCTCTTAGTGGGCAGGACTATTCAGGGCATTTTTGTTATTTATAAGCGAGATCAACGGGAAACACAAGATGTGTGGGCAACATTGCAGCCTGCAACATTAATATAGCATTAAAAGTTGTGTATATCAGCCATTTCACGGGTTCACACTTACAAATAATCAAATAGAATAAAGTAGTATGTGTATTTGGCATGCTGTCCGAGGGGAAGGCTCCGAGTAATTTGAACATGTTCCTCCCGAACTTTGTTAATAAAACATCATTTTACAATGTAGTATGTGGCTAATCCAATAAGAACTATCTGCTTTAGTCTTTTGTTTTTAACTCAAGTCTCACTCTTTAATTATGAAACTTATCCTTTGGTTTGTAAACTTAAGTTTTACATATTAAAATGAGAATATGAAAAAATGAGATGATGCATATGATGCATTTCAATGTTTTACTTTAATGTATCGGTTTACAAAGCTTAGTCTCCCACAAAGTGATTTATTCTATCTAACAGTGAACACTGATCCAGACCTGACTAAAACACCTCGATCGAAGTTTAGATAATACTTTCGCAAACGTCCACATCATAATCTAAAATATTAACAAAATGCCCGCCCATAGGCATACGCAAAGAAATAAAGTGAGGCTTCGGTGAATTGTAGTGTTATATGTTGCGACGCTGTGTTTGGATGCGAAAGCAAAACCCCTTTGTTTATATATATATATATATATATATATGTGTGTCAAAAAGACTCAAGGTCTACACCAAAACCTTTAGGCCCTGTTTACACCTGGTATTAAGATCTGTTTTTATCAATCCGATCACAAGTGGAGGAATACAGGTGTAAACAGGATTGGGTTTACAGAATTTTGTCCACTTTCAGATGTACTCGAAAACGCATTCAACCAGATTGATTTCGTAGATTAGCCGCTCATGTAGTCAATTGCATTTGAACAGTCACAAAAGATCATTCAGTCAACAGTATTCGTATGACGCATGTAGCACTCCCGCAAAAGTCATGCAGAGTGTGACAAAATAAGACGAGTGTCTCAATGAAATACGAACATAAATGGCCACAGGAGAGGCATTTGAAATGCATATTAATACCATGTGGAAACAGTATGTGTCTCGGCTCACCACAAGTGATCAGATAACTGGAAACGCATCTTAATACCGGATGGAAACAGGGCCTTAGTGAGAAAGCACTCTTAGAAGTGGTTGCGAGTGTTATACCTGGGTTGGTGCTCAGACCGTTGGCATGGGGGAGAACCAGGTGTGTGTTAGGGGTGTACAGAGGGTAGGAGTCGTCGGTTTGAGGGGCCCCGCCCCCACTCAGACTCAAACTGGGACTGAGGGCGGACCTGGAGAGCAGCTGCTGCCTCTGGGTGGGCAGAGAGGCATGTCGTAACAGGGTGCCCCCTACAGGACAACACACACATGACAGGAGCAGAGGGTTAATGCAAGCGGATGGAGGTTAGAGATGAACATTGGCTGCATCTGAAAGCTTAGTCTGCTGATTGTTTAGGCAATGGCTTTGCAGGCAGCGTTTTGGAACGAAGGTACATAATTTCAGACAGACCTCTGAGGCAGCGTAACGGTTTAATTATCAACAAATAAACAGAGCGAGCTTTGATGATAACAAAGTGAAGATTTAACTACTACAATATTAATTTCCCGAAATGACATCAAAAGTGGCAAACAAAACTGACTCCCAGCTGCAATCTGGGATGTTATCTTTATTTTTTAGCTCAACTGTCAATGAATGGAACGCACAGAATTGTGGGATGTCAAAGGCAGTGAAGGATACTTCTATGCTGCCTTCAAAAAACGAGATGTGACAAAATCAGTGGATTTGGACGTGCCTTCTTGCCGTACTCCTACTTCCTATGGAAGCTTGTTTCCGCCGCGGAATTAAACAATTTAAAAGATAATTGCAACTTTTTATCTCACAATTCTTTTTTAAAACAATTGCAAGATAAACTCGCAACTGCGAGAAAGGCTTGAATTTTTTGCGAGTTTATATCTCGCAATTCTGGCTTCTTTTTTCAGAATTGTGAGCTATAAACTCACAATTGTGAGTTATAAATCCCAATTCTGAGGGGAAAAATTTGTAATTGTGAATTGTGTGATATGAAGTCAGAATTGCAAGATATAAACTCGCAATTCTAGACTTTATAATTGCGACAATATATCACACAATTCTGATAAAAAAAATTCAGAATTACGAGATAAAAATTCACAACTACCTTTATACATTTTTATCCAGTGGCGGAAATTACTTCCGTTACTTCCGTATGCGGCCTGTAGAGGCAGCGTTTTTTTTTTAGCTTTCAGACGCAGCCTTTTATTACTTGGGAAGCAGCTGGATGGAAGAAAGAGACACAACTACGTTGTAGGAATTACATCTGTAAGCATGTTATTGAATTAGGAACGCAAACACTGTTATTTGTGGGGTTAATGGCTGTAATAAAATCCCTAAAATGAAAATATATAGTGACCACAGGCTGTGAAGCTCCAAAAATGAGTCAAGACGGACAACCAATCATAACTCAGCTTATAATTGTACCTGAGCGTCGATTGATGACCTCAACTATGGAGGGGGGGAAGTAGCCGATTCGGTCTGTTCCTCTCTGGGTGTCATGAATGTGGCCCTTCCAGCGTCCGTCCACGTGCTGTTCTATCACCTGCCAATCATAACACAGCAGAACACGTTGACGTTACAGTGACCTCATCAGTACTGTCTGCAAACGCAACTGCTGGATCCAGCAGTTTTTCACGGCCTTGACAACCAGTCAAAACAGAGGAGGAGCTTGTGAGTTCAGAGACAATGCATGATCTGAAAGCTTTTGAAAGTTATATAATATGACCCCAGCCACCTTCCCTAAGTAAACACACATCAAACGTACAATAGCTGCAGGACCAACAACATTACAGCAGCTCACGAAATACATCTCTAAACCCTCCAGTAAACCTTAGACTGTTCTTCTTTTCTGCCCACCATTTCCTGTGAAACAATGCTGAGTGAAAATCTGCGTTGGTTTGAGTTCACAAATAAACAGTTGTGAGCGTTTTAAGAACCAAGGAAATGAACAGAAAGAGCCATTTAAACTTGGTGGAAGGAGAAAGAGAGAAAAATCTGGCCTCCTGACAGAGTTCAAGTCAGAAACTGCTTCTGAAATGCCAGTTCAAAAGACTGGCTAGGCGTTTGGTATAGCATTTAAGACAAGCAAACACACATAATCTCGATTCAAACACCAACGCAATCTTATTCATAAATGACAACTATTTAGCTCTGTCTATTAAACCTTTGACAAGTACGATCACAGCGAACATTCAGATCTGCATTGGCGCTGCCGCAGAGCCAGAGAGAGCAATTAGGTTCACAAACAGTCTTTTCAACCACACAGAATTATTATTTATGTCTTACAATAATTCAAATCATCACAGAAGTACTGGGATAAAAGTATAGTTAATACACTGATGCCAATCAAAATAGAGTAAATCACCTTTGAAAGTAACTTATCGTGTCAAATAAAGATGGTATGAATTACATAATTACACCAGTAGGTGGCAACAAGTGACTGTTAAAAAATATGTATTTGTCATTGAATCATTAATTCAAGAGATTCGTTCAGAAACGCTGATTCATCCAGTAATGAAACAAGTCTTTTTTGAGTGAGTCATTGAATTATTCACTCAAACTGATTGTTTAAAAGTAGTTAATTCAAGTTAATTAAATATTTTTTAAATAGACTGCAGCAATTAACATTTTGTCAGAACTTCTAATAAATTAAATTTCAGTTGTCTGTTCAGAACTGTGAGCTCTATTATGAAACAAAACAAATCGTGATTCTTAATGTATCCGGAATGGTGCAGCTCTAACACACATTGACTCTGAGGAGAGTTGATGAAGTCATGTGAGCAGCCGTACCGTGATGACGTCACCGGCGCGTATGGTGAGGGCCGTGGGGTCGTGAAGATTCCAGAAGTCTTTCAGAGCTCTGACCTGAAGAACTCCTGTAGCTTCTGAAAACACACACACACACACATATCTGTGTTGATACAAAACACCACAAATTCACACAGTTCAGAGAACTCAGACACTGGGCGATACCATAAACATTGCTAAATCTAATAAAACCTGTCCAAACCAAAACCAAAAGAAATAAAAAAATTATACACACACATATACATATTTCATATATATATATATATATATATATATATATTATTTTAAAAATGTAAAAAATATATATATATACAGGTCCACTGATCTTTTCTGCATTACTGACATTATTTTTTAATAAATATTCACATTCTTCCCCAAATTTTAATTTTCAAAAAACATATTTTTATATATAAAAGGTAAAATTATAGAATTGTAATATTTTAAAATTTACAAAGCTTACATTTTTACTTTTTTTATTTTTATTTTAAAAATGATGTCGTAGTTTAGAATTTACACAGACATAAAATCTTACTTCATAACTATAATATGTATGGAATTTTAAAATTTACTTTTTTTTACTTGTACTTTTAGGTACATTTAGATGTATTTTTTCTTTTGAGCACATTTTCCCATTATATTGTTTTTGTTTGTTTGTTTTTACAGCTTTCATTTATGAGAATTTCTGTTCAATAATCATAAAAATGCAAATGCAAAAAAAAAAAAAAAAACCCAAAAACCTAAAAATAGTTTAGTGAGAATCTGCCATTTGCTCTTCTCAGCGTGTCATTTCTGTGATTTTTTTTTTTTCCCAGTGGAAGGAATGTGCTGACACACGGACACACGGCAGGCTCTCTAAATAAATAATTAACACTCAGAGGTTTTGGGAAGCGATGTGGCCCACATAGATCAGCTCTGGTTAAAGCAGACAGGCCTGTCTCTGTGCTCTTTATGATAAGAGCTGACTGTTTACTGCATGAGTTCAAAGGCTGCACAGAGATGACACAAACAGAACGAGTGGCTCGTATAAACATTCGCTTCAAATATTTATTTATATTCACCCTTAAAAAATTTGGAAATACATACCACAGATGTTACATGCAGATCACACGTCAGAAACTTTAATGTCAAGGACACACGTCACACGGACATATGTAGTGCGCTTACAAGGACAAAGAGCTTCTAGTGTTGTCCGAGCCTATTTGACGCTAGACTTGTTCATTTGGTTGTAGTTGAAGTTAAGTAAACCTTGCATTCCAAAATGTATCAGAACACAATTCATAACACAACCCATGCCAGCAATGAACTCAGGCCAACAGGCTACGGTGGGCATTATTGTAAACTAGTCTACTTCTGCGGTCAGTTTTTTCTTTCAGGTCAAAATCTTGATGGGCTAGTAAAACTGATGTTAAAGATGAAGTATGTAATATTGAGATCTAGTGGCTGAAATGGGTACTGCAGTCCAAATATAAAATATTGGAGAGAGTTGTTTCTTCCGCCCCTTCCTCCTCAGACTCTGTGCTCACGCCGGTTGCCGAAATGAGGACACGGAAGGCGACGAGCATTACACTGTAAGTCGATCCGCTAATTTACTTGAATATACTTAAAATGACTTAAAATATCCATCTCTACTAGCAGGCTGGATATATTAACTAGCTAACTTTAGCTGAAGCTCAATGCTTACCTATCAAGGAGAACATTAGTCAACTCAGGATTCGTTTTAAAGTCTCTCTCAAACACATATCCAGTATTTATCCATATTTTAATATGCCTCACAACACACAAAAAGTATTCTCGTTGCTTCATAATATCAAGGTTGAACCACTGTACTCACATGAGCTGTTTTAAATATGTTTTAGTACCTTCAAGGCATTGAAAGTGTTAATTGTCTTGCTGGCATTAGATGCCTCACTGAGTCATCAGATTTCATCAAAAATATCTTAATTTATGATCTGAAGATGAATGAAGGTCTTATGGGTGTAGAATGACATGGGGGTGAGTAATTAATGACTTTAATAATTTTAATGAATTTTCATTTTTGGGTGAACAAACCCTTTGACATCACAGAAATTAGAAGGAAACTATCGCCCCATATGAGGTCTGTTCCTGTGTTTATGTTCTTGTGCGAAGCATGCGTCTGGTCTAACAGATTTTAAACATTTGAAATGACTAGATAGATAGAAAGTATTTCAGTACAAAATAAATAAGACAACAAAAAGTATAATGTACTCAATTGAGTTATATTTATGTACCTGCAGAAGGCGCAGAGCACATACAATAATCAAAATGGAGTAAATGGCTTTTACAAATCCTTTTTATTAAATATCTGTGTCAATTATTATTTTTTATTTATATTAAGTTGTGAATGGGTCATTTTGTTTTCTTGAAATCACAACATTGAACGTGCATTTAACAAATTATCAGACACTACCAGAAAATGATGTTAATTTTATGTTAAATTGGACTATGTAATGTAATAATCTATAAACTTAGGCACAAAATTCACCCTATAAAACCGTTTTGTAATTGGACATTGAGTTACCACGGAAATTGTACTTAAAAGCTTGTGAGCGGGCTCCTCTCCATATTGGGCGGTGTCAAATATCAAATATTAGAAAAATTCACTGCACTTTTCATAATCAAATCTTTTTCTAAACTTGACAAAACACACATCAATCATTCCATATTTGGTGGCTCTTTTGTGATATAAGTGATATTATGACGGAAATGTATTAATCTGTGATAAGAAAACACATCAAAACAATTTAATGCTAATTTTGGTTAATTTTGTAGTAGCGCCTAAACAAAATCTCACAGGAACTTCAATTTTTGTGATATCAACCTCAAATTTGGTACAAACCTTCGTTAGATATATAGCTTTGATTTTATATTAAATTCAGAGTCAAGTTTTCTTGTATAAAATATATATTGTATAAAAACATTTGTATATTTGCTTTAGAGTAAACTTACATTTTTTAAACATTTTTAATTTTTTACTTCAGCGAGAATCTGCTCAGTGTCTTTAAAAAGAGACCAACCCTAGGTATGTATTGCAAAGCATTCATGAATTCATGAACTATTTAAGTTGAGAATTTTGCAGTTTAGAAGTTTTGCATTTTCACGTCAGTGCTCAAAAATGGCTCTGAAAGTTAACAGGTACTGAAGGCTACATACGCCCAAAGTAACATCAGTGTCTCCCATCAGCATTCCAGTTTAACCCCGATACAAGTGTTAACGTATGACGTCAGTGCTTGAGGGTGGGCTCTGTCTTATGTTTCATAGGAGACCCCACAGATTTGTAGTATTCATCAGCACACAAACACACACAGGAGATGTCTTTTGTCTCTTTCATGCACTCAAAACTCCCTAGAGAAAGCAGCAGGTTATATAATCCTGAGTTTAGACAGCTGCTTACTAAATAACAGCTCAAACGTCTCCCATAACCCCTTACAAACCAAAGAAGGGCCATTCTCAAACACACACTCACACAAACTTCACACATTCAACTGCAGTAGGAGCACAAACACACTCCACATACACACTGTTAGATACTAATATACACATTACAGTTCACAAAACAGCATACAGACAGCACAGCTGTCTTACAGTATTGCATCTCACCTCGTAAGAGCTGCTTGATGTCTTTGCTGGCGTGGCATGCGGTGAACTGGTTGACGATATCCAGGGCTGTTTGATTGTAAGTGTTGCGGATATTCACATCTATCCCAGCCTGCCATTGTAAGAAACAAACATTAGGTCAGTTAAACATTGTCTGTCGATTTGCAGAAGATCGTTGAGCCACGGGCGGTGGAAAAATCGATGTACAGAAATATAAACATTACAGATACTGCATAGGTAAGTGCCAGGGCTTGTGAAGGACACATCTGCGGATCCGTTTATGAGAACGTGCGCTTACACTGTGCAAACAAACATATGTGGGAGCCTTAAGATAAGTTGAAGCAAAGACAACAAAAGGGTTAGTTCACCCAAAAATGAAATTCTGTCATTATTTACTCGCCCTCAAGTAGTTCCAAACCTGTATGAATTCCTTTCTTCTGCTGAACACAAAGGAAGATATTTGGAAGAATGTCACCATTTACTACCATAGCAATATGGGGGGTGAGATATGTTTGTTTACTGAGATTCTTCCAAATATCTTCCTTTGTGTTTATTGATTTATTTTCCTTTTGTGTTTATTGCTCTCAAAACAATATTTTCAAAAAGGATGTTATGCATAAAAACTTACTATGGGGAATATGGCACAGTGATTAAAAAAATTATCACTTAATGTCAGAAAGGATGCCAACCCCTGCAGGAGAGACATTTCCGAAAAAAGGATGAACTTACGTCCAGGAGTAGCCGCACTACCTCTGTCTTCCCATAGAGGGCAGCCTCATGGAGCGCTGTGCCAGCTTTAGTGGTTCTGTTGATGTCAATACCTGCTTTCAGAAGAAGCCTGAAGACAGAGAAATGGAAACTGAATGAATGGACTGGCGGCAGTGACCTACTACTCCAAAGAGAGACGACGACATCCCCTTTAGCACTCTGTGTTATATTTACATACTGAAGTGCCTATAATACACACAGACTTGTGGAATTTACACACACACACACATCAGGCGGAATCAGAGAATCTGTCGGAATGCTGGATGGAATTTCAGTGGTGCACTGGGAATTCCAGGCAATAGGGGATCTGTTAGCGTGACAGCCGTAGAAAACACACACACACACACACACACACACACACAGAGGTATGTCATGACCATGCAAACTAAAAATGAACCTGCACAAAATCTGTAAAATAATTAAATATCATTTTAATTTTGGCATTGTGCCATTATTTTCATGATAATCAAGCACATATCCACCTCCAAACTGTCATTATTGTAATATAACAACATGTTTTTTGATTTTTTTTTTTGTTGTAATTTTCATTACAGTCCCATTTTATTTAAATGAGAACTAATGAAGTGCAATATAATAAACACTGACATGATATTATATAAAATATGTACTTTAAAATTTAAATACTTATAAAATATGTTTTACAATACAAAATGAGAATTTGTATGGAAGACCATTTCTGCGTCATTTTTCCGTCACGACAGAAAAAACAATGATTTACTAAAGCATAAAAGTTAGAATTATAACATAAAATGTCATGAGATACTAAGTCATATTTCTAAGACAAAAGGTCATAATAATGAATAAAAAAATATGTAAATGAAATTTTGACCAAAAAAATCATACTCCTAAAATTTTCACTTTAAATTTTGTGAAAATTTCAAATGATTTATTTTAACGAAGGCTTTCTCAATTAATAATCAGAATTTTGCAGGTAAATGTGTTTAATTGTCAGGAAAACAATGTTACAATGCAAACAATCATAGTGCTCCTAAAACAGGCTCTGTTTAATTTGGCACAATGTAATATATTATTTATTTTGTATAATTTTGGTATTTCGTGTGAATCATCCCCATAGGCGTCTCTCAAAACTGTAAATCTCTCTGATATTACGACAAAAGAGTTTGATCTGATACAGGAAGTGCTGTGTGTCTTCAAGGATGAGAGTGATGAGTCAAATCAGTGTTTAATCACAAGCACTCTCAACTCAGACAGATCACACATAGACACTCCTCTCCCTCGGGATGATCTTGCGGAGGAGTGTGAGTCAGAGACACAGACAGTACACTGACTGTTTGCTGGCACCAGGACTTTCCCACTCTCATCCTCTGCTGTGTGCGTCCAGTGTCTGGACGGCACAGTGGGTGTGTATTTGATCTCAAATCCCTATAGTCAGTAAACGTGTTGTGAAGCACGAACACAATGCATGACGTGTGTTGATATAAGCATGCTGTAATGTGTGACGTGTGTTGAGAAGCATGATATAAACATATTGTAATGCATCACGTGGGTTGTGAAGCATGATATAAGCGTGTTGAAATGCGTGACGTGTTGTGAAGCATGATGTAAGCATGTTGTCAAATGTGATATAAGCGTGTTGTAAAGCATGACGTGTGTTGTGAAGCATGATGTAAGCATGTTGTCAAATGTGATATAAGCGTGTTGTAAAGCATGATGTGTGCTACAAAGCATGAAATAAGCGTGATGCGGCTAGTCGTGTAAACGTGTTGTAAACCCTGTTGTGAAGCACAAACACAATGCGTGACGTGTGTTGTGACGCATGATATAAGCGTGTTGTAATGTGTGACGTGTTGTGAAGCATGATGTAAGTATGTTGTCAAACGTGATATAAGCGTGTTGTAATGAATGATGTGTGTTGTGAAACATAAGCATGTTGTAATGCGTGGCGTGTTGTGAAACATGACATAAGCGTGTTGTAATGCTTGACATAAGCGTGTTGTGAAGCATGTTATAAACATGATGCGGCTAGTCGTGTAAGTGTGTTGTAAAGCCTGTAAAACACAAACACAATGCGTGACGTGTGTTGTGAAGCATGATATAAGTATGTTGTCAAACATGATATAAGCGTGTTGTAATGCATGACGTGTGTTGTTAAGCATGATATAAGCATGCCGTGAAACACGATGTAAGCGTGTTGTAATGCATGATGTGTGTTGTGAAACATGACATAAGCGTGTTGCAATGCTTGACGTAAACGTTTTGTGAAGCATGATATAAGCATGTTGTAAAGCGTGAAGTTAGTGTGCTGCAAAGCATGATATAAGCGTGATGTGGCTAGTCGTGTAAGCGTGTTGTAAAGCCTGTTGTGAAGCACAAACACAATGGGCGACGTGTGTTGTGAAGCATGATGTCAAACATGATATAAGCATGTTGTAATGCACATGACGTGTGTTGTGAAGCATGATATACGCATGTTGTCAAACATGATGTATGCATGTTGTGAAGCATGATAGAAGCATGTTGTAATGAATAATGTGTGTTGTGAAACATAAGCGTGTTGTAATGCGTGGCGTGTTGTGAAACATGACATAAGTATGTTGTAATGCTTGACGTAAGCATGTTGTGATGTTATAAGCATGGAAGCATGTTATAGGCAATTGTGAAGCATGATATAAGCGTGATGCGGCTAGTCGTGTAAGCGTGTTGTAAAGCCTGTTGTGAAGCACAAACACAATGCGTGATGTGTGTTGTGAAGCATGATATAAGTGTGTTGTAATGTGTGACATGTTGTGAAGCATGATATAAGCGTGCTGTAATGTTTGACGTAAGTGTGTTGTGAAGCATGATATAAGTATGACCCTTGTAAAGGGTGAAGTAAGTGTGTTGTAAAGCCTGTTGTGAAGCACAATGTAAGCACAATGTGTTGTAATGCGTGATGTAAGCATGTTGTGAAACATGATTTAAGCGTGTTGTAATGCGTGACGAGTGTTGTGAAGCATGATATAAGCATTAGCTCAGTGAGTAACCACTCACTTTCTACACACCAGAGACCCGGGTTCAAACCCCAATGTGTAAGTCGCTTTGGATAAAAGCGTCTGCTAAATGAAAAAATGTAAATGTAAAATCTTGAAACATGAAATAAGCATGTTGTCATGCATGACGTGATTAGATTTACTTTTGATAAATGTATTACTAGAATGAAATGCAGTGCTTCATTATGCAGTGAATACTGAACTTAAGAGTGTGTTTAGTTTGCTGTGTTAATTGTTTTAAGAGCAACTTCATTCATTTGGAGAAACGTGTCAAATCAACTAAGAAAAACTGTAATACAGAATTCAACTAATGTTCACAGGGGTGCATATCAGTTTTGATTGTGGCTCATCCCATCAGAATTTTTTATAAGGGTCATTTCTGCACTAACACTGAAATCAGCCAAGAATCAAATTTAGCATTGATGCATTAAAAACACAGCAGCTCTCCAGAGAAACAGGACAGCCTTACACAGCTGAGACTGATGCCTACAGATGTGCTACACGCACGCACTTGAGTTATTCAAGAGCTCACCAGATGACATCCTTGTGTCCGTTGCGTGCGGCGAGGTGTAGAGGAGTGTTACAGTTTGAGTCTGAAGTGTCTTTCCGATCCCCCTCTAACAGAGACGCAACCATATTACTGCTCAACAACAGCTGAGCAACCTACAAAAGAGACAGAGATCAGTGGCATATTCCGCACCAGTGTTGTTATCAATGACTAAAACAATTAAAAATCATAATCAATAATTAATTATTTTTACTGGTAAGCAAAACAAAGCTGAAATATAATAAAATATGAAAATTAAGATGAAAAACCTAAAAAAAAAAATAGAAATGAGAAATGGTGCTTTATCAACTAATTGAAACAAGTTTAAATTGTAGTACTAAACAACTAAAACTGAAACAGAAATGAATTTATTAAAGCCAGATACAAATACAAAAAAACTGCATGTTAAAAGCACATAACAAAATGACTAAAACTTAAGAATTAAAATGATAACTGAAAATAAAAATAAAATTCAAATATGAATAAACACTATAAATAATACTAAAATGGCAATATTTTACACTAAAAATATTCTATTGTATTGGATAAAATTACTTGTTTACTCTATTAATATCACTATTCATTTACACACTTTGTACAATTCTCAATATGCACAAGCAGAACAAATTCTAAAACGAAACCATTCTTACATAAACTGTGGCATTAAACAGAATAAATACTAGGCAGGTAAACTACAAGCACCTTTGCTAATGCAATGTACACTGTGTCCGAAATCGAAAACTCCCATAGAATGCCAAAACAGTAGTTGTCCAAATTCACAGTACTCATAAAAGAGTTGCCGAAAAAGCGGGTGACTTACTGCTTTCAGACAGATTTTGAAGTGCACTCAAAGGACACTTTACTATCCCATAAGGCCACAGGATAGGATTTATGAATGGCAGTGAAGCGACGCAACTGACGCTGAAGGTCACATGACAGTGACAGCATGACGGATGCAGTACGTCCGAATTTCATTCATACTACACACATTTTTAATGGTCGTGAAGTAAATTCAAATGTAGTACCAACTAGATAGTAAGCGATTTCGGACACAGCAGTAGAGTTTATGCTAAAACTGAATTTAGAGAAAAATTATTAGATGAAAGTGTAGAAAATAACAGAAAAAAGGTGGTAAAAAGTAAATGTGGTTAAGAGAACACATACACAGAGGGCTCTTGGGAAGGTGAGTGTTGGCTCTCAGAGGCCTCACAGGTGAGGATGAGCTCTCGCTAATGTGTCCCAGTGACCATCAACACCCAAAAACATCTGGGCCACAAACTAAATAGAGCTGAGGAGATGTTTCAATTCATTTTCTGCAGTTTGACCGTCGGTCAAGCATCTGACTTGCACTGGGATAGTGTGAAGTGAAGCGGCTTTTCTTGGAGCAAAATGAATTATTTGGTAATAGTTTTGATGGCGAAAATGCAGAAATCAGTAATTATAAAGTTGCATTTTTTATGACGTTACAAACTCTGAAGTGAGTAGATATGTCCACTTCTGACTGTTAGCAATTTTTCTAACTGTAATCATGCAAACGATGACTTTATTGACCAAGTATTGAAATCAATCATAGATCATGATGAAGACAGCCTCACTGCTGTACATTTTAAAGGCACACCCTAAGCAGACAGCGCTGAGTGGATTTCTTCTGCGTCAGCACACACATTGGAGAGAGAAAGACATTATCCAGTTGCTTCAGCCGCACCCTGATACCTCAATACAGCAGCTGATTAAATACCACACATACACACACTGCCATTAAAGTAACACCTCCAAAAGGCCTAAATACACAGCTGAACTGAAATCGCACACCACTGGGCATGTGTGTGCGAGAAAACAAAGCTCTGAGCTCTTATTCCTTGAGTGAATGAATGACACACAAAGACAAAATCACAGTCAGGGCAGAAAGAGATACAGGGGGGAAATTTTTTATTGCATGCAGACAAGTATCTCCACCGGCTGTCTGTGCTGGAATTTATTTTCAAGGAAGTACCGTGTCTATTAATGGGTAAAGCTTCAGTAACGTCTTCCGTTTGAGATCCTTTGCATTTAAACTGGATTAAATGAATGTTTTATGAGCAGTAGGATAACCATATTCATCCGCACAGTCAGCCGAAGCGCAATGTTCTTCCGCAAAATGCATGCAGTTTTCTTTTTTAACCTTTAGAGGGCCGAAAGTTACATTTGCTTGAAGAAAATGAAGCCTATTTTAAAATCATCGCGATTTTTTCCTTCCATTTTAATGACAACTCGGCTCATTTCCCACTCATTACAGCAAAGCATAATAGTATTATATATTTTATTTAAACTGTTAAGTATTGGGGGCAGTAAGTTTAACAAGCAATGCATTTCCTTCTGTTCCTAATTCATGCATGCCTCCTGACAATAAAGGATTTTCATAACCACTGACACAATTTATGTTTGAGGCAAAATGCAAAACATGTTTTAGAAATTTCAGTTCATTCCAGTCTTGCCATCCAATGGCATATGTTCAATGAAATTATTTATTGATCTATTCGATTCTTTATTCATCTGCCACAACAGTGATCTTTATTTGGAGGCTCTTCTCAGCATATTCTGACATGTGATTATTTGTGATCATCTATAATCTGTAACTCAATAATCAGACTAATAAATGTTTGAATCAATTCAAAGTGCCAATATGTATAAGATTGTAGTATTTGTTGAAGTGCATTTAATTATTTAAATGAACACATTACATTTTTTTTTACTATAATACAGCAAAAATACTATATTACAGTAATGAGAGTCACCCATGAGAATAAGAATGTAGGCTTTAATGACCCGGAATAGATGGACTTTTTTTCTTTAAGCAAAATTTCTTAATTTTTGTGTGATTTTGAGGTGAAATATGGCCTGGACATGTTCTTGTCAGATTGTGTGAGATTCAACTGTGCAAACAAAATTCATGAGATCACAGTAACCATAGCGACAGTGATGTAACAGATGACATCCCGTATGAAGAATGATCATGAACGCACTAGAGATGAGATGACTGACCTTTACTCGGCCAAACTCACAGGCCAGATCCAGAGGAGTCTTCTTAGCCTTATTTAGCACGCACGGGTTCGACTGGTGCTGTAACAACATCTCAGACTGATAAACAAGACAGAAAAAGAAGAATTATGTTTTTTGTACCAACTTGTTAGTATATGTGACACGAGACAGCAAATAATAATAAAAACAGGAAGATTATCCCTGATCCCTCACTAATACTGTACATACACAATAACACCATCTGGGGTCACTTGTTGATGTCGCAATGCAAATATCACATTTCTTTGCATTTCAGTAAGATGATGTCAGATGATTCACAGGTGCTGTATCCAACAACACTGCTTCTCAAACAGGGATGGACTGGCCAGTTTTCTCTGTGGGCTGACCGGACTGGCTTTTGGAACCAAAGTTTTAAACAAAGTAATTTTGGAAAGCTTTTCAGTAAAAAAACATTGGGCAGGCCATAGTGCTAAACTGCTCTGCTCTTTGTTCAAGAGTGTTTGTGACGTGTTAGATAACAGCAACTGTTTTGAAGCATCTGAGTGCGGTCTAATGGATACGCACCACCTCGTAGTGTCCGTACTGAGCAGCCAGGTGCAGTGGAATCTGCCCGTCGTGAGACGCGCTGTTAACCGCAGCCGCTGATCTCAGCAGCATGAGCACAGAGTCGGCTTTACCCTGCCATGCTGCGTAATGCAGCGGCCGCATCCCTGCAGAACAAAACATGCAAAATTTAAGAATTGGTTTCATTTCAATTCATGTGTTAAGAACGATCACTATAATAGTACCGATTAGTGTTGTGAAAAATATCGATATTTTTCAATATGTATTGAAACTGAAATATCTGAAATGGTTCCAATACTCATTTTTTGCGGTATCGATACACCGATATCAGCTGCGTGTTCTCACTCTCTTTTCTCTCCGACGGTGAATTGACACGCCTCCTGCCACTCACTCGTCAAATACGGTCAAACACGTACAAAATTATGTCAAAATGTCTGTCTTGCTGAGTATTCAGGTAAATACAGTCAGTTTTCTGGAACGTTAATAGTTGAGAGAAAACACGTTGTGTAACAGTATATTGAATCCGTGCGTAAACTCTTAAAGTGACAGCAGTCTAATAAACCTGCTGCTGTCTGTCATGTTAATAAAAGAATAAAAGACAAAGAGAAAATCACTCGCTGCTCTTGACTGACTCACTTTTACATCTTTAATTTTAAGCATTAGTCTGTATTTCATTTCTACAATGAAAACTATCCATTAGATTACTTTTATTTCTGTAGTTCTTACCTGACTATACTGTATATACTAAATATATATACCTGACTATAGTATATAACTTAAAACCATGTTTAATTAATTTCTCTCTTTATTCTATGGTATTTATTTGTGCTATATTTTGCTCCCATTTGATTACTGGAGAAAGAGGAGAACAAAACTGCAGCACATGTTTATAGCATACAGAACAATATTATTTTTTAGTGTGGACGCCAATATAGTTATCGTTATCATTATAGTCATTCTTGGTGTTAATGAGAAGGCAGGTCTAACCGTTGCTGTCCTTGATGTCCACAACAGCCTGAGCCTCCAACAGCAGGGAGAGCAACTCTGTAGTGCCTGTGAGAGCAGCATGATGCAACGCTGAAAACCTGAGTGGAAGGAGAAAAAACAGAAAACTTAGACTGAGAGAGTGGTGGAAAAAGCAAAAATCTTTTGACAACTAAGGAATAGTACATTTGGGAAAGATAAAGGCTACAGCCAAATAATAAAGAAGCCACTCAATAACTTTTATCAGCTTAATTTGATACCAGAGCACACAGTTATACTTTCATCATTCCACACTTGAGGCCATGTGTGGTCATAAAGAGAATGGAAAAATAAAAAACACCAGTATATGTGAGATTGCCAACAAACCAACGTCTTGTAAAAGTGCCTCGTATTGCTCAAGTTGTGGCACAATTAGAGACTAAAGTCTGAAATTTACAAGGTTTCATAAGGCAAAAAAAAAAAGAAAGAAAAAGAATCAGGGCGACAAGGGGGAGATACATTCAATTCCGCACAAGCTCAGGCAATAAAAAAAAACTGTGTCCTCTGGGCACAGACGCCCTCATATGATCTGATGTTTACTGAAGT
Organism: Zacco platypus; assembly: GCA_038088235.1. Taxonomy (NCBI): domain Eukaryota; kingdom Metazoa; phylum Chordata; class Actinopteri; order Cypriniformes; family Xenocyprididae; genus Zacco; species Zacco platypus. The sequence continues at coordinate 33,072,607 of CM076083.1, read as the reverse complement.
ATGACAAATGAAAATGCTACTTGTCTGGAGTGGATGTATTTTGTTAGGACATGCCGAAAACCAAAGCAAGACTTCTCACAGAAGAGTAACAAGGCTGTCTTCAGCCACCCCTCCTCAAATGCTTCAGACGTCCCGGATGTAAATCTCCTTCCAGTCTTGTCTTAGTGAAGTCCTCACCCACAGCCATTACTGCAAACATATCACTTTTAGAAGGGGAAGCTGTCACTTGAGGCACAAGTGGCCCCATAAAGAATGAGCCAAGTTTGACTGGGCAAGTACAACATTACTGTGCTGCTTTTGGATTAAACCGTGCCCCGGTGGCTGAATAGCTTACTATCCCCCCTTTATATTCTTAAATGTCAAGTCACAGTTTGGCTGTCATTTCTAAAACAATGACTATTTCATCGGGGTGCATGAAAGCATACAGTGAAACTAAGGGAACAACTGACCCATTGCTCTTATGGCTGAGAGGTAAGTTCTGCTGTAAAACCTATGAGCTGCCTTGCTATCAATTACCGCCATATATTACACTGGATCACACTACACAACTTTTGCCCAGATTCTTTCCCCAATTTGCAGTCTGGACAAGTCAACGCTAGTTGCCGAAAGTCAGAGACAGTCTGCAGATTTTGGTCAGTTGGAGTTGGCGTGGTGAGATTTCAGACTTTGATTCCATTTAGTCAGAGAATGTTAAACATGTTTGATATTTTGAGGTGATTTTAGTACACATATTGTGTTGCCATGTGTCATGTGTCTTCCAGCAATGAAATGCACATTTCTGTGTGAGTTTGTTGTGTTCTGAACATCTGGTAGTGTGTGATCCTCAGTCGTTTAGCGTATGATGCTCAATTTTTCTTTCTAACCATTTAGAAAGTCGGCAAGTGTATGATGCCTAGCGATTTAAAATCTGTTCAGAAAAGTCATGTAGTGTATTCCAGGCAGCATTACACTGGAAAATGAACACGTTTGGAACACTTTAAGAGACTCAACTTTTTGATTTTTGGATTGCTTTCTTTGCAAAGACCATATGAAATGCTGCTTTAGAAATTGGCCAAAAGAAGATATCTCATAAGGCAGAGCAATTATGCTGCAGATCTTTGGGAACAGATTTTGTGTCTAGACTGCCTAAAAAGCGTTAAAATCTGCCTAAATGGGCAACTCACAAGTTTTCTTGGATAAGAATCAAATCAAACATTTCTAGATGCCTGCAGCATCAGTCTGGAAACTTTGCCTTAACCCACAACATGCCTGACTCATCTTATCAAGAATCATCGAGAAACATCTTATGCGGTCTACTTTGCAATGCAGATATTTTGGCCCAATGTTTTATCACACTAAAAGCAGAGGGTCAGATGCTTTGACTCAATACGAAACCATATGGGGTTAGCCAAAGGAGTCATTCATTTCCTGAACCCATAGTCTTAGATTATCTTCTCAGAGCAGACAGCTGTGTCTATTAGATGTGAAATGGAACAGTACAGACAAGTAGAGTGGAAATGGATCAGACTGGATAAATATGATGGCTAAAGTTGAGACTCCAGCTAAGGGAAAACACTTTGCCGACTGTGCCTTTGAAGAGATGGAACTTTGTAAGGGCTTTCTACCCCCCTATGAATCACAAGCTGGTATTAAACTCTCACATTGTGTTGAATCACACAGGACACACAGTTTGCCATGCTTAACGGAAACGCTCAGATGTAAATCAGCTTGGCGCATAAGTGTCTTCACAGAGGACGTTCTTGACACTTGAACATGAATAATTCATTCTATGGTTTAAGTGGTGGACGGCATAGTGGTTAAAACTCAGGACTAGAAACCAAAAGGTCCTTGCTCCAAAGGGGCAATCCCTGTACCAAAATTCTGTATTTAAACTTTGCATGAAAGTCCCAGAAACAAATCCCACTTGGTAGTTTGCCAATGAAAAGATTCTATCAAAGTAGACTTCATTATACACAATTTTCACACAAACATCTCCACTGTCAGAGAACATTAAACGGCACTACAACAAGAGGGCAGGTTAAGGCAGGAAATGGAGACTGCCAGAGGCTCCATGGCACAATGCAATAGGCATAACATTACAAGTTTAACTCTCCGGAATCTGAGGAGGGCAGCATCAGCCTCACATCTGGGACATTTGTGTTTGAGGAGAGGAAGAGAGTCAGTTCAGGCCCTGGCTGTGTTATAAGCAGGTCCACACATGTCCTGTGCCCACATATCTCAATTTTCCGCAGTATTGGAACCCCCATCATGGGGGTCTTTGGATAATATGCATTTATTTGATAACGATTTCATGTGGTACCACATTTTTAGTCATTCCACAGAAGTACACAGATTTCATCCCAATAACAGTGCATAAAAAGTCTGTATATTCCGTGTGGATCTGGTTATGAGGTGTGGGGCTCTGGGTAGATGGCACAATCACTCCTCTATGCTGTATTTCTTTGTACCTCTACCTGACCCACTGATGGCCCGGCCTGAGAGCCTTGCGAAGGGATGTTTGTGCTGAAAGAAACCTGTGTTGTGAAAGAGCTCTCTCTTTTGCGAAGAGAAGACTGTACTCTTCTCTTCCACACTTCCACACACACTTCCATCAGCTTTCTACGATAAAACTGGGGGAAACAGGGAGCTTTGAGGAAAGATGAGTTGTTGTAGTGAGAGGTTGTTTCACCTCTCTTCATCACTGGATCTGGAGCGGACGCCCACTTTACCAGGGAACTGGGATAAAAATTCATGCAAACCTACATTAACACTATAACCAAATAAAAATTACATTTATGATTATGGGGCGCACACACAGGATGTATTATTGCATCCTTTCTGAAACCCCAAAAAGAAGAATTACTCATATGAAGAATTTGATGAATGTGCTGGTTATTCATTTCCAATTAATGCAAAAAATGGGGGACCGAAGCATTCAAGCTTAAAAAAAAAAAATACAAAACCACCGTAAAATTAACATAAAACTGGGCCATTGATTTGAGAACAATTTGCCCTGTCAAGTCAACAAAGGTTTTTGTGAACAAGAAGAAGCAAATCATTCAAAAGATCTAACTCAAGATCGCTACTTCTCTCATTAATGTGTCATGAAGAGCTAGGGTAGATGCTAAGATTTTCAGTAAATAATGTCTTACATTTCAGCCTATTCCTCAAACTAATTTATAGTATGGCCTCAAAAGGTGTGGAATATTGACAACTTTTATGGCGTTTTGATGCTTTTCTCCTCCCCTCCCATTCATTGTAATTGCATGGAAAATCATAAATCAGTTGAAGTGTTAACTATGATAGCCCTAACAACAACAAATGTCATAAAAATAAACAAACAAGATTTTGTGACCTTGGCCATCATTAATGTTGAGCCTTGCCTACAATAAACATTTAAGAGAATATGCTAGTACAGCTACACCCTGAAGCTGTTTCTAAACCTCTAGAACATTCAGCAACAATTAAATGTCCCTATTGAACTATTAGTGAACTATGAACTATTATGAAGAGAGAGTTGGCTTGGAGCTACAGCGATCTGTCACGACACATCAAAAAGCTACTATATGGTATTTATTGTTTAAACTTATTTAAAAAATTACAATATTTTAAATATGAAACTGTTTCATATCAAAAGTAACCTGCTCTGTCTTGTCTGTCGACGTGTTGTCAGTGTCCTCTTTGCTCCAGGATGTATTTTTCACAGCGTGAGATCATGATGTGTGGCATGAGAGCGCATGGCTTGTCATACATAGCAACAGTAACAGGGTCTTTGCGAAGGGTTAATTACTGCCCCTAATACTTAAAATGTTTCAAACATACAATGAAACTTGTTCAATTAATTGGTATACTATCATTTTCTTCATCAGTTACACGATTTGGCTGCATTTCGCCATCACACCAGACAAAAACAAAGTTTTGCACCCCAGGAAATATCAAGAGCAGGTCAGACAGTCCGATGACTGCCCGCAGCGATATTGAGCAGTTGTTGATTTACCCACAAACACACAATTCGGAAAAGTTCCCAGAACTCAGCGAGGGTCTTGTGTTACAAGCCCTGTCCACTTTCGCCTTCATTTCGCGGGATGTCAGGACAGATTTGATGTGTCCTGGCAGCACAGCCCTGGGTGGACAAAGGACAGGGCTCCAAAGAGTCCCTCTCACACCAGCCTGGCCATTCATTCACACACATTCCAGGACGTTTGCCATGGAAACGCCCCCTATACAAATCCCAACAGTTCCCCAGAAAGTCAAAGGCGGCTCAAATACTAATTTGTCTCACAGACAAGCAAAAACTTCAATGCTACACCACTATTATTTGCTGAACCCCCACAAATTTCATTCATTGCATTTAATTTTTTTTTTCTTTTACTAAACAGACCTGGGCATGCAAAGCTATTAAAAAATTTCACAATCAAAAGTACCGTTTATGATGCATGCTGAGGTCATCATTAGGTGGCATGCAGAAACAAGGGCTTTCCTAGTTGTTTAGATAGCTGTATCTGACAAAAACATCTCCAGGTCAAAAAAATGAAAATAAAATAAAAAGTAATATAGAGAAAATATAGTACTATCACTATTAAGATTTTTTTTTTTTTATAATAACTAAAATCTCATTGCCACAATGCCCTTTTTTGTAATTTCTTCAGTTGTGATTTTATCCCATTCTAACTACTGTAAATTACTGCATTATTTAAAATATTGTGTATTTTTTGATCAGCATAATATAAGTACAGAAATGTGCTTAATTGTAAGAAGCCCTGCACATGATATGCAGACAAAAATAAATACATAGTGTCCAAGAATTAAAGGCACAATATGTAAGAATTTTGGATTGCAATATCCAAAAACTACGGTGGCCGAGAGAGCTCAAAGCGCTGCGAATAATAAAACACATGCAAATTAAAAAAAAGCACATGCAAATTAAAAAAAACACATGCAAATAAAAAAAAACGTGATCATCAGTTTGACAACACGTGCTGCAAATCCTCACAACACATGCAAACTCAAAAACGCGCTACATTTACAAAAAGCGCTGCAAAGAGCACAAACCACAACGGAAATGTTTCAAGGGGGACCCCAAAAAGTGACGGACCCTACTTGACAACAGCACAAACTAAAAAATATTAAAATATATTATGTAGGCATTAACTCAATGTAATGTGTTTCACTAACAGAAAAGTGTTTTAATATGTGGCATTGTTGTTAACTCATTCAACTTTAAGAGATGATAATTTAGTGGATGATTTAAAAATATTCGTTAATCATCTGTAACATACTAATGTGACGTCATCGTAACGGCCGCCTGAGGCGCTCGACGACCACGTCATCTGTGAGCGTGAGTTTCTAGCAAACTGAAAAACACTTTATTAAAAATAATAAATACATGAAATAATGTACAGTTGTTTATTTTTGTTTGCAGTTTTTATAGTATTTAATGATTGTGAACACATTGTGCACTCAAATGCCGTACACTATATAGGGATTAGTGAATAAGTGAGGGGTGAGTTGAACTGGTTTTGGACGCACGTCCTAGTAGGGTCCGTCACTTTTTGGGGTCCCCCTTGAAACATTTCCGTTGTGGTTTGTGCTCTTTGCAGCGCTTTTTGTAATTGTAGCACGTTTTTGAGTTTGCATGTGTTGTGAGGATTTGCAGCACATGTGTTGTCAAACTGATGATCACGTTTTTTTTTTATTTGCATGTGTTTTATTTAATTTGCATGTGCTTTTTTTAATTTGCATGTGTTTTATTATTTGCAGCGCTTTGAGCTCTCTCGGCCACCGTAAAAAACCACTAGAACAATGTTATATATTTTGTTGACTTGTGTACTTACTTTATCCCAAAAGTTTCCAAAATTGTTTAAATCCAGAGAAATAAGCAGTTTTAACCAGTGTAACGTTCCGTGTCATTGTGTCGCCTGTCAATGACATCATATCCGCGTTACCCTCGATTTCCTGTTTTACTTGCATAGAACGCCTCATTCAGAGACAACACTATTTTTTCAAGTGGCTAACATAGCATAATCAGAAAGACTTTTATTTGTATTAACAGTAAATTTCTTCACCATACAATATATTTCAAAATTAATTGCATGCCATTTTAGCAACACAACTCATCCAGCTTTTATTAATATATGATATTCTAATATCGATCTAGTTTACTGCACTGTACAACAAGTGTCTCATACCGGCCACCGAGTGATGTTAACATAACTTTCAACAAACTTAAATGTATTTTTAGTATAATTGTTTTGACGAAGTAAAACTGCGTTGCGTTACCCCACAATTTTAATTTGTCAAATAAAGTGACCTGTATTAGTAGTAAATCGGCACTATTTTCATTAGAATGAAAATAATATGAAGTGTTCAAACTTCCCTGAACTGTAACAAAGTTCAAGTTCAGGGAAGAAGGAGGCAGGCGTTAAACGTGACTTTAATCGTAAAATAAACAAACAACAAAACGAAAGGAGCGGCAGCATTGTAAAATGTTCCAGGCTCTCGGAGCCGCCCTGCTTTGTACCACAGTAACGTAAATAAAACTTTAATACATTTGCTCATTCATGAACACATCAGATTGCTTTCCATCAGCTATGGAGGTGAAGACGAAAACTCATTGACGCCGTCATCAAGGTTGTTTTGAATAAGCGACCTCTAGTGGCAAAACTTACACGCTGTGCCTTTAAGAATTCGTTCTCTCGTTTTAGTACATCATGGCCACATTGTACTAATTCACTCCCTCGTTTTGATTTAAAAAAAGAAGGGAACAAATTATTATATCGTTGGTTAATTCGTGGCCACAATATACATATTTTTTCCCGCATGTCACGTGCGGGGATCCAAATAATTGTAATGAAAAGTCCTAAAAAGTAGCTAAATTTTCTTTATAAATTGTATAAACAAGAATATTATACACACAAATAATTCTACTCTTTGCTTATGATTTTGGAGAGTAGTATGACTCGGATATTTTGCAGATTTCGTAAGATTCAGATTCCTCTGCCTACACATGGGTGAGTCTATGTACTTTATTCCCTTTAATAAGTGATACAGGTCTCTGCATGATTGTGTTACACACACTCCGAGTGAGTTCGACTGCATCCTTTCACCCCTTTTCCTGTTTTTCTCTTCTGTCAGTAAGTTTCCATTGGATAGAGATGTTATATAACAAAAGCCGGTCAGAAGATACCATGGCAACTTCACCGAACAAAATAAAACAACGTGACTGATGCATCTAAGAGTGGACCACTTTAAAGACCCGAGACGTTATCCACGAGTTTATCTTGAATATTTCTGGTTATCCATTTAAAATGTCATATAGTGGCAGATTTGTTCACACCAGCTACACACGAAAGCATGGATCAGCACTCAACAACTCCCATAAATCTCCATCCATCATTCCCTGTTTTTCTTTTGCTTTTCCCATCCGGCCTCAATAATGGCTGTTCTGTGCTTTGTAAACACTCCTATCTAATTCGTTACGGTCCTTATCCGCGAATGGCCATCTCTGACCCCTCGACTGGCCCACCCTCCTTTCTTTTCTTTACAACTGGGAGGTGGGGGGCTACCCAAAAACAAGCACCTAAATGTCACCAAAGTCTCGACTTAAATATATGAGGTCAATGTACCGTTTTACAGCCCTGTGAGAGGCCCATCTTATCTCAAAGACACTGTTGACATAGCATGTTTTAATGGACTGTGGGAGCAGCGAACCTTGGTCAGTTTAAGATGAATCACAGGTAAAATATCTGGCTGAAGGGATCTAGTCTTATAAACACAGACTAATAGCTCATAGTACACTTAGTGTGTATATGAAGTTGGCCAAACATGATCATTTCAGCAAAGATGGATGATGACACAACCAATTATTATTCAGCGATCTGTCTGAAACGGTACTGCGAGTGTGCTGATGTGATTCAACAACTTGCAAAAGTGTCCCTGTCAATTTCAAAACTATTCAAAGAGGAACGATGCGTCACAGGAAGTCAACATGCATGAACATGATCACATTGACACTTTCATGGGATGTGAGGCTGTGATGTTAACAGGGGAGAGACTATGAGCAGCATATTTTCTGACAGCATATTTGAGACTTTTCTGGGGGTTTTATTTTTTTAGAAATTAGTTTTTATTCAGCAGTGACACATTTATTTAATCAAAAGTGACAGTAAAGACACAGCATTACAAAATTAAATAATGCTGTTTTAAATTAATCCTTATATTTATCAAAAATGATCTCAGTTTCCACAAAGATATGAAGCAACACAACTGTTTTCAACATTGATAACAATAATAAATGTTTTTAAGAAGAAAATCATCATATTAGAATGATTTCTGAAGGATCATGTGACACTGAAGAGTGGAGTAATGATGCTGAAAATTCAGCTTTACATCACAGGAATGAATTACATTTAAAAGTCTCATGTATGTTTGAGTTGTTATCTTGTTAGCTTTGCACTGTTCCCAGTTCAGTTTCCTTTGTCTTTGTTCATCAGTTCACCATAGATTGTCAAAATTATAAAAAAGTTATACCTTCAAAGCCTTTTTTTACTTTTGGTTGGCCCTTTGAACCCTGGCTAACATGCTAATGGTGTCCTGCAGATGGTGGCGCGCGCTCGTGAAGTCCGAAGCAATCCATGCACAAAATAAATATCTTTGAAAATGTTTAATTGCTTAAGGCCATTTTTCAATTTCAATAACCATACAGTAACCGGAATTTCTCAGATTTATACAATTCACATGGGTCATAGGTACTTTTCAGGGCAGAAAATATGGATATCTGTAGAAATACAGAAAAAAACACATCTCTGAATAATCATTTCAAAGACGTTAAAAAATCTTACTGACCCCAGACTTCTGAATCGCGGTGCAATATGTATAACATTTTTTGCGCTAACATCAAATTAAAGATATTATGAGCCAGATTAACTAACAGCTTTTTGGCGTTAAAAAACGACTGTCGGGATTTACTAAAGATGCGCAGTGAAACATTAGTGCTGAAAAGGCGTGGACACAGTTTTTTGTGTGGCTGACCTTATTGCATACGCATTTGTAGGAGTTTCCCTTTCTAATGCAAAATTTAAGGGAGGAGCGAATTTAAATGAATCATGCAAACTAATTTACTAAGGTTTGCGCTAGTCAATTTACTGGTATTTGCACCATTATTAAATGCCCAAAAAAAGTATGTCTTAAATCAGACGCTTACTGTATTTGTGCTGCTCTTGAATAGATTGTGTGAAGGAAATTATCCTATCTGCACTTTTTTGGAATTGCCCTCTCACGCTAATTGTTTGCTAATTACTTGTTTAGTAAATGCGGCCCCAGAAATTACATTTTGCTATTTTTAGTATCATTAAGATTTAAGTTTATCCTTAAGTTATGCAGGTGTGTCAGATGAATACATTCCCAAATATAATACTAACAATACACAAAACTAGTTTACTCAGGTGTTATTAAAACAGAAACCTTCAGAATCCCTTCAGAATCCCTGTGTTTTGACCTGGACATGAGATTCACCCAAAACAGAACAATGACTCACCCATCTGGATCCTGATAGTTGATGTTCAGCCTCTTGGTGGAGCCCAGTAACTCTACAACACAAGTAAAAGAACACATATGTCAGCTTCACATGAAGAAAGTCAGTCGAAAAATTATACTTTTGTAGTAAGACAAGACACTAGGGCTGAGATCTGCATCAAAATCTCACATATGAGACACAACCTGGAGTTGTGTGCAGTATGAACCAAGCCATAGTGGTTTAGATCTGATGGTGAACTGATACTAATGACTAGAAAGCAGGGTGCCAGATTATATTTTTATTAATTGGCTAATATTTCAAATATCACTATTTACATCGCACCATCGATTCGGGAGATTTTCTATTTGTCTCTTGGTCCAGAGCACACTGACATATTCGCTTGAATTTTATACAAAAACATGTAACTAGAAAAGTCATAATAATTGCACAGTTTGAATAGAGCATTACATAGGGTTTGTAGGCCTTGCTAAGTAGATGCTCTTTAAAAATGGATGTATTATGAGAGGATGCTAGATTTCTGCAAGGCAGATGTTTGAGTGTTCTTGATGGTTGGCAGGAGGTTATTAGACAGCGCACTAGCAGTGCAGAAATGACCGCACCTTTAACTTTCAGGTTCATAACTTCATGCTAAAAATGAGTAGCTAGGTAGTTTACAGGTAGTTGCTAGGTCTTTCCCATCAGTGCCCTAGAGATAGTGTGGGATCCAGACTGATGAGAAGGTCTGAGGACCTCCGGAGATTCCTGTTAGCTTACTAGGAGATACAGGATTAAATAACACTGTCTATTCCTGTGAGCAACAAAGGGCAGTTCATTAACCTCTGACCTCTGCCTGACCTCACTGGACAGCTCAGGGGGCGTTAAACTGGCAGGAGGATGGAAAATAAGAGACCACTCAATAGTGATCTTGGAGTCTTTGATCTTCAGCAATTGTGGCCCTTAAGGGAGACAATTCTTCACTGCAGCACATGGACTCAAGACTATAAGCCAATACATCAAAACCCTGATTCACCACATCCCTCAAAATTCACAGAAGTCTGCAAATGTTTTTTTGTCTCACTATTTAGTCTCTGAAAACTTCTTCTGAAAGTGAAATTGGAATCTATTTAGCTACACTGCATGGCTGGATTGTTGAAATAATACTCTAAAAATATAAAATATTGTCAGAAGGTATAAAAACTATGGAGAATTTTTAGCTACATTCACACTTGAAAATGTGGCCTGAATTCTTTTCCATGCTACTTAATTATATTTTGTTTCATTATTCATTCTACATGTTCTGTTTTACACCAGCTTTTATTTTGTATTTCCAAATTCTTCCCGTGTAACAACAGAACAATTTAACCGGACCACAGGAACGTCAGAGGAACCACAGTGTCCGCCTAAAGGTGAATCAGTGTTTGTATTCCCAGTTCGGTGAGGTCAAAGTTCAAGGCAGGGGGGCATTGGGATAGAATTGGACCTAGAACACAGACACTGGATACACCCACGATGTGGAGTCACAGTGACGATCCATCGCCCGTCCTTATTATGAAGCTGTCACAGCCATGAGTGACCAAAACACACAAAAAACCCTTTGAAGACAAGCTCTATAACCTCAATCCACACGAGCGGTTAATTGACATGGTCTCAATGAAACCTAGTTACCTTCCATACATAATTAGAAGCTTTGAAGTGAAGAGCTCTTCCTTAAAGGATGGAAAACCAAAGGAAATTAACGATTTGTTAGTACTTTTGAGGGATCTGAATTGTGTCTGGCTAGTCTTTTTTGACCAATTCATTAAAAAGAACCTGCTAAAAAGTCATTTATATTTGAACCTGACTACACTGGTTGTGCCAAAAGAAAAAAATCATTTGTTCAAGTTATTTTTAATGCCATTTAAAAGCACCTCCTCTTTGGTTACCACACTGGTAAGGCTTAGAATAACTACTTATTTTTTTATGCAAAAAGTGCCAGGCATAAAGCAGAAAGGGTTTTCCGCCACAAGAATGCATTTGGCCATTTTTTGCTCAACTATGCACGATTGAGAATTTAGCTCTTGAACTGCAATGCTGACTTCAGGTTTCTGCTATGTTTTTGTGAGGTCTTTTATAAAAAAGAAAACACTAAATTTAGACAACCACTGCTTATATCAAAAGTACACAATTATACGTTCATGTACAAAAGAACAGCCAACGCCTTTCACTACTATAACTGACAATGCGTTGGAGCCAAGCTGTAAACATACACACCCAAAGGAAAAGCATGGCTCATGATTTTACTCTGGCTGGAGTCGTACATAGATTGTGCTTCATCTGAAATGAGTCAGGAATGCTGCCATATTAAAATATCACATGAATGAGAATGAGAACCTTGTGACTAATGAGCTGCACTGGGGGCACAACATTTAAAGATACAAGTTGGAAACCCAAGGGCCTGTTTTATGTCTGATTTTGCTTCAATTAGTTCAAAAAGAGTGCATTTGAAAAATTTGTTGATTAAATTGGCATCTACGCATGGCAGTATTTCTGCAAACTCAAGTAAGGTTTTCTAGTTTTGCATACCCTACAGAACGTAACAAAAATCGCTTTTTTTGGCATAGTGGTGCAGCATTAAATGGAGAGTGACTTGGTACAATGTATGGCCAAAATCCCAACACAACACTATGGTGGATATAGGAAATGCCAATGCAAATTTCAAGAGCCAATATCAGGGGTGTCCAACCCTGCTCTTGGGGAACCATTTCAACATCAATGAAGCACACCTGTACCAGCTAATAAAGGTCTTCAGGATCAGTAGAAACTTTCAGGCAGGGATGTTGGCGCTAAATTCTGCAGGAAGTTGAACTTGCAGGAACAGGACTGGAAGCCCCTGTCCTGTTTAGTATTTTCGTATAATTCCAAACTAGGTACAGTCGATGGACTGACTCAAAAAATAAACTGGAAAAAAATTCTGGAGAAGCTTACCTTTCCCTATGCTTGTATTCACAGCTACTCTATCCTACAAATTGTTGTCAAGTGCGGCTTTGATCCTTGAGCTGAATGTTTGATGTTTGATTTCCATACACTGGCTCCTTCCTGCACACCAACCCACCCTAAATAGTCATGACCACTGAACAATGGCTTAATGACTGACAGCCTTCCTCTTTGGTAATGGCTACTTAAGACACTTGATTAAACAGAAAGTAATCAAAAGGAAGAGGCTGACTGCATAGCACATGTGGCAAATGTTTGAGGCCTGAAGAATTTCAACAGAAAGTCAGAGGTGGCAGATTCCAGGAAGTTCACAGCTCCATTCCAGTCCTCTTGACCTGACAATGGAGCGCCTGCAGTGCTGGGAGATTACATGTTTGGAGAAGGAGAAACGCACTTCCCCTGGTCCTCTTATCGGCTGTGTGAATGAGGCTGGCGACAACTACCCCTCTGGATTTCTGTACCATATCATCGCTGGGAAACTGAGTCTTGCTAACAAAACTAGGCTGTTTCAGAGCCCTGCAGTGATAACACAATGCTGCGAACAGAATCCTCACCAAGAAAACTAATAACAAAAACCTAGTACATTTCAAGGGCAAAAAGATATGTGGACACCCCCTTATAAATGGGCATTGGCAGTTGTGGCCTAATGGGGTTGAGTCTCAGTACCAGCAGGAAATGAAGGTGGGAGGTGGGGAGTGAATGAACAGAGCTCTCTTAGGCTAGGAAAAACCTTGCAACCATGTAATAATAAGCACATATATGTGTTGTTTGAGTGTCCACATTGGCCATATAGTATGCACATTTTGGCTGTTTCCTTAGTACTCGCTTGATTATGTCACCGGAAGCATGAGATCACAGGAAGCAGGAATTAGGCTTCCTCCAGTAGTCCTAGATAGTGTTTAAGGTAACATCCATTTCCTGTCATCAAGACTTCCTCCAACACTTCATTGAACATCTGGGCTCTTTTCCACATCTACAGACAGAAATCTTAGACCCTGATCAGGGCAAATGCATCATCCCTCTCATCGTCAAGCCCTTTCTCTTAACCAGTCTCAAGTTACGTAATGACACCAAATTCCAACCCAACTTCATTGTTTTGCTTTCAATCTGGCTCTTGTGAGGAGCACATAGATAGACGAGAGACAGGGTGGCGCAGCGCACTTCTGCTCCAGCAGGCAAAGACAAACCCAGTTGCAGTTCACCTACCATGTCTTTGGTGGTCTTCTTTGTTTACACATTGTTTTCTTCATGGAAGAATACACCTCCCTTTGTGAGCCACTTTTCCGGTTTGTGCCATCCCAAACCAGAGGCAGGGGGCTGGGATTCTGCACAGTTGGAAGGATTGTTAGAGCGGGGACAGAGGGTGCAAAAGCAAGTGTGACCCTTGGCAAGATTAGGTGGGGGGTCTGTTGACATGGGCCCCATCGAAAGCAGCCAGGCTTTCAAGGACTTGGGATAGGCCCCTTATTGCACTTCCTTCCCTCGACCATTGTTCCAAAAAGTAGGATCACTTAGACTATTGTGTCCGTTCAGTCTTCCCCAGTAAAATGCTTCCAGGTCTCCATGCAGTGGGTGAGAAGATCCCCTGGTGAGGTCACTCAAGAAACACTTTTATTGTTGATAGCACATGTGCCATGGCACTTAACATCTAGGGATTGGATTTATTCCATGGCAGTTCCTTGTTTCACAAAATGGCCACTGTGACCTCTCTTTGGATTAAACCTCAACATCAAAAATACAGTCTTGGGAAGTTTGATCTGATTCTGGAAATCAGCTATATTTCAATGTCCATCATCCATTTCAATGAATCATTTCAACCTTTCATTAGTGAGATCATGTATTAAACTTTTAAACATGTACAATCTACTTGGCAACAATGGCTCGTACTTCAAAATGAAGATACCTCTGATTGAAAAAGCAATCCTAAGCACTATGAGATGTGTCAGGCTGTCAGCTAAACTACATTTCATATGCATCTAAGAAAAAGTGTGTGTGTGGTGGGGGGAGGTAGGGCACAAATGTGTTAAACTGAGCCCAGTAATTTGTTCCACACTATCGCCAGCAGTTCCCCTGGGATGATTACTGCAGAATTACGGGCAAAACAACAAGGTGAACAACTGGCCCAGCTCACAGTGATCGTCCTTTAGCAGAGATGGCAGACCTTTTACACACTTAAACCTCTCCACACTGGAATGCAGAGACTCACGTGAGCCTGTTCTCAAGACCCCTGATGAAGCCCTGATAACAGAGACGTCAGGTCATCCTTGAGAGATAAAGCTGGTCTTTATCTGTGTAATATCTGTCTTTCCTGTGTCGTAGGCATGCAAGAAAGAAAAGCCCATACTAAACTACTTCCAACTAAAATGGTTGCAAATGCAATGGACTATAATTTAAAATCTAGTCGCCAATGTCAGGAAAACTTTGTCTCTACACTTTATTTTGACATATTCAATCTGGTAAGGAGCTGTTTGTTAGTTACTTCCAGTGATTTCTCCAGCACTAACGTAACCCCAAGCCTGTAGTGTTTTCGTGTCACCCCTACATGACACTACTTCTAAACCAACATCTATTTAGTGCTGTTCTGTAATTTGCCAACTACAAAAAAAAGTAATTTTAGGAGGCAGGGGCTCATTTTTCTTGACTCTGGAGCCTTGAGAATGTCAACAGTGACGTCTGGGAAGAATCAAGAGGGCTAAGAGTATGATTGAGGGAGGTATGGAGGATGGATTAGCGTCAAGTTTAAAGAGACGCAGGGAACGTACAGAGTTCGCCCTGTCCTGCTGCTGAGGTTTGGGATGCCCTTGCCTGCTCGGGGTTAAGCATCACAGCGTGTAAATAAATAATCGTTGCAGATGGGCCCAGAGGAGCATGTGGTCACGCATGCAGCCAACTCAAACACGCCACAGAGCTCTGTCTTTAAACATATGCATCAGAGCCCTCGGATAAAAGTCGAAAAAAGGCTAAAGTTCTTATTTAAACTTGGCAGAAAGTTCACGCTAGGGGCTACTGCTAACTATTAGTTCGTTTGTAACAAAGTAAACTCTGTTCTTAATTTGGTTGCATCATTTTTTCTGAAGGTAGAACTTAGTTGGTTTTAAGTAATTTGTAGTCACATAATGACTTCCGACACAGCTAAGCTAAAAAGTACCTTACGCATAACTGGTGCAATCGGTCTCAAAAGGTTACATGTCAAGAAATAAAGGCTCTGAATGTAGAAAGTTAATCCATTCATTAGATTATTGAGGAAAAGAGAAAACTTTCATCTTGGCTTTCATATTTTAAGTTTTAAAGGATTATGGTCATTTCATCCACAGGAGAAGAGGACTTCGGAACAGGTCTGCGACGTCCCCTAAAAGGGTCCATAAATTTAAGTTGGAGTTGATCTCAGAGGGCAAAGGTTGAGCACAAGATTAGTTTTAACACCAAAGCCTTAAGCTTAGGAAACAATAAGTTCCAACTGCTTTTGTGGGAGAGTGTTCAAAGTCATTCCATGCTGGCAAACCAATGCTAAAACAAACAACTCATATGACCGTTGGCCTTTTTCAACACAATGTAAAAGTTCAATATTTGATCATTCTCTTCAACTGAAAAAGTGAAAAACTGTTTTGCTCATTCTCAAAAGTTCGTTCTCCTCAATGAAGTCTCTTACATTGTTACAAACCACTTTAATGCAAATGCCAAAGTAATTTGCAATGATTCAATTTGCTTTCATGCTCAGACCTTTCAGTATATTAGATCAAATGCACAGCTGCAGCATCCAATTTCACCAAAAGCCACTCGTGAGATCTAGTCCTAAATGTACTGAGGAAAGTAATAGAATTCGCATTCGGTTTTTGCCACGCCTTCAACTTTAAACACAAGGCTGCATTTTTGAAATGGCAACAAAACGTTTCAAAGAGTGCTGCCATTCTATAGAGAGACTGTGGCAGCCTGCCGCTGCCAATGCCTGGATCTGTGGCCTCTGGAAGGCTATGCATATCCAAACCAAACACATTCCATGTTTTTATGTCCTGAAGAAACCAATCCTGGTTTTCCTTTAAAGTCGGATAAAAAAATGATCTCTAGAGACAGAGGAAGCAATCTCATACTAATAAATCAGTAATAGAACTCTATGGGTGTGCAAACTGCACGCATGACAGATTTCTCAGCCCCGTCTCAGTCTCGGGGTGTCTGTTGTGTCAGCGGAGTCGTGCTGTCACAGGGCTAGTGGTGCAGTTAATGGGCACGTCTGTGACTGCACTGCGGTCAGGCCATGTCACAGAGGACAGAGCAGAGCGCGAGACACGCTTTCATCTCCGTGCCAAATGATGGGGCCGGGCAGCTGCGGGGCCGACCGCTGGGGAGAGCGGAGAGGAGGCCCCGCGACTCGCTAAAAAGCAAAACGCTTTATATCCTCTGTTAAATAACTATAAATTGACAGATGGGCAGGTCCTCTGGGAATACGTACATGCTGAAAGCTGATTTTTGAAGAACTGGAATGCCTGTCATTCACAAAGTTCGACACATTCCCTGCCCCTTCACATATTGCTTCCTTAAGGAGGTGTAATAGAGCAGTGGTTTTCAGTCCTGGTCCTTCCAGTCCTTCACACCTGGTGAATTAATGCATTTTCTCTGATCAGATAGCTATCCGATTGCCAAAAGACCAGGTGTAAATGCCCTCCGAAATGCATTCGAGACAGATTTAAATCCGATCGGTCAAATGGTATAGCTAGATATGACCAGGGCTGGGTAGGTTACTTTTAAAATGTATTTCACTACAGATTTCAAAGTACATGCTTTAAAAAGTAATTTGTAACGTATTTCGTTACATTACTCAAGTTTAGTAACTTAATCTAAATACTTTGGAATACTTTGTAATACTAATAAGTGTGAAACAAACACAAAAAAGGTAATTGCAAGTTTTTATCTCCCAATTCTGACTTTTTCCCTCAGAATTACGTGATATAAAGTTGCAATTGTGAGTTATAAAGTGAGAATTATGAGATATAAATGCACAATATTGAGAAAAGTCAAAATTAAGAGATATAAACTGACAATATTGAGAAAAGTCTGAATTATGAAATAAGTTTATATCTCCCAATTCTGACTTTATAACTTGCAATTGTGAGTTTAAATCTCACAACTCTGAGAAAAAGAAGTCATAATTGTGAAACACAAACTCACAATTGTGAGGGGAAAAAACTAATTGTGAGAAAAAGTTGCAGTGACGAGTGAATTATAAAATGACTCACAAATAACTATCACAAAACATGAAAACAGTCGTGGATCATCAGGTCATGACAGGACCGTTAAGTTGACAGTCGGGCAATTTTTTTATAAATTCCGTCATTTTGTCTTGTTCAGGACAGTACTAAATAAAAATAACAACATTTTTATGATCCTCTTAAAAGTATTAAAATGTTGATGAAACTTAACTCTTTTTCAGACTGTCAGAGTCAGAGAATCACCAATTGCTGTTTAAATGACATTAAAATTCAAAGTAATCACTTTGGTAATCTAAAACACTTTTCAGATGTAACTGTAATCTGATTACCACCCATTTAAAATGTAACTGTAATGAAATACAGTTACTCAAATTTTGTATTTTAAATACGTAACTAAGTTACTTTTATTTCGTTACTCCCCAACCCTGGATATGACAGCGCTACTGCATCACACATCGCCGCAGCTGAGTATCTCTCAGTAAGCCGACGTCCAAACTGCCATGAATGAAACTGAACGTAAGTCGAAAACAGTTTAAAATTTTAAATTAGCTGATGATCAATAAAACGCAGTTGCTTTCGGGTGATCGGACACTAATCACCATAACAGTGAGTAAATTATTAAAATAAAACATATTAGGAAAATCACCGTCAATATATGAAGTCAGCTTATGTGATGTTCTCTCACCCCCACAGTAACGGAAATACTATTAAAACCTAACTTTGGAAAAATACTATGTATTAAAAACCTTTATATCAACTGGCTTTCTTTTGATGCAATACCGTAAATCAGAGGTCCCCAACCCCCGGGCCGCGGACCGGTACCGGTCCGTGGGTCATTTGGTACCGGGCCGCACAGAAAGAATAAATAACTTATTTGAAAGAAAAAAAAAAAAAAAACTGACTTATGTAATTAGTATGAAATGTGCATGTGTGTATGAAATGTGCATTTCTCTCTGGCGCGTTCACTACTGCGAAGATCGCGAGTCAGCATCTCAACTTCAAATTCTCTCCGTTACATCCGTCTATGACTCACTCTTGGCGCATAGCAACGCTTGTTTAGGTCACGTGATACGTTACCGCTAAAAATAAACACACAAGCTAGCAAAATGAGTAAAAAAACAAACGTCTCTGGAAAGCTTCTTTGCAAAGGGGAAACGGCCCAGTGAGTAGACAGAAGAAGAGCCTACGATTTCCAAGAAAAAGCATTTACCAGACAATACCAGGAGTCCTACTTGAAATATGGATTTATCGCAGCAGGTGATTTACACGCACCAAGCCCGCCAGAGAGCGTTAGGGGGCAGAGAGGATGTTACTCATGTTATGTTGTTGGCGCGATGTTACGAGGACGCTGCTAATAAAGTTGCGAGTAAGCCTACACATTGGATTCACGTTTATTATAATATTTAAAAAATACCCCAGTTTTTATGCTGGTCGTATCATTTTATTTTGTTGTTTTTATCCGCCACACCTTAAAGGCCGGTCCGTGAAAATATTGTCTGATATTAAACCGGTCCGTGGCGCAAAAAAGGTTGGGGACCGCTGCCGTAAATGACACGTGTCTGTGGTCTCCAACTGTATTACAATATTGGCATTCAAGTGTTAAGTGATTAATTGACACCAAAATAAAAGATAATACCTACAGCCTTCATCTCTAAAATCATTATTTATGTCTTACATTTCAAAATGAACTCAGACAAGCTCAGTGCCAATTCGTTTTAAGTTCTTTTAAGTGAATTGGAATGTGTGCAGACTTCAGAGAACAGTGTGAGATTTAAGGATATGAAGGAAACGCTTCAAAATGAGCTGAATGAAGCACTCGAAATAAAGGCTGCCTTCCAAGGACCCTTTAAAGGGAGAGTTCACACAAACCTGAGTACTAATAACAGCCAATATCCTAGTAATATGCATGCTAATAAGCAACTAGTTAATAGTGAGAAGTGGACCCTAAACTAAAGTGTTACCATACTGGTTTGGAACAACTTGAGGGTAAGTACATTTCTGCTGAAATAACCCGTAATGTCCGTACAATTAAATTCTTTAGATTAATTGTGTAGCCCTAGTCACAACTAAACATGATGCACCCGTTTGAATATGCAGAATGTAGAAAAGAGAACTGAACTACAAGGAAACTTGATTTCGGTTCGTTCCTAAAACAAGCTTAAAGTGCACAAGTTGTATTAACCACTTTTATGGTGTTTTTGTACAACATAAAGTTTTGAATTGGACTGATCTCTTGTGAAGATACTCTATCCAGGTATGGGAACAGTGTGTGATTTCCAGAAATCATCAATCTCATTAAAAAAAATGAATGACTTCAGAGTGCTTTATCATTGTAATTTGCTGTCACTTCAGTTAACACAGTGGACCACGGTTAAATACATTAAGCAGATTTTCCCCAAAAATCAGAATGGAAAATGTGGGGAAAAAGTCCACAGATTCCATCTGGGGCTGCTTATGAGGTGTTTCTGCACGTCTCAGAGGAGTAGACCCACAACATCTGATGAAAAAATAGCACTGTGTCAAGGAAATGTTCTCGCCGTTCCAGATGAGAAAAAAACTTCTCAACTGCTTTGTGACAAGAGGACGCTTTAATTATAGGCCTATGTGTGCAAGAGCTCCAAAACTACAATTTGATGAGTAAAGTGCAAACAGGTTATGAAGCTAGTAATAAAACAAACCATAAATGTAAAGTGCAGCCTGTCAAGACAGAGAAAAATAAGATGCTGTCAATCTAAATTACGTGAAAGCGTTGCAGCTGCTTTTCTGAACCAACACTTTGAGTAAAGTATTTTAGAAGGGCTTTCAAATTTGTAATGGCACAAAACCACCATCTAGATCACAGGTGCAAGGTTATGCCAGTGCCCACAAGGGGATTGCTTTTCAACAAGGATTAAAACAAGCGGTAATTTCCTCCTGCTGCTTCCTATTATGACTCAAAAGCAACAACAGAAGAGGCGGAGATTGTACAACAAGAGGGAAACATCAGTTTCAGCCTTGGGTTTTCCCAATCTGGACAATTGCATTGGTTGCATCATGTGAGAATAAACTGAAAATAACACTTGTATTCACGCAGCGCTCCAAATTAAGTCATTGAACTTCAATCTGCAGCATTTATTGCTATTGTTTAGAGAAAACAACTGATCTAGGATCAGTTTCTATGGAAGCTTGTTTCTGCTATGAAATAATAAAAATAAAAAAATTTAAAAGTTAATTGCAATTTTTTATCTCACAATTCTGACATTTTTTTCACAACTGCGAGTTTACGTCACACAATTCTCACTTTTTTCTCAGAATTGCACCATATAAAGTAGCAATTGTGTGTTATAAAGTCAAAATTGCAAAATATAAACGTGCAATTGGAAGAAATAGTCATAATTGCAAGATATAAACTAGCTACTCTGACTTTTTTCTCAAAATTGTGATTTTATATCTCGCAATTCTGATTTTTTTCCTCACAATTGCAAGTTAAAAAGTCCAATTCAGAATTCAGTATTGTGAGTTTATATCTCAGAATTCTGACTTCATATCATGCAATTTTGATTTTATATCCCGCAATTGCGACATTATATCATGCAATTCTGACTTTATATCACACAATTCTGACTTTATATCACACAATACTGACTTTATAACCGAATTATGACTTAATAATGCAATTCTGACTTTATATCACACAATTCTGACTTTATATCACACAATTCTGACTTTATAACCGAATTATGACTTAATAATGCAATTCTGACTTTATATCACACAATTCTGACTTTGTAACCGAATTATGGCTTAATAATGCAATTCTGACTTTATATCACACAATTCTGAATTTATATCACACAATTCTGACTATATAACCGAATTATGACTTAATAATGCAATTCTGACTTTATATCACACAATTCTGACTTTGTAACCGAATTATGGCTTAATAATGCAATTCTGACTTTATATCACACAATTCTGAATTTATAACGCAGTTGTGTCTTTATAATGCAACTCTGACTTCATAATTCGCAATTGCGACTTTGTATCACACAATTCTGACTTTATAACTCACAATTCTTACTTGATAACACGCAATTGCGACTTTATATCAAGCAATTCTGAGAAAAAAGTAATAATCTCGAGATAAAAAGTAAGAATTGCGAGATAAAAAGTCGCAATAACCTTTTTTATTTTGTATTCCATGGTGGAAACAAGCTTCCATAAGTTTATGACTACAAAGAATTGAGTGAAATAATGTATCTTCAGTTAGATGGAGCTACAAACGGTTCACCACTGTGTGTTGTCAAGAATTGTGGTATTTCTGAAAGAGAATTCCGATGCAATTCCTCAAATGTTGCCCGAAATGACAAAGCTTGCCAGTTTGAGTCTTCACTTACCGCTTTAGGTTTCGAAAGCATATTTTAGGGGTAATAGAGTAGAATGCAAAGCACGATCATATAAAAGGCTGCGTAGCATGCAAATGATCAGTGCTCTGAATGTGTGTGTGTGTGTGTGATACACACAGAAAAGGCAAATATAAAAGAGTCACAGCTCGTGTTGACAGCTGTAACACCAAGGCAGGCCTGCTTTTGTGTGACTTCTCTCAATCAGCATTCATGGTTTGTTGATTCAGCAGAACATTCAAAGTGTCACTTATCACAGGTGACGACACTGATGATGAGGATGATGATGGAGGAAGAGACCCATCAAAACTGCTGAATATGTGGTATGTGATGATGATGTGGTTTACCAAACATGTTCTGCCAGTAGTCATTTAGCTAAGACTTTTATCCAACTTGACTAACAGTTTACTTATTGCTGCCTTTTAGCCCTCCATGAGTAACCTGAGGTTGAGTCTTCATCAAGGCTGTAATAATGATAACTCATGACTTCACTTTAGAGCTTCACTGAGCGTAAACTGTGTGGCATACAGCTGTCAAATGCATTTTTACTTTCTATAAATATCAAATTTTCTTTCATATTTCACCTATATGTAGCTTAAAAAGTTTTTTTTTTTTACATTTTCATAACAAATTAGCACATTTTCAGCAAAGCTAAAATTACCCATTACTGTAACACAAGAAAAGATATCAAAATGATTATAAATATATTTATACAGCACATCCTGACAGTACATGTCAAACATCCTTTGAAAAAAAACTGTATTACAGTAAAATGGAGCATTAAACAAGAAGAGTTTTTTTTCTTCTTTCTTTTAATTTTGGGGTGAAAAGTGACCTGGACATGCTTTCACGAGATTCACTTATTAAAAAAACATGTTAAAATAATTTTTTACTAATTTCATGGCCAAAACAAGTCTTGTCATTAGAATGCATACAGCAGCTAATACTGTAATTCACACACACACACACACACACACACACACATGCTACACATTTTGTTCTCAGGATGAAAAGGAAATTCACACCCCATGCTTTGTTCAGAATGGCTTTTTTCTTCCTATCCCAAACTTTCATTGGTTTTCCCAGAATCCACTCCCACTCTATTCCACGGAGATCATGTGCTGCTGGCATGTGATTGACCGTATCCGTCTGAGATACGCAGGCGCTACAGGAGATAAGGTGACAGATTAACAGCACCAGTGCTGCCTAGAGCACTTCTGCTGCTGTATCTGTGCTTTGGCTCACGTCCGTTCATCTCCATATGAAAAGAGCTGGAGCATTTTTATTTATCCCACTAAGACACATTAAAGAGCCCATAAAAACTAAATCGCTATTCTGTGTCTTTTAGCCCAAATCTATTAGCTTTGAGGTCATCTATAAGCTAGTGTACTTTTGAAGTTCAGAAAACAAACTTTTAGCATATATACAGTTAAAATGACATTCAGACATTCTCTTGTAGGAAAGCAGACCAAACATACAGATCTTGTTGAAGGGCTGTACGCACATTTTCCCAATATCTAGTTCTTCCAATGTTTCATCGTTGGACACACACTCAAATTGAAGGTAAAATTGACCTTCTTTGCAGTGTGTACAATCGCTGAGGATTGAGGAAGAGCCTGGAGCCAAAATTCAGATATGGTAAAGGAAGTTTCGTTTCTGACACGCACTGTAAACGGTGGACCAATCACAACAGACTGGATCATTTGACCAATCAGAGCAGAGTGGACCAATCACAACAGAGTGGGCCATCTGACCAGATCAGAGTATCAAAGTAGATAAAAAATGAAGCATACGTCTTAAGGTGATGATACACGGGCAACTTTTTGAGCAATGTTGCCGAGCAATTTTGCTTGGAAGCTTTCCTATTGAGAATGAGCAACAAATTTCTATCCGGATACTTTAGATCGCAGTCGATCAAGTAACTTGCTTGGAGGTTTAAAAAAAAAAAATCAAACAAGATGGCCGCCTTTTAGCGGCAGTGGAGCGAAGAAAAGGAGCGTGAACTTTTATCTTTTTACGCTTGTAAGTTGTCATGTGTCAACACAAAACAGGAAATTTACCTCATTTAATGCTTAAAATACCATCAGGTATTGGTATTAAATTGGTGTGTTCAATTTAATGTGCGTAAAATTTAGCCATCGAATGTGTTCAGTTAAATACTAAAAAGACGTGTTCTGTTAAACGTCTGTAGTGACAAAGGCTGAAGGACGATTGGACGTGAAAGTAGCTTTTGACGTGATTGAAACGGGTTCGAATCCACCTTTTGCCAAATTCTTCTCCCTTTTCCTATCACAAATCAGATCAGAAAGGCATTTATATTTAATAAAAACAAAGAAAATATTTCAAAAGTTGGAATAAAGTGACTAGAAATTGTTTATAATAAAATATTTATTGGGTTGCTCCTCTCTGATTGGTTGCTGCCAACTGTCCGTTACTCTGTGTCTCACCAGGTTGCCCGTTGACGGCAACATTGCTCAAAAAGTTGCCCTGTGTGTCATCACCTTCAAGGTTAGAAAAATATTTAAGGTGACAAATATCTAAATAAAAGTCTAACCAAATCACAGAACATGAAGAATGTCAATGACATTGCCTAAACCAGCCAAAGTACAAGCACAAAAACACACTCAGCAAAATATCGACTGACAAATCCCTCACCCTGCGCAGTACACTAATATTGTATTGTGA
Source organism: Zacco platypus (assembly GCA_038088235.1). Taxonomy (NCBI): domain Eukaryota; kingdom Metazoa; phylum Chordata; class Actinopteri; order Cypriniformes; family Xenocyprididae; genus Zacco; species Zacco platypus. Next base: position 33,047,867 of record CM076083.1, on the reverse strand, counting down.
AGTTCGCTGCCCTCCACTGCCTCAGAATGTCTTGCTGTACCTGTTGAACGCATTCATTCAAACTCCATTAGAGGACACAGAGAGCGCTGTGGGGCGTACATTCCCTCTAGCTGACATCATCTCTCCTATTCTTGTGCATTTTTTCCCCTCATTCAAAGTTCGGAGTGTTATGTCGCAGCCCGGACAATGGTTGGCACGCACGGAGAAGGAAGAACGCCAGAAAAATATCTGTGAAACGCTATTAAGCTCCAGCTCAAGGCAGCTGTGGCTCATAAGTCACTGCATACACTGTTCTGAGGTAATATTGACCTATTTTCCACATGTACTACCAGATTCTGCTCCCGCATTCCTGTGTGGAAAAGAAACGTGGTGTAGTCACGCACAAGCCCTGGTCGTATGTGACGGGGCTTAAGCATTAATTGACTGCAGTGTTATGGAGCTCTGCTGGGGTCTTACTGAGTACGCACTTATAGTAACTTTCCATCCCTAAATACAGCCAAAAAACCCCAGGCTGAGCTGGCATACTGCAGGCTGGTTGTAAATGTAAGCTAAAGTTCAGCAAAGCGGCATTTGAGGGACGCGGCGTTCTCTGGTTTATTCAGCATTGTTGTGGCCTCAGGCAAGACTGTAGTACTTTTCTCAGCATAAGTCATCTGTGTCAGGAAGATAACGTTTTGAATACGCATTCATAGGCAGAAAATAATTGCGGTAATCTCAAAGCTTTTCCGTGACACACCAAAGACTGCATCAGTGAGGCTGATGGACACAACAAATGCATGATAAGGAGATAAGACCGCATGGGTCAAATACACAAACACAAACAGGATGATTTCAACCACTCAACTGTTCAGCTTGAGTGCTGATTTACTACTTTCGGCCACTAACTGATGTGGAGGATTCTCAGAAAACCTCAAAAGTATTGTCAATTGTGGTATATGCTGGCAATAAATCTATGTAGTCTATATATCAAATAGTAAAGATATACACTACAGTTCAAAAGTATGGGGTCACTAAGACTTATTTAGCAAGGGCATTAAATTGACAATAATTTGTAATGTTACTATATATATATATATATATATATATATATATATATATATATATATATATATATATATATTAACATTACAAATTATTGTATGTATATATATATATATATATATTAGGGGTGGCACGGTACATGAAAAACCGTTCGAACCGTTCGGTTCGCTTGTCTCGGTTCGGTTCGTGTGTGCGTCGCACGGTTCGACGGTTCGACGCATGCGCAATGTAGCCCCGTATTCAGACAGTTTCGCGCGAACATACATATAGACAGTAAAAGTGGAGTAAGGGGCCGTCCACATATCGCGTCTTTTGCACGCGCATATTCATTATTTCCTATGTTGGCGCGCGGCAAGCGCGCTCAAAATGGAAGCAACGCGGCCGCGCTTTCCACGCTTTTTTAGGCGCGATATGTGAACGGCCCCTAATGAAGGCTGTCCGGAGTTGGCGGATGCGCCCGTGTCGTTCAAATCCGGTGTGTGGGAACATTTTGGATTTCATGTTACTTACGATGACAACGGAAATAAAACAGTAGATAGAACTGCGACTGTGCGCAGCATTGAGAGCTACACTGAAGTTGGCAGTTTGATAAATCCAAGTTAATTTCAGTCTTTGTGTGCTAAAAAGGCACAAGTTCCTGTAGAGATAACAATACACATGCTCTTTTTTATGCCAAACAAACGAAAAGTATGTCATCATCAATGTCTTCTCTCTTGCTGTATCAAAATCTCTTACTCAGTAAAAGCTTTTACTCAGAGATGGTCCCAATGTGCTTAAAGTCGAGTCAAATTCAGTTAGTGCATGATTACATTACAAAAATAATAATACTGTATCCTAAATTGTGGATAATTAAGCTATATGTCATATGCTGAAGGAAATTTCTGGAGTGTTAAAGATTAAAAGAAAAAATAACAACAAGAACCGTACAGAACCGAAACCATGACCCTAAAACCGTGATACGAACCGAACCGTGGGTTTTGTGAACCGTGCCACCCCTAATATATATATATATATACATATATGGTTACTTGGTTGAAATTATCATAGATAATTAAGGTGATAACAGACGCCTTATAGCCTTATATATGGATATTTCTCATCTTCTGAATTCTGAACAGTCCCTGACATGCTCTCAGGATGTTTCTCTTTAGCGAGTCAATCAAACATTTAGCAGGCCAGTGTCAGACTAGACAGACAACTACGATACAGAGACAGAATTTCACAGTCTGTCAAAAAGGGTTTTAACACGTCCCTTCAATATGTCCCCCCCACCACCAAAATGAGAAAATCTCATTAGTTTCCCCTGCTGGCATTAGTTGTGGTGGGGGGTTGCTTGATAGTATGGAGCATCATTGACATGCAGTTAAACCACTAACTAATGAACAAAAACCTCCAAAGTGGCTCTTTCAGAGGATCAAATGAAATCATCTGTGATTCTGCTGTAGAGCGCCGTCACTACAAACTGAGAAACCACCACCGGCTCTTTGAGGTCCATACAAACGTGCGCCCCATCTGGTGGAAATGATCAAAACCACATTCATTGAACTCGGTATTAAACAAGTGAAAACACTGATGGGGATCTTCTGCACCCTGGATGCAAGGTGATGGAGGTTAGCGGTGGGTGGTATGAACAAAATCTTATTCTGTAATAAAAAAACTATGAGGACCTTAAAAAGAAAAGTGGTTTATATGTTAAGTAACCATGAGGTAATGGCGATTTTTGGATACTGCAGCGAATTAAATACTTCACAACGGTACTTCATCGGAGTACATTCTCTCTAACGAGGATAAACATGCTTTGTGTGGACCACAATGTGCTTTGTGTGGTGAATTGCTGGCTGCCGAGAGCGAGAAACCATAGAAGTTCAAGAAACATTTAGAAACCCAACACTCAAACTATAAAGACTGTAAATGACACTTCTGCTGCTGTTTATGCATTTACAAAATCGTCAGTTGTCATCATGCATGCTTTTGTAACATTATAAATGTCTATACTGTCACATTTTGATATTTTTCTTGTGATCCTGGCTGAATAAACATATTAAAGGGTTAGTTCACCCAAAAATGAAAATTCATGATAAATATTCACCTTCATCTCGTTCCAAACCTCCAAGACTTTCGTTCATCTTCGGCACACAAATGAAGGTCTTTTTAATGAAATCTGAGAGTTTTCTGTTCCTCCATTGACAGTCTACGCAACTACCACTTTCAGGCCCCAGAAAGGCAGTAAAGACATCATTAAAGTAATCCACGTCACTCCATGACACAAGAGCAGACATTATGTGAACGCGTGTTGGAGATTTATATTTTGTAAATGAAGGGGTAAATTATGTTTATTTACGCAAACAAAGCACTCGTGTCTCTTTATAAAATTGAGATTAAACCACCGGATTACTTTAATGACATCTTTACTAGCTTTTTGTGGCTTAAAAGTGGTAGTTACATAGACTGTCAATGGAGGGAAAGGAAGCTCTCAGATTTCATCAGAAATATCTTAATTTGTGTTTCAAAGATGAACGAAAGTCTTACGTGTTTGGAAAGACATGAGGGCGAGTAATTGACAGAAATTTCATTTCTGGGTGAAATGCCCTTTAACTTCTTTTCAAACAAAGAAATCTTACTGACCCAATACTATGATGACACAGTTTTCTGCACTAACAAAGGAAATTCTGCATGTAGATGAAATTTCACTCTGGTGGGGACACACACAGCAAAAGTAGAAACCAAAGGACAAAATGGGCCTGTCATGGCAGGCTGGGACGAAAACTCAGATTTACATGGAAGAGATAACTTTTAATGTTTGTCCCTTTATCATGTTGTACCTTATTCCTTTGAAAACATATATGCCTACAAACATCCCAACACTGAAAACAACAGGACTGAGAGGATCAAACGTCTGGCATAAATCTGGAATCACAGAGGATTACGCCATAGATTTAATACACAATAAACATTATCAAACGCACAAACAAATTGCTGCACAATTCCACCCAAACCTCAGACCTCCATCTCTTATTGAGATGGTGGAAAGAAAAAGGTCAAGAAGATCCAGCAAAATCCAGCAGTAGGCATATATACATCGAATGTACTCCGTGAGAACTTTAACTACATATAAACATCTAAAATAGGTCATGATAAGAACAGAACATGATAAGAAGGGTCTCTCTTGCACATATAATACCCTATAATCTGTTTGGTCACCATCTGGGTCTTCATCATGATTTATGAGAGTCTGGGGTGAAAGCAAACCTGCGCTGGCAGATGTCAAGGGGAGCAACGGATGCGTTCATCATCAATGGATGCAATAGAGGCTGTTGTTTGTTGCGTTGCGCAGTCTGGGTGAGCACGTGTACGAAGCACAAGGTGATGAATTAGTAAAGCTATGAGTTCGAACAAAGGGTCGTGGGTAATCGGACAGGCTGCGGCGCAGCCCCTGAGGGACTGAGACAAAGCGGCGGGAACGAAGGGGCGGAGGCATGCTGGGTAGGCTAGTCAGCTGGCCGGGTCTTCTCCAGCCTAAAGGATGAGGGCCACAAAAGCCCGCCGCGCGTTAATGACTGTATGAAAGCGTTTATGACCCTTAGCGCACTAAAGATGACATTATGGAGCAATTACTCAGCCTGTGTGCCACTCACACAATGGCTCAGGCGTTGATTCTGGCCTGAAAAGACAAAAGAGGAGGTTATACACGAGATCAGCTCACCACCCTGTCCTGCCTTGAAGTGGCTGCGTTATCTGTGCGTGTTTACACACACTTGGGTAAAGAATAGCTGAGGTGGTGCTGGGTTATCACACTGACCCCTCGCTGGCCTTGGAAATCAAATCCTAAAGCTTGAGTCCAAACATAAACCCACCAGTCAATTGTAAAGGTAGATGACCAGGTGTTCAGATGGGAATCTTAGGATGTGTAGAGAAAAGAAACACATACTCTTAGACGTACTCTTTCCCATGAGGCGCAGGCAAACATGATAAACACAGGCACCTGCTCGACAACAGGACACGATCTTCAAAAGACAAAGTAATGGATAATTACAAGCACCTTTGCAAACATGTGAAAAGGTCACCTGAAAGGTACAAAGGTATATTTAGGGCTACGGTCGGGACAGGTGTGAAGTCACAGGAGAGTATTTTCCTTTCAGAGTTGAACAATTGATGATGTGTATGTGCAGTTCTGTTCAAAAGTTTAGTTTTTTTTAAGAAATTAATACTTTTATTCAGCAAAGATACATAAAAAATATTATGAATATGTAATACAGTGCATCTATTTAGCAAAATGTTCTTCATTAGAGTTATTTTTCTAACTACAAAGCTTGGTAAATGAAATGACATTGTAAGCTGTTTTATTGACATGTTTCCCAGGTTGAAATACAGAACGGACTGTGTCGTAATGTATCTTTCGACATAGCTTCACCCTTCACCCTTGTTTATTTCGTGCTAGAACTAGTTAAAGAGGAAGAGATGATCAATTCACATGCGCTTGATCTGCGCTAAGGCGCTACAGGGTTCTTCACAGCGTTTTAAAGAGCAATTATTCTTTGAATTTCGTAATAAAATCAGACGAATCAGACTTTGCTTCATTTTAAAAGCCACAAAGCGTAAAGCTTTTTGCGATTATTGGATGGCAGGCGCGCTTGAAATGTTTAGTGAGGTTTCATTTCAACAGAAAACAGATTAAAAGATTTTAGTTTTAAGAAACCATATCATTACCAATTAAAATTGAGAAATTAATATAGTCTAGTGTCCACACAGCTGACACGTTTAACTGTTGTAGTTTATCCACGTTTTGTGCAGTAAAAAGATGCTGAAAACAGTAAAAACTAATATATGCCTGTTTCTGTCACTGATTTTGGCCCTTCAAAACCATTTCAGTCAACCTAAAACAGCCGAACATTTTCAGTAGCTGAAATTTCAGAGATCAAAAGTGAGAGTAAAGACATTTTTTTTTTAAAATGTAACGATTGATTTGCACAACAACAACGCAAACACTATGGCATACAGATTTTTGCGCCATATTGCCTTTACAACTGTCTTTATATGTTATCACAGAGAAAAGACCCCGATGCCTGGCAGTTTGTGAGGTCTTATTGGGGGAGCATCTCTCTTCCCCTGATTGGACCACATCACAGAGAGCATGAGCTCTTCATGCTGGAGTCGAGTGCATACAGGCTCTTAACGTGCTGCCATAAAGAGATAAAAGTAGAACGCAAACACAGAGTACAGTCTGTTGATGTTATCGGGACCCAGTTGGCAAGATGTTCCAAAGGCCAATCACACAGAACACCAACCAGGAGATAAAATAAACCTCAAACAAAGACTAACTGGTGGGACTGGGAAAACCAGGCATGAATTAATGTGAGATCATTAGAATCTGCATAGAAATACACTTAGCCAAAACAACAGTCACCATTGATCTATGCTAAGCAGACAAGCGGGTCCTGAACTTTGACCTCCTGAAATAAACCTGTGAAATGAAAAGTAAGTAAATATGTGCGTATGTGTTTCCCAATGACTTGTCACGAGTATGTCTACATGAATCTACATGAATATTGCTTATTAAGTAAATATTGTGGATAATTTGGTCATGCTTTCAACCATCAATTAGCATGCTTAACCAAGTTTAAAGGGTTAATTAACCCAAAATTACAAGTCTTGCATCATTTATTACCATCATTTCAAACCTGCCTGACCTCATTTCTTTAGTTGAACAAAATTTTAGCACATTGCAGCCTAAATATTTCAGTCTGTCCCTCACTTGAAGCTATTGTATGTCTTGAGAAAACAAGGAAACTTTGCTACTTTTGTCTTTAATTTTTTAGTCCTTGAATGCGCACCACCTACTTTCATTGAATGAAAAAAGAGAAGCATGAACATTATGCTAAACATCGTTTTTCTTTCTATGGAAGAAAGGAAGTCATACAGGTTTGGACCTACAGAGATTGAATAAATGACAACAATTTTCAGAATTATTGGTGAACTACTCTTTAAAATCCATCATGCAGAATGTCCCTCACAATGCATGAAGAAAATGTTAAAAACATATGGAGAATCTGTTCAGTCCTAGGTATGAGCACCACTGTAGACCATTTTAGAGCAAATACATGCAGTGTTTTTGAGTTATATCACCCAGCTCTAGTCATAGGTGTTTGACTCTCATAACAGGATCATCAGACGAACTATTCAAACAGTTCACAGCCCATCTTTTAGCTCCCTAACTGCCAATGATGGGCTGCGAAAGCAAAGATCTTCACGGATACACGTTGAAAGCTGCGTTAGAATAGCAATGAACTGTTACTCACTGCTTTTGCTGGCTTTGACCTTGGCCAGCAGTTTCTGTGTAGTAGTTAGATCTCCATTCTTGACCGCTTGCAGAAGATCCTGCTCTTTTCCCATGATCTCCAGCAGCCAGAACTCCACCAGCGTCCCACAAGAGTCCCGCTCCTCCCTTACACCTCCATACAGCGGCGCAACCGCGGCATGAACCTATCCCAGAATCCTCTCTGTCAGTAGCGCTTGCTTCAGTTGGGGTAGGTGACAGCCAGACGTCTGAGTGAACCACAAGCAACCAGATATCTGTATTGCTCCAACAATCACGTCATCAAATTCAACAGACCGTCTACTTCAGCTCTCCGTCTGGTTATGGATGTGGAAGGCTGGAGAAATGGAAAATCTATTTCGCCTTATGAATTGCCTTCCGGTTTTTTCGTTCTCAAGTTTCCAGAGCGTTTTCAGAGGAACAAAGTCGGTTTGGGTCGCGTGGAGCTCAGATTCTGGGAACGCAGGGGCCCTGTTGATGCTGTGGTTTAGAAGGTTGAGAAGACTGGAGTTTTGGACAGTTTGGATCAGCAGACCAAATCCTGAAAAAGGAAAATAGTGCTGTTAATACACCAGCCAAGTACAGTGCACAAGCAAAGCAGTAAAAAGGGGAAAGTATTGCGGAGAACAGAAGCCTCCTATGATGCTCTGACAACAAGTCTGAGACTCTTTTAACCTTTCACATTTGAACAATTCCTTCTCAAGCAAAGGTTACATGTGGATTTTTCATGCTTTAATAAAGGGATAATTCACCCAAAAATGTACATTTTGTCATCAATCACCATCATGACTTTCTATTGTGGAAATACTTTAAAAAATAAAAAAAGAATAAGAAACTTTTTATTCAGCAAGGATGCTTTAAAGGTAATTGCGACTTTTTATCAAACAAAACACAGTTTTTTATAAGAATTGCGAGTTTATATCATGCAATTCTGCGATTTTTTTTCCCTCAGATTTGACTTTATAACTCACGATTGAAAGTTTATGATATTTTAGATATAAACTTGCAGTTGTAAGAAAAAGTGCAGAATTGCAGATAAAAAGTCGCAAGTATCTTTCAAATTTTTTATTCATTGGTGGAAACAAGCTTCCATATTAAAGTGATCAAACATGACAGTAAAGACTTTCATATTAATACAAATAAATGCTGTTTTTTTTACTTTCTGTTCATCAAAGAATCCTGAAAAAAATGATCAAGGACTAGAGTTTCCACAAAACAAGAAGCGGTAAAACTGTTTTCAACATTGATAATAATAAAGGTTTCATGAGCATCAAATCAGCATATCAGAATGATTTCTGAAGAATCATGTGACTGAAGACTGGAGTAATGATGCTGGAAATTCAGCATTTTAAAATATATTCCCATAGAAAACAGTTATTTGTATTTCACAATATTAATTTTACAATATTTTTACGGTATTTTTGATCAAATAAATGCAGCCTCGGTTAGCAGAAGACACTAAAAAAATCCCAAAGAGAGTTTATTTTGAACTGTTTTTGTCCATACAATTAAAGTAAGTGAGGTTCAAAACAACACCGAACCCTTTTAGCATTTAAAGAATTGACAAAAATCTTTTTTTTTTATTACATAATATGATAAAATTTTCATTTTTGGGTGAGCTATACCTTTAAGCAAACTTTAACTACCAATATATGTCTTGTCTTTGTTACATTATACATAAGATGTTACATTATTATAAACATCTGAAAAACTTTTATCCACCAAATCAAGGTATCACAGAGAAGACATCTGCAGACACACATGACTGTGTGTCGAGGTCAATGAGTCGCTTAAAATATTGATTGATATTAATGTCGCTTGATCTTTTCAGGCACGAAGCAATGCAAGTTCAGGCTGTAAATGTATTGCAATAAAATCACATTACTTCCAGCTTTAACCGTTGTGTGAGACATACATCCGATAAAACAAGGTGGGTTTTTTGCAAAAAGGATCAATAACCAGTCGCCTTTAAGTACGCACATTTAAAATGTGTTGGCCAAGCATTTGTATCTGCGTTTGCATGCCTAACCCTAAGTATGAGCAGCAGCAGTAGTATAGTAATTGCCTTAAACCACTATTTTAAAAAAACTGCTGAGGCCAGTAGTTTAAGAAAACGTTTAAACTCGCCAAATGAAGCAAGTGAACTAAAAAAAAGTACCATCTCGAACATACTTGCAGTCAAAGCAAAAAATAAATAAAATCACAAGCTTAACGTTAAGTGTGGTCAGTAAAGGAAAGGAAAAAACAACAATGACCGCCATATGCAGCGCAGCACATGGCAACTCCACATTCAGCGGTCAGGTGTCTCGGTCACAGCGTGAGCATTAAATGAGCACCACACGGCCGTCTCATAATTACTGCTCCATTGCATAACCCTGCACGATCTTGCCTTCTCCACACACCCAAACCTCTCTGAGGGAGAAAGCGAACCTGCCACTCTCAATAGCTGTATAATCACGTCCTCTTTCGTTTCCCTCAGGGCCAATAGTCTTTAGCTGCCAAACCGCTGATAATGTGTGAGTTTTTGAGCCAGGGTGGAGTGCTGATTTATAACGTTTTGATTTAACTTCATGAGCATGTTTACAGATGCTCTTTACTGCGAGGAAAGCCACAAAAAAAAAATGAGGAGGAACAGGACAGGTGAATGTGAAGGTGGATCGAACTGCTTTGACTGACGGTTAGACAAGCCCAGTAACTGTCCCTCATGTTTACAAGCCATTATATTCATTTTAGAGATGTAAAGGAATAAGCGATGGGTTTCCTGAACAGGTGGTCGCTAATCATGGTGGGAAAAGATAGCACAGGTACATCTCGAAGATGTCTGCTAAAGAGCGCTTCATCTGGGAAACATCTGTTGTGTACAAACATCTGATAAAGGTCTCAGAAAAAGACATAGGGCCTATCTTCTAAAACATAAACATCTTAAAAACATTTTCTAAATGTCTATTGAACATCTGACAGAAAACGTCTTAGAGACGTACTGCACATCTTGCAGATGTAAATGCAGACATCAAATAGACGTCTCCATGATGTACGTGTGCTATCAGTGTGCGATGAATGTCAAGTGCGTTCAGATCACTTCGGTCAGAGCAAGATGGCGACGTTTTCTATAAAAATATAGCAACCTACTTCGACAAAATGATGAATGAAGAATGCACATCAGATAAGTTTTGCTTTATCATTTATTAAGTTTCCGAAGGTGCTGTTAACTGAATTTTCATATTCGATCGCAATTGTACAATAGCAATTTTTTTGATCTATTAAAAGATCTAATCGTAGGCGGTGCGGTAATAATGTTTGGTACGTTTTTTTTACACATCAAATGAAAACAGCACAGACTAAAAGAATCGATATTGGTTCTTAAAAATGAGAATCGATTAAATCCATTTTTAAGTAGGGTTGTGACGGTATAGATTATCACATCGTGCACGTTTTCTTATCTACAGTATTGGGAAAAAAATCAATCAAGCGGAGAATCTCACCTGCGCATAAGCAACATCTTAAACTTGCTCCATCCACACATGTACAGTGGAGAAAATGTCATTTACAGTATAACGCAGATGTCGTGTAAAACGTGCAAATTGATGGATGGATGAATAAATCGAAAGTACAATAAATCAAACATAGTCTGTGAATATTAATGCGCAAAAAGACTGCTTTTTAAAAATATAATCTGCTTGTTGTGAGTGTCTCTGTGTGAAAGAGCTGCACCGTTTTGTCTACTACATACTACATACGTGACGCTCGTGGCGTTTTCAGCTTCGCAATATTCACGTCCATGAACACGAACATATCCAGAGCTGCTAAGAGAAAACGCTTAGTGAGCATTTCATTTTATTTGAGAAAAACCATGGTCAAATACACTTAAAGGTCTTCACTACAACCCATCAAGATAAAATTTTGGTTTAACTTGAAGAAATTATGACAGATATATTACTACTGTACAATATAATGAACTTTTTATAATAACAATAATAATAATAATACAATAAATGAAAAATAAAATTTATTTAGGGAATATAATTTGTGTCCATGTTTTAATTTAATAAATGTGTGTATAAGTGCAGCAGCAACAACTAAAATGTTAAAAGTTGTTACATTTTCATTTGACTACATTTTAAAACATTCATTACATTTTTTGTTTTATGCATTCATTTGATTATTCATTCATTATTAAATCATAAAAAGAAATATATATATTTTCTGAATAAAATACATTTCATATAATTTCTCTATTATTCTTAAATTTTTTAATCAATTATTAATGATAAAAATAAGTTGTTAATCTAATCCATAATCAGTTTGGATTCAAGAAACAAATGTTTTCAAGTTTGTTATAAAGCATTTGTTCAACAAAAGATGTTTTCATTCATAGTCATTTTAACTGATGATAATAATAATAACTGATCGTTTAATACAATATATTGTGAAACCGTGACATTTTCTGAAACCATGAAAATATCATACCGTTACAAGCCAATTTTTAACACAGCCCTACTGAACACACATCTAGGGTTCAGTCCTGAAGTAACCAGAGGTTGATGAAGGACAATGCTGATGATCCTGGGTCAGTTCTTGATGGTTTTAGAGCTAAAGAACCCCTTCAACCCATACTCTGAGCACAGACATCACATGTGTGGCAAAATAAACAAACAATGACATAAAACATTTCTTTATAACACCATATAGCCATAAATCAAGCAATAGCTGCTGCTAGTTGAAGTTAAGGTCCATTTAACATCACACAGTGTAGTTGATAACATAATAAAGTTATGTTTGGCAGAGTTTAACGCAAGAAAATCACCATGGTAACCATAGTATGCGCCAAAATACCAGTTACTACAGCTGAACTGGAAGGTAAGTTGGTATTAGCCGCCGCTGTCATGAAAATAAATAAATAAACAGCCCTTTCTTACATTTTACTTCACAACAAAAACAACAAACATTGTATTTTCGCGGTTAGTATGGTGATTTAGTTTGAAAAAAAAATAGAAAATGAAACGATAATTCGGTGAAATGTCACATAGTAGCGCGATAAAACTATCGATTAAACGCAAACGTGTGTTTACACTATCCACTATTTAGCACAAACAATACTTCTCCATTAATGATGCTGAACTCACTTACCGTTAAATTAGTGTAAAGTATTCATTTTCTCTGCCATAACAGCGGGTTCAGGATCAGTGGCTCGTTCTCCAGTCCAGACACTTCAACAACAACCGACTCAAAGTCACCTTTAGTCAACTCTTTGCCGAAAAACACACTTTACTATGAGTGTGAACAACCTCGACTGCTGCTACTCGCGCTGGAGTCTTTAATAAGTTATTTTCTCGCCAGTATTTTCTCCAAACTGAACGGCGGCAACGATTTGCATGTGCGTGTTTTGAGAGCTCCAGCACTGTGAGTGGAGTCGAGCGGCGGAGCAGCTCCAGCGCGGGTCGGCCCTCCTCCCAGTGGGAGGGAGCAGCGCTGCCCTGCCGCCCGCTCCGGAGCAGCTGTGCCGCTCTGCCGCCCTCTGGGACCCACCCGCTGCTCTGCCGCCAGAGGACACTCAAGCGGAGCTCCTTCAGCCTCATCTTATCTGATGTATTCGTGAAGCAGTTATATTATTTATATACTCAAATGTGACCAGGGCTGGGTAGGTTACTTTTAAAATGTATTTCACTGCAGATTACAAAATACATGCTTTAAAAAGTAATTTGTAACGTGTTTCGTTACATTACTCAAGTTTAGTAACTTAATCTAAATACTTTAGAATACTTTAGAATACTAATAACTGTGGAACAAACACAAAAAAGGTCATTGCAAGTTTTTATCTCACAATTCAGACTTTTTCCCTCAGAATTGCTTGATATAAAGTTGCAATTGTGAGTTATAAAGTCAGAATTATGAGATATAAACTCACAATATTGAGAAAAGTCAGAACAGAACTGCATACTAAATTCACAATTCCAAGAAAAAAAGTCAGTATTGCAAGTTCATATCTCCCAATTCTGACTTTATAACTTGCAATTGTGAGTTTAAATCTCGCAATTCTGAGAAAAAGAAGTCAGAATTGTGAAATGCAAACTCATAATTGTGAGGGGAAAAAAAACAAATTGTGAGAAAAAGTGAATGTGTCGAGTGAATTATAAAATGACTCACAAACAACTATCACAAAACATGAAAACAGTCGAGGATCATCAGGTCATGACAGGACAGTTAAGTTGAAGGTTGGGCAATTTTATTTTGTAAATTCAGTCATTTTGTCTTGTTCAGGACAGTACTAAATAAAAATAACAACATTTTTATGATCCTCTTAAAAGTATTAAAATGTTGGTGAAACTTAACTCCGCTTTTTCAGACTGTCAGAGTCAGAGAATCACCAATCGCTGTTTAAATGACATTAAAATTCAAAGTAATCACTTTGGTAATCTAAAATACTTTTCAGATGTAACTGTAATCTGATTACCACCCATTTAAAATGTAACTGTAATGAAATACAGTTACTCAAATTTTGTATTTTAAATACGTAATTAAGTACTTGTATATCGTCCCCAACCCTGAATATGACTCAATATGTATTATTCATGCAAGTACAGAGCTTTAGAGTTAGAAAATTAGTTAGAACAGCTCATTTTTGGGAGAATCTGATAAAATAGAGCTCATATTGAGATCTTCAAGTTGATTTCATGCTTTGGTACACATTATTGGGATTTCTTTGGAAACTCTAAAGGAGAGTAGAAATTTTCTCACTGGAAAAATTTAAAGGGATAGTTCGCCCAAAATTAAATTCTGTCATCATTTACTCACCCTCACGTCACTCCAAACCCGTAAGACTTCATCTTCGAAACACAAATGAATATCTTCTTAATGAAATCCGAGCGATTTCTGTTTCCATTGACAGCTATGCAACTACTAATTTGACGCTTCAAAAAGTTCATAAAGAGATCGTAAAACTAATCCAAATGAATTGAGCTGTTTAGTCCAAATTAGACTGTCATATTAGCAGAAACTTTAAAAAATGTACAAGCAAAGGGCTCCATCTTTGCAGTGTCCAACTCACTGTAAACATTTTTCAGCACAACGGAAGGCCTGCCTCGCCATTCATTTGATTGGACAATGGAAAAAAAACACGAATGACATCGGGAGCTTTTCTGCTCAAAGTTGCTTTTTTTCATCTTCAGTAAAATGCTCACTGCCAATAGAAAACAGTTTAAAAAAGGCACCTCTCGTTGCAAAAAATGCGTTCTGTCTGATCAGGGCCTAACAAATGAGAACGAACCTCATTGGTTCTTGCGGAAGCTCAAACGTGCTGCGTAACACAAATGAAGGAAACTCATTGGTTCTTGGACATCAAGCAAACATTCTTGAGCTTCCATTTACTATAACTTATGTGTGCACTGATAAATGTTTATACAGTATGTGAATAAAAATCTAAATTCAATCTGTTCTGTAAAACAATCATGTCTCCAGAAAATTTGGACTAAACCATTCAATTCATACGGATCAGTTTTATTTTCTTTTTATGAACTTTTTGAAGCATCAAAATGCTAGTTGCGTAGCTGTCAATGGAAGGACAGAAATCACTCAGATTTCTTGAAAAATATCTTCACTTGTTTTCCGAATATTTAAGGGTTTGGAGCGACATGAGGGTGCGTAAATGATTTTCATCATTTCATCAATTTTCACCAAACTAAACCTTTAAGAAGAAGAAGACATAAGCAAAAGTCTCCATGTCGTCCTCAATTAATCTGTCTCTATGAGAAAAAATTGAGACATTAAAGAGATCTCAGTTGTGATTTTTCTTTCCTTTGGGTTTCTCCATCTCTAAAAATGTGCATTCTTGTTGCATGTTGTTGTGCAGTAACTTAAAACTAATGGAATTC
The DNA here is from genome assembly GCA_038088235.1 of Zacco platypus. Classification (NCBI taxonomy): domain Eukaryota; kingdom Metazoa; phylum Chordata; class Actinopteri; order Cypriniformes; family Xenocyprididae; genus Zacco; species Zacco platypus. The sequence goes on along the minus strand of CM076083.1, from coordinate 33,032,645 downwards.
AACATTTACTTACTTCATTTGTTTTGTTCAATAAACCGAAGACATGCTATGATGAAAGTTTCTGAAAATTTTAAGCCATCCGTGGACTTATTTATATGCTTAAACTTGGATGTGCACACAAACTTTGTGATTCAGAGGTCTCTTTCTTCAGCCACAGATCAAAGTGCTTCCTGTCCCCTCCTAAATGAAGTCATCTGGAACAGGATAGTGAATATGGCTCTGACAAGTGTCTGAATGAGACTGTGTGCTGCGGTGAACCAGGTGAAAACTGAAGAACAAGGCTTGCGGTTCTGCATCCCTTCACCTGCTCCCACAATGATAAGGGCGAGCGGTGATCAAAGGATTGGGGGCTGCTATCACCCTCCGGATATCCCACAAACAGATGTTGCACACCTGGGGCATGTTTAAATAAAGCAGTTAATGTCACTATCACAGTGATCACAAGCTAAAACACAGGGTAAAACCAGCACCCTGAAGAAAAAAAAAAAGTTAATTTTGCTTTAAAGAATTTTTTATAGAGTAACAAACAAGAACAGATTCACTACACAAAGCAAAGTTTATTTTGAAAACATAATGTGCAATCAAGTACAGAGATTTGAGTGAGAGAACAGAGATTGTGACATATTTGGCAGACCAAAAGTTCGGAATAAATACGATTTTTTTATGTCTTTGAAAGAAGCCTGCAAGGTGGCTGCATTTATTTAATTAAATAAACAGTAATATTGAGGAATATTATGACAATTTAAAGTAACTTTTCTATTTGAAATATATTTTTAAAATGGAATGTATTACTGAAATGGCAAAGCTGAATTTTCATTCTTCAGTGTTAGACTTCAGCATTCTTACACACTATACAGACTGAAGAGGAGAGGTCCAAGGATCGAACCCTGGGGGATGCCACATCATACAGGTTCATTTAAAGATGCCTATGTTCTCACAGTAACCCCTTCCTTCCATATTTAACCTAACCTGCTTAGTATCAAAGAGTCAAACAGTTTTCCAAGCAACTTTTTGATTTAAATAATTTATTTGGCTTGTCTAAAACATCCTTCTCAGTGGCATTGCCTCTAAATGTTGCAGGAGAAGCAGAGTGCAACAAAACGTCTGTGAATCTAATCTCAGATTAATCCAAAAATACTTCTTTGGTAATTTCATTTTTACAGTTGTGTAACCTGTTTTTTCCACATGTCCACAGATTCACTGAAGTGACATCATTTTCTTGTTTCTTGTCTCTGATATAGCCACAAGACTTTATGAGAATGCAGCTGCTTCCACAAGTGTCCCTCCATCATCATGTCATGGTTGGCATAGAAGACCAGAGGCTTCATGACCTTGTCATAATAATGGTCTGAGAATTTTTCATAATCGTCTGTGATGAAGCCATATGCAGAGACCTGAGAGACAAGACAGCATGCACAACATCTGTTTAGATACTGGGTTCACTCTAACAATAAAAATCACACAAAATATCTTTTAGAAATAAGAACTGTTTTAATGATAAACGAAGCTGAAGGTATGTTGACCTGGTCACAGGTGTGTAAAGCGGTCAGCAGCATTAGAGCACCCGTGCTGGGCATGTACAGGTCTCTGTATTCCTTCAGCAGTGAGGATTTCAGAAAACTGATGATCAAAAATACCATGGCATTACATTGAGGGGGAGAGAAAAAAATGTGACAAAATGATGTGTGTTGACTAACACGTTGGAAAATACTCTCACCTTTGAGTCACATATTGAATGAAGGACGGATGGATCATCTTGAACTGATGTATTTCAGGATTATATCCAAAAAGTTTTGAGGGGCTGTTTTAATAACCAAATAAACTTAAGTTAAAGAAAAGTTAAAAACAACAATTCAATCACAAACTCTAGCAGCGGTAGAATGCCTTTTAGAATTCTAATTCAGTGCAATTCAATTAAAGTAGCAAACGGAATGCAAAATAGTAGTTTAAATTTAAGGAAGCAAAATAAAACTGAATAAACTGTAAATAAATGTATGACATTTCATTGCTCTGGATGAATTACCTATAAAGGCATTATCATGCAAAACTCACATAGTATGTTACAATATATGTTCATCATATAGGATGAGTGTACACTGACTACCTTACATTTCAACAACAAAAGTAAATTCAAATATATATATTCATTTTTATATATTAATTTGGATGTCACAATAAATATGCATTGCATCTGAATTTTATAAAAGTAATAATAATAAACCAAGTGTCATCTGTACTAAAATACTGCAGTCGCTATTTTCAAAACTAACTTAAATTTCTGATCTGAGCACATTTTGCGACTACTTTTAATCAACTGGTGTCCAGGTCACAATTCTTAAATTGTGAATTCTGCTCAACCCCAATTGTAGGAATAATGCACCATCTGCTGCTCATTTTGTGCGCTGCAAGGTTCCTGATAAACATAATAATACATAAGCAACGGCTGCATCTCAAAACCTAGGCAGCTGACTTGATGCCTCCATGCCTTCTCAGCACAATGACCTGTAAGGCAGTGTTTGTGTATGAAGGCACCTCCTGAAACTGATTTCAGACAGACTTCTGAGGCAGCGTAACAGTTTAATGATCAACAGCAAAATAGCGCAAGCTTCGGTGAAAAATTAACAAATATTTAATTACTAAACTAGTAATTTCTCACAAGAAATGACATCAAAAGTGGAAAATGTTGATCAAAAATGTACATTTGCACACAAAATGACCAGCAAACGCAACTTTCTGATGCCATCTTTATTTTTTTAGCTCAACTGTCACATAATGGAAGACACACAGGATTGTGGGATATCAAAGGCAGTGAAGGATACATCCCAAATGGCACCCTAAACCCTCACGGTCTTCCTCTGAGTCCGCACTTTTGTGACGTAATGCCGCTTTGACTGCCGGGTAGATGTCCTCTGCGCAGCTCGCAGACTTGCGGGCTCAGCAAAAGTGCGCATCAAGGGCGCATAGCGGCCGTACCCTTCTTTAAGCTAAAATGACAAATGGGACACCCTAAGGTCTCGTGGAATTAATGGGCACGGGCACCCAGCGGCCATGGGCTCTGTCCCAAATGGCACACTTCATGTGTACTTTCGGTCTTGTGGACTTACGATGCCTTACATGCCATGAGATCGTAGTAGGGTGTCCCATTTGTCAATTTTGGGCTTCAGAAGGTTTCTCACGAGTGGCCCCTTTGCAGACCATATGCCCCCGTCGATGCATACTTTTGCTGTGGCAGCACTGGTATGAGCTCCGCAGCAAACTTCTTCCCGACAGTCAAATCATGAAATCATGCGGGCTCGTAGGAAGACCGCAAGTGTTTAGGGTGCCATTTGGGACAGGGCCATTGCTGCCTTCAAAAATAAATCAGAGGAAGGTATCTCAGAAAACAGGAAGTGAAGCTAACATTGGATTCGGGCATGCCTTGATGCCTTCCTACCTTCAAATGTGTCCTCCAAAGACAGCATTTCCAGTTTTAAGATGTAGCCAACGTGTAGGAATTTTATTGTTACACCCACCTGTCACCTTTATCAAGTCCGGAGGGCACAGACACACCCTGGATGGCAGCGGCCAACATTGTGTAGTCTCGAGTTTCCGCAGGTATAAAAATATATCCAATGCCCTGTGGTAAAACGTCAAAGACTTTAGTTACATTGCACTGAAATTCAACAGCAAACCAGCAGAGGGCAACATTTCGACTTATAATCATTCTTAAATTGTAAACAAAAAGGTCTGTAACCGGGTCACGTGGCACACTGTTGAAGCCATCTTCATAATAAGCAGCCAAGGAGTTCTTGAGGGAGTTCGTGGTGAAGCCGTAGAAAGACGTCTTTGTACCAACATCATCTTCAAAACCTTTGATTATTGCCCCATTAACTCTAAAAAAATAATTAGAATTATTATTAGCATCATGATTGTGCTATTATAGCAGTATATCTATAGACTTCTGATCCAATAATAGTCTAATCTAAAGTAAATATAGTCAGAAATTAACTAGGGCTTCTGAAAGTGAACAAAGTGCCCCCAATATTTAGAATTTGGGGTCAAAAAATGCCCACAGTGATTTTTTTTTCTTGAATCAGTAACATTTGATAATATCATATTTTATGATATTTAGTTGTAATAGGTTTAGTGTTAGATCAGGGGGTTTCAATCTTTTCGATGCCACGGACTCCCAAATATGATCCCATATTAACCTCGATCACTTGATCATTACAAGGATAGACATAAAACTACTCTTTTAATTCTTTCAGATGAAAAAATACATAAATTTGAAATTAAATTTGAATTTTGAAAATTGAAGACGTGTTAAAAAGCATAGTTCACCCAAAAATGAAAATTATCCATGGTTTACTCCCCCTCAAGCCATCCTAGATGTATTTGACTACCTTCTTTCAGACGAAGACAATCGGAGATATATTTAAAAATAGTCCTCCAAGGTTTATAAAGGTTGTGAATGGGGGGGCCGTGATTTAAAGCCGAAAATAATGCATCCATCCATAAAAAAAAAAACTATTCGAACATAAATTCTCTGTAAACCACAGCTTCATGGGGCTTATTGCTTTTGTAAAGCGGTTACCACACAATGCAAACATTAAAGACAAAAAATATGCAACTTTCATGAAGTAAAATAACTAAACACCTTCCTTCCGCTGGAAAAACTAGTCCCCGAACAGAAGTGACATCATTACGCCATTAGATGGCGGCAAAGATTGTCTTTGAGTGAGCCAGTCATTGAAAGGACCTAAACTTTTCAAAATTGTTAAAAGAAAACAGATATTTTTTACTACGAACACAGGACCTGAAGTAAACAGCTAACTAAATGCAGGTACACTCGCTCACTCAATCTCTCACAATAGTCTACTATAATACAGTAAGCTTCAATGAACAATATCAATGAGAACAAACATATATTTATGTCTCTAAGAGTGGTTGCTAAGGGTGTTGTGTAGTGATACACAGAACCGTTAGGTGAAGCGGTGGATAAAAACACAGCTATTGACCAATCAGAATCAAGGACAGGAACTAACCGTTTTATAAACATACATTTTATCATTAGTTGTTACGTTTTGATGTTAAATCCACTATTGTTTTATACTTTACTTTTCAAGGGAAAAGTAATTAAATGACAATATTCCTATTTGGCACCTAAACTCTGGAACAATCTTCCTAGCATTGTTCGGGAAGCAGACACACTCTGTCAGTTTAAATCTAGACTAAAAGCGCATCTCTTTAACCTGGCATACACATGACGCACTATAAACTTTTGTCTTCATATCCGTTAAAGGATTGTTAGGCTGCATAGATCAGGTCAGCCGGAACCAGGAACACTTCCTATAACACCGGATGTACTTGTTACATCGGAAGAAGAATGGCGTCTACGCTAATTTTTTGTCTCTCTGCTTATCCCGAGGTTTACCAATTAACGTGATTGGCTGGATCCGGGCCGTGTCCGGGTTGGACGGGGAACCTGTGCCTCTGTGCGGCAGCAACGTGGCCCTGTGGTGTCGGCGGAGACTGTGTGAACGAGCTCATCCTTTGTGAGGGCCTTACCGACTCATCAGCCAGTGGCACAGATCCCAACAAACCGTCCCATACCGGCGTGATCAAAAAGATCTTAAACTAGATGGAACTGGATTAAATATTTTGACTGTTGCGATTCCAAATCAGTTTAATGACCTGTAACTCTGCCTGAGTATCGGACAAGTGTTCACTGTTGGCCAGAGGAGAACTGGCCCCCCAACTAAGCCTGGTCTCTCCCAAGGTTTTTTTCTCCATTTGTTGGAGTTTTGGTTCCTTGCCGCTGTTGCCTTTGGCTTGCTTAAGTTGGGGACACTTGCTTGATATTCAGCAGTGTTTTTGATATGCCTGCATTGGCGCCGTTGTATGCGAACTGATCTGAGCCGGACGATTACGTCACTGTTTTCTCCAGTGATGATATACATAAATTAACTAGACTAATAACTATTGATATTTGCAACGGAATGAATCAATAATATATAGAATAAGCTGCACAATGACACCATTTTCTTATTAATGTAAAGCTGCTTTGCCACAATTTGCATTGTAAAAAGCGCTATATAAATAAAGATGACTTGACTTGACTTGACTTGACAATAAGTAATTAGTTAAATTTTTTCCCAAAAGTAGTATAAGAATAAATAGTACTTTTGGGAAAAATGTTTAAACCATATATATCATACAGCGTTGGGTGTAAAGCTGACTTTAAGTAAAGTTTCTATGGCTCCATGAAAAACCTTTAACATCCATGGAATCTTTCCATTCCATTTTTATAGTGAGAAAAGGGTCTTCTTCAGATTATTAAACTGCTCTTTACATTAAAAAAAGGGTTATTTGGGGAACCAAAAATGATTTTTCTATGATGCTTCTATGACTTCATCTTAAATGTTCATTTATGAAACTGGAAGAAAGTAGCTCATTTGCTTTTCTAATAAAACTCACAAACCTGAAAACATAATCGTGACTGTCTATGACTTTCCCCTGCCCGGATCCGTTGAGGATACCTCCGTTACCCACCACGGCACAACGCACACATGCATCTGGTGTTTTCCGCTCAAACAGACGACTGTTGCCAGGATGTGAAAGCAGAGAAAGCGTCTTGCCTATTTCTGGAAAAAACAAAGATGCTTTGAGAACGTTTATGGTCTTGTTCTGTTTCCTTGCTTGCAGTGCTTTGAGTGAAGGTTTACCGTGGTAAGACTGGTTCTTCCAGCCGTAAGGCAATGGTTCGTTCTGGAGCTTTTGCCAGTGTGTGTGAATAAAAGAATCACGCCACTGCAGAACAGGCACTAAGAAGCTGAAATGTTTTTTCAGACTGTTTTCCTTCTTTATGATATGTCTCAAAGAGCAGGCTGGCACTTCTTCTTCAGGCGTATCGTTCACAATCCAGCTTACATTTGTAGCCCTGCAGAGCAAAGCAGATCAAAATAAAAGAGAAAGTCATTCTTTAGCAAGAGGAAATGAAGGAATATATAAGAAACTACATACAGACATTTACAAAAAAACTGAATGGCATGAATCTTCATCTGCAAGCTACTTAAAATAAAAATGTAGTGCAGTAAAATACAATACACTTTGGCATACCGTAATCCATTTCCGGACCTAACCCCTTTCCTCCACTTACCCCTCAAATGTCAATGGGATATGATACAGAGCTCCATTGCATTTCCGCACATTAAAAAAGAGCAGAAATTAAATTCATGGTTCAAATCCACATTGTTGACTTTTGAAATCTGGTGCAGATTCCATCTCAGATTTGTCTTACAAAATCAATGACCTTCCTTTTAATTTTATGAAATGCTTCTGAAGCCGCACTAGACTATATTTGGGAACTGGAAGAAACATTTCGCCACATGTTCTTGAATTCACATCTTTGTTGATCCTGGTTCAACATTTTATTCAACCATCAGATTTGAGGGACAAGTTTACATGTCAACCAGGGTTTATCATTTCACACTGACTTTAGGGATAAGTTTGGGTTAGGTGTAGCGGTTGGGATTTAGTTAGGACTAAATTTTTAGACAGGAACGTTGTTCCAGGATCATAAAAAATACGTTGACCCAGGAACGCATCTAACTCAGCAAAATCACAATGTCACATTTATATTTTTTTATATGACATTCAAAATGTTAAAATTGCATTAGAGCAAGTCATTGATGTTTTGGTTTGAGGCTATAAGGAAACAGTGTGTGGTAATTAAAAACAATGATATAAAAAACGAAACTGACATGAGGTATTTCTGTGAGTCAGCACCTTTGCCTCAAGGTTAAAATCAAAGGATTAAGAAAACATCAGGGCGTAGCAATAATTAGAAACAGTTCCTACATTTGAGATATTGTTATATGAAAGCTAATTAATAATGAAACATATTCAACTTAAAGTAGTCAAGAGTGTTTGACATCAAGGTGTGGTGCGATTAGCGAAACTTCTTGTGAAATTTTGCAGGGAAAAAGTCCATTGTCTCTTGTCAGTAGTGTAGTGATGAATGAAACGGTTCAAACTGAAGATACTTTCAAACCAAGCAGCTTTCACTTGGCCAACAGTGTGTGACAAATGGCACGGAGAGCGAGCATTTTCAATTCATGCGCTGTGAATTGTGTAACTGACGGCTCGACTGACAGCTACAGCCACTGGGCATGCGCACACCAATATTGCGTCATTTAATTTTTTATTTATTTAATTTACTAACTGTATTGTAAGTGTAGGTTTAGGGTAGGTGTAGGTGTAGATGTGAATAAAATCTAAATCTAAATATTTATCCTGAGGTTTTGCCTCACTTCCGGCCGTAGCTGTATCCCTTCTAGAAACATTCGCAGGATGTATTCGGTGTGGGAAGCTCCACACATGCCTGACTGTGTTGAGGGATGAGAGTTGAGCTTCTGGACCTCGTGGTTCTGTATGGCAAGCCAATCTCACCTAAAGTGGGACGGAACCGCGCGGTTTTACAGAGCTCGCGTCGCGCTGACCAATTAAAACAGCGCAGTGCGAATCACTGCTCTGCTGAAGTTCAGCTGTTTTTCTCTTTACATAAGATAATGAAGATAAAGAGAATTAAGTTATAATTTCTTTTGCTTATTATTCATATTACCTTATAGGCTACATGTAAAGAAATCGTATGTAAATCCTATACTTTAAAGAATGGCATGCTTAAATAGGCCTATACAGCTGCAAACTTTAAAGGGCTCTTCTGCTCACCGTGGCTCCATTTACTTGATTCAAAATACAGCAAAAACAGTAATATTGTGAAATATTTTTACAATTTATAATAACTATTTATATAGCCTATCTACGCGTTTTTAGGATTCTTTGATGAATAGAAAGTTCAAAAGAACAGCATTAGGGGCCATTCACATATCGCGCCTAAAACGCATGGAAAGCGCGTCACTTCCTCCTTCTTTTCCAAGCGTCCGGGAGCTCACGCTTCTGTAGCGTCTGTCGTTGCTATGCAACCATGAACAGCTTTCTCCACGACTACCCGGAAGTTTCAATGGATTTCCATCACCGAAAAGCCCTTGCAGAAGCTCTAGTACAAGATTTATTTATGGAGAAGAAAAACAAACTCCCGCAGTGTTTGGGTGCACCACGGAGGATTTCACACACTTATCCAAGAGCTCCGTCTGGACGATGAGAGATTCAAAGTCTATTTCAGAGTTTACAAGGACCAGTTTGATTATCTTTTAAGAAAATTGGCCCAAGCATCACCAGCTTCTGCCGTGAAACCATCTCTCCTGCACAGTGACTCTGCGTTTGTCTGAGGTGATTAGGCGGTTAGGGAAATGGTTGATTGGATGGTTCTGGTCACATGACCTGCGGTGCGCTTGAGGCATTCTGAAAAGTTGAGATGTTTTCATCTCGCCACGGCACAGGAAATAATGAATATGCGCGCGCAAAAGACACGATATGTGAACGGCCCCTTAGAAAAACCTTCTATCAGTAAGAATTTATGGGGCTGGGGTTGGGGGAGAAAGAAATTAATACTTTTATTCAGCAAAAATTTATCAAAAGCGACAGTATAGACATTTATAATTTTACAAAAGCTCGATAAATGCTGTTCTTTTGAACTTTCTATTCAAAGAATCCTGAAAAAAATGTACACATCTATTTTCAGCAAAAACAAAAAATCTTGAAGCAGCAAATCAGCATATTAGAATGATTTCTGAAGGATCATGTGACGCTGAAGACTGGAGTAATGATGCTGGTAAACAAGCTTTACATCTCAGGAATGAATAATCCTGAGATATAAATTTGAGTATCTTTAAAATATACTCAAATAGAAAGAATTAGTCTTATTTTAAAATGTAAAAATATTTCACAGTATTACTTCTTTTGCTGTATTTAGATGAAATGAAATGAGCAGAAGAGCTTTTTAAAAACATTAAAAAATCGGTATGTGTGTGTGTGTGTATGCATGGTGTAGGCTTATATATCATGCAATTCTTAAAAGTAGCCTATAAGGAACAGACTGTTTGTTTACATGTAGGCCCACTACTAATATGAAAGATAATAAGCAAAAGAAATGTATGACTTAATTTTCTTTATCTTCATTATCTTATGTAAAGGGAAAAGCAGCTGAACTTCTGCAGAGCAGTGATGTGATTCACGCTGCACTGTTTTAATTGGTCAGCGACGCACTGTCTGTTCAGTGGCGCTACGCTGACGAGTCGGTCGCGCGGCTCAGTCCATTGTCAGCGCAGTGCAAGTAACCCCGTTATACAGTCACCCCCCTAAACCTCACTCCCATCCGGGTCACGGCACCAATTTCTCTACCTAGGTCCTCAATGTGCGGGCCTCGAACCCCGGTTTCCGGCATGGGAGTTGGACACTCTAACAAGGAGGCTAAAGGCTGCAACCTCTTACGTCAGAGGAGTGAGGTTTACTCACACAGCAACTACTAGCTGGCCTCCGTTACACAAGCTCTGTGAAATCGCGCTGTCTCTTCCCACTTTTGGTGGGTTTGGCTTCCCCTAGTTGTGTGGGTAGTAGGCGGAGCATAGGGAGGAGCCTAACAGCAGTTTTTCTTTTTGGGTTTCTCCTGATATGTTGTTTTCATGTCAGTTCACGAAGTCGATCTGTGGCTGGCGTTCGCTCCATTGCTCAAGTTCAGCCAGATTGTGTGGTGAGTCCCAGTACAGTGGACTGCTCTTTTCAAGTCCATCCACAGATTTTCTATGGGATTTAAGTCAGGGCTCTCAAGGACATTCACCTTCCTATCCATAAGCCATTGCTTTTGGCGGTATGTTTAGGATCATTTTCATGTTGGAAGGGTAATGACCTGCCCATCTTTAGCTGTCTAGCAGAGGCTTTCCTCAAGAATTTGGATGCTCTTGGCAGTTTCCCTTCAATCCTGACCAATTGCCCAGTAATCGCACACACACACACACACACACACACACACACACACACACACACACACACACACACACATTGCTTTTCATAAAACATGGCGCTTGGAGTTCAGTCCAAAAAGGTCAATTATGGTCTCATCAGACCATAGCACCTTTTGCCACATGGGATTAGAGGCTTCCATGTTTTTGCATAGCGCAAATGAGCCAGACTGTGGTACTTTTTCACGAAAGGCTTTCTTTCAGTGCTTGGAATGGGTAATAATCAACATTATGTAAGGAAAACTGCGATATGAACTGCAGCAGTGCTAAACTGCTCACTGTAATGTACTATCAAAGTATGAATCAAGCTCACTGTCAACTGTTTTTTCTGTATCATTTTATTATATCCATGTATGTGGTTAAAGTCAAATCATGTAAAACATTAATTCGCTCAGGCAGTCTGTCCTGTTTTGCCGGCACTCGAGATGGTGACGGGAGCTCCGCTGACAGTCTTCAATCCCATTCGTTGTTGCTTGCAAAATTTGCTGCCGATTTGGAAGGTTTAACTTTTCTGAACTTTGTTGGATCTGTCACCAAGCGATTGCCAGAAGTCTCTAGCTCTTCATTGAAAATGAATGGGATCATGTCACTGTCGCTATGTGTCGCTAGTGGTGGGCTTTAAAGGTGCAGTGTGTAAAGTTTAGCAGCATCTAGTGGTGAGGTTGAGAATTGCGCACCACTCATCCGTTCCTTTCAAAGCGCATAGATAAGTTTTTTCTTACTTTTAACAAAGAACGGTCTCTGCTTCTAATAAACCAGACAACAACTACTACTACTACTTCTTCATGTGTATTCAACGTTGTGACGATGCAAGCTGCCGCTAAAAGCACCAACGAAGAAGAACAACAACATAGTGATGAAACACACCAGTTTGTTTAGGGACATGTCGGCGCAAAATGGCGACTTAACATGTAACGGCACTCGTGGTGTATGTAGATAGAAATGGCTTATTCTAAGGTAATAAAAACAAGGTCTTTATGCACCACTATGCGTTATGTATTATGCATTATCCATGTCAAAGTTTTTTTTCAAATGCACTTTTATTAGCGTAATTATTTTAATTTCAGTAAAAAAAAAATTCTGTAGTAAATTGTAAATCATGTTTTGGTTGTTACAGTTTGAGAAGGAAGCAACAGAACTTTAACAGTTTAGATCTAATCAGATTATCATGACCTTTATGGAAAGAAGTCACTTCTGTTTTACTAAAGATTGACCGTCCTAAATGTGCCTTTGATTATAGGTCACAGGATACATGGAAACAAAGCTGCCTATTCATCCAAATGTTTATTTACATAAAATATAGAGGAAACAGTCGTGCACAATGTCCAAAAAATTTGCTTGAACTTCTGTGAACTCATTTACATGGGAGTACATTTGTTTTGAATGTTGGTGGGTTGACGTGTGAAGTGTTTTAGTTAAAGTATTCTACATTGTGCTTTCCTTATAGAATTAAAGGAATTCAATTAAATGATTAAAGAGATTTAATGGTATTAAAAGGGATAGAACAGTAAAAGTTCAGAAACTGCTCAGACTGGTTTTAAATCTAGTCTTCAAGACTAGATTCTAACTTTTTACAGTCACAAGCCATCATTTTAAGACACGGTCTTAACATACAACAGTCTATGCAACTGGCTCCAGGTCTATTTTATTTTAAAATATGCACACATTCACTCCTATTCATGTCATAATTCGAATTACATGAATAATATGTTCAAATCAAAACAGTGAAATTAAATAAGTTCAGAAGTTTGCATCACTGGATAATACTGTTGGTCGTTGAACATTTCATTCATATGTTTACAAGTCAACAAAAATGGAAAAGCTTTGATGCGTTTTGGCAGTTCATTTACATTTTCCATTTTTAGAACATGACAACATGTAAATGTATCCTTAGTTACCACGCACTCTTTCATTGCTAAAAATAATAAGTTACTCTCATGTCCTGTGAACAGTAAAACATGCCTTCCCTTGATTTATTTGGCCACCTCAATTATTTTGACATTGACGGAGCTGTTAGATCACAAAAGAGAAAATTTAACTGATTGTCCTTGACTGAACTTGAAAAACCTTTTTCATCCCCTCGCAAATTACAATAAAATTATATAAATTCCTGGTATCAAGAATTAAATTTTCACTAGTTGAAATGCAAATTCTTGATATCTGTGAATGTATTAATTTTAATATAATTAATTTTCATTTAAATGGATTTCACATATCAGTAATTAGGAGTAATTTCAGATTTCTATCGCATTACACATCTCAGAAATGAACATTTTGACAACAAGTTATTGATATTAAAAATGAAAATTTTTAATAGTAGCAGTTCAATTGCTGATCTCAATATTAAACATTTGCACTAGTAACCACATAATTATCAATATATATATATATATATATATATATATATATATATAAAAAATGATGATTTTTACTAGTAAGAATTGTATTAGAATTTCAATAACAGAAATTAATTATTGATATCTGTAATTAAATGACAGTTTATTGTGATATTTAACTACTGAAAACCTATGGAAGCGTGTTCCCGCCACTGTTGAGAAAAAAAATAATTCCGTAAGTCATAATAATGAGAAACTTTCTCATAATTATGACTTAGTATCTCATTATACTGAGAAACTGTCTTGTAATAATGACTTAACAGCTCATAATAATGACTTAACATTTCATAATAATGAGAATGTTTCTCATTATTATAAGATGTTAAGTCATTATTATGAGAAACTTTCTCATTATTACGAGATATATTTTTTCAGAATAGTATTTCTTTTTTAACTCATTATTATGAGAAAGTTTCTCATTATTATGACTTACAGAATTTTTTTTTTCTCAACAGTGGCGGGAACATGCTTCCATCGCAAAACACAATTTCTGATATCAAGAATGCAGTTTTTAACTAGTTGAAATTTAATTTTAGATTTCTGCGAGTGATGACATCATTGTTGATGTCAAGAATTCGTATTTTTACTATAGTGGAAATTTAATTCTGATATGAAAGATAGCCATTGTAACTATAGTAAAAAATCCAAGTGAAAACTGAATTGTTGATATCAACGATTCATGTCCTTGGAATGATTAAAAGTCAAAATGTCTTGTCATAGGTTACCGTCTTTGTTTTCAGCAGTAGCACTGCTAGCATCATACGACATATTTCTGCAGGTTTCTTCTCGCCATGTGACCAAAACTGATGTTTTCAAATCAACCTTTTAGCGTATGAGACAAACTCTACGCCGCTGGAAGAAAGTGTGTCTGTACTTGCCTCTGAAATGTGCTCCAGTCCCCTGACAACATCAATCCTAGCAAATTCCAGTAGATAAAGCAAACGCACGCAGCCATACAAAATCTAACAAACCTTAGTTTCATGTTGCGACTGCACTGTACATGATAAATGCTTGAAATGACTGAGCGTGGAAAAGCGGTTAGACTCGTCATAATAGCAAGCAAGCAGTGGCCTTCTAGTGAACGCTTATAAATCCCCCCCACCTCCATCTAAAGCATCTAAACAGTTGCAAAACCAGTTTTACAACACATGGGGAAATTGTGGGAAACAAACAGAAAACTTCCCATCAACGTTGAGTTCTAAATGATGTTATGACAGTGTGATGGAAAGGAATCTACTGGAATTTAATGAAAAAACAAGGCTCTGAACGATCTCAAAAACATTTGGACTTAAGTTGACATTCAGGTTCTTCTGGTTCCTGATGTGATCTCTTTACCAAACGGCTATCATACTGATGACATTTATAGGACATTTAGGAGCAAAATAACTACATTCCATACAACGTAATTAGCTAAGTTAAATTTTTTGAAAAACTATAATAATGCTCAAAAGCAGAAAGACGTGCACTTTTTGTGTCAAACTGTACTCAAGGCAGACTATAAGTGACATACTAAATTTACATCCAGAACAGTGTAAATCTTATGTATACAGGTGTGGCTATGGTTCTATCAACGAAAGCCATAAATCAATAGTCATTAATCGCTTTAACTGCTGATACACTTTGTGGCCACCACTTTATACACGATGTATGATATTGATGAAAACAAATCTTAATGCTAGTCCATACAATGACTGCCACGGTGGCTGTGTAAATCCAAACAGCAGGATCCGTGACGCAGAATGAACAGTGCCAGGACCACTTTAATAACACTGAGAAACTCTAAACCATTTACCAATGGCAAACAATGAACAAAAAGAACTGTTGGTTAAAATAGAAAAAAGAAGTGATTAATAGAACAAGAACTGCATAATGCAATCTGACATCATGTCAATGAGTAACGTGATCGGACGCATGCCAAACATTGACAGGGGAAACCATGCGAAACCATGAACTATGACCTAGACTAGGCAGGAACTTGGCAGTGAAAATCATGTAGATGCTGTGTGATAGTTGTGAGACTACATAACACAGTTTACACATTTTCATTTATGTCATGCCATGGTTTTGATGACTATAATTAATATAAATTTTATACACCCACAATTCTAAATTATGGTTATAATAAGGCATTTGACTGGTGCTCTGTGGTGCCTGGTAATTATAGTTAATAAAGCAATTCATATATTATATATATATATATTTAATATTATTATTCATATATTATATATATATATATTTAATATTATTATATATATATATATATATATATATATATATATATATATATATTCTGCAGAATGTGTTACATTCTGCAGCACATTCTCCTCCCATTGAATTGAACAATTGACTCACTTGAACCGGCGGAATTTTAAAGGCACAGTATGTAAGTTAGAGGTCACACATGAATGAGTGTGGAATCATGGGAATTGTTGTCTTCACCTCCACAGCTGATGGAAAGCAATCCAATGGGACTCAAGCAGAAACCAAGTTTTTGGACGAGCTAATGTATTAAAGTTTTATTAACATTACTGTGGTATGAAGCAAGAGCCTGGTACATTGCTTATATTTTGTGGTCTGCTGCTCCTTTTGTTTTGTTGCTTATGTTTATTTCATGATTAAATTTATTTTTAACATTGCCTCCTTCTTTCCTGAACTTGAACTTTGTTACAGTAAAGTTTGATCACTTAAATTCACATCATATTATTTCATTGTAATGAAATAGCTGCAAATGCTGAATTACTATGCAGGCCACTTTATCTGAAGGATAAAAATGTCCCAGACTCTCGGCTCAGCCTTGCTTCATACCACAATAAAGTTAAAGGGTTAGCTCACCCAAATATACAATAATGCAAAAAAAAGAAAAAGAAAAGACTTTTCACAATATCTAGTGATGGCCGATTTCAAAACATGAAGCTTCACAAATCTTATTTTGAATCAGTGACTCGTAGCGCCAATGTCATGTGATTTCAGTAAACGGGGCTTCGTTTCGTGATAAGTGATTGAAATTTGAATACTTCTCACGATTTTGGCAGTTTGATACGCGAACCGAACCATTGATTCGAAACAAAAAGATTTGTTAAGCTTCAAAGCAGCGTTTTGAAATCGGCCATCACTAGATATTGTTGAAAAGTCATTATTTTGTGTTTCTTCTTTGGCGCAAAAAAGTATTCTCGTCGCTTTATAATATTAAGGTTGAACCACTGTACTCACATGAACTGTTAAATGTTTTAGTAGCTTTCTGGGCTAGCTTTCTTCGTTTGATTTCATCAAAAATATCTTAATTTGTGTTCTGAAGATGCACAAAGGCCTTATGGGTGTAGAACAACATGAGCGTGAGAAATTAATGACAGAATTTTCATTTTTGGGTGAACTAACCCTTTAATTCCAGGCTCATTCACAGCATCATCAAGCTACAACTTCGTTACTGTTTTGAATAAGCGACCTCTAGTGGCAAAACTTACATACTGTGCCTTTAAGCAATTAATTTAAACCAAAACAAGAGATTACATTTATGCCTTCATCTCCAAAAGTTTTGTCTTACATTTCATAATGAACTCAGACAAGCTCAAAACCGACAGTTTTTTTTCCAACAGTTCTTTTTTGTGAATTGGAATGTGTGCAGATTGAAGGACACGAAGGAAACAATTGATACATCCTTCAAAATGAACTGAATGAAGTCCATTTCGATGTGATGCTTTATTTTGATAGTCCACTTTTCTCAAACTATAAGTAACTTTGCAACTACATATCAGCTAACTCTACTGGCAAGTCCACTGATATATATTAATACAAATAGGGATTCTACATAAGGTTTGTACGGTGGCCGAGAGAGCTCAACGCGCTGCGAATAAGAAAACACATGCAAATAAAAAAAAAAACGTGATCATCAGTTTGACAACACATGTGCTGCAAATCCTCACAACACATGCAAACACAAAAACGCGCTGCATATGCAAAAACGCGCTACGTTTACAAAAAGCGCTGCAAAGAGCACAAACCACAACGGAAATGTTTCAAGGGGGACCCCAAAAAGTGGCCATGTTTTTTTTTTTTATTTGCATGTGTTTTCTTATTCGCAGCGCGTTGAGCTCTCTCGGCCACCATAGGTTTGTCCAAGAAGCTGCTAGATTTGTTGCTAGACTTTTGAAAAAAAAAAAAAAATCTCAAAAGGGGTGGGAAAATTGCTAAATTGGCAGCATTGATCACTTGTGGGTAAATTAAGTATGAACACTACTACTGTTGCATTGTGGTCTGTAGATCTGCTTGAAGTGTACATGCGAGTAGACGCACTCTCCCTGTCAAAATCAGGTAATAAATAAACATTCCTCATCCACTTGACGAAGTTGAAAACACTTCAAAATAGTGGTGGGGACTCACCTGAGAGGAAGTGTTTAAGGAAGTTCAAGAGTGTATGGTAAATCTTCAAACTGATACGGCTTTTGGTGGTATTTGATGATGTGATGTTGGAATGTGCCACTTACTAGGAAGCAGGCATCCGTTTCAGAAGCAACTGTAGATTTCATAAGAATGAAGGACTTGATTATCTGGATCAAGGGTGTATAATTAAGGTGAAAGCTAAACACTCACGCCCTGCTATGTAAATTATTTCTACATTAAAATACATATGTGATGCATCTCACAGCAAATGTGGGAGTAAATGGATAAGTAATAATAATAATAATAGAAAAAAAAACTTTACAAAAACAGCCATTTCTTTGCAGGCACAGATTTTAGTTTTTTAGTTAAATCAATCTTCTAAGGCAACAAGTCAGCCGCCCCAGCTTTTGTGTGTTCATTGCGAACACATTCTGGGTTGACTGAACTTCCTCCCAGCCAAGTTTTTGGAACCAAATTTTACGCTGAGTAAACAAAGTTTTGGTTATTTAACCAAAAATTCAGGGTGTCTGTGATGTAAACCCTTCCTTTTTGGAATACAAAAACCCTACCCTGATTATGATCCGAATTTATTATTATTTATCTGAATTTAAGAGGCAGTGAATATTATCCAAAAGGCCTTTCCAGTGCATGAATAAAAAGCAGTGAGAGGAGACAGCAAATACTCCTGGTAAGGCAACTGTTCCGCATTCCTTGGAAAATCATATCAGTACCTTGATCAGTATCGGTCATGTTAGGTCACCGTGACATCTTTTAGCAGCCATTTTGAAGTGATTTATTTAAAAACTACACAACACGCAACTGATCCAATGAACAAGCATGGGTGCCATAAAAATCACTCGTCATTATAAAAACTGGAAACCAGGAACAACAATAGGCTCGAGCACAAATCAGTACAAAACCGACTTCATCTATTACCAGTAATTGTTTTGTGTGTGTCCAAAACATACATTTGAATGACATTCATTCTTTCAGACATAAGAGAGAGTGTATCTAAAATTTTTCTTTGATCCAACCGAATATTACGTATGTCATTTGACAACACTGCGAAATTACTTTGCACTTCACGAACTACATTGATCAACTCTGTGAATTCCGCTCTCCGCGACGCCTCAGTCTGACAATAAAGCTTGATTAACTCTCTAAAACAGGCGGCTATTCCGGGAATTGTGCTGTCCATATTCTGGGTGACGGGTTGAGCCAAAGAATTATTGCGACGAATAGCATGGTTTACTTGTCCAGGGTTTCTGGGCAGTTGTTGGCGTCTGCCGTCATCTCTAGCCAGCAGTAATTCATAAGCTTCGCAAGTGGCCATTTCACCATTGATCCATAGCTCGGCGCATCTCGCGTCATAGTCTTGTGTACCTGTGAAACAAAGACACATTTGTATCAGAATACACAATGGTACACAATGTTTAGAGATGCATTGATACATACTTTCTTTCTCTACGTCCTCCGACAGTCTCAAACGACGTTTCACCGAAATATTAGAGGTGTTGTCCGATTCCCTCTGCCTCTTTTCCCCAGATGTCGAGGTGGAAGTTTTGCTTCCGTTGGACTCAGGACCAAGACTCCGGGCTGTTGTCGTCGTCTGTGGTGAATCCCGTGGCTTCACTGCTTCACCTCCGTCACAGGGTTTAGACCTGCCGTTGTCGCCACTCAAAGGTACCGAAACCTCTGTTTTAAGGTTATTCGGGGCTGCAGGTTTTTCAGTTCCACACGACCCGGGGACACCTGGTGGCGTAACAAGCTTACCTTGAGTGGTGTTAGACGACGAGCCAGTTGGATGACCAGCCTCGTCAACTGAAAACAGAAAAAACCCTTGTTTGGCATATTGTGTAGCCTATTATAATGGGCTTAAAATGAAAACAAAGAACAATTCCTCCAATAGCCCCTTTCACACAGTCTTTATTTTGTAAATTACCCTAAGAGATCAAGTGTGAACAGGACTTACCGGTAATAAATTAGTTCTAGAAATGTCCTGTATGAGAAGCTGAAACATTACCAGTAAATTACCGTTATGATGCTGTGTGAACAGAATGAAGACTACCGTATGAACACGAACGAGGTCTGAACGCACTGACGTAACAAAATTGCTTTGGGGTCAATCATTAAGTTGCATCCGAGCCATTGCTTTTAACCGTTTTTGCATGTAAACATGACAGGCGTCTGACTATTGCGCTGCGTCTCACGCTCGAGACCCTGCCTTCTTTCCATTCATCAGCACTCCGGCTCTGAGTTACTATTGCATACTATAGTGTAGAAAACAACAACAAAAAAACTTTGATATACTGGTTGACACTCTCCTCACATCCCGATAGCAATCAATAATAGAGGTGGTCTTAATATTAAAACATATACATAGATCTTCTGTGTGAAGTCTTAGGACCAAAAAAATGTTCGTCCAGTAGGATGTCCTATCCACCTGTCAACATATCTACTTCCATACCTCCACATATCCTGCTCGCACACATGACACTTAATCAACGCATTTCATCAGCATGTTTCATGAGGCTTTGCAGAGGACTAGACAGACAGTTACCGAGCACCACTAACAAACAGCAGCCGGCTTTTACAGTGGGATATTCCAGAAAACAGGTTATGTCACACACCCAAGTATGTTTAAGAGTAAGTAAGCCGATAACCTCAACTTTCGATAACTTTCAGGTTATGCAAGTAGCCATAAATCACTCTCTGAACATAAACTGCTCTGGAGCAGGTTATGTTCTAGTTTGCTAAAAAAGGTATTCAGATGCATGTTATTTAATTAATATAGTTATAGTTAAATTTGTTATATAGTTACTGTAGCTATAGTTATATACAACATTATACTACATATATAGTGCATATATATAGCACTATTATAATGCTTAAATGTTTATTTTATTTGATTGAAATCATACATGGATCTTTTCCCCTTTTTATAACAGGACAATTTGTATACTATAATTTCTATAATAAAATACATGTGATATCTTGTATTTAGCATCAAACAATATAATTGTTATTGTCAGAATAGAGATTACTCAAAAAGATTGGAAAAAAAAAAAAATAACTACACAACTACCAAATAGGTGGCGCTGTGCACTGAGTAAATTATGTAAATCGGCATTAAACAAAAGGAGGAGGAAGTAGAAAGGCGCGCCTTTTCTTATCGTCCATTTCCATGGTGAATCATCGATTCGTCGCTCGGTTGAGAATGTCTTGTGTGTTAACCAGGAACATACTCTGTGTTCAAGTAATCAGGTGGTACAAGTAAGAGCTCTGCATGTTGTTTACGTTCATTATTATTGTAATGTTGTGCTTTGAGACACGAGGTAATTTAACACCGTATGATGCTTTGCAGACTCTGCTGAGTGCATTCATGTGTTTTGAAGGAGGTGTGGCTTTGAAGGGAGGATGGGATCTCATGTTTTCAAAGCTAGCTTGCCATTTCTAGCCTCTCCGAAATTGCCTACCCCACCTTTAACGGCAGTACTACAGCAACGATCATGGATTGTGTTTTTAAGAGCAGGGTGGTATTCCAGAAAGCAAGGTTAACTTACCGTCACATATACCCTGAACTCAAGGTTGATTAACTCAAACCTCTCTTACTCCAGGTATGCTGGTTCCAAAAACGCATCAGGGAGTAAGTTCAGCCAACCCAGAGTATGTTCCCGGTTAACACACAAGACATTCTCAACCGAGCGACGAATCGATGATTCACCATGGAAACAGACGCTGAGAAAAAGCGCGCCATTCCACTTCTTTTCCATTCCACTTTCCACCTCCTTCTTCTTTTGTTTAATGGCGATTTACAAAACCTACTTAGTGCACATCGCCACCTATTTGGTGATTGTGTAATAATTTTTTCAATCTTTTTATTGAATAAGTAATCTTTATTCACTGAGAATAAGACTTATATTGTTTGTTTGATGCTAAATATTTAATAAGATATTACATATGCATTTTATTATAGAAATTATAGAATAGAAAACGTCCTGTTGTAAAAAGGAAAAAAAGCACATCAGATGTGTGTGATTACAATAAAATAATTACATATATTATATTATATATAAATTGAATAAACATTTAAACATTATAATAGTGCTTTATACTTTATACATATATGTACGTATGTATTGTATAATATAATATAATATAATATAATATATATATATATATATATATATATATATATATATATATATATATAACAGTAACTATGTACAAATTTAGAAATGTAGTTACCGTGATAAAACTATATTAATTAAATAACACACATCTGAATACCTCTTAAGAAAACTAACCCTCAAACTTAACCTGCTCCGGAGCAGGTTATGTTCAGAGAATAAGTTGCTATGGTTACTTACATACCCTGAAAGTTACCTCCGTTTTTGGAACCGAAAGTTGAGGTTATCAGCTTACTTACTCATAAACATACCTGGGTATGTCACATAACTTGCTTTCTGGAATACCCCCCAGAACCGCATTCTGTGTGATCATCCCATTATGCCCCTCACACAGAAGTGCGCGAAAAACATAAAAGGTAGTCAAATTGGACAAATAATGAAACTAAAGTGCTACTCTTGAAAGTGGATGGGGAAAAAAAAAAACAGGTGCAGTGTTTAAACAATTTGCAATGATTGACATCTCAGAGTTTATCGCTATTTTGGTACCGATGTGTGAACGGTATCTTACCAGTAAAAAGACAGCATGCCGTTGCTTGCTTGTATTGGGCTGTTTGTGTGTTGTGGGCTAATATTTGTTTCAGAAAGCTGTTGAATTCCAATTCTAACTTATGTTTTAAAAAATAATTTATACACCGTTAAAGTTGGAAGCCATTTTAGTGATGGATATTTACAAGTCAAGGTAGTACGACAAGTCAGTTGTTCAGGTGATGGTAACAATAAGTTGTTGTCGTCCAATGCTTAAAGAGGTACTTCACTACTGACAAAGATGAGGCTTTTAATAAAACTCGGCTGTCTACGCAGGAGAAATGCAATTTTGAAATTGGTGCTACATGACTATAAAAAAAAAACAACAACTGAGAAATAAGGACTGTGGCGCCACCCCTCGGTCGATCCGACTGTCCATGAGCGGGAACACAATTTTATAAAATCCCTGGAGCTGTCAAAAGTCCATCGGATGCTGCAAAATGGCATCACAGAAACAAACAGGGATATCATAATACAAAGCTGGTTGAAAATCTGCAAACATATTCATTAAATCAACAACACTGAGGAGTTCAAAGAACGTGTCGTGAGAAACAGGGCTTGTATTCTGACAAACCACACAGAGGGGGCGTCCTACCAAATGTCCTAAACACTAAATTACTTACAAATAGTTTCATATGATTATTTATTTGATGATCTGGTGCAGCTGATCACTGAACCACAAACTAACACCATTTAAAGCAACTATGGCGTGGTCTTGTAGCCCAGCTTAAAGAAAAGATGATAAATCTTTCTTTCTTGCCACCAAATTCCTATCACGAAACCTAAAATGAGCCTCATGCGGTAATATCTAAATCAGCAGATTTATTTAAAATCATGATCATTATGTGAAATGATAAAGATCAACCTGAATAGATTTAAGAATATTAATGTTTTTGAAACAAAAACAGCACTAACAGTGCATTTTTGGTGGTATTAAGCAATTAATATTTCAATTGGAGGAAAAAAAAAAAAAAAAATCTGGCCCCCTTCTGTTCATGGGATCATCGGCCCCTAGCGGAGAACCATTAAAATGTCAACACATTTATGACCTAACGACCCATAAATCACGTGGCTTTGGCAGTTTGGTATGGCTCTCTATCACTGGTTTAAACAAATCACTCGCAAATGCTGTGAAGCATCACGACACCGAGTTTCCAAAGCGCCCATTGGTAGACTTTGATGATCAAGGCCAGTACACTATGCATAAAGATTAAGACAGTGAGATATTTGCTTTCACGTGCAGATGAAAGACTCAGCAGGTAAAGAGACACATTAGCCTAGACCTCAATTATAAACAAAAATAATAGTTTTATATCCATTCCATACTTTTCCACATTATTTACTTTAAGAACACCATCCCTGTTTGTTAAAACATCATGATTTTTTTTATCATTATTATTATAGAGAAGAATTTATTTGATGCATGTAGGCCTATTCATTTTTCACAGGCCTTCACATAGGGTTGAAATAAAACCATGTATTTGAGCACAGACATTCTTCTACACACCCTATGAAACAAGATGATATAAAACTGGCTCTTTTTGAATAACATTATGCTAAAGGTTTACATCATTTTACTTTTTCCACCCTCACAGATCTCGGTTTTAAAACCCCCCACAGGCAAATTCTACCTGGAATTAGGTGTAAAACCACCAGGAAGAAGGATCATTAACTTCAAAGAGCCAGTGATTCTCCTCCAGACACACATCTCGTTTTCCAGCACAGCATGACAGAGCTGGAGCCCTATTTGATGTCGTAAAAAGGGCTCTATCTCTCTGTGTGTGTGTGTGTGTGTGTGTACGGATATTCCTTACATTGTGGGGACCAAATGTCCCCACAAGGAAACAAGCTTATAAATTATACAGAATTATCTTTTTTGAAAATGTAAAATAGCAGAATGTTTTGTGTGATGGGTAGGTTCAGGGTTAGGGGTATTGTAGGGGGATAGAAAATACAGTTTGTACAGTATAAAAACCATTACGCCTATGGAAACTCCCCACAAAACACAACATGTTTGTGTGCACATGTTTGGATATCGTTCATCAATGTTTTAGAAATATTAAAAACATCACTTTGGCATTCATTTCCACGGTGGACCTTCGTGTAAATGTTGTGCCAAAACTTTTGACACTTAGCACCACGTGATCAATCTTTCAAAACAGGACCTCATTCTTTCCATTCCAGTTGTAAACTACATTTCTTTCAGGCAAATCGTTGTTTCACAACACAATTCATCAATATAACGTAAATTTGGTTTGATCAGTCAAAATTGGCTCTGCTAATCCGTATTGATCCGTTTTTCGTCATATATTATTTTATCCGTCGGAAAAAAAATAATGTAGGCCCAAGTCTTAGTACTAGCCAGAAATAAGAAATTGATTATGAAAAAATTATTATTATATTATTTATATATATGCCGTCTTTATCTGTTTAATGTGCACGCGTGAAACTAATTAAGTTAGGCCTATCGCGTCATATTTTTAATTTCTTCCCTTTGTATTGCCAGTCTAAAACCAGTATGTTAACTTTTAAAGCTTAAAAGCAGTCGTTTTCACTGCCTCGTTTGGATAACTAATGTTAACTTTTCTTGACCAAATGCGGTTTTCGTTTCTTTTTTTAACAACACAACATCCACAGCCTGTAATACCACGCGTTTTCCCACTGTAAAGTTGTGTGGGACAGCGTCAACACACGGAGAATGAGAGAGAGATGTTTTTAACACACGAGAAAAGCAAATATATGTGGGTCTAAATAGGCCTCACGGAAACTCACCACTAGTTGAAGAGTCTTCGTCGTTTGTTCGAAGACGAGCTTCGTCAACTGAGGAGTAAAAACATCTTATTTAGCATATTGTGCATTAAAACAGCTTAGAATATTTGTTCGAGACTTCTGTGGATTTCTAAATGTAGATCCATCAATCTTACACTTTCCACAAATCAATTTGCCAATGTCTAACTGATGTTTGAACAAACGATGCATACCGTTCATGTTGGCCGCCATTTTGTTTCCGGTGATGATTTACAGGTCGCGGTGGATGAGTCCGTGTTCAGGCGAAGTAACAACGCGTTGTGTTGTGCTCTCGCAACAAATGTTTAAACCATCCGCCAGCAATTTGGGCGTTTCAAGGGTCACGCGTTGCAAGAGGAGGGGGGTGTTCCGACAAACACACAGAAGGGACGTCCTACAAGACCTAAACACTCTTAAAACTGTTTCAAATAATTATTTAGTTCGGTAATCTGTTGTGTTAAGGCCGTATCCAGTATTGTTTGGGACAGAAAACCCATCAGCAATGAAAACAAATGTTTATTTATGCGTGAATTATATGGGTCCCATAACCAATAAGCTACAAAGCGTGGCTCCCTGTTACTTTTGGGCCCTATGTTTCCCACAGGATTTTGTGAAACCTAGGTTTGGGAGCAAGAAAAGTGTGTTGTTTTTAAAGTTAAATGCATCAGTCTGGTGCACTTTGAGAGTTCAAAATTATATATGTGGGGGATGGGGGCCCTTGGAGATGATTGACCCTGGGGCGTTTGCAAGTCAATTTTAAATCATGTGATGTGTTCACTTATTTACCAGCCACTCGAAATCCAGAATGCTTCAGTTAACAACAAACCTGGCCCTGCTAATAAACTATATTTGCCAGATATCACCATGCAGCCCAAGCCTGGTCACCTTCTGAAGCTAAGCAGGGTTGAGCCTGGTCAGTACCTGGATGGGACACCTCCTGGTAACACCAGGTTGGTGCTGGAAGAGGTGTTAGTGAGGTCAGCAGGGGGTCCTAACGCCTCAGTGTAGTGACGGGAACACTATACTGTAACAAGCACCATCTTTTGTATGAGATGTTAAACTGAGATTCTGATGCTCTGTGGTCATAAAAAATCCCAGGAGGTCCTTCGAAATAGAGTAGGGGTGTAACCCCAGCATCCAGGCCAAATTTGCCCATTGGCCTCTGTCCTTCATCATGGCCTCCTTAATCATTCCCATATATATAACAACTGGCTTCATCTCCTCTCCACCAATAAGCTGGTGTGTGAATATGGCTGCCGTCGCATCATCCAGGTGGTGCTGCACATTGGTGGTGGTTGAGGAGATTCCATATAAAAAGCGATAAATAAATGTAACAAAGTATTATCATTTGTAACGTAATCAGATTACTTTTTTCAAGCGATGAGTAATGCATTACTTTTAAGCGAGGTGCAGAGGCGTTATTGTAGTTCTGTAGGCGTCTTGCACTTACTCATCTCACTCTCACAAAAACAGATTCTGCATTCCTCAAAAGGAATAAAAGATTACACAAACCTGCAATTATTAATGTTAAATAAGAATGTACTTAATATATTTAATCTGACTATCTTTGCTGCTGACCTTGGATGATTCAATTTAGCTATACCAAAAAGCAAAAATAAGTTAACATCACATTTTTTTTTTTGTTTTTATTGCTTTACTATGTGTTGAACTTTATTTTCCTGCATTCTTCTGTGATCCAGACCACAGCTGGAAGGTTTGTCTGAGCGGCGCCCTCTACTGTACAGCCGTGAATTTGCATTTCCATCAGCTTATTCTCAATTAGTGTGAAAGGGTCTTTACATTTGCCAAAAACACAACTTTTTTTGTTATTAAAAAACCCACCAAAAACAAGCCCAGCCCAGGTGAGTATAAGTAATTTAACACATTACTTTTTTGTTTTTAAGGGAGTTGTGCCAACACCCCCTGAAGATCTTTACGTATATAACTATTAATGCTTGAACAAGCCTAGACAAGTCAAGACATGCCTGAACAAGTATCAGAGGGGCGGGAGGTGGAGAAACCGACTTGTTTTCCTCACAATATTAGCTGCAGCATGTTTGTGGTTAAAAACACACACTTATGGGCCTTTAATACTTCATACATGCAGAAATAATCCACACTAAAACTCTTCAGACACTCTCTCGCACTCTGGTTTCTCTATACCGTAAACTCCACCATTTCTACTTGTGCTTAAAGGGATAGTTCACCCAAAAATGAAAATTATCCCATAAATTTACTCACCCTCAAGCCATCCTAGGTGGATATGACCATCTTCTCTCAGCCAAACGCAATCAGAGTTACATTAAAAATATCTTGATGTATCTGAGCTATATAATGGGAGTGAATGGAGGATGAGTTTTTGTAGTTCAAAAAAAGTGCATCCATTGATCATAACGTAGTCCACATGGCTCTGGTTCATAAAGTCCTTCTAAAGCAAATCGATGCGTTTGTGTAAGACAAATATTCTTATTTGAAACTTTATGAAGTAAAATATCGAGCTTCTGGCCACACACATTCAACTTGTGTCCAAAAAAGGGCTCGTTTGAGATGCATCTGCGCAGACCGATAGGTGTATGACATCAAAGAACTGCACATGTAATTCAAAAGCATAAGGAGTCAGTCGTATGCTTACATTTACTCATTTGGCAGACGCTTTTATCCAAAGCGACTTACAAGAGGAGCATTTAGGGGTTAGGTGTCTTGCTCAAGGGCACTTTAGTCATGGTATCGAAGGTGGAGAGAGTGCTGTTCATTCACAATCCCCACCTTCAATTCCTGCCGGTGTGGGAATCGAACCAGCAAACTTCAGGTTACTCCGTGTGGAGTACATTTTAGGATCAATGGACGCACTTTTTTGGACTTTAAAACCTCCAATCACTCCCATTAAAAAGCTTGGACGAGCGAGAACATTTAATATAAAACTCTGATTGGGTTTGGCTGAAAGAAGAAAGTGAAACACATAGGATGGCTTGAGGGTATTATGAGGTAGTTTTCATTTTTGGTTGAACCAATCCTTAAACCTGAACCCTTTGAGCTTTACTTAAAAGATCGAACTCAATAACTGAGAGAAATTAATTACAAGAACAACAATTATTATAATATATATATATTTTTCTTCAAGTAAATATAAACAAACAAAACTTATAATAATCTACTTAGAAAATACAAATATTCTGCCATTTCTATATAATAGATTTGAATGATTATGAAGCATTATTCCATATCAACACCAACAAAAAAGACAAGAATACTAATGAAGACTAACATTTCCCATTCACGCACTAAAATACCAGAACATACGAGTATAAATACACAGTACCGGTGTGTCATATAGCAAGAGTTTAGGTAAAGTCAGGAGATCAAGCTGAACTTTTCACACTATTGATTTATAGTTGAGAGCGAACCCCTTTTCAAATGAAGTTAAACAGTTTAACCCTCAAACCACATCATTAGTTTTACACAGCTGGAGTGTCCGTGACCCTACGCATAAACTGAAACAGAACACGAGTGCTACAGATGTGTGCGAGTGCAGTGCCACAATTCCCAAATTCTGTCCCGTATGAAACCGTGTGTGCGGTCAGACTAAAGAGAGTAAAGCTTGAGCTGTTCCTCCATGTCTCCCTCCGTCATCTCTCCGAACGTGTCCTGGTTCTCTCGGAGCAGTCTGAAGATGGCAGCCAGCTGCTCCTGCTGAACCCTACAACACACACAACAGCACAAAGAACCGTCACACACACTGCAGTCTTCATTCACCAAGACTCAACTGAAGGAAATTCATTTGAAACACTTTTTTGGTTAGTGTTACGGTGTATCAGAAGAAATGACGACACAGACATTAATCAAATTTTGGCTCTTTATTGATATTACAAAAGCCATTAGGATGAATCTCAGGAAACGCTGTCAAAGTCACATTTCACTGCAAAATCTAATTCAAATTCTCATTACAATAATAACTTCTTGTACTGCCATTATGCTGATTGAAATGAAATGAACAAAAAAAAAATTGCTGTAAAAATTACTTTTTTATAATGGAAAAACACAATGGTTCTTAAAACAAAAACAAACAAAAAAAAAAGGCTTTTTTTATGCATCCTTCAAACAGAACATGATTTTTAATTGATTCTGGGGTGAAATGTCACTTAGACAGTAAAATGTTTTTTATGAGATTCACTTTTTTTTTTAACTACCAACAACAAAAATCCATATGCTTTCTACATTACATACAGATGTCTGACTCTGCAGTGTGAGCACATTTCCCATCAGCCTGTGATGGTCATAGCATGTGTGTGTGTAGGTGTGTGTGTAGGTGTGTGTCCACAAGGGGGCGTGATGGTAATTCAGAAGAGCACAAACATATTTTCCAATGTTAATGTTCTTTGGTGTTTTGCTTTAAGAAGCTTGCTATTTCACAGGCAGAAATGCAAAGTGGCCTGTACAGAAAAGAAAAAAGAAAAAAACAAACAGATTTTTCCAATCGCAACACATTTCAGAGACAGTCAACCGAAGTCGTCATCCACAAAGGTCTTCAAGGTTCATATTAGGGGACACACTTTTCCACACGCTTTGACTTCTGCTTACTCAGCAACTCTGAAAAAGAAAAATACAAGAATATTACTTCTTGAGGTACAGTCCCTCCACATTCAAACACATACGCATGACATAAACAGACTATAGGCAAAAACATCATACACTGACCAGTTAGAAGAATTGAACCTTAAAGGCTTCTGTCAGGCGCTTCATATCTAGAACCTTTCATGAGGTCCCATCATGGGATCATTTTATGGATTTAGTTTTAATTTCATTTTAATGAATTAAATGGCTGAAACACTTTATTGCTAGAAGAATTTGAAATAAAGTCACTAAACATGAAAGTATTATGTGATCATTTAAGACATTTCTCCTTATATTGAACCTTTTTGGTATAGAGCGTGCTTGAAATTTGAGCCCAGAAGCCCAGAGTTCAATATAGAGCCACACTGAACCTCTTTTCTAAACAAGAAGTAGCAACTCCATTAAACGGCAAGAAGCTTCAGGTCAATGGAGTAAAAAATTATAGCCTTCACCATACTTTGACCAGTTGATCGATCACAGTACATTAACAATCGTTTTGTGTTACATTCTGAAAGGTTATGTTTAAATATGCAAAATTAAGTTAAAATTAAGTTTCATAATCTAATTAAACAATATAATTTCATTAATTAAATTGAACAAATTCATTTTGTTGACATTAAAAGGCTTTTACAGGGTTTTTTCTCTCTTTTTTTTTCATGGCATAAATCAGAAAAACAGAAGATTAATGTTTTAGAAATGAAATGTTACAATATATGAAAAATATGATCAAACCCCTCTGTAAAAACCTTCAGAAAATATCCATCCATCCAAATGATATTGTAAGTGTATATCTGCATCTGTAGATTTCAAAGTGTGCTAAAAAAGAAAAAAAAAAAAAAACTTAAAATTTTATTTTGAATATTTGACTATTCTGAAAGTAGCCCAAAGTCTCAAAATTGACTGGTGCCTGAAAAAAAAGGATTTTCCTGTCTTGCCTTGAAATGACAAATTGTTTATAATAATAAAAAAAAGGTACACTATGTAACTTTTTTGTTCAAAATTAACAAAATTTATATAATAAGTCAATACATCAATCCAAAAGGTCTTGTCCTGATTCACTACGGTAAGCCTATTATAAGCATTTATATTATAGGATGGAATTCGCAGGAAATTGCGTACAAGTCACTCGTTGCGAGTCTGCTAGCGAAAAGAGACCGCGACAGAACTTGTGATGAAACAATAATCAACATTGGCTTAGCTTTTCGGAGAACTGAAAGATTGTAAAAGCGTTTTTAATACTCAACAAGTGAGTAAGCGATTTTGTCGAACAGATAAATCGCCATTTTATGAGTTCATTGTAAAGCATTCTCTATTGTGAAGGATTATTTCATTATAGTTGTAGCTCTGCGCCGGAATTTATTTTCCAGGAAGTCTATTAATGGGTAAAGCTAATCAGCTTGACATCCTTTCCATCTAAACTGGTTAAATCTCTTAATGTTTTATGAGCAGTAGGATAATCATATTCATCCGCATGGTCACGCAGAAGCACGACCAAAATGTTCTTCCGCGAAATGCGTGCAGTTTTGTTTTTAACCTCTAGAGGACAGAGAGTTACATGGTGTACCTTTCAGCTCTACCACTTCTGTATCGATTTCAGCGTGTCATGAGAGAGGAATAGATGAAGGAGCGTGTCACTCACCGTTGGCAGCTCTGGTGTTGTGATATTACTGGTTAAGGCTCGGCAGAGCGTGTTAGTCGTGCAGCGGATGGACGTTCAGGAGACACACTTGTAGTCATGTTAGTAAAGTGTCCTAACAAACATTTCTTTTCATGCATTCATATTTAGTAGTTTAGACAAATTTAGTTTGTTACGGCAAATCCAAATGATTTGAAGCATGTGCTGCCGTGACCCAAAAAGGCGTCATATCATGAGGAATCAATTTTCCTTGATCTTTTGAGATAAAGGAGCCTGGTGTACAATGAAAACCTGCACACAGTATGTGTATCAACACATGACTGGCCACATTTACACATGAATGACGCCTACAGTGTTCAGAAACACGCCTTTTTCTCAAAGGATCAGATAGAGGCTGGACAAACGCTCATGAAAAACCTCGGGGTAAACAAAATTATTATCTATAAAAACAAAAGTATGATATGATTTCATATTTTCTGAATGTGCCATTGTTTCCCATGCAGAGCACAAGAATGGTACAAAAACACATGCAAACACACGCAGACAGGAAGTCTACAGTCAGAAAACAAGACGGGGAGTATCTCAGTGCTATTTCAGTACGATTCAACTTTGCTAAAGTAGTATTTTCGGCACCCCTTTGGTCTACTTTGAATTATATAAATCCGTTATTTACACAGTAAATCTCCTCTAAATATACTTTTGGGATACTACAACGAGGCATGCGATTACACACCTCAAACATGACCCTAATAACGCATTCAAGAATCGTTTTGAGTTGATCTATATGTAACGCTAGGGTCGTGCATCGTTCCGAAATGAGCGTCAGATTAAGAATGTGAATTTAGGTTATAAACAAAACTGCATACATGCAATTCAAATTTAAGGACATAGAGTTAAAATCCATGAAGGTTTTATTTTTGTTAATTTTTGCATGATGAAATGCCCAAAATATGTTCTGAATGACAAACTGCTAAAGTATGTTGGCAGCAATCCAAAAAGAAAAAAACCCTTGAATCACTGTTTACATACACATTTGCACATTTAACTTGCGTGCAAAATATTGCATAAAACATTTGCGAAAAAAGCAGCGTTTCCATCCCATGTGACCAAGAGAACAAAATCGTCACTTCCTGGGAAAGTGGCGCAAAATAGCGGTAATTAAAATGGAAGTTGCAGCAATCGGGGAAGAAACTGACTCTTTATTTAATCATCATAAATGACTTGTGCCTCAGATCGCGCAGACGAAACGCAATAAACGCCGTCATTTTCTCACGTTCAGATGCTGGCGTTTGTGAACGCAATCATGTGAGACTTCTGGGAGGACATTAAACCCAGGATTGCTCAACAAAACCCGCCCAACCGCATTTCAGGGGATTTTACCCCAGTAAAAACCATGTTCTGGGGGTAAAATCCACATTTCTGGCAGGGTTCCCCTGGTAAAATTTGCATTCCAGAAGCTTAATATCACGTTATTTGGGGTCGCTTCAACATGAAAAACGACCCGCGGCAACAGTGTTGAAGTAGCCCAACTCCACGGGAAAACCACGGACTTGGCGACACTGATCATACCACATCATTCTGATGACACACTTTGGCTCAGACATTTCAGAATGGCCTAACCAACATTTGAGATGCTGCAATGCGATTGGTCCGCTGGTTAGTCCAGTTATCCAATCACATCCTCTGTTGAGTCACTGAGGGATTTATTCAGTAAATGCATTTGCATTGTAGTTTATGTGAATGCCTAATTGGATATATATATATATATAAAAAAAAAAAGTATCCGCCTCAACTGAGCGCACAAGCTTTTGTATTAGTGTTTGGAATTTTGGCGTTTCCATCCAGCGTTTTTCATGCAATATCCCAAAATGTGCATTAAAAATAGGTGGATGGAAACACAGCTAATGATTACATCACAGGAAAAAGTAGAGAATGGATGTTTTTCATTGAAATCTGTTTTGAAGGCTGTTTATTGTTTTGACAGTACTGAGTTTAGTTTATATAAATGAGTTTAATCAGTACGGGAAAACATTCTACATAGAGAACAAAGAGTCAAATTTAATAATTGTGTTTATGCAAAAGTATTGAAAACTCAAAATGAATTTGTTCAATATTCTGTGTGGCGTGTCGAAGTCGACTCATATTCACTCATTAATTAAAAGGGGGTCGATTCTTAAAATTCAAATTTTGCCTCATCCTGATACGCACAATTCACTGCACGACTTATTTAACAACTTTTTTTTGTGATTTGGACAGTCACTTGCACTGATAATGCAGCGATGATATTCAGACATTTTAAAGTGTGCGATCCCAAGTGTCCAACTACATTTTGGGGCCATTGTATGATTATTAAAATACTCCTTTAAAGCTATAAATCATTTTGATTCATGTACTACTTTGCTTAATCCAAGTAGCATCATGTGTTCTCCATCAAAAGCACGTTCTCCGACTTACTGTTCATCAGGATGGCTATTAATACCCATAATTCTGTGCACTGCTCATAATACACACGCCTCCATGTGTGTTCAGTGACCTGCATCTGAGCTTTTCCCCCAGTTGTGTGCGTCACAATAGTGAATCCCTTGAGCTCCAGGCAGGGCCTCTGTGTGTCTGTGAATGCTTTCAGACGGATGCAGAACACATGCAGCCACTCTGTTTGTGAACACAGCCCATCATTTGACCAGGAGGAGACCAGGAGCCTAAGTGGAGACTACTGGACAGTCCACTGGTCAATGTAGCCCATAATGTGCAGAAGACAGAGTGATCTAAAACACTATGAAGCGGATGGATCACACTGTTAAAGGGACAGTCCACCCAGAAATGATCATTCTGACATCATTTACCCAATCTCATGTCAGATTACGGCCTTTCATTAAGGGAACTCATAAGGAGACATTTGGGAGAATGTCCAGGCTTCTCTTTTTCAACTAAAGCATGTAGCTCCAAAAGGATGGATAAATAAAAACTAAAATATGACTTCACAAACAAATAAATAGTGACTTTACAAATGAGTAAACAATTGACTTTACAAATAAATGATTTTACAAATATATAAACAAATAGTAACTTTACAAACAAACAAAGGAATAAACATTGACTACAAATGAGTAAACAATGACAACATAAAAACAGATGAACAATGATTTTACAACCAAATAAATAGTGACTTTACAAATGAGTAAACCGTTACTACAAATGAATAAATAAATAGTGATTTACAAATAAAGATCAATAGTGACAAGCAAATAAATAGTGGCTTTACAAAAAAATAAATGAATAAACAGTAACTTTACAAATAAAAATAAGTAAACCAAGTGACTTTACAAACAAAAACAAAGTGACTTCACTATTTGTTTATCTATTTGTAATTTTATAAGTAAAATATTGAATAAATCACGACTCTACAAATGAGTAAATGGTTACAAATAAGATTTATAGATAGTGACATGACAATGAATTTATAATTAAATAAGTAAACAAATAGTGACTTTACAAACAAATGACTTAAATAAAACTTTACAAATAAATACTTTCTAAATAAAATGAACGAATGAATGCATATATAAATGTGACTAAATAAAAAAGGTAATTATTTTACAAATAATAAATAGGGAATTTATATTAAATGAATAAAAACGAACGAATGCATAAATATGACAAATAAATAAAGACAAATAGGGACTTTGTATATGTACTTATACAATGGATTTACAAACAAACAAATAGTGAGTACATGACAGAATGTCATTTCTGGGTGATTTCTTTCTGTGACTCAGCATATCAGGACATGAATTGTCAGTGACATTGAGGTCACTGAATAAGGAAAGTGAATTAGGGAAGATATTTGTGTTACACCCTGAGCATCAGCACAAGGTGATGGGGGAGGCCGAGGGGTGAGGCTGTGGGGGGGTGTCAAGGGGTCAAACTGAAGTAAATGATACCTTACCGGTGGTCTGACACAGGCATACTGCCTGGTGTTGTTTAAAGAGCGGTAAAGTCATTTGTCAACTCTATCCTGCAAAGATAAAGGGCAGGAGCACAGGATATTATGTACATACCGTTTCTGCAGGGTGCCGAGTGAACTACAGCTACACAGATATAGTGACTTCTGCAGAAGGGAACTGTTGAAATCACCGATGGAGTTTGGCTTTAGCATGCGGCTAAAGCTAAATAAGGAATACAAATCAGATAAAATAGTCCGTTTTGAATTAGACATGAGTCGAAATGTTTTGGTATTGCATGGGACTCTACATTCACATATCTGCTATTTTAGTTCAGATCCCGCACTGCTCAATCTACACATTTTATCAAGCAAACAAACCGCACCCACCGCAGGCAGAGTGTGCCTGAACCTCCAGACAAACCTTGAGCCCCCGCGGTGCCCCTGAGAGGCGGCTGGAGATAATGTGAACGCTTAACATGTGCATAACATCTCGCCCTCCTTATCCAAACACCCACAGAGAGTCGTGGGGTGGCTGGAGGTCGGCTGTGTGTTACACTGCTACAAATGACCCCAAATAAGTTGAAAGGAGGGGGAGAAACGGGAACAGATCTGTACTGAACATGGACCAAACTATGACTTTCAAAGCGAGGTTTCATGGAACAAAACAATTCAGAACCATCATATAATCCAAGCATAAAACTGTAATTTTATTTTTAATTGGTTGACTAAACTACTTTGATACTTCTGATACTTTCAGAATTGACTTACAGACACAAGTTGATTTATAGAGTGTATTAATATTGTTTAAATGGACCTGAGCTGACATGAACCAACAATGAACATTTGTACTTTTAATAACTAATATTAACAAAGTTTAATGAATACTGATTAACAAGTTATTTTACAAATAAATAGTGATTTTTACAAACAAACAGTGACTAACATTTTGCTTATTGTTAGTTAACGTATTTACTAATATTTATTGATGGGACTGAAGTGTTACAATAATATTACCATTATATATAACAATAATATAGATTATGTATTTGATTTGTTTTTATAATAATAATAATAAAAAAATAAATAATTATTATTATTG
The DNA here is from genome assembly GCA_038088235.1 of Zacco platypus. Classification (NCBI taxonomy): domain Eukaryota; kingdom Metazoa; phylum Chordata; class Actinopteri; order Cypriniformes; family Xenocyprididae; genus Zacco; species Zacco platypus. The sequence continues at coordinate 32,996,183 of CM076083.1, read as the reverse complement.
TTAATTATATTTTTATTAATTAATATGTATTTATAATTATTAATAATAATAATAATAATAATAATAATAATAATAATAAAATAATAATAACAATAACAATAACAACAACAATAATAATAATAATACACACTTTACAATAAGGTCCCATCAATTAATATTATAATCATGATGGATGATGGTTATTATAATTATATGATGATTATTCTTATAGCAGTCATTATCATCATTTTTATTATCATCATCATCATTATTAACATTATTATTATAGATAATGATAATCATCATCATAATTATAAATCATCATGATTATCTTCAATAATTATAATAATAATAATAATAATAATAATAATAATAATAAATGACGATAATGATGATAAGAATCGTCATCATTATAATATCACTATTGTTATTGTTATTATTGTTATTATTATAGCAATAACAATAGTGATATTATGATGATGATTCTTATCATTATCGTCATTTATTATTATTATTATTATTATTATTATTATTATTATTATTATTATTATTATTATTATTATTATTATTATTATTATCCACAGTGGCAGAATATTAGTATGACTTCACAGAAGCAGAGCTGTGGCCATGATCTGATATGCCTGGTATTAACTCTGTTCTTTGTGAACAGAACTTCATTCATTTATAGTTTTTTCTCTTTGTTTTTACTTAATCATTATTATTCATGCCTGTGTTGATGTGCTCTGAAAACCTCTCGTCTCGCTCCTAAAAAACCTCAGGGTAGACTGCTTTTGTTATAGGGAACATATTGTCCCAGCAGGATCTCAAGTGATGAAACCTGACACAAGTCCTTTACCGTAGTCGTCTATTTTAGACAAAATACACTGCACATGTTGGTTGCACATTCATAACATCAGCACTGTAGAGTCACAAGCTTTACATGCAGTTCAATTCAAGCATTTCTAGATATAAATGAAGTACAAAAGAGTGAAATGTAGAGATGCTGTTGTTTCTGTGGATAGATCGAGGGAGAAGAGAAACACTGACCTTTGCTCCTCTTCCACCTCTTCGTTGGTCATTCTCTTCTCAAACTTGGTGGTCCTCTTGTTACCGACCGCGGGGGTCTCGCCCTCATCTGCCACTACAGCAGCCGCAACATCTAAAGACAGGACAGCAGATTTAACACTCAACTGATAAGAGGACAAAATTAAATCTAAGGCCTCTAACGGATTCATAAAGATTCCATTCAAAAAACTGGGGTCGGTAAATTAGGTTTTTGAAAGAAAACAGTTTTTTTACTTATTAAAAACCACAGTAAAAACAGTAATATTGTGAAATAGTATATTTTAAAATAGCTTTTTTTTTGTTTGAATACATGTTAAAATATAATTTACTCTGAAGACTGGTGATCAAAGCTGAATTTTAAACATTAATTCAGTGTCACATGATCCTTCAGAAATCATCTAATATAATGATTTGATGCTCAAGAAACATGATTATTATCAATGTTGTCAGTAACGCTCCGTTTAGTTCCAGTATCTATGAAGCCCCTCCTTCTGAAAAAGCACACTGTGCTCTGATTGGTCAGCTGGATCGGCGTGTTGTGATCGGTCCAGCATGTTTGGGAAATGTCCCGCCCCTTACCATAACCACGAGTTTTAACACACTACTAAATAGTAGTGTCCCTTTATTTTGCATATGCCTTGAGCGGGAATTATTTAAATGGGGAATATTGTGACGTGTTCATTCCTGGAAGAAAACAAGACTACAATGTAGACGTTTCAGAATTTGTTCATGCTCTAACAGCAACATTACACACTAAAGACAAACATGTAAAAAAGCATTTTAATATCCTTAAAACAAAACCAAAAAAAAACTAATCTTACTGACTCAAAGCATAAATTCCAGCCAAAAACCTGTCTACGTGAGCGAGAGAGCTGATCACGCTTCACCTGGATAAAAAAGGCAGGCGTTAAAAGTGTCAGTATTGCCCTGACTGATCAGATGACACGACAGGATGGCTAGAAACTCTTACGTGACACTGCGCGCCCTGTTCCTAACCCAGATTATCAACCTACCAGCTCTAATCCACTTGCAGGCCTGTCAAGGTATTGGCGCTGGCAGCTCGGAAGTCTTTACATTAAATCAAGGATAAAGACTGTTGTGTACATGCTGTTGACAGCTAAAGTCCGTTTCACACAAACTGGTTCTGTTGCTGTTAAAATTCACTGACATGTTTTGGCACTAGAAACGCCGCTCCTTCGCAAACTAGGGTTATATGCGAGCACACCCACTGATGTCTGGATGTAAACGCAGCAGAAACTGCAACCTAGAGGCCAATGTACCACTGGGAGAACAAAGCAAGTGTGTGACTGGGACCCAGTTACACATTGGCGTCAATTTACAGCCGCAGAGCACAAAGCGGCAGTGTTTTTGAGTGGGTCGCCCTGTGAGTGTTTATCTCTGCCAGCACTCACAGCCCTGCTCTGAAAACACTCGCTCTCATAGAGCATAATGAAATCTGCTGCTCAGAGAGCCACGGGCAGACATGAAGAAGAAAATGAAATACTGCAGAAAGAAAAAGAAAAAAAAAAAAATACACATTGGCTTCTTGTCAAAACAGAATGAAATTACATTTTCCTTCGATTCATCTCTTTTGTGATCAGATTTTTGGTAACACTTACATTAAGGCCTTAGTGTATGATGTGATATTAACAAATATGAAGATGATCTAACAATGAGCAATGTATTTAAAGCATTTATTAAACTTATTGAGAGATAGTAAAAATATAATTGTTCATGTTAGTTCTGAGTTGGCAGAGAGAAAAAAAAAAAAAAAAAAAACGACAAACAAACAAACCAAACTAAACAATCCACAACAACAAAACCCCAAATCAAAAGAATAAAAACAAAACAAACCCCAAAACTAAACCCTGAAACAAATCAAAAACAAAAAATGAAAACCCATTGGCAAGCAAAACAAAACTACCGTCTCGGGTTAATACCGTCCTAACCCCTGTTCCGAGTAGGGAATGAGATGCTCTGTCGGTAGCTGACCAGGGGTACGTCTCCCAAAAACATTGTTAGCCAACTATGGTCGCAAGTTCCATTGAACTCCATTGGTAATGACGGAACTTTGGGAAATGCACCCCAGGGCAGTCCTCCGAGAGCTAAATTATCCCCTAGGACCATTATCCTGATTACATTTGCAACAGCAGTAGGAACTCTGAAGTGGCGCAAGCTGTCACTTACGTCCTTGCTGCTCTGGTTGTTGTACTTGTTGTAAAGGCAGAGCCCGAGGACACAGCGCCCCCATTCTCCATTTTCATTCGGCTACGATCTGTTCAACAGTCTGATCTAATAAGTCATGTTAAAAGGCATTTGCCGTGTGGTTGATGTCCAATGTAGCTAGCTGAACAGAAATATCTGCTCATAATATTAGAAATAATCGTGTTTCGTTTTGTCCCAAAGGTTGAGAAGTGCTTGGGCTTTGCCGTCAGACCATCAATCACGGTTTTCCATGTTCATGGAGAAAATATATAGGCTATAAACTGTGTTTACACTGCTTTATAATAAACAAGGACAGGGTTCCCTGTTCTTGCAAGATGGTGGGATTGTTAGAAAACATGTTTTGTACCAAAGGCATGTACCATATCCACATGAAGCCAGAGCTTTCCCTAACCATTCTTTATCCTAGTTCTCAAAAAAAAAAATTCGGTAAACACGGCGTTGTCTCAAGAAATATCTGCATACACACGAAACCACTGAAACAGACTCAAAATGATGTAATGTACATGCCAGATCAGTATGTGGCGCTGTAATTCTGCCACAGAGATGCTCTAAAAACGGAGAAAAATGTGCATAAACCTTGTGTGCCCTTTCACATTTTCAGATTCATCCACTCTGGGACCTGGTTTAAAAAAGTGGTTTCAGGCTCCCAAAACGATACAAATTTTTTTATCGTATATAAAAATGGTGGAAAAACTACACATAAATTTGATGCAGAAGAGATTTGGGGTGATTAAAATGAACCCAGGTGCGATTGCTCCAATAGTGCAGTTCTATTGAGTTAATGTGAACGATGCCATCTGCACTAGTGCGCACCAAACAAGCAGATTGAGACCCCTGAAAAGGTTCAACTGCAACACGGACCAAAGCCATCTAAACTAAGCAAAAACTGAATGCTCAAGGTTTCTCTCGTCATATTCGTATTTCTTTGTATCAAATTAAAAAAATGACACGTTAAGTGAATCAGGACTAAATACATCATTGCTCCGGACCAAAAGAACAAGTGTGGACACACCCCAAGAGTACAGATGCAGCCATACCATTATTTTCTAGGACCTCTGGAAGGGGTTCAGCCGGTGGTGAGGTCTCGGGTTTGGGCAGAGATGCTGCTTCAGGGGCGGGTGCGGATGGTGGCTCTGCGACTGGTGTAGGCGCCGGTTCAGGGGTTGGCACAGAAACTGGTTCAGGGATGGGTTCAGATGCTGGTTCGGGGACAGGCACCTCTGGGACTGGTTCAGGCACTGGTTCTGATGCTGGGACAGACTCCTTCACAGGTTCAGGTACTGGTTCTGATGCTGGGACAGACTCCTTCACAGGTTCAGGTACTGGCACTTCTACTGGTGCAGCCACTGGCTCTGGTGACTTGGTAGGGGTCTGCTCAGGCACTGGCTCTGGCACAGGGATGGGCTCTTCCACAGGTGCGGATTCTACGACTGCTTCGGTTACAGGCTCGGGCTCGGGCTCGGGCTCTGGAGCTGCCTGTAGAAATCAGGAGGTAGAGCGATAGAATAAGTCATTTTATCTCATTTATATGCATCGGTGTCAAACACAGCTGATAATGCAGTAAACACAAGGCATGTTCATTCATTATTTTTTGTAATCCAATAAAATATTTCTGAGAATATAATCTATATGTAGAAAAAAAATGCATGTTTATTATGTGGGACACTCATGATTAGCTTGTCTTCTAATGCAACACTACTTTTGTTAGCAGAAATAATATTTATAAAATAACACCTGAAAAAACACCTGAAAACAAAACCCACAACCAGACAAACTAAACCCCAAAACAAAATGTAAACAAAAACAAACTAATCAAAACAAAAACCCAAAAGAAAGCAAAACAAAACACCCCAAAAACAGCAAAACAAAATGCCAAAACTATGTTTGTTTATTATGTGGGAGATTTATAAAGCTCCTGGTTAGCTTTCCTTTAAGTGTAACACTACATGTTAGCAGAAAGAATAATATCTTAATTTTTTTTTTTAAAAAGATCTTCAATTTTGAAGCCACTGAATTCTAACATTAATCTCCAAAGCCAACAGCATACTCTGCAGAGCTTCATTTACCATGAGGGGAATAGCGTGCCTGTGTGACAGCTGTCATCTGCAGTCTCTCTAGCCTTAACATGCACCTGTCTATGACAAGGGGACAAAGCTCCTACTTCTTCTGACTAACCCTTGTCCGAACCCACTGCAATGCTTCTGCTGGTCATGAACGCTCTTAACTCAACCGCTTACATACACATTAAGTATGCGAGAAACAGCTGCGCAAGCCTTTCAACTACCAAGTGACTTCTTGTGTGACCAGTCACGGTGGTTAGGAATTGGGGATATGAGGGCAGCAATCATATTTCAGAGGCAAAACAAGTGAGCTCTGGAAATAGTTTATCAATTGTTTTAGGAGCTAGACCGAATTTCATATTTTCTGCACTTTTCAGGCGGTAAAAAGCAGCAGAATAGATTTAATCAATATACGTTGCTGAAGTGTGACTGAAAGCATAAAGCATAAATATTTCATAAGTGAACATTCAAGGCTGCTACAATTCAGATGAAGTGTGGACACACAGCATGCCACAGAACACAGTGGAGTCACTGGAAGAAATCACAGACCGTACTCAGTCCCACTTTCTCCCAACTAGCGACACCCCGGCACAAACCTACTGTTGTTAATCAAACTAAGGATTTGAAACCTATACTAATACTTCCATACTCTGCAACATAGCCTCAATCATACTACAGCACCATTTTACACCATACAAGAGCAAAGTGGATGCTAGATTGAATTGGAGTCTGTAGGGATTAAGGTTATCCAGAGAGGTTAAATTTAGGATTAACTGTAGATTTGCGCCATTATTAGATTAGGTGATTCAGAATGTCAACAACAAGCTGGTGAAAGAGAAATGACAAGAAGAATGAAAGTAATACTAACAAAACAAAATGAGTAGCGTTTCCCCTTTCAAAACCTCCAATCCTGATGCTTAGGTTTTTTTTTTGGGTGGTTGCCAAGGCCTTGCTGTACATTTGCTGAGGCATTCTGAATGATGCAGTGCTCTTGGGTTGCAGTGCTGTTGCTAGGATGTTCTGGGAGGTTGCAAGGACATTGCTATGGAATGGCAAAAATACTCATGAGTTGTCATTAGTATTGCTATGCAGTTGCTAGTGTGTTCTGACTGGTTGCCAGGGCATTGCTATGCCATTGCTGAGGTATTGAGTGGTAATTGGTGCTGCTATGCAAGGACTTGTTGCCAGGGTATTGCCTTTCCATTGCCAAGGTATTTTGAGTGGTCAATAGTGCTGCTGTGCTTTTTCTAGGGTGTTCCAAGTGGTTGCCAGGGTGTTGCTATCCATTGTTACGGTATTCTGAGTTACGGTATTCTGAGTTACGGTATTCTGAGTTACGGTATTCTGAGTTACGGTATTCTGAGTTACGGTATTCTGAGTTACGGTATTCTGAGTTACGGTATTCTGAGTTACGGTATTCTGAGTTACGGTATTCTGAGTTACGGTATTCTGAGTTACGGTATTCTGAGTTACGGTATTCTGAGTTACGGTATTCTGAGTTACGGTATTCTGAGTTACGGTATTCTGAGTTACGGTATTCTGAGTTACGGTATTCTGAGTTACGGTATTCTGAGTTACGGTATTCTGAGTTACGGTATTCTGAGTTACGGTATTCTGAGTTACGGTATTCTGAGTTACGGTATTCTGAGTTACGGTATTCTGAGTTACGGTATTCTGAGTTACGGTATTCTGGCAACACCATACTGTTTCTAGGGTGTTCCGAGTGGTTGCCAGGGTGTGACTATGCATTAAGGTATTTTGAGTGGCTGATAGCAATTGTGCAGCAGCACTAAGATGTTTGAGTGGTTGCCAGGGTGTTGCTACGCATTAAGGAGTTTTGAGTAATCATTAGTTCTGCTGCACAGTTACTAGGGTGTTTTTAGTGGTTGCCAGGGTGTTGCTACACATTGAGCTTTGAGTAATCATTAGTGCTGCTGCACAGTTACTAGGGTGTTTTTAGTGGTTGCCAGGGTGTTGCTACGCATTAAGGAGTTTTGAGTAATCATTAGTTCTGCTGCACAGTTACTAGGGTGTTTTTAGTGGTTGCCAGGGTGTTGCTACACATTGAGTTTTGAGTAATCATTAGTGCTGCTGCACAGTTACTAGGGTGTTTTTAGTGGTTGCCAGGGTGTTGCTACGCATTAAGGAGTTTTGAGTAATCATTAGTGCTGCTGCACAGTTACTAGGGTGTTTTTAGTGGTTGCCAGGGTGTTGCTACGCATTAAGGAGTTTTGAGTAATCAGTGCTGCTGCACAGTTACTAGGGTGTTTTTAGTGGTTGCCAGGGTGTTGCTACACATTGAGTTTTGAGTAATCATTAGTGCTGCTGCACAGTTACTAGGGTGTTTTTAGTGGTTGCCAGGGTGTTGCTACGCATTAAGGAGTTTTGAGTAATCAGTGCTGCTGCACAGTTACTAGGGTGTTTTTAGTGGTTGCCAGGGTGTTGCTACACATTGAGTTTTGAGTAATCATTAGTGCTGCTGCACAGTTACTAGGGTGTTTTTAGTGGTTGCTACGCATTAAGGAGTTTTGAGTAATCATTAGTTCTGCTGCACAGTTACTAGGGTGTTTTTAGTGGTTGCCAGGGTGTTGCTACGCATTAAGGAGTTTTGAGTAATCATTAGTTCTGCTGCACAGTTACTAGGGTGTTTTTAGTGGTTGCCAGGGTGTTGCTATGCAATTACTAAAGGTGTTCTGAGGTGGTGTTAGTGTTTACATGTTGTTGCTATGAGTAGCTGGAGTGGCATTCCTATGCATTGCTAAAAGTATTCTGAGGTGTCGTTAGTGTTGCTATGGTTTACTGAATGGCTGCCAGGGCATTGCTATGCATTGCCAAGGTATTCTGCAGTTGCTAGGGTGTAATGAGTGGTTACAAGAGCATTGCTATACAGTTGCCAAGTTTCTGGTATTATGGCTCATAGATATGGCTCAGTCCCTACTTCAGTTCAAGTCTGAGGGATTGTTTTTGTGCATTTTATTGTCCACCAAAATAATGCAGGGCTAAACATGACAAGACAGCTGCTACCAGAATAGCAACTCTATTGCCTCCCTGAAACCACACTTTATCGCTTCAAGAATTTTGGCATCCGCCGGTCACCAGCAGATGGTGCATTCCATCTCACACAACCGCACAAATTTATTTCTGATGTGTGAGGGAAAACCCTCAAATCCCACTGACAAACTGCTCAAATTGAGATCTTCTAAGTCTGACTAATTTCTCTCCTCTGGAATCTGGTAGCAAAGTCACAGAGCACAGCAGAATCAAATTGAAAAGGCCAGTAATTAAACTTAATCAATAATACTTAAAGCTAGGGTTGGATGTTTTTCACATTTTGTTATAGTGGTTGAAACTCTTCACATCCTGATAGCAATCAATAGGAGTGGTCTAAAAAAAAAAAAAATCCTGAGAGAGTCTTCTGTGGAAGTCCCAGGACAAAAAAAAAAATGTTTGAAGCTATGCAGAGTCGTAGACTAGTTCAGCAAACAAACATCAGCCACCTTTTACAGTTCCTTGTGAACCAAAACACACTTATACTGTGTTTACGTCATGCCGTAACTCAATACGAGATGGCAACCCTGACGTTCTACTCAGCCGTTCATGTCCTCAGACTCGGGTTTTTGTTTCCCTCTCAAAGTAGTTTGCGTTTATTATTATTATTATTATTATGTGCTTTGAAACATGAGGCAATTTATCAGTCTATTATGACACTTTACGGACTCTGCGATGCGCGTTCATGTGTTTGAGGAGGCGTGGCTTTAGAGACGCTCTGAAGGGAGGCTGGGATCTTATGCTTTCAAATCTAGCTTGCTATTGCTTGCCTCTCTGAAATTGCCTTTAAAGTGTAAGTTCACAATTTTCAACCAGCTTTACATGGACTGAGAACTTCCCGTTTAGTCAAAATACCAACTTCGATACTGTTGAGCGGATTCATAAATACCCAATTAACCACTGTGTTGACGGGCACATCAGATATCTGATATCTGTTGTAAATAGTCACTGATAGACGCCTGCTTTCAAACGCTTCCGGTTCATTGATTAGCCAGTCACTGATATATATGTTGAACCCATGAACACAACGGCCAATCAAAGGAGTTTACGAATTCGCTCAACAGTGCTCCAAGAGTCACATTTGTAAAATTTTAGTACTTAACACTTTTCCTCTTTTCTCTAGTCAGGCATCTCAAATTTCAAAAGACTTTTTCCTTTCTAGTGCAGAGGCAGCCAAGTTGAAAGGCCATTTTGCCAGCGATGAATTGCACCTTTAAAAACACATTTTAGTGCTTTTTTTTTTTAAATGGTGGGATACTACAGCAATTAGCCATGCGAAGCTAATAATAAATCTAAATTATATAGTTCATTAGACTTACAGTAGACTGCTTATGGTTGACAAACAATGTAGGAACTTGGCACATTAAAAGGAACATTCCAGGTTCAAGCTAAGCTCTAGCATCAGCATTAAAGACATGCTGTTGATTACCACAGAAATCAAATATGACTCAGACTTCAGCTTCAACAAACAACCAGAATACTTATGGATCAGATGCTTGTTTTTTTATAGAAAATGGTGGGAAATAATTTGTTGCATTTAAGAGTAAAACATCAGTTCTGACACTACAGATAACAGAATTCAATTGATGCGAGGTTACACATTTTATTACAACATATTGTAAAATGAATAGTTCTGGATCTAAATATGGAATCAACATCTCACAATGTTTTTTTCATCCAGCACCAAAATAAGGCACCTAATGTCCCGCAGCACTCTGTCCCGAGACATAAACACATGAAAGGCGGTGAGGGAATTAGAGCAGCTTGAGAGGGATTCTTCCTCGCAGTGATGACTGCCAACAGTCCATTAGTCCTGATGCTCTTAGAAAGCGTGAACAACCTGTGAGGATGTCAGATGGCATAGGATACCATCTTAGGCTTAACTCATCTCAGATCCTGTGGAAAATCTAGATGTCACCACATGCACAGACCTCCTGTATGAAGGTGAGGGTGAGAATACATGTGAAGCCAAGACAAACAGATCCTGAGACTTTACTTGTCCCTGGACTCACTTATATAAATCAAATAGTACATAAAATGTGTCGTTCCGACTGACACAGCAACAAATTGTGCCTTATTTGATTTGAGAGCTACAGTGATGGGCATGATTGTCAGGATACTCAAAAAAATAAACACTTTTTTTCCCCTTTAAAATGTCAGTTATTCATGATAAGACCTTATTGGCAGTAAATAATTCAATAACTCTGAATAGTTTAACATCTTATTTGAGGCAGTGGGCCAAAGCATCTCGAAAGCATTCATTTATGGAAAGCATTTGCACTAAATTAATTCTCCACGAACCCTTCAGCTCTTTGAATTCTTACAAAAAGGCCATTGTCTCATGAAGCCCATGGTTGTCATGTACAGTCACTGTCTGCCTACTAGCATACTGTACTGCATTGCACCATTGTTTAGTTAAGGGACATCACCACTTGTGACTGAAAGGGCAAGACGGGGTCTGTAGATGTGCTGCGTCAGGGCCAAAAAACGTTCAATGTTCAACACAATGCAAAGACTACAGCCAACTAGCACATATGTTCTGTGCCTGCGTGAGGGGAAACAGCTCTCCATGCCAGCAGGTGGCAGTAGTCTGTATTAGCCATTCAAAAAGAGAATCCGAAACTAGTGTGACTGCTGACATACAAACTATAAATAAAGCAGCGCTTGCTTCCCATTTTGAGTCAATTATGTTGATAAGTTCACTTTCTTCATTCCAGACAGCCTTGCTTTAAAAATTGCGGAGCAATTCTTTGTGTGCATTTCATTTTCCTTCTTGTGCACTGGTTCGCCAAGCTGAACAGCCAATCAGAGTGAGCCCTCTCACCAATGGCTCAGACGCCAATTCTTGCCAATGACTTTCTCTATTGGAAAGCCATAGATAGCTGGCTCGTATGATATTGAGCTCATAAGTAATGGTGCGTTTAGCACAGATAATGCCAAAGTATCATTCCCTCAGTTTAAAGACAAACAGAAGTGCTGATAAACAATATATTACTAGTGTTTGACTGCAGTTGAAGCGCTGAGCAGTCATATTGGATTCTGAAGACGTGGTTTTTGCGGTTCCCCTGAGTTTCCCATTCGCAACTGGGAATTTCCAACTTCAGAATTCAAAATGGAACACCATAACATTCCACATTCCACACAAACAGCACTTTTCATGTCTGTTAGCACATTGCTAAGCTAACGCTGTGATGCTCTTAAAGCAGAAAAATGCACCACACAGAATTGTTTGGTTGAATGGTTCGTTTTACCTTTGACTCAAAACATCCATTTGCAGTGTTCAGTGTGCAAATCAATCTAGCCAATTCACACGATTTCAGCTAACAAGGCTTCGTAACATCATACCGTTTAAAGCCTTGGTTTCATTTGAATTTACACATATAGCAGAAGCCTTTATCCAAAGCGAAACAAAAGCAATCTGTCAAAGAGCCAACAATATTCATAAAATACAACGCAAGGTATCAGCTATTAGACAACTAGATAAGGAGTTGGTGAACTCATATATATATATATAAAGTGTCTAATAAATGGTTTTAACTGGGTCCGTTTTATAATGTAGTTTACGTTTTAATGAATTTTAATAAACCTGCATATATAATACAATGGGAGGGTGAAAATTATTTATATTTGGCCTAGTTAGCAAAGTCCTGTCTAAGAAACAAGCACTACAAATTAAAAAAAGGAAACATATTATATACTTCATTTGTATTGGAATTTAATGATTACCATTTAATAGATTACTCTGTCACATTGCATTGACACCATTTGGCCAGTGAGTGGTGTTTTGAGCACTTTGAAGCAGTGAATCATTTTCTGATTGATTGCCTTGTATCTAGCAGTTAATTTTGTATAACATTTCCTCTCAGTTGGAAGGCTAGATGGAAACTTATTTGCACATTTCATTAAAATATTAAATATGTAGAGCCAAATATAACACTCAACACTTACTCCAGACTGTACAAATCAAATGACACTGAACAATTATGGAAAAATAAAGGGTTTTGAGCCGGTGTGCTGATAAACCTTAAAACACCCTGTGAAATACTTTAACAAATGCGGTTTGCTTTCATGTGGTTTTAATTCTTAATTGAAAGGAATATTTTCTTGTTCTGAATTCAAGCCAAGATCCAAAGACACTAGAATTATGAAATTACATGTAAAAACGTAAATTGCATTTAATGCGCCCGTTATGCTTTTTCGGATATCATCTTTCATATAGTATGTAATACAGCTGTTGCTGAATGTAAAAGGTCTGCAAAGTTTCAAAGATCAAAATGCAGAAAATTGAAGCGTTTTTTGATCTTGGATGCATGTAAACCTATTGTAAGAGACTCCAAAACAAAGTTAGGAACCTTTGAAATGGCATAATAAATTGCATGGCCAAAAAAAAAAAAAAAAGAAAAGAAGAGATCACAGAGGAGATAAAAACATCAATATCCAATACATGGGAGGACAGTCTTTGGATACCACATCAATATCAGCTAAACTCACACCTAGAGGAAATAAATCATGGCAACGTTTGCACAGATCACTGAAAAAGGAAGTTGACGGCAACAGGCTGAAATTCCAAACCAGCAAAGTCAGAGAAAAGCGCATCCAATCAGCAGGCAGATGCACAGATTCCACAGCAGACTGCTGTTTGGAGACCGACTGGCGTGGAGACAGAAACAAAGTGTTGAGGAATGTTCTTGAGCGCTCGCCCCGTTTAAGATGCTCGTGGTCTGCAAATTCAACAGTGACGTCTTCGGTTTTAAATAAACCCTGCAGTTCTGCCAGTAATTCACACTTTAGACATTTAAAGGGTCCAGAAATTCTGCCGAAATAACAGCAATAAGCTTCGAGTTGGAGCACAATTGATCGCTGACTACATCCGCTGTTGAATTCTTTGGCGGCACCTCAGAGCAGATTGGTACAGCTTTCCTCTTTGAGGTTTTCCCTCCGAATACACATTGCCATGTAAGGAAGGTAAAACACTCCGAACAAAGGAAACTTGAGGAGCTGGGAGTTGGAATTGTGGGAGAAAGGGCCAGAAAAGCAACTGGACAGAGAGATAAACCTAAAGTTGATGCAATTAACCAACCCCTGAGGCAAGTGTGATTTAGCTCACATGGGTCACTTTGGATACTTTCCCATTGCATTTAAAGCGATTGTCAATTACTTTTTAATTCCTTTAACTGGTCCAGATGCTTAAAACATCTGATTATTAGATACGTTTATGCAAATATAGCAGATATACAATGTACACAGTCATGAAGACTCACATGCTTATGATTAATCTATTCAAACTCCCTGTACAATTCGCATTAGGAACCAATTCCCTACTCTCAAAACCTGCAGTCGATCTACAAGGCTCCATGCAAAGAATGGTGAAATCCGAGCCCTTCTTTCCAGATGCTACCTCATGCCTTTAGGGAAAGAGGGAGGTCAGAAAGTGCCAAAGAGGGAACTGTACCATGTCAGCACGTCTAAAGGTCATTGAGCCAAAGGTCCTGGGGAACCGAAGGGGTTACTGAGTTTAAACATGAACTTGAGACAACATTCTTAACCCTTTCACTTCCAAGGCAAATGTCGTGACAAATATCAAAGCAAAGCAAGAGAAACAATTCAATGATAAACAAAGTAGCACAGACTTCTGACTATCAACAAAGTCTGGTACTATTAATTCTAATTTAGACAGGAAGCCACCATCTGGCCGACATTAAGTCACTAAACACAGTTTGCGGTGTTTTTACATCTCACATAATCCCGAGTTTATCTGAAATGGATACATGATGTAAAATATGGTGCCCTTTGTGAAAAATAAGTACACTTATATACAGAAATGTAATGAGGCAGGGCAAGGAGTTGATCCAAACAGTGCTCTTTTAAAGTCACATCTATCAGAGAACCGCCCATGGGTAACAAACACTGCACAAGAGTTTATTTATCCTCTAGAAACCAATCAACACCCAAGTCCCAATCTTGTCCCAGGAGATCCACCTTCCTCCAGTCTTCAGTTTCCCCTCTAACCAAACACACCTGAGCCAGCTAATCAAGGCCTCAATCCATAAAATGGATAGTATGTTGGATGTTTAAGGTTATTTAAAGGCGCTCATCCCTTTCAAAGTTCAAACTTCACATCACAGCGCAGAATGCAGTCAAATATGCACTGGGTTTCAGTCAAGCTCTTGGCGTTTCATTTGGAAAATTACAGCCTGGTGTGTTTGAACAGAGTTGAAAAAACTCAACAGGAGGAACCAGGTTATGTAAATATGCTTTATAGCCTCAATAAAAGAGTAATATATTACCCACTGATAAACGCACCATTGCATCACCATTACTTACATTTATTTTTTCCCCCAATGCTGGTCTACTATAGCCACGGTCACACAGCAACAGAATACGGTTGTCAGTCCTGTATTTATATGGTTGTGTTCACACACAGTTCAGTTATTGGCAACTATTTTGATGGTCCACTTTAGACATTCTACTAGTACTACAAGTACAACTATGAGTATAACAGAACTCAAAACGGTAAAGTCTCAGGACATACAACCGCATTTTCGGAAAACCTGTGCAGTGTGAACGAAACCAGACAGGACAACTAGTCATCTCACATCATACAGTGTTAAGGTGTGATACACGGGGCAACGTTTTGAGCAATGTTGCAGAACGATGTTGCTTGGGCACTTTCCCATTGAGAATGGGCAACAAATTTCTACCTGGATACTTAAAATCCCAAAATTTATTGCCCATTCTCAATGGGAAAGTGCCCAAGCAACATCGCTCCACAACATTGCTCAAAAAGATGCCCTGTGTATCAATCACCTTTAGAGAGCCTCTCTGTGCTGCCCAAACGTGTGTCTACCGTGTGTTGCGGGTTTTCATGAGTGGTTTCGGCAACTTGCAGTGAAGGAGATGCGATCCGTGTGTCATCTGAAGGTTTTAGATCCAGTCACTGATCTACACCGGTCTGGAGCTGCTCCTTTCAGTTTTGTGTTCTATGTGCGACTCAAATGCTTCCCTCTCCACAAAGACATAAACACTGCTGTCGGTTAACAAGGATTTGATGGATGAACTCGTGGCTCGATTGGACTCTTGTCGTGTTTGATATTACTTCAATCACCGTCCCCATGATTACTGGTAAAGGCCCCGATATACTTCAAGCGAAATCGAAGGACAACGGTTTCGAACAAAATCAGGCCAAATGAAGTTAGTTTGAACAGATTTTGAAACGGCTTTGAAACAGCCAAAGCAAATGGTGCTTTTCCACAGCAAGGTACGGCTCAGTATGATTCACTTAAATGGTACCACCTCGGTTGAGGTTCCAAGCGAGCAGTACCCATACTAAAATGTGATGCGTTAACAGTGCAGATCACTGATTGGTCAGAGATTCGTTACTGGATTTGAAACCTGCTAGATTTAAATAGTCAGCAACAGCCACCGCAGTATCATTTGTTAACGCAACTTTTTTTAAACAACGTGATTTAAACGACTGTCGCACGCAACCTGAAAAGAAATGGCTGTATCGTGGTCAGTATATGAGGCACAGACATTCCTCTCACTGGTAGCCGAGATGCAGATCCACGACGGTAAAGCTGCCGCAACTATATCAGTCTATAATCCCACCCACTTTGAAGCGGTACTAAATGCAATGAAAAAGCAAACCAAAAGTAAAGCGAGTCGCAGTGGAAAAGCACCAAAACGTTCTGGAAAAGTTCGCTAGGGCTGTAGATCCCTTTGTACTACCATTGGTGTGTGGCGTAATAGGCAAGTGTGGCTCTGAGACTCCGAGAAAATTTTTCCACTTGAATTCCTCGTTCAGTCCGCGAGTGAAAACATGAACACACTGAGAGCCGCTTATAGTATAAAATGAACTTGTACTTCTGATGAAACGAGACGCTGACACTTTTCCATGTTTAATACAGTAAAGCTGCTAGTTAAGCAATCTATTGTATAAATTACCAAATAAACGTGACATGATGAATTGCAGAGTTCGTGCAAACATATCCACGTCGCTATGATGATCAGATGCTTTTCTAATGGCTTTGTTAAAAAAAATGCTTGCAGTTTTCTTAATTTTGTTGTGTTTATATTTTGTTATTAAGAGGAATATGTGAAGTACATATTTACATATTCATCTAAACATCGCTCTCAGCAGGATTGGGTGTTCGCTAATATCACTGCTCACGCATTTCGAACTTCGTTTTACCCCCAAGCGAAGAACGAAAAAGAACTTCGCCATGAATATATCGGAGCCTCAAAAGAACGTGCGCTCGACTCCCGTTCATACAGAGTGTTCAAGAAGTTGATGTGTGAACAGGACATTGAGACTCGGACCAAAATCCAGTTGTCAATTCCAAAAACTGACACACTAGACCTTTTAACAATTTATTCGTAATATTCTAAAAAAAGTTAACGTAAACATTCATCAAGTACAAATAATTTAGTAAGAATGTTCCAAAAATGTTATCGTCAGAACATTTTGTATGCCTTTTGGCACAGAACCAAAACGAACAGCAAATGGTTGCTTGTTTTCGGCCAGAATGAGATGCAATGCAGACCAGATTGTATGCAGTTAGTCTAAAGTCTACGCCACACTAGAGAAAATCTGGCTAGGCTCTCTCTATAATGGTATCACTCTCATGATTATTTAGCCAGGCTGTAGAGGAGGCAGAAAAAGTAGTGTTACATAACGCTGTGTAATGGATCCCAGAGGATCTCCTGCTGAACTGAATGGGCAGGATTGGATCGGGGGGTGTGACAGCACTCCTAATGTTTCTCATGTGTGGAACTTCACAGCAATCAAAAGAAACATTACTGGCATGCTAGCACTGCCTTTATTAAGCACCATTATACGAGATGTGTATATAAAAGACACGTCTCTTTCATTTGATATGAATATCGTATGGTTTGCACCCAAAGTTTCCAAATGAAAAGAGAAAACTTTGAGCAGAACAAGAGAAAAAAAAGCATGTGCTTGGTTTCAACAACTGCTGTTCTTGCAGTGAAGAGTAATTTGAGTCTGAACAACAGTATTTGGTTATAGCACAATGACGTCTTTTCGTTTTAGGGTGAACTATCCCTTTAACTGATAAATAATGGCTAGTACATCATGAAACAAGTACACGAGATCACTCATCTTACCTGGACAGGTGTTTCTTGCGCAGGAATGACCTCAGGTTCAACTGTGGGCGGTTCCTCTACAACACCAACTTCCTCAATTACAGGGGCGACTGCAGCGGGCTCTTCCTTTTTCGGCTCAACGACTGCCTCCTCAGCCTTTACCTCTGCCTATTTGAGCAAAGAGAATGCAGCTCAGAAAATAGCAAAGCGCTGCCAGTGTGGCAACATACGAGTATCTAACTTAACATTAAAAATGGCATACGGGTTGGAAATGACATGACTAGAGAATCGAAAAATGGTTCTTATTGAGAACAAGTTCCATATTTTACGGTGACATTAAATACATTACAGACAGGTGGTGAAAATTCAAGCTATTGATGACATACATTTTTGGACTTTATCACATATATATGTGATCGTCAAGTAGTCCAAAGTGAGAAACGTGTACAAAACGTTATCAGTTTTGTCCGACTGGAGCTCTGAAGCTCCTGTTAGCATCTCTGCTCGTGAACATCAGTTGCTCAAGAGTATTCTCTGCGGATCATGTGTGTCACACACACCTGTGCTCAAGACTCCTTGAGCTCTCAACAGCAGCATGTTACACAATATACACTTTTAAATATAGTGGATATAAGTTTGAAGCCATATATAGAAGGACCATGTTCAAAGCTCTGGTTACTGCTGTGGTGGGCATATTCTAAGTCGAGAGCAAACGCATGCTCACATGAAAGGTCAAAAACCCTGTTGAACTCTATAGTGTCCACCAGCGTGATGTTTAAAAGAGGCCGAGCACAAGAAACATGATGTACTGTAGGCCAGGGCCATAACCACTATAGACAGTGAGGGGGCACTCCATTACACACCACTCCGTTTGATGTTAGGATGGCAAAAAAAAAAAATGACTGAGATGGCCAATCAAATCAGAGAAGGAGGGGCTTAATGTTCACAGAAGATGTTGACAGAACATGATGAATTAGTTTTAATAGTAAAAGAGTGCACTGTAAGATACAAGTAGCTACTAAACATTTTGCGTTTTTGACATATTAGAAGTTTGGGGGGGGGGGGTGACCTTATATTCAATAATGTTTTTAATTTGCCTGCACTGACACCACTGTATGCGAACTGAACTGAGCTGGATGACTAAATCACTTTTCTACAGTGCTGATATACAGATAAATTAATAACTATTGATTTTTACAACGGAATGAATCAATACTGAATTGATTTAAGCTGGACAATGACACCATTTTCTTTAAGAGCTGCTGTGAGGCCAAAATTATTTGCCAATTATTAATGTAAAGCTGCTTTGACACAATTTGCATTGTAAAAAGCGCTATATAAATAAAGATGACTTGACAGATGGGTGGGTCGATGGATGGGTGGATGGATGAGTGGGTGGATGGATGGAAGGATGGGTGGGTGGAAGGATGATAGATGGATGGACGGATGGATGGATGATAGATGGATGAATGAGTGGATGGGTGGTGGATGGATGGGTGGGTGAGTGGATAAATGGATGGGTGGATGGATGGGTGGATGGATGATGGGTGGTGGATGGATGGATGAATGGGTGGTGGATGGATGGGTGGGTGGGTGAGTGGATGGGTGGGTGGGTGGATAAATGGATGGGTGGATGGGTGGATGGATGGGTGGATGGATGATTGATGGGTGGTGGATGGATGATGAATGGATGGGTGGATGATGAATGGATGGGTGGATGGGTAGATGGATGGATGGGTGGATGGATGGATGGATGGATGGATGGGTGGATGGATGGATGGGTGGATGGATGGATGGATGGATGAGTGGATGGATGGATGAGTGGATGGATGGATGGATGAGTGGATGGATGGATGAGTGGATGGATGGGCGTTCCATCCCAAAGATGATATAGGCTATATTACGTTTATTCGTACCATTCCAAAAAGGTTAATGTAAATATTGATCAAGTACAAATAACAAAGATGTTCTGAAAAATGTTATCCTCCGAATATTTTCTCAACGTTATAAGAACGTTCTTGAAGTAAAAACAACAAAGACGTTCCAAGTACGTTGTTCTAAGAACGTTTCGCTCAACACCATGAGCCCAGCTAACAAAAACGTTCTAAAAAAAACTTGATCGCCCCTTTGAGATATTTACGTTATGTCTTAAAGTTCACTTAAATGTTCTTTGTTAGGTCAAGGGAACATTCCATGTGATCTTTTTTGCGACCATCATGAGAATGTTACTGAAACAAGCAGCATTTAAAAAGACAATCAGCTAATTAAACGTTTCAGGTAAAAGACCTTCCATAATGTAACTTCTTGAGAACATTTAAAGACCAGCTAACGGAAGAATGTTTGTTCATAACTTTGAGAGAACCTTGTCACAACGTTAGCTAAAGTTCATTTAAAATATTAGAAAAACTGTGAGAACGTTCCATAAATGTTATCCGTTTTATCCAAACATTTACATATCACTTAGTGAAAGTTGTGGGAACGCTCCGTTACGGAGACGCCAGCCCGACTCATGTGTGAGGTGTGCTTACATACACTAAATAAAACACAGCGCAGAGCGATCACAAGATGTCCCGCGCGCATCTCACCTGCACAGGTGTTTGTTGCACCGCGATGACTTCAGGTTCTACAACAGGAGCGACAGGAGCACTTCTCTTTTCAATAACCACCTCCTCATGTACGGGAGCAGGAGCGGGAGCAGGAGCAGGAGCAGGAGCTTTAGCCGGGGCGGGTTGCTCTACTCTGGGCTGCTGGTGCGCAGTGACCCGCTCTGATCTCTCCTCGTGTTGTTTCTGTTTCTGATCTTTTTTTTGCGCAGGTTTCTTCGCCAGGAACGTCGATGCAATTATAATGGCAATAATCGTAAAGAAAAGTGCGGACAAAATAACGGGTGCGTCTAAATCCATGATTGCTTGCGGTTGTTGTTAAGGAGAAAATAAAAGTTTGAACGGTTTATTGTCGCATGTAAACGCCTCAGCTCGTCCCGTTAGAGCGCGTCTGTCTGAGCGAGAGATCAAGCCCATGTGCCGAGAGACGCTGTCCAAAATGGCCGTGTCTTAAAACCTAGTCAGCTGCCTACATAGACAGCATCCTAGGGCACAATAGTCCGCCTATATGAAGACGCTCCTTAAATTACGCTCAAAATAAATTAAATTGTTATTTTTATACAAAAGCCATATCATTTCAACAACAACAACAAAAAAATATATTTGTATTTAAGAGTGCTAATAAAAATATAATTGGGAATCAACCTGATATTATGCACGTGCGCAACTCATTAAGGATTCTATAGAGCTGGCGGATGCCCAAAAATGCTAGTTAGGAAAGTTATTAGGTTTTGAGACACAGCCAAAACAGCGTCACTCCCTACAGGACAGCCCACCTTTTTAAAGGAGCATTGGCGAAACACGGGCTCCTGTTCTCTCCTATATTTTGATAAAGAACTTCTACTACTGTACATTAGGAGGTCTGCCTAATGTGTTTTAATGTAGATTATTTTAGTGGATATTGCTAATAACTGCAGCAGTTTTAACCGCATTTAAATCGTCACTCTAACAGTCCCTCCTGAAAAACGCGGATTTTTTTTTGTGATTGTTGCGGGCAAAAATTCTTGATTTTGCAGCACGTTTTCTTAAAAAATGCGATGGAATATGCGGGATACTTTTGCAATTTTATGCGATGAAATTGCGGGAAGTTGCAAAAGCTGCGGTTTGATGATAAAGAGGAAAACAAGGTGTTTCACCAACACTGTTCTCAAGACTTCTTCATGTCAAGAGTCATTTCTTATTACTTCCTATGATGAGCAGGCAAACTAAATCACAGAATATTGAAGTTCTCATTCTGTTTTATTTCAGACCTTCATGAACACATGGCTCAAACTTACAAAACATTGAATCAAACAAGTTCTGTAGCTTCACAAAAGGAATATTCAACAACATCTGTAAAAATGAATAAATAAAATATAAAAAAATAAAATGTGTGCTTCCTGTTTTACAGAGGTAGCTATACAAAACACATCTTCTGTTAAATTAAGTGCTTCCAATGCACATTTAAATGCATTAAGTGCAATTTCTTACTACAACGTAAATTATTTTACACACTACTAATATACAGCGTCGACTTCTGTCTGGGGTCCAACACACAGTTACACGGAGTGCAAATTATTTGCCCCCACTGTCATGTGACACACCGGGAAACTGCTTCGCGCGGTCTTTTGCGCTTATTTTTGTTGGCAAATGAGTATGATTTGCGTGCTTCATCATGGTTTCACCGCGAGGTTTGCAGATGATGTTCAGGTCACGTAATTACGTCACTTCATAATGTAATGGCGCGTTACTTGTGTGAAGTAAACGCAACATTTTTCAACTTTCTGCTAAGATATATGTGACTTTTTTTGCAACTAAAATACAGGGATTATGAATCCCTGCTTTTTTTGCTTGCTGAAATCGGCAATTTATGCGGTGAAAGTGCGGCGTATTTGAAAAAATGCGACCCCCGCATAAATATGCGGACTTTGGCTGATTATGCATGAAATCAAGCGATCGCATAATCGCGTTTTTCTGGAGGGACTGCTCTATCACAGTAACTTTAACCCGCGGGTGCATAAAACTGTTATATTTTCTTGAAAACAAGATGTTATTCCAAATAAATGTCTTTTTCGGCATGAAACGGAAGTTGCGCTGGTCTCTTCCCTGTTGTGACGTGTATCCGAGTGAAACGGCTTCTCGAACAAGAATAAATGTAGGGGCGGGGCTTGAGTTTCTCCATCGAGAAAATGATTGGATGGTTGTGGATTTCATGTTAGCGCTAGCAAACATGTCATATCCTTGTAGAAGTTGCATTATTTAATTATATAGGTCGAGTTTAATGGAAGTTACCACAAATTGACGCTTTTAATGTGTGGTGTTCGCTATAGTAACTAAATCAAATGTATGAATAATTTCAAAACACATGTTTTCCTTAAATCTTATTGTATTAAAAAAAATATGACCCTGTTAAAGTTCTGGGATAAAAGAGTGCACATATTTCACTGTTTGCGTGGTTGGTGCGTCACCCCTTTTGAATTTACCTCGTCGTAAATAACCACAATGACGCATAAAGAGGAATTATGGTTATGTAAGAGTCAAAAGTAATCAGCCATGATGAATTGGATGTAACAGCACAAACTGAATGGTGTAATGGGCAATATGCCACATGCAAATACACTGCACCAAGACAAATACATAGAAACTTTTATTAAACAATTATCATTCATCGCAGCAACATCAAGGGGTCACATGACCCAACCACAGCTGAAGATGGAACATGAAATGAGAACATACCCTAGAGAGAAAACAGAAGATATGGAGCAACAAGAACGGCAGGCTTCGTGTAAGAGAACAGTCCGTTGTTTTAAATCGTAACATTTGCAATTCAAAACCGCAGCTATGAGATATGAGAAATATGAGAGCTCAAAGCAACCGACACCAGGTAAAAATAGGCACTTTTTAACCACATCTTTCTTCTTGATGTGTTATACATGGTTACCGTCAAACATTTCAACAACACTCACTCTGACCATTAAACGCCTCACACCCATTACAACAAAAGTCCATTGTTGTAGCCCTGAAACAAGTTTAGGTCACGACAGGTTACCAGTTTTGGAGTTACGCTATTATCTTCTGTTAAAATAAGGAATTCAAAACTTTAAGACATTACAGGCTAGGCTAGACACTTTTTTCCCTTCAACAGGAAAACCTTCCGTGTGGCTCATAGTGCACTGTATAATAAATAAGCATTAGCGCCCTCTAGTGTTTCACTTGCGCAGAAGAGTTATAAAAGAAAGACACCTCGTATTTCAGTCAAATGCGCTATTTTAACAGCTAAACTCGCTTCTCATGAACTGTGTGAAAACCGGGTCCAAACACTTTGAGCATTCACAGTAGTTATGATTGAATAAAGGTAGAGGGCTTTTAGTTAAACATTTAGTCTTTAATGTTGAATCAATTGTTCTATAAAAAAAACTGTGTGCCTTAATGATTTAGCCGAGCAGCCGTAATCCAGAATCGGTAATAAAATAATCGATTTTATACGTTCTAAAGGCAGCATTACACATCAGGTCCAACCGTATTACCTCAGATGGGATGTGATATATGAATCTGAGCATAACCCCTGTGAAATATAAAAACGGCATCATTAGATTAATGACCTTGGCACTGGGACGTCAAGCTTCCTGTCCAGAGTCTGACATCAGCAAAGGCAACAAGAGAAGGCTTTTCCTTCTTTCCCCACAGAGCTGCTCTTCCAGCAAGCACATATTTGGATGATTTGTTCTTGTTTATCTCAAAAAGCGCACTAAGGCCGGGTTTGTTATCGTGAGGGCAACAGACGCTTCATGGTCCAGGAGACGATTATGTCTGCAGCCCCTCTGGAGTGGAGCGAGACGTCACCGGGACGAACTGCGCTCTTTGCTCACGCAGTCGTCCTGGCTTGTGATGTCACCGTTTCCCATCAGGCCACAGGTTCTCCTCTTCTTTCTGCGATGGGTCATGGCGTCACCCTCAGAGCCCGAGTCGGCCTTCAGGACAAAGGACAAATGCGGTTACAAAGAATGCCAAACATGAAAATATCCTCATTGTTTAAATATTTCACTGCTGAAAACCTTGATTAGTTTTATCTAGATTCACATTGCGTCGTATTTCTTGCATTAAAGAGGACCTATTCTGCTTTTTTACGCTCAACTTTCTTTAGTGTGTTGCTGTTGGAGCACGAAAAAGGTCTTCAAAATCACTCCAGCTGGAGTTATTCTCTATATCAGTAACTGTTTCTGAACTCCCTGAAACGCCTCCACTGGAGTCTTGAGTTTCCTCTGGGAATGAACACGTCACAATATTCCACATTAAGGGGATATTTCACAAAAACACTGGAAGCGGTTGACCAATCACAACACAATGGTCCAGCTGACCAATCAGAGCACAGTGTGCTTTTCAGAAGGAGGGGCTTCACAGAGTCAGGACCTAAACAGAGCGTTACTGACAAACTGGGAAGAGAGGAGCCACAACAATGGAGAATATGGGGAAAATAATGTGTTTTTTGAACATTCAAGAATGAAAACATGTTCTAGTAGAGATCAAAAACAAAATGGCCATAATAGGTCCCCTTTAAACATTTAAAATGTATGTGTACTTTGAATAATGGTTCCTCTTGTATAAAAATAAACAGATTAAATACATGATTGCAGGTCAGAAAGGGAATATTCATAATCCGCTGTCATTAACAGAGATCAATTCGTTTTTAGTGTTAATAGCACAAAACATGTAGAAAACTGCAAGTATCACAAAGCCTACCTTTATATGATACTTTTCATAAATATGGACCATAAATAATAAGTACTGGTACATTACTATTAATACATTTCCAATCCAATATATTTTAATACACTGCTGTTCAAAAGTATGTTTTTGAAAAAAGTTTCTTCTGCTCACCAAGACTCACTAAAAACAGTAATTTTGTGAAATATTATTACAATTTAAAACAGATTTTTCTATTTTAATACAATGCAATTTATTTCTGTCGTGTAAAGCTGAATTTTCAGCATCATTATTCCAGTCTTCAGGGTCACATGATCCTTCAGAAATCATTAATATGATGATTTGATGCTCAAGATACCTTTAAGATTATTATCAATGTTGAAAACAGTTTTCAATGTGTCTTAGCTGATTAGAAGTATTAATTTCTTTTAAAAAATGCTAGTGTACACTAGGGCTGTTAAATATGTAATAAATTATTATTAATCATAACATTTAAAGAAAATACAAATACAGCGACAATAAAACTTTACTTTGAGGACTGTGAATCATATCTGACATTTCTGACCATGAATTTGCCAAATAATAACAGTTCACAATGTGATTTGAGTGCATCTTCTAGTGTCTGTTGACTGTACAGCCAGTGTTTTCAACATCTGCTAGCATGGTGCTAAAAAAACACTTAATTAAATCATTAATGGCTATATTACATTTTTTAGCTATATTGCCCAGGCCTAGATAGATGTGGAGCTTGGTCACACGAGTCAGTTTGTGAACAGTTAAATCTGATGGAAGTGTTTAACAGCTCAAGTCAGGACTCTAGTGCATGAGTGTGTGTGTACAGGTTTATATTACATTGTGGGGACCAAATAAAAACCATTATGTCTATGGAGAGTCCATACAAGGATAGTAAACCAGACATGTGTGTGTGTGTGTATAGAGGAACACGACGTACCTCTGAGCCGGAATCGGAGGAGCTGGAGGAGGAAGAGGAGGAGGAGTCACTGGAGCTGTCCGAGGCGATGCCCGTCGACTCCTGCAGATCCACTTTATCTGCCAGAGCAGCAATATCAGGCCTTTCCTGTTTCAGAATCCTGTGAGACAGCGAAACCGTGTCAGGAACCCATTCAAACAATCACATTAATAAAGACATACTTTCGCACTTACAGCTTGACTGAAAATGATGCACAATTGTTTTAAAAAATAAAGGTGAAGAAGTCAGTGTACAGATGTCAGAAAGAGCAGGGTCTTACCGGTACCACTTCCTGGAGAGTTTGGGCCGACCTCGCACTGTCTTGTGCCACACGATGGGGAAATTGGTGGTGCTTGCGAAATTCTGGGTGACAGCAATAGTGGTGTCCAAGTTCAGGACAACATGCCACCATCCACCTATAAAAAAAACACAAAACACATGTACCTCAATTCCTAATAGGGCAGCATGACTGGATATACAAAACAAATACTGTGATTGAAACAATGGAAACTGTGAATTTGAACAGCAATATTATCGTTCTACATCTCTATAATACATTTCCAACATGCAAATACAATTTGCATAATTACATAATTTGCATTT
This sequence comes from Zacco platypus, assembly GCA_038088235.1. Classification (NCBI taxonomy): domain Eukaryota; kingdom Metazoa; phylum Chordata; class Actinopteri; order Cypriniformes; family Xenocyprididae; genus Zacco; species Zacco platypus. The sequence continues at coordinate 32,969,841 of CM076083.1, read as the reverse complement.
GCAAAGTAATTTGGATTTGTAAAAAAATAAAAGCCAACCAAGTTAATCAAGTTGTTTTCCAAATTTGAATTTTAAATCCCACTAAAAGGATTAAGTATTTTCCAATGTCCAATTCTAAAATGATTTTCACAGGATGAATTTTAAGCGTTTACGCTTTCAAACGACACCCAATTCAGAAAAACAGCAATAAAAGCACATGCTTTGAAAGTCAAGTCTGTATTTGTCAGATGGTTTTTGTGTTCATTTTGGGATCACATTCAATCATACGTTGCTTCTTGCATTTTGATTCTTGTTATGAGAAGGCTTCTAAACTTCACCCGCTTTCACAACAATACTTTCTGTTTTACACTAAACTGAGCAGTTAAATTGTACTCAGATGGTGTCTGTGCAGTGCCAGCATCTATTTAACATCAATAAACAAGACTAGCAAAGCCTGAACAGCCACCATGGGCTCCTTTCCAGTCTCATAAATACCATGTGGTTTGAAGTTATGTAGAGGCATTGTTCAGAAGACATTCTGCTTGTTCTACTTAAGCACTGAGGTTAAAGTTTAACTCATAATTATACATCATAAATGATAATCTACTTACTGGAACATGTCTAATATGTCAGTAAAACATTTTGAAACCAGCCCAAAAAACATGCATAATGAATGTATGGAAGTATAACTGTAAAAAAAAAGTGTTTCTATATTTATGACTTCAGAAGTTGTGAAAAGTAAAATCTGCGTGCTGCATTATGGGATGCAGTATTATGCTTGGTGTGCTCTGATTGCATACACTGTTTGTAAGTTTAAAACTCAAGGATTAATGCCAGCTGTAAACTCTCTCCCCAAATCTGTTTTATACCAGCCAAAACAATTACAAAAAAGGTTGTAAACTGCACACATGCTGCACTCCTAGTCGTTGTTCTTAGTAAACCTCTATGTAGCTGCTGAGTGCAGAAACTGACCAGGGACAAACACGGTCTCTCCAGGGTGCTGCAGCACCTCCAGGGGTCTGAATTCGGCTGGCCAGGTGGGCTGCTGTGTGCGGGGATAGATGACGTTGAACCAGGTGATGGCCTCGTCCTGCTGGTTGCCCCCATCCTCTCGCGTCACCTTGATGAGCTCACGGGGCGTGTGTGTGGGGAACAGGCACCAGCGTTTGTGGCCCTGAACCAGGGCGTTCCACGCGCTCGTGCCGAGCGGGTCAATGTGGATGCCTGTTCCAGAGCGGGCAGGACCCATCACAAACCACCTGGGTGAACAGTGAAAAATAGCCTAAATGGACTGAAAACACATTAACTGTTAGCTACTGTCCACCAGGGTACAACAATTAGGTCTGAAGCACTTTTATAAAGTTTTTTCGCCTTTTCAACAAATGTAATAAATGATAAAAATTATTATTTTATATTGATTACATTGTTGTGAATTTCATATTTGGTGGGAATCGATCAAATTTCTATTCTATTGTCTTTTTTTCTCCTTTTCAGCAAACATAATACCAAATAATTATATTATATGACATTACATTGCAATATATTATAATAATATTAATACATTTCCTATTTTGGGGGGTATCAATAAAGCATATTATTATATTATATAATATATTTTTCCTCTTTAGGGGATAAATAAAATCTTATTTTATTATATTCTATTTTTCCCCTCCTTCAACAAATGTAATAAATTTCAATCTAATTATATTATATGATATTATATTACATTAGAGGTCGACTGACATAAAATTTTATTTGAATTTCCACATGAACATTTTTTTGAAATGCTGTTCCAATTAATTGTAAAAGTATTGACATGCAAATCTCTCACTGTACAGTGCTAATCTTATTCTTATTCTATTGCATAACAGGACCTGTTAAACAGCAGCTGTTTCACACAAGTTCAAATTTTGTTGCGTTATTTTAAGTGTTTTTGGGTGGATTTTATTTATGTTATGTTTTTGTTTCATTTTGAATATTTTATTTATTAGGTATAATACATTTTCATGGTTCAGTCAATGCTGTTTATTTTTGCAATGAAGTTCAGCACTAATTCACTATTTGTTAGACTCTGATCCAGTATCAGTTTTAAAAACTACCGATTTATCAGTAAAATCCATTATCGGTTGACCTTTTGTGTTTTCAGAAGTATCGGTTAAGTGATCAGTTAAACTACCACGTTTTCATGCCGTTATATTGTTCGAAGTAATCATTTAATTTCTGATACTTCTCATATTCATGACCAGTAAATGGCATTAGCAGCTTGTTTAACGTCCATTTTTATTATTTCAGCAAAGCTGAAACTGAAAAGAGATGGACAAAAGGGATGCGCTTACCTGTACGGTGGGCGTCGCTTCTCCCCCGCAAACTGAAAGAGGTCGTCCCTAAAGAAAAGGGGCACCTGGTAGTCCTCCAGAAGCTTGCGGCGCTTAGCGTGCTCGCCGAAACTGCTATCAAAGATGTAGAGGGGGCTGTCGTCACGGGTCGATTCCAAATACTCCACGTAGTACTTCATTTTCATCTTGACAGAGTAGCCATCGTTATCCTCGCCGCATTTGAACTTCTGGTTGCGGTATTTGCGTTTCAGTCGCTCCAAAGTCCATTTTTCCCGTGCGGGCCACGACTCCTGGCAGTTGAGCAGAACGACGGGCTTATAAGGCTTCTCAAAGCGCTGGATGAACTCCTCTGGACTGAGGCGCTGGGTGTCCACTCGTTCCACGTTGTCCTAGACAAAGACAGTCAAGTTGGTTTATTTTCTATAGAGCCGATATCGATTCTTAAATCCCAAGAATCTATCCTGTTTTCAGCTGATGAATGAACAGAACATTGTAGCACTCCTCCACTCCAATAAACCACAATAAGTTTGTTACATATCAAAAGTAACAATGCACTAAGTCTCAATTTTATAACGAAAATCAAAAAATAAATGGCGCTGTATAATGTGGCGCAACCGATCGCTGATCTGATCCTCTCCTCCGTTTTATACACCAGTTATAGTGAACATCTATATGTGAAAAGAAAGAGTACGACTTACCGGAATCAGCATCATGTCGCATGTAATCGAGCATTTTGCTAAATATATGCACCATATTACAAATTCATTATAATTTTTTAATGTTCTTTAATATTTAATGCATGTTTGAATAAATCAGTCAAGTTTTTTTTTGGGACAGCCACCATTTAAATGAATGCATTTCAAAAAACGAATTGGAGTAGAAATATAGTTATGTGACTTGTAAAGTTAGTAATCCAACTCATTTCCTTGAGTGTAAAGTAAATACAAATCAATTCATTTTAACCTTTAATATTATAGTAATGTAGAACCAACTGACTCCCATGTATATTTTACAACACAAGTTGAGTGATTTTTTACCTTGAGAAAATTTGCCATGTTCTGTATCTGATATATATCCAAAATAATCGAATCGGAATCGAATAAAATCATGAAATTTGTGTCAACACCCAGCCCTACTGAAAAGTACGTTCTATATAGTATGACTGTGAGTAATATGAAAGTAGTCCAGACGCACTACATGTGCGTCATTGTCATGTGACCTACAGCATCAGATGCTTCACTTCACTGGCATTCACAAATCCTCTCCCATGGCCTCATTTGATAGTAAAGAGTCCATCATTACATGAGTTTTCACTTCTCCTGGATAAGGATATTTAGAGCTTTACATCACTGGAAAAATGTAGATTCTTTATAAAAATGCCTATGGGATTTTAAGAATACTAATCTACTGACATTTTCATGTCTAGAAATAACACTTTTAAAATGAGAAAACCTGAATATACAAGGTAGTCCAAGACAGTGGAGACAGACTTATTTAAAATAATGTTAAGTCATCTTAAAAGGCCCCCGGTTATGAATCTCTGTTTTAATGTGTCTGTATTTGTTTTCATTTGAAGCAAATTACTTATTTAAGAAAACAGAGACTATAATGTGTGGTATTTGATGCAAAAAGTTATATCTAGATGGCAACACTTCACATTAAAGTTCATTAGTTAAACATTCGTTAGTTAACTAACCATGATCAATACATTTGTTACTGTATTTACTAATCTTTATAATAATACAGTTGTTTGTTCATGTTAGTTCACAGTGCATTAACTAATGTTAACAAGATTTAAATAATGTATGAGTAAATGTTGAAAATAACATTAACAAAAATTAATAAATGCTGTATAAGTGCAGTTCATTATTAGTTCATGTTAAATAATGTAATTAATATATATTAATAGTACATCACATGGCAACGCAAGAGCAAAAACCATATATATACGTACATTTTTATTTATAAATAAAAGTAAAACGTGTTCATTACACTGTTCAAGTAACAATAATCGTGTCTTTCTACGCGAGGAAGTGTGTACGTGCGGCGACCAATGTAGACACTGTCCTCACAAACCCGGGATTTGACAACATGCGCGTGCAACTTTAACTAGAAACTACGACATCAACGTGTAGCGTGCAGCTAAGTAACGCCAGCGCTACACGTTACTCGGCATAAACCGCAGCGTTACCTTCACGGTCCTGTGTGACAGATCAAAGCTCTCGCAGTAATCGTGTTTGATCCAGTCGCCCGAGTCCTTCAGCTCCGGTCTGGCGCTCCGCTTCGCTTCTTTGATCCGTTTCTTACTTTTATGGTTCATTCTTCAGCGTTTCAACACGTCTCGTGTTTGGGTGACGCTTTTAGCCCGCGTGCTATTGCTAAGTCCAATGCAAAGAAAAGTCTCTATGAAGAGTGGCTAGTCAGTCACTGGAGGCCTTGTAGATGTGTGTGCAGTTCTTTTGCTGCCGACTGTACTGTACGCGATACAGCAATCAAGTTATGTTTATTTCAGAGAGACGGGAGGTTGATATACTGAAGGGTTCGGTAATAAACTAAAGTTAGATAACCTGGCGGCAGCAAGCTTCTTTCACGCCGTATGGCGCAATCTAACCCTGTAGCTTAGCTCCCGCCCCCCTAAGAGTTTCTAAGAATCTGATTGGCTGGCTCTTTCACACTGCACTATTGTTTCGAAAGCTGATTGGCTGCCAAGTGTGCGAGTCACTGTCCTGTAAACTAAGATCCAATAGAGCATCGCCAGAGAAAGAGACCGCCTAAACTTACTAGTTTTATTGGCTAAATGGATTTAATGCCAAGAATTGTTTTGGAAAGCTGAAAATGTGGTTCAACTATAAATACTGAAAGGCCATGAACGAATCTTCTCACACGTTAAAAGAGAAAGCATTTACATTTCAGGACCGTGAAGACTCTCAGTCCTTAACTGTGTCTATCCCAGAGGTAGGCAGCAGAAGTTTGTAATACTTCATATTATTATTTTTTATCAACAATTTGATAATAAACATTCTAATTTATTTCAGGTTCTTGATCCACAGTATGGCATGTATGTGTGGCCCTGTGCGGTGGTGCTGTCACAGTATGTGTGGATGGCAAGAGAGGAGCTACAAAACAAGACCGTTCTTGAGGTGAAGTTACATTAGACACATATCTACTGTGTGGCCAATCTTTCATGAACTAAATGGAAGCCAACCCTAACACATCCCCTCCATTAGTTATGCTAATTCTTTTCACCAAGTCCTGGAAATTAAATTTCACCCTATATGTTTTCTAAATGCTTCTTATTGTGAACAGTGTAGGTTTATTTATTTATCGACCTCATAATGTTTAATCGAAATATCATAACTGGACCTTCTGGAGAAAACGTCAGAGCTCTCTCTAGTGATGTATGCAGGACTTCTCCAATCATTTAGTCCGCTTAAACTCCGCCCCTGCAAGCTCAAGTTCATCTGCGTCCATTTTTGAGTGCGTCTCCCACATCCAAACGACAACCAGTGGACAGAACCATGTCCATGAACTACATTTTTTCCCGCTTCACTCGGATGTACATCACAAAACGGAAGATCTGTCGCTGCCTCATCATGACTCTAATAAAACGGCTACTCCATTGGTTTTCATGCAATTCGCCAAAAACAACACTATCTAATTTGGTGTGAGGGATCAATTTCACCCTTTTTATTTGTAAAATTTAGCCTCACAGACACAAAATAAAAACATTTGACTTCGCTTACTGAAGTGAAAATGACTACAAGTTAGTATAAATAGTATTTAACATTAATTGCACTCGGTGTAAAAAGCCTTTTGTCTTTTTGCTATCTCTAGTTCTCAAATTCTAGTGAGAGTAAAATGGCTTTTTCTTTGAGATGCAAAAAAAAAAAAAAACGAACAACCAAAAACATTCTTTCACTCTGAAACGGCGAATACTCCTCGGGTGAGTCTTCAGTAAGCTACGAGTTTTATTTTTAATTTCATAAGTTGTCGTGTATTTTATGTTTTAGCCTTTCTAAAGCCACAATAAACGTTTTCTCTTTTTGAGTCCTTGCTGTCTTCAAAGTGTAGATTTTTGTCAAATTGCACGGAAACTAATGGGGGTTAATTTGATCTGTAAAATTGTGGTCACAACTATAAGTGAATTTTTGCAGGTGAAATCCAGTAAAAATAAAATTTCGTGTTAATTTGAAATAGAAAGGTGCATGTTTTATATATATATATATATATATATACTTTTTTGCAAGATTTCACTGTGAGCTTAACACGATTGTAGTCACCAAGATTTGTACAGGTTTTCAAATACACATCTATGTGTCAAAACTGTCTAAGACCCTGATGAGAAAAAGTCACACAATTGTTTACCCAGTGTTTCAAGCTAATCGAATTTGGGTCAAAGTGACCCGCAGCACAATTGGAGGGTAATAAACAATGTCCTTCTGTGTCTCAGCTTGGTGCCGGGGTGAGTTTGCCTGGGGTGGTGGCTGCCAAGTGCGGCGCTCATGTGATTTTGTCAGACAGCGCTGAACTGCCCCTCTGTCTGAGGAACTGCAGGCGCTCCTGTGACGTCAATAATCTCCCTGACGTGCCTGTGATCGGACTCACCTGGGGACGGGTATCGCCGGAGCTCCTCTCTCTGCCACCTGTAGATATTATCCTGGGGTCAGATGTTTTCTATGAACCTGAAGGTGAGGATTTTTTTTTCCATTGTTTGTCTTCTGCTGAAATGGGTTTCTAAACATTAATCAAATCATTGATTTGGACAGATTTTGAAGACGTGCTTGTGACCATCTCCTTTCTTGTAAGGAGAAATCCTTATGCTCAATTCTGGACCACATACCAGGAGAGAAGGTGATCTAACAAACATGTATTACTTATGCAGAAAGCGGCCATAAACAGGGTTCCTACACAAATTAATATCTATAACTTTGTTTCAGCCACTGAATAAAAAAGGTAATTGCGACTTTTTATCTTACAATTCTGACTCTTTTCTCGCAATTGCAAGTATATATCTGACGCTTCTAAGAAAAAGTCTGAATTTTGAGTTATAAATGCAATTGCGAGAAATAAAGTCAAGATATGAACTTGCAATTAAAAAGGCTTTTCGCGCAATTCTGACTGTTTTCTTAGAATTATCAGATATATTTATTTTCAGTTGCGAAAAATAAAGTCAGAATTGCGAATAAACTTGCAATTAAAAAGATACCATATTTTCTGGACTATAAGCCGCAACTTTTTTCCCACACTTTGAACTTTGCGGCTCAACCCTTATGTGCTGTTCGGGATGTTTTCATCCACTATGGGGAATTTTTGAGTCTTAATTTGGCCATAACTTTCTCCGTGTTTCAGCAAATGGAATGATTTTTGGTGACAAATCTTATTTTGACACATATTTTGGGAAAATGCTTTGAAAATGTTCAAAAACTCAACAGTACTCTGTGGGCAAATTCACTACCCTTTCGTTCTGTTCGTGGCTGAAAACAGCCGCGATTTTAACTGCTTTAAAAATGTATCAGATAAATATTTTTTTCAAATTTTTTTGCTTAAATCTATTAATCAACCTCAGTCTTGATCAAAACTACTAAATAAAAAAAAAAAATTCAGGATTTTAACTCTTTAATTGCCAAATTCATAAATGATGTCACTGATTTGGGAAAAAACGTGTCAAAGATTAGAAACAACATTGGCTTTGATGTGTTGTTAGTTTAGTGCAGCATCAGACTTTAACGTTTTAAAGAGGTGTAAGCCGAGGTGTTTCAACTGTGCAGATCCGACTGAAAGTTTGAGGACTTTAGTGGTTAAAGCCTGTGTAAAGTTAATTTGTTAAATGTACCTGTAGGCACCTGCGGCTTATAGACATGTGCGGCTTATTTATGTTCAAAATAATATATATATTTTTTTAACCCTTGTGCATTGTTCAAATTCACGACCCTTTCGTTATGTTCAGCCACGATTTTAACTGCTTTAAAAATGTATCAGATAAATATTTTTTTCAAATTTTTTTGCTTAAATCTATTAATCAACCTCAGTCCTGATCAAAACTACTAAATTAAAAAAAAAAAAAAATTCAGGATTTTAACTCTTTAAAACGTTAAAATCTGATGCTGCACAAAAACTAACAACGCATCAAAGCCAATGTTGTTTCTAATCTTTGACACGTTTTTTCCCAAATCAGTGACATCATTTATGAATTTAGCAATTAAAGAGTTAAAATCCTGAATTATTTTTTTTAAATTTAGTAGTTTTGATCAGGACTGAGGTTGATTAATAGATTTAAGCAAAAAAAATTGAAAAAAATATTTATCTGATACATTTTTAAAGCAGTTAAAATAACGAAAGGGTAGTGAATTTGCCCACAGAGTACTGTTGAGTTTTCCCAAAATATGTGTCAAAATAAGATTTGTCACCAAAAATCATTCCATTTGCTGAAACACGGAGAAAGTTATGGCCAAATTAAGACTCAAAAATTCCCCATAGTGGATGAAAACATCCCGAACAGCACATAAGGGTTAAATTCAGTGGGTGTGGCTTATATTCAGTTGCGCTCAATAGTCCGGAAATTACGGTAATTGAGACTTTTTATTTCGCAGTTCTGACATTTTCTCAGAATTGAGAGATAAAATGTCTCGATTACCTTTTTTCATTTTGTATTCCGTGGCGGAAACGAGCTTCCATACATTTGTGATTCTTGTAGCTCAAATATGAATATAAGAAAATGTATATTATAGAAATTCCCATAACCTTAAGATTCTATTCATTTCAATTCTTGAAAATAACAATTTATTTATCAATATACAACTGATATATACTGATAAATGTAATATATTAATAGAGTTCTGCATTCATAATTATTTGTCATCCAAGATGCCTACTTTAAAACTAATACACTTTTTATTTCTATTGTTGCAGTGCGGACTGGTCCATAGATGCTTTGATACACAAGTGGGATCTGAAGTGCATTAATGTTCCGCTTGATACATTTGATGCAAACAAAAACCATCTTGCTGGATCAACACTTCCTGGGAATCATACTGTACAAATGATCATTATAACAAGAAACGTGTTTTAAAGTATTTATGTCTGATAAACTTGTATATAAAATACAATTTTTTTTTAAGAACCTTGCCTTCCAGCTCACTCCATCTTGTATATAACATGGCCTGATAAAACTGTCCTACATTTTACTTCTTCACTTGAAAAATATCAGATTACAGAAATGAAATGCGTTATAGATTATGCTAATATAGGTCAAGAACCAGTGTTATTTTAACATCATTGAGATACTATTATATTTATTAATGTTTAATATTGCATTTTATCATTTTAATCATAGTAATTTTGTTGTGTTTGTCATTTGTATGAGTTTTTTTTTTTTTTAAATGTCTAGTTTTTTTTAATACAACAAATTAAATGAAAATAAGAAATGTGCAACAACTTGGCAACTAGCTGAAATAAAATAAGTTTAAAGGGTAAAGTATGTAAGATTATTTTATGTTGAAATACATTCTCTTAACCAAGTTTATTGACTACAATTAGGAAGCAATTCATGGGTTTATCTCCCCCAGAAGTGTAAACATTGAGAGCGGTCGGCTCAGATCTGTCAATCACTTTCCAGCTCAACCAATAGCGAGAGTCAGGGGCGTGGCCACTATAGCAATCCAGAGTGTGTTTAGTTGATGTGGGACCAATGTTTGAGGTAAAGCATTACAAGTAATCTGAGTTACGAAATCAGACTACTTTTTTCAAGTGCATGGGAAAAGACATCCAGCGTTGGGTACAGTTTTCAAACATTAAATCGATCACAAACCTGTAAAAGCGAACCGGGCATTGAGAGGCAACGTGCTACACTGGATACTTCAATACATCATCACACACCCAATCAGAAAGACATTTATAGCCGCTTATAATGTTTACTTTCCTATGTTCAGTGTAAACAGACTCAAATAGTTGAGACGTGTCATGTCAAAAAAACACCTGATGTAGATGTGTTGGGTGGGTTTATTATAAGCAAGACACTTAATTGACCCTTTGGCAGCAGTTTGATTGACAGGCGATCTGACCAATCATAACCCCGAATCCGCCATTTTGTCCGACAAAGCAGTCAGGGGAGTTAGAAGATTAACGTTGGTGAACTTGAACTTGAAAAATTGTGTCCTCACGTCTTTCCACTCTTGAAACAACATTCGTTCTGATGTTCATTCATGTTTATTTGACTCTATAAATGTAGTATGAAGAAATGATCAGTTCACAGGAGCTACAGCGATCTGTCACGACACATTACAATATTTGAAATTTGAAACTTTCATAAGTAACCAGCTCAGTCTTGTCTGTTGACGCGTTGCCAGTGTCCTCTTTGCTCCAAGATGAGAACATGTGTGGCATGGCTTGTCGGACACAGCAACAGTAGCGTACGGTCTAATGACACTTAGCTAAAGTATTCCCATTATGTTGGAGCTATTATTGAAAGTTGCCTACTTTTACTCGTTGAGAGATGCCGCACATGTAAGAGCTGTGATTGTGAGTTGGAGGAGGTGCGACGCACAAAAGGGCATTTGCCAAATGTGTGGTATTTTTGTAATTCCGCTAGTTGCCACTAGTATCGCAGACATTTCACCTGCATTTTGTTTAAACAATATAATTTATTTCATTTCCAGTGACAAAGCTTTTCTTTTTAAACTATAATAACCCCGTCAAGAACACATTTTGCTATGACACCACGACAAAAGTATTTAATAACTGATTTATTGAAGAATCAAAAATCAAAAGGACAGAACAAAGTTCATCGGTATAGTTTAAGATACTCCAACTTTCCAAACTGTAACAAAGTAAAAGACAGACATTTGACAGACGACAGCGCTTCGGCCACCCAATTTTTTTGCAGATGCTGCTTGACCTCGACCACACCTGCAACAGCAGCAAACTGGAGAAAACCGGAAACAGCCAAGCACTCAGCACTGCAACACCGGATCTTAACAGCTAACCAGCAAAACTCAACAGCTAGACAACTGCGCCTAGTGCACAAAAAATACACAAGACATTGGGTTAGAATCCAAACAATCACACACGAAAAGCCAAATAAAACACACAAAAAAAATAAAAATACAATAATTGGTTTAACATCAGGAACTGTAACATATAGTAAACCAGAACACAAGCTATTCTTACTTTACAAATGATTTGAAAATAAAGCAGAGATATAATTGTATGCATTTGCAGATTAAAGCATATTTAACAACAACAACAACAACAAAGAAGCCAAATCTAAATTAATCTCTAAACAGCGTCTTAGAAAAGTGACAAGTGAGGTGCGGCTAGCACGCTCAGAACCATCACCGAAACAGGGTTACCTTAAAGGCCAATAGAATTGTGATGCTCGTCCTACTCAACGAATTAAAAAGGACATACACATTTAAAACAACCTCACTGAAAACAGGAACAATGTATACAAAGAACAAAGGGCTGTATGACTCTTGAACAGTTTGAATATGCCAATCAGTCATAATGACCTTTAGGCCCATGTAGCCTTTGTGTAGATTTCAGGGTTTTCAATCCGGGGTTCCTCAGGCTCCAACCGAGGTCGTCGCACATTTAAAATCGGCCCATGATGAGACGGACCTGAGAGAACACAAAACACGGGTCAGACATGTGACGAAACATGTGAAAATGCCGCATTTACGCCATGTTGCAATCACAAGACCAAACATGCGACGTTCTACGAGGTCATGTGGTACAAGTCGGAGCTCTCAAATTTTTTTACGAGAAAATTACGAGTTCTACCAGGACGTGAACACTTTTTACAAGTCTAAATCTCGTAATTACTACATGGCGTGAATGCACCTAAACATGGAAAGGTGAAAGGTGTGGAAATAAAAAAAAAAGTGTCTCTGGGGGTCAAGATGACATGGACAGTTAACCACAACACAAAAACAAATTACACTTTTTTTTTATTTTATTTATTTATATGAATATATATATATATATATATATATATATATATATATACATAGAAAAAATTATAAAACGTGTGATGTATTAATGACGTCCCAGTAAAAAGATTTCTGACAGCACTGCCTGGGCAGTATGACGTCCGGTCGCATGTGTTCATTATGGTAATTTTACAATGGCTGTGTCTCATCCAATCAGAATGTCCGTATTGGTCTTATTATGTGGTTTGATAATTTGTTTTTAACTAATGTTAAACTGTTTTGCACTGATGCCAGACTAATTCATCTGCTATGATTGATATTTTGTTTTGCATCCAAAGTCAAATGTACCATAAGATGTCGGTCATGCCATACCACCTTAATAGTGGCAGCCTAAAGGCCCGTTCACACCAAGAACGATAACTATATTTGCGTCCACACACCAACGAACGATAACAGTGTTTATTCTAAGCTCACACGCCGTGGGTTCAAAGTGTGCACGACATGTTTTTGTTGTATTTACACAGGTTTAACCAGCAGATGTCCTCAGCATGCTATGTTTTGAGTGAATAGCCAGTGAAATCAATCTTGAATTTAGCTGACAAAGTCAATATTGTGGAATAAAAACAATGCCTACTCTTTTTCACTGCAACTTGTTGTAACTAGCACTGGATATCTGAAGTAAATTTATGTTACACTGTTTGCTAGCCTGGTATGATCTCATCGTTAATACTTCGTACCATTTATTACGAGGGTATGACTGAATGTTTTCCATTTTCTTGCATGTATTCTTGAAAAGGGGGTTTGACTTGTCAAACACGAGTGGATTTTTCTGGACCTCTGCGATTAACTTCGCCGCAATTTAATGATTCCGATTGGCTGTCAGTGTTTTTTCGTTCAACAGCTGGGAAAAAAGCGATCGCAACGATATCGTTTCTCTATACCGTTACAGCTGTGGTGTGGACTTTTGCTTTTATATTCAGAATGATTTTTAAAACTGTATCTTCATCGTTATATTCACAGTTATTGTTCGTGGTGTGAACGGGCTGGAACACTGCTAGTTATAAACTCAAGCATTAGGTTTATTCCCATTTCCAGATTAAAGCAAGCAACTGGCAGCGAGTTTGTGTTTTACTTTTCTAAGGCAGGACGCTGTCTTGTCCGATGTCTCATAGACGTACCTCAGCACCACCAAAACACCCATCTGCTTCAAAGCAACCCCAACAGGAGCAGGTACACCTCTAACAGCTCAAACTGCACCACACAGCCCTGCTTTTACATTGCCATACTGGATTCAGCAGCTTGGAGGAAACAATTCCACATTGAGTTCAACACCATTCACAGCATTGTCAAAGCAGAACCAAAACCTGCTCTGCAAGTCACATTTTTACCAATGCGATGCACATCTGCAAAGAATAAGGAACAACATTCCAGTACATCATTGCAGTGAAGTGCAGCACAGAAAGAGGTCACGTTTTCTTACCACTGAAGAGTTTTAGGATGATGCAGGTCCTTCATCCCCAGCAGACTTCGGCTGGCTTTTAGACCGAGACCTGGACTTAGACGCTCTGTTCGATGCAGGTGTGCGGCTTCTGGAACGGGACCTGGATTTGGATCGAGAACGTGACCTAGACCTGGAAGGAGACTTGGACTTCCTCTTGCGTGGAGTGTGAGACTTGGAGCGAGAGCGCGAATAGGAGCGTGACCGGGACCTGCTGTAACGGGAACGGCTGCGGGAACGAGAGCGGCTCCTGCTTCTGGAACGGCTGCGTCTCCGACGCCTCGGACTGTGAGTGGAGATAAAGAGAAATTATGGATTGTAAATAAATAAATCATATCATGTAATCAAGCCTGCTATGCTGAATGATCATTTGTGACGTTCTTGAGCTCAAAACCCCAGCGAGTGAAATAGCCGAACATCCAACTTCGTTAACAGAATGCAGCAGAAATATAGTAATTAATCATAGAGTTATGTGTGACTGTTATGCACGCAAATGACTTCCATACTAAATAAACTTTATACTAAAACAAATAGGCCTAGCAGAGACCCCAAGAGACAAATGTCTCACATGCTGAGAATTATTGCTACGCTGCAATAATAATCGACTTTTCCGAGAACCTCTACTCTTCCCTGGGGAGCCCGGAAGTTGGACCTCTTGCTTTATCCTGGACCTTGTCAAAATGCTGGCTCAGTATTGGCCAGAGCTGATCACGTGACTTGTTTTTGCACGCTCAAAGTGTTCTTGTCGCTTCATAACATTGAGTTTGAACCACTACAGTCACGTGGACTATTTTAACAATGTATTTACTACCTTTCTGGACCTTAAAAGTGGTGGTTAAATTGCGGTCTATGCAAGAGTCATATACCTCTAGAAATTCATGAAAAATATCTTCATTTGCTTTCTGAAGATGAACGAAGGTCTTACGGGTGTAGAACAACATGAAGGTGAGTAATAAACGACAAAAATTTAATTTGTGGGTGAACTAACCCGGTAAAGAGTCAGACTACATCATTTCAGCGCGCGTAACCAAATCATTATGGTGTTGATTAGATGTAGTAATCTTTCTTGGTGTGAACGAGTCGAGCCTACAGATTATGATAAACAGCGGCTGTGTTAAAAGTATTCTCTTAAATGCTGAATACTGCAATATCTGATCATTATATTTTAAAAAACGTTTGTAAAACGTTACAAAACGGTTCATTATTAACTTTGAAATGTAATACTCAGTATATTCTGCGTACAAAAGGGCAGTCAAGAGTTATTCCGAGTATAAACCACCTGCTGTTAAGTAAACAAAAGCACAAATCGGTCAGACCCTAAAATAAAACGTGCATATGACGTCATGGAAATGAGACCGTCCTGAACTACTTGCAAGAAGAAAAACAAACTACAGACAAATAAACATTGGGTTGATCTCTCGGTGTAAACACACAGAACAACCCTAGACGTTCGTAACGAGCAAATTTAACAGATGTACTGGGATGTGGTGTTGTTTACCTCCGGCTGCGGCGACCATGTCCGCCGTGTCTTCTAGCGGCTCCCCCGCCGCGACGCCCGCCGTAGTAGGAGTCGGGCGGCCTACCATAGCGGGCCATCTGAACCCGGAGCTCTCGTCCGTCCAGAATCGCTCCATCCATCGCGTCCATCGCATCTTCGGCATCCCTCTTGTCGTGAAAGCGCACGAAGGCGAACCCCCTGCTCTCTTTCGTGTATCGATCTCGGGGGATATAAACGTCCCCGACACGACCGTACTTCTCAAAGACGCGCCTCAGCGTCTCCGGCGACGTGCGGTACGTTAAATTATCCACTTTTAACGATGTCATGCCCTCTACGTCGGGCGGAGGCCTGCCGTAACTCATTTTAATGAACGTACCCGAAAAACTATCAGAATTTTGAATCAGAATTTGCCGTATTTCAGCAATTAAACAAACACTAGTTGCCGTCGTCACGCTTCTCTCAGCTGAGCTGCTCCGCGAACACAACAATGAGCTCGCGCATGCGCGCTCCCAAAATGGCGGGTCCTAAAACCCGGAAGAGAATTAGCATTTTCCAGCAATTGGGAATTTTAATGTTTTTTTTGTTAATTATTATAAAATAATTATTAACATTATACATGCGATTTCATTCAAATGCAGATATTGAACCTTATAAAATTATGAATACAAAAATAAAACCGAAAAAAGAGCAAAAAAAAAAAAAAGAAGAAACAACAAACTAAATAAATAAACACATTTTGAAGCCTCTAAATATACTTGATATCTGATCTAAGTTGTTAAATAACGAATATAGTTCCCGATCGTATGTGAGACGAAGTTGAACCAAAAAGTACTCAAAGTAGTCCTCAAAATAGCAATTTATGTTGCTCTACTCTACTAAGTTCGGCAAGCATACTGAATATAAATGATAAACTATGCATTTGATGATAAATAGATTTAATGAATATCCATCCAATGCCTCAACGATTTACACACCTACGGAAAAACTGCACTACCCACAAATCCGTTCGTGGAAGATGAAACACGTCACCGTCAGCTGAAAAGTCACATGACAAACAATTTCGATTTCAGACTTACAGCAGATCCTGATTGAGAAGCCGGATACTAACATATATTTACGTTTTCCAGCTTTATAAAATGTTTCTGTCCGTATCGAAATCGTCGTGATCAACAGGCTCTCACATTATGATTTAGCTGTTTACACCAGCGCACTCAATTATTCGGTAAGTTTACTTCGTACAATTAATATGCATTCACAGGCCTTAATGATATCAGTAATAATTTATTAATAGCTCATTATTCAGTGACCCAGAGGATTACACACATACAATGACTTCTTTGGTTTAGTTGAGCTCTTCATAGCTGGTTGATCTCATGAGGAAGCAGAGATCATGCACAGGATTTGGGGAAAACAGCAGTGTTTTTAACCAGTTGTGTCAGGTGTCACTTGACTGTGATGTTATTGTGTGTTCACTAGTCTCAGGTTGTCATCGAGCTAAAGACTTCCAGCCAACATGAGTCCGGAGGGAAAGACCCTGCTCAATGTCGTCGTCCTGGGCTTGGGCTTCATGGTTATGTTTACAGCCTTCAGCACCTGCGGGAACATTGAAGTAGGTTTTGAGCTTTTTGACCCTTAAATGCACGATTTAATAAATATTCTAATAATATATAGGCTTATAGTACTGAAAATGTGACAATCAAACCTACATTTTCACTTTTTCAGCAAACCGTAATAAAGAGTTTCAACAGTACAGAGTTTCATGGAAGTGGCTACACAAGGTATTCATTTTCCTTATTTTTTCTTGTTATCGGAGTGACATTCTTTATAGAGCACACCCAGACCTTCGTGCCTGAAGTATTTTTCTCATTTGCTGTGTCATGGGGTATTTAAAAACACTTTAAACTGTTAACTGTCACCTCCCTTTTTTTGTATAGAAATGAATATGTGCTCTCAAGACTTAAAAGGTTGTAATTCAAGAATGCTTTGGAATACAGACAAATGGCTGATCTTGTTTTAAAGACATTTGGCGGATTATTGTAGAAGTTAAATAAATTATGTAAGTGAAATGGAAAAAAAGTTATAGAAGTTTAAGTTTATCATAATGTAAACATAAAATATTTTTTATATATATATATATATATATATATATATATAAAACATATTTTACTCTAAAACTGCAAAAATCAAAGCCAAAAATCTGACCAAGTTGTGTTCCAAATTTTAGGTTAATATCTCAAAAAATGACTTTTCAGTGAGATTTTGTTTGGACGCAGTACCAAACTTTTTCACTAGATGACAACCAATTACTGACCATATAAGGGTGCTTCCATTTCCATTTATGGTTTGATGGAGCTGAAACATGTATTTCCATACTTTTTATAATTTATGAAATACACATCCTATATATAAGTAGTATAAGTATCAGGAGAATCTGATATGAATTCAACCTCTAATAAACATAAAAGCAACATGGAAAAAAAAACATTCGCCATTTGTGATATGGTGGTGAGCTATAACCCTATGTCATTTTATTTTCTTAATATTTAAAACATTTTTAGACCCTTTTTTTTCTCAAAAAATGAATGAATTGATGTTATCTTTTGAACTCTTAGCATGAAAACAAACCGGTTTCTACCCATTTTTCACGATTTTTCATGTTCATCGATATTTCAAAATAAAGGTCTGAACACGCCTTATGAGTTTGAAAATATTCTTGTTGCAAATTGAAAAAATTACTGCTCCTCTGGGCTGGTGATGGTTAACAGGTTAATTTGCATGAAACAGAAGTTGCAATAGATATTCCCCTACTATTGTGACATATATCAGTGTGAAACTGCTTCGCAAACAAGAACAAATGTAGGGCAGGGCTTGATTTTGTTCATGAGGAATTGATTGGATGGTTGTGATTTGCTATTGGTGGTTCACCTGTGAGTGACAGAATGCCCCGCCCACACGCTGACGCATCATCAGAGAAGAGATAAGCTGCAAGAGGAAGGGGAAGTTAGGTTGATTAAACATTATGAGAATTAAAATAACGATTTAACACTGATTAATTACTTATAATACAACACTGCCATATTCCATTAAAAAAATAAGAACAACCTATTTAGATTTCAAGTTAACTTTAATTAAAAAGCTGGTTTCCAGATGAAGCACAACATTACAACTGTTGATCTGATGCAAATAAAGGTTTATGAATTTAAGAATAAAAAGAGTTAGATTGTATACTTGATATTTCATCACATGAAACATTGCAAATGGCTGCTCATAGAACTTGAAAGTATAAAAATATATTGAATATAATTTTGGTTTATTGTAAAAACTCATACACAAAGATATAATGGAAGGAACTTCCCACAGTTGTGCTCTATTTCTGCTTAAAGTCATGTGACATGTTTTGGCCTCTGCACCCATTCTGAATGAGATTTATGATGGCTGATTTAAAGATGAAAACGGGGTCATCTGATGTTGTGCTGTAAACTCTCTCTTGACCTCGGGAATCACGTCGACCATGATTGTATAACAAAGAAGCACTGTCAGTTCTCAAAGAAAACAGAACTTTAAACAGAGAAATGAATGCAGTGTTAGCATGTGACCCAACAGTCACGACTCTTATTCAGCACAGGCTTTTTACCTTGTCGACATTTCTTGTGTTGGACTACAAAACATTTGTTTGTCTAATATTTTTACTCTACTGTGTAAAGTTTTGCTGCTGAATTTAATCATATTCTCTGTCTGTCTGCTACTCTACTGTGGGCAGTTGTAAAACTGGTTATGGAAAATGGACTTTTTAATATTTAAATAGTTGAATGAACATCATTATGCTATTATATAACAGGCTCATCAGCAGTGTAGTGTGAAATTAGTGTTTACTGTAAATAATGAGATTGAAACTAATTCCAAAATGTGTTAATTCATATCTTCATATGCTGAAAAACATGTATTAATTTAATTTATTACATTCATATATTTACACTACCATTCAAAGATGATTTTTTTTACTGTAAAATACAATATAACCACTAATACTGTGAAATATTATGATTTAAAATAGCTGTTTTCAGTGGTAATATATATTAAAATGTAATTTATTCCTGTGATATGTTGATAATTTCTGATTATTAATGCTGAAAACGGTAAAGGTTTCTTTGAATATAAAGAACCATATCAATATTTGAGTGTTTAGGTACTGCTGTCACATGTCTGTCTTATACTAAAATATAGCAGATAGAGTTGAGTTATGAGGAAAAAAATGCCACAATTGCCCCTTGGTTGGACATAATATAATGGCCAATAAAATAATTTTTCACTTTGCCCATAAAACACAATGAAATAGTCGTGATTTAATAATGAGCATCAA
The DNA here is from genome assembly GCA_038088235.1 of Zacco platypus. Classification (NCBI taxonomy): domain Eukaryota; kingdom Metazoa; phylum Chordata; class Actinopteri; order Cypriniformes; family Xenocyprididae; genus Zacco; species Zacco platypus. Next base: position 32,950,244 of record CM076083.1, on the reverse strand, counting down.
AGCAAATGCATCCAGTTTTGACGTTGAGTTTTTTGAATTAAACATGAAATCCCTGATTTTTACATTGGTATTGACTGTAATCATCCTCCTAACTAAGATAACCGGCCATAACACTTCCTTTTCATACTTCTCTTCTAGCATGGCGATTATCTACACCGTATTCTCTGCCTCTAACCTCATAGCGCCGTCAGTGATAGCTGTCGTTGGACCTCAGCTGTCCTTGTTTTTTAGTGGACTTGTTTACAGGTAAGTCCCTGAAGGGCTTTCTGTCATAATTTAGTCTCAGAATTTATGATGAAATGGTTTTCTCTCTGCTCTCTTTTAGTGCTTATATTGCGGTTTTCATTCATCCGTACACGGCGTCATTCTACACTTTATCTGTATTAGTTGGAATTGCCGCTGCAGGTGCGATTATCATTTTATGTTCAGTTATGAAATCATACTATGTAGCCACACATTCTTTAAAACTTTCTGCTAACTCTGTCTTTTGCAGTGCTCTGGACGGCGCAGGGAAATCTGCTCACCATCAACTCCAAAGATTCCACCATTGGGAGAAACAGTGGAATATTTTGGGCGTTGATGCAGTTCAGGTACGTCCTGCTTAACATTGAGCATGTATAGAGGGAAAAGTGGTACAAAAGTTACTATGATTTATTTATTCTTTTTTTGTAGTTTATTCTTTGGTAATCTCTACATATATCTTGCCTGGCATAACAAGAGTCACATAACGGGTGAGTACATATTGTTCAACTACGGCCACTTTGGTGGAAATCACCCCATAACTGGGGGACAGTCATAACGCTAGTTTAAGTGACAATAATTTTAGTCAAAATTAATATGGTTTACTTATTTCATTTAACAAAAAGATACTTTAAAAGAAACATCCATACAAAATAACTTCTGAATGGTTGCACAGAATTATAATTAAGGTCTCTAGTCAAGTAAAGCTGAAAAACTTCTTTTGCTGGTGTCAGATAAGGACCGCCAGACAGTTTTCATCACACTCACGGTCATCAGTCTGGTGGGAAACTTCCTCTTTTTCCTAATCCAGCGACCAGACCCAGAACCTGCTGTACCTTCTGACGTCTCTGAGTCACTTCTACCAGCAGACATCTCTGAGAGTACTGATGTGGTGTAAGTACATATTTTTATGCTCTTCTGCAAATCAGGACATTAATCTGGACCAGTTTAATCATATCATATTGTGCCTTTTTTCCTTTGCCTTGCTTCCTATTCTTGTTACTCTTTTAAGTGTATCCCAGAGTCTGTGCTCTCAGGCATTGGAGGCATTCAGTAAGTGGCATTAAAATAATTAAGAATGTACGAGTTTAAAGTGTAAGTTACGTGCGAAGATCTCTTATCTCATTATCTCGCTTATCTCTTCTACAGAGAGATCCATACAGCTGGCTATGACCAAAGAGATGCTTTTATTGAGCGTAGCCTTTGCATACTCTGGTAAGTTCAGTCCTTTAAGAAAATCTGTGTGGTAGCAGTGATCGTTCACACCATGATGACAGATAAAGCAAGCAGATTATGAAAAGAAGAGGGCCCGAAACAGAGCCCTGGGGGACCCCTTTAGTAGCAGGGAAGATTTGTTCTTTTAGATGCTAATAAATCATTTATAATTATTATACTGCTCTATGTTGTATAATAATACTATATACTATATAATATTTTACAGTTTTAAGTCTTGTTTTTTTAACTAGAATTGTTATTTACAAAAAGTGTTATAATTAACTATTGATAATCTAATTGTTTAGGTTGTCCATCAAGTTCCAAATAAAAAGACAAAATAATATTTACTCTTTTCTTTTGCAAAGTATTTAATTCACCATTTATTATCCAAAAAGCATGGATTAAAATAACTATATTGCGATATATACCATTACAGTGATATAAAAGTATTCATAATGTGATGTGGGATTTTGGACATACTGTCTCAGTTCTGTAAAATATATGAAAATATCAGATTGAAAGCATTATATTAATAGCACAGAAATTTTAATAAACACGTCAGTTGGCCAGCTCTGATACCTATAGAAAACTAACTAAACTGTGATGTTGAGACAATGTTGCTGCCTATCTGTACAGGTCTCGAGCTCACCTTTTACAGTGGGGTGTATGGAACATGTTTAGGGGCCATGACTCAATTTGGAGAAGGTGCCAAGGGTCTCATCGGCCTCTCTGGAATTTTGATCGGTGTTGGTGAAATACTTGGTAAGCGCTATTGTGCTTCTGTTCTTGGTGAACATGGCAAAGCAAATGCAATAAGACGATTTCTCTGTTTAACCAGGAGGGGGAGTATTTGGGATCATGGATAAGTGTAACCGTTTTGGCAGAAACCCAGTAGTGTTTTTGGGGCTGGTTACACACATCGTTGCATTCTTCCTCATCTTCCTCAACATTGCCAGTGATGCTCCCGTGGCCCCAGAGGAAGGCACACAAATGCAAGCTTTTATCCAACCCAGGTAAGACAGAACGGGTAGAACAGTAAACTGTCCAATAAGCATGGGCATTGAGAACAAATGTTTATTAACTCTCCATCTTCTTTGCATTGATGATTTTATTGTTCATGTGCTTTTTCAGTGTGGCTGTGGCGCTGATATGCAGTTTCTTGCTGGGTCTGGGTGATAGTTGCTTCAACACTCAGCTCATCAGCATTGTGGGATCCTTGTTCCGGGACGACAGCGCCCCAGCGTTTGCAGTCTTTAAATTTGTACAGGTTTGAACCTTTCTTTTTGGTAGCATTTAAAGTCATTAAAATGTTTGACATAAAATTTTAACATCAATAATTAAAGGTTTTGGTGAAAACAAAGCGTACGAAAACATGGCAGGGTCATATCACCCCAATATATACTTTGTCTTAAGTTGTCACCTCAAATTCAAAAGAGACCAAATAAGAATTTTAATGCTTGTAGGTTTTATGTTTTTTATGTTTTGACATTTTTATTTTTCCCCATTAGTAAATCATTTTTATATATATATATATATAATATATAAATTTGACTATATTTTGATATATAGTCAAAAGTATCGCTATTTTATATATATATATATATATATATATGTATATGTGTATGTATATTAAATATATATGCATGTATATTTTTTATATATATATATATATATATATGCATGTATATTTTATTTATATATATATATATATATATATAAATAATATACATGCATATATTTAATATACATACACATATACATATATATATATATATATATATATATATATATATATAATAGCGATACTTTTGACTTCTTAATTTTCTTGAGTGAAATAAATTCATATTTAATGAGATTCACCCATTTACTTGAAACAAATATGTATTGTTTTTAAGTCCATCATTAAAGTAAATTAATATATCCATTGCAGAAATATATTTTAATTTGCCAGTTACACATCGCACTTACACATCATCTTCACTGAAAATGAAATGTAGATGCGACAGAATCACAGTCAAGTCAAAACATACTTTACTTTTTACATTAAATACAGCTTTATGGAGCAGGACACTTTTTTTACATGGGGTTTATTTATGGGGTTTAACCAAGCATCCGTCAAACTGCCTAATTCGGACAGAAACTGGTTAAAATAAATCATGACATATATTGCTTGGAAATATTTGATATATTTACAAGGGTAGTAGTATAAGAACTGGTCATCAGAAACCCACATTTGTTGACCTCAAAAGTGTTGTGTTTGCTCCTGGTGTCTCTGCAGTCCATCACAGCTGCGGTGGCCTTCTTCTACAGCAACTACCTTCTCCTGCAGTGGCAGCTGCTCATCATGGTGCTGGTGGGCTTCCTGGGCACCATGACATTCTTTGTGGTGGAGTGGGCTGCTATCAGCAATCGACGGGACTCCGACTATGACAGTATCTGATAGGAATATATTTCGAAGGACTGAAGTGCCAGAACTACCGCCTCATCTCCAGCATCAGCCTCAGTGAGCACATCTACAAACCATCTTCAATGGTCTCTTTCCTCTTTGGTTTCGCTCTTAACGTCTCCTAAACGTCTCAGCTGTTGGAGTACCGTGACCATGTATCCATTCTACTTTTCAAGCGAATCAGCTATATAGATTGGATAAAATACGTTTACTCCCAAGATGGGATCAAGTGCTGTAATGCAATAATCAATGGTTTGTTTAAATTTTTTCGTTTTCAAATGGCATTAGACTGTGGAACGCCAGTGACCATCTACCAACTATTGTGATTTCTTGAACATTGAGCAAGACGCAGATGAGTATAGAGATAATTCCCCCAAAAACTAAACTTCTGCTGTGATTTACTCACCCTCACGTTGTTCCAAACCAGCATGGAGTTTATTGTTTTGTGAAACATTTTTTGAAGAATCATTATGTAGCTCATTTTTAACCACAAAGATGATTCATAGTGAAGATTACAAACATGACGGTACCATAAAATTTTAAAAATCACTATATTTCAAGTTTTCTGAAGCCATGCGATTTCTTCGTCTTCGAAATTGAAGTCAAAGCTCTAAAATATTATTCAGGATTCAAACATGCCAGTTTCTTTGCGTGAGGTTTGCCCAAACGCTATTGGTTTTCGCAAGCGAACGCAACATACCAAATTGAAAACCGAGTTTGAAAAGTTTGAGATTTTCGACCTGCAACCTTAATTGACCGAAATTTCAGTCTGATCCCAAAATGATCATATGTCATCAGAAATCTCAGAATATAGCGCATTAAACACTTTACTTTGTTCAAATGTGGTCACTATAAATTGTGTGGTTCCTAAAAAACACAAACATGAGGTTATGTAAATGAAGACAGAATTTTTATTTTGGGTGAACTACTCCTTTAAGTAGATATTGTACTGCTTATGTTCAGTCTATGGAAACTTGTTTCCGCCGGCGAATAATAATAATAAAAGCGTAATAATCGCGACTTTTTATCTCACAATTCCTCTCCGAATTTTGAGTTCCTATCACAATTCAAAGAAAAAAGTCCAAATTGCGAGATATAAAGCCACAATTCTGAGACGTACTGTCAAAATTGAGAGATATAAACTCTAAATTGCGAAGTCTAAAACGTAAATATGCCACGAATTAAGAATTCGTAAATCTTGGATACATTGTAGTGACTAATTCATTCCCTCGTTTTGATTTAACTGAAAAAAAGGGAACGAATAATAACTTAGCCACGATTTAGGGATTTTTCTTAAAATTGAGAGATATATATATAAACTGAAGGAAAAAAGTCGACTCAATTCTGACTTTATAAATCACAATAGTGAGTTTTTATCACAGTTCTGAGGAAAAAAGTAACAACTGCGAGATATAAAGTCGCAATTTTGAGAAATACGGTCAAAATTGAGACACAAACTCACAATTATGAAGGGGAAAAAGTCTGTGAGAAAGTGTTGGTGCAAATGCAATAAATCGCTGAGCAATGAAACATCATTTATATACACTACGCTGAGACTGTAGATGAGAAATAGACTCGAAATAGATTAGATTATAGAAATAGATTTTTCTTTGACAGCTACAAAACGTGAAACACTCGCTGCACTGTCAGTAGGTAAATTAAAATCTCTTGTTTATTTTAATTCTTTTTGCCAGTTGCCTTTCTGTTTTTGTTTTGTTTTTTAAAGAAACACTTTTGCCAAAGATTGAAGCACTCTTTATAGAAATTTGCTTTGTTTTTCGAAGTTTGTCCTTGTTTATTTGTGTGAAGTGAACAAGTACTTCAATGAATCTGATTACTGATTTAATCAATAGAAAACAGAGAAGAAACTTTTTGGGAATTATTATAAACAGCAAATGTATAATATCAAGCTGATCTTAAGTCAACATGTCATAATATGAATATTAATGTACTGAGAAAGGGTTCAGAAAGTCCTTCTCTAGATACATTCACAATACATGGTTACATGTTAAGAGCTCATTTGCATGGGAGAAGACGCTGTACGTATGTTATTACGGGACGGACGTTCAGCTGGATTTGGCTCAAGGCAATCTATAGGATGTTGAGGGAAAACTACACCAATATCTGGTCATATACTTGAATGTATCTTACTGTAAAAAATGGTAACGGCACCAGGATTTTCTGTTTTTCTTTTATAAATATGTGTATATATGGGATTAAAGATCACTTTGAGCCTTTGATTCCTGCTTGTGTGTGTCCATCTTCAGTCCTCATGATACATACATGACAAATAAGGCCACAAAACCAAGAGGATGAAAAAGAAATATCCTCTAAAAGTCTTATTTATATTGCATGTACAAGTTATACATGAAAGCTTTTTTTCAAAACTTAGCATTTTTAACAAAATTATTCTTTTAAATTAATAAAAGTATGCAATATGACATTATTTAATAGTAGATATTTTTTCAATATTTCTCATGATAGTTACAACACCTTGCTACGTGTGTGTGTGTGTGTGTATATATATATATATATATATATATATATATATATATATATATATATATTCGAATATATATTATATGCATTTACTAACACAAATTTCCATAATATATAAAAATAAACAAACAATTTTATTTATGTATGTATTATATATTCAAATATATATATATAATATATATTCAAATATAAATATAAATATATATATATATATATATATATATATATATATTTGAATATATAATACATACATAAATAAATAAAATTGTTTGTTTATTTTTATATATTGTGGAGATTTGTGTTAGTAAATGCAACAAAGCATTAAGAATTTGAGACACTTTTTAGGAAAAAAAAACACTAAAGTAATAATAACATTAAAACTTCTGCAAACATTCTGTGTTTGATCAAGAAGAAAATCGGCTATTGTTTTAGGTTAGGATGAGTTTGACGCTTGTTTATGTTTACAAGAATTATGACAAAGATATAATACAACTTTGTATTATTTTGAGACAATGAAACATTCATAAGAAGAAATGGTCAAATTCCAGGTCAAATTTACAACAGTTCCAAACAACCCCCACAAATCGACATCAATACAAAAGCGAAGAAAACCTTTATTGTTATTTATTTGTTATTTTTTTTTTGTGAATACGTAATATTTGATTTATGAAAGTATATTTTATACACTATGGCTATTTGTATAGACCAGTATGGTTGTATAGCAGACCATTGTTATCAAAATAAACAATTTAGTTAATCAAAATCCGTTCATCCATCAGTCCACGAGTTTTCAGTAGCATAATGTACATAAAACTACATGTATATCGCTCTGCGCTCTCACGTGCACTACCGATGCTGCCACTGAATCAGTTGCTAAGCAACCAAAGACGCCGCCGCTCACAACAGAAGCTAATTTCAGTTGAGCGACAAGGACTTCATCCAATGAGGATAGAGAGCGCGAGTGACGCATAGCATTTTAACCAATCAGCATCTTCGGAAGGCGGGGAGAGCGTAAATAGATGACACTCTTGATGCAATTTCCCAAAGCAAAGCAGCCGGTAAAGTGCGAATTAAAGGATGAACAAGTGACGACACGTTTTAGACGCTACAAGAAACGGATTTAGTATAATTCTACCTTGTTCACAAAAATGACAAAACAGTTTAGATCGTTATAATCCAGTGATTATGTTCGAAAACAGACTAAATCGGGACTTGTTTAGAGATATGTCACTCAAACGAACGGATCGTCGGTTTGACAGCATCTTATTCATTTAGACGAAACCATGTCGACAGACATAAGCCTGCATGAGCTGCTGGATCTCTCCATCGGAACGCCTGATGTCGGATCTGTCAATTTCAGCGCACTGCACACTTTACTACACGCCATCCTGGGACACCTGAAGATCGAGAGGGTCACCACTACCTGGAAGGAGACGGACGACGACCATGACAGCACAGCACAGACTAAAGTCTTGCTGCTGGACAAATCCAGCCCCTATCGAGCGATGGAGGAGAAGCTGCGGCGGATGGAGGAGCAGATGCGCGCGCTGGAGGCTCTGCCCAGCGCCTCCGAGCTCATGGGCTCCGACACCGCGCTCAGCGACATGTGGACGCTCATGCAGCTCCGCAGAAAGGCGCAGGGAAACGAGGACGGAGTGTCCAAGGTGAGCGACAGCTCTGCAGGCAGGATGCAACTCACAAAAAGTACTTCTATGTACTGTGGTGTTCATAAATGTGTCATGTTTCAAAGAACCACTACGGTGACATCTTGTTTTTGGACATATAGCACTCTTAAAATTAAAGGTGTTTTGACAGTGCACAGTAAAAACCCCAGAGTTGAATCGACTCTGCTCAGAGAACATTTGGTCCCTCTCTAAATAGTGTTAAAGTAACACTGAAGCAGAGTTAAAGTTAATGAGATAATTAAACAATTAATTAAGCGATGATTGAACATTAATGATGAACACCTGCTGTTAACAAGCAGAATCACTGAAGAAAAGAGAAACACAAGAACAACAACTGACTTCAGCCACAGCCTTAGATGAAATCAACTGAAGATAAAAGACCTTAAATCTCTGATGAGTGTTACTTTAACACTAGTTCAGTGTGTCTTTAACACTTTTTAGAGAGGGACCAAATGTTATCTGAGCAGAGTTGATTTAACTCTGGGGATTTTACATGTTGGACTCCCCAAAGAACCTTTCAGTGAACAGCTTAAATAACAAAACAAAACAACAACGACGAAAACATTTTCTTTCACACGACAATGATGTACTACGAACAGAAAAAGTGTTTCCTTGGCAGTTTTTAGGCAGGCCTAAAGTTATCCCGTTCACACAGATCCGCGAAAACGACTAAAAACACTGTATTATTCATGCCAGGCCAGTAGGTGGCGATATGACGCTACTCGCCTGTAGACTGAACACGTAAAACAAAACTCTTTAAACGGAGACGATACCGGTATTGTTTTCAAAAACTTGCATTTTTAAAATTCCCAGTCAAAAACGCTGTTCTCGTGTAAATGAACTGTCGAAATGCATACGTTTTCAGTTTTTGATGGTGCAACTAAAAACGGGAACATTTTTATGCGTGTTAGCTGTACATTTACGCGACAATGGAAACGTCTTCATGTAAACCACGAAAACACAAATTTGTGAAAACCTTGTGAGAACTACATTTTTAGTCTACATTCGAGTTGTTTCTTTACAAAGTCACGTCGCCATCTACTGGCCTGGCATGAATAATACAGAGATTTTGGTCTTTTTCTCTGATCTGTGTGGATTAGGTTTGTTTTGACAATGTTGGGTCTGCGCGCGAAAAATGCAAAGGAAAAACTTTTAGTTTGTAGTACATTGTTGTTGTCCAAACAATGTGCCCTAAATGATACTTGTTAATTAAATTAGCTAATTAGTTCATCTTAATACACAGGTTAATTAAATTAACAAATTTAAATATATTGTGCAACAGTGTCTGGCCACTTTTTCGGCTGTATTTTTTCCATCAATTTCTCCCGTAGGGACTTCAAAAAAGTGTTCATTAAAGCGCTATAAGCCATGAACCAAATCAACCAGCTACGAGGAGAATCACAACACTACAAACTTTGATTTGAAGCAAATAAGTATTTGAAAATGCAAAAGTTCAAGACTGTGTTCCTAACTGTATTAGTGAGGGAATGAACTACAATCCCATGGAGCATTGAGAACAGCATAATTGAATTAAAAACAAGGGAGAAATATAAATCTACTGATTTAAAAATGTTGATTATATTATAAAAACAATATATTTTACATTTATTGCTAAATATATATATATATATATATATATATATATATATATATATATAGGTCTGTTTTGCTTGTTTTTCGACTCTGTACAGCGTTCTGTACAGCCTCATGGGTAATGTAGTTTTCACCACAATTTCCACTGTTCAACACAATTATTTTAAAGTTTTTATTATTTTAAGTTAAAATAATGCAGGCTGACGGTTTCAACAGAAGCAGAAACCATTCATTAACAGCCTTGTAGCTCAAAGTAAAGGCTTAAAGGTTGATAAAAGGTTTGCTATCATTAAAAATCAATTTCCCTATAGAGAAAACTAAGAGTTTTTCACGTCTGGAATCCGACTGTTGCGCTCTCTATTGCTTCACCAGTGTGAATTTGAACTGGCCACACCCACAGGATGTTATTTTGCAATTTGAAAGGGAAAATTTACTGAATTGAAATGTTAAAAAACTTTTTTGCGAAAGTACAGATAAATGAAGTATTTTTATTATTAAGCAAACTCAACAAACACATAAATAAATCCCAAAATTAATATTCAAGGTAGAGTTTAAAAATGTGAAGCTCATTGTGAGTGGAGTTGTGGTGTAGAGCTCTGCTGGGGGTCTGCAGGAGGCTGAATGTTTCATCAGCGTGTCTCAGCTGTAGATGACTGATGACAGACCACAGAACAATGAGCCACAGACACCGAGCTCCTTTCTCAAATAACACCATCTGTGTCTCGTGTTCCACAAACTACATGTTTGTCACACACCCCAAACCCCTGTTTCTGAGATCCTCAGTTACCTTCCTATTTACCACATGGACACATTTCACAAGTGCTGAGGGTTTATTTTAGTCCAAACAAAGTTCTGTTTAGCACAACATGCACAGTATACTAAAATGAGGCATCATGAAATAGTCTGGGGCAGAGCTTCCCAAACTTAAGAGGGGTAAGGCCCCCCAAAAACATTGCAAAAGCTCCATGACCCCACCGTTAAAAAATATATACCGACATTTACCTACAAATACATTTATTAACAAGTTTGTAAGAATTTCATGTGAATTATGAGAACTATGATGTAAACATTCTTCATTCAAATATATTTAAATCCATAACACTAACCTTACATACTTTCAAAAAAATCTAATTTTAGAACAATTGGAATATTTTAATTATTTTAATATATTAGCTACGGCCCACTGCAATACCTCTACGGCCCACAGTTTGGGAAGCACCGGTCTGGAGGAAGGATAATCCAACAAAAACAATGTTATCAAAATGAAAACGACTGTAAATGCTGTATTATTCATGCCAGGCCAGTAGATGGCGATGTCACTTCGCACACTACCCAAATATAGTCTGCGCATGTAATTCGCATGACATCAAAGTTTTCACAAATTCACATTGTTGTAGTTTACACAATGACGATAATGATGCCGTTTTCAAATGTTTGCATTTTCGTAAATGATACGCAGAGCGAACGTGGGCAGCCACGCCATCGTTTACTAAAAGTCTCCGTGTTCGAGGTTCGGCGTAGAGTAAACGACAGGAAAACCATAGCAAAACTTATGGATTTTAAAACGGAAACGTACTAGTGTAAACTGCGCCTAAAATAACTGGAAGCGAATGACACTAGAAGCTAGACACATTCAAGTCAAATGGCCACATCCGTTCTTGCATTAAAAATAAGGTTTATATGACCTTTAACCAATGTCCCTGTCATTTTTTTCAAATAAAATTTTATAAATATTGGAAAGCATAGATATATTTTGAAACTTTATAAAAAATGGTAACACTTTAAAATACAGCTCATTAGTTAAACATTCGTTAATTAACTGACATGAACCAATACATTTGTTACTGTATTTACTAATCTCGTTAACGTTAGTTAATGAAAATACAGTCGTTCGTTGTTTGTTCATGTTAGTTCACAGTGCATTAACTAATGTTAACAAGATTTAATAATGTATTAATACAAAGATTAATAAATGCTGTATATGTGCAGTTCAATATTAGTTTATGTTAACTAATGTTGTTAATTAATGTTAACTAATGAACCTTGTTGTAAAGTGTTACCAAAAAAATTGTACAACTTCAATTTTTGGGGTCAATATGATTTTTGTTTTTTAAATTGTTCTCAAAAGTTGTACAATTGTTTTGGTAAAGATATTTATAATAAATGCTATTCTTTTGACATTTCTATTAATCAAATAATCATGAAAAAAATGTATCATGTTTTCAACAGAAATATTAATCAGCACAACTGTTTCAACATTGATAATAATCATAAATGTTTCTTGATCATCAAATCATCATATCAGAATGATTTCTGAAGGATCATGTGACACTGAAGACTGGAGTAATGATTCAGCTTTGATCACAACAATAAATTACATTTTAAAATATATTCGCATATGAAACATTTATTTTTATAAACATTCATTTCACAATATGACTGTTTTTACTGTATTTTTAATTAAATACATAGTGAGTATAAGACTTTTAATGATGCTTTAAAGGTGCAGTGTGTAAATTTAAGGAGGATCTATTGACGGAAATGCAATATAATATACATAACTATGTTTTCAGTAGTGTATAAAGACATTACATAATGAACTGTTATGTTTTATTACCTCAGAATGAGCCATTACACGTTAAGTCACCATTTTGCGCCAGCAAGTTTCTGCAGTAGCCCTAAACGGACAAACTGCTCTGTTTGCTTAACTGACTACTCTCTGCTGTCTCAGACAACGACATATTTGTCCTGTGTTGGCCACCGTAGCTTCTCTATATTGCAATTCTGTCATAAAAATTTACACACTGTACCTTAAAGTTTTAAATATATATATATATAACAAAATTCTCATTTTGGTGAATTCATTATAGTGAATGTATAATACTAAATATTTATAATAAAAATTTTATTACATTTCAAACTCTTTAACTCTTTCCCCGCCATTGACTGAATTTTCCGTCTTTCAGTGTTTTCATTGTTATATGGTAGGGGGCGCTATTACACATCTTCTGAAAAAGTACCGAATCTCCAGCGCAAAACACAGGAAAAAGGAAGCAAAACCAAGTTATAAAAGCATTGCTTATGCACTTAAAAAAAAAACGGTGCTGGGGAAAGAGTTAAATACAAAATTTTTTTTAAAAAATCTGTACTGTATCTTTTTTTACCCAGTGGTATTATAACCACATTGGGTCAAGATCATCAGAAACATACATTCATTTGTTTGGTTGTGAGCGATTGACTCATTTGCCACGCCATTTAAAGTTTTCAGGTTTACCTAAACTTTACTCATCTATCTTAACTGTAATAAGACAGTCGAATACGTTACTATTCTAGCACTAATAGCGCCTAATGACATCCACGTCTCACATGACACTGAGTCTGTCTTGAGCCGTGATCACCTCCCCTCACGTCTTTCTCCATCCTCTGATAAGCTGACAGTAATTAACCTCCCGCAGAGCCGGCGCTTGTTTCACAAACACTCCGGTGACGCGGGTGCACGGGGAGGTCCTGCTCATCTTCTCAATCATTAATGTTTCGTTTGGACATGTTTGGAGGCATCCATGGTTATCCGCCAGTGCCCTCAGATGACCCCTGCCGCCCAGCTGCCAGACGAATCCGGGGAGGCCGAACAGGAATGAGAGGCACGGGTGACTGCGCGGGTTCAGTCGTGGACGCGCAGGAAACGCCGGCTCATTGGAGTGATGCGTTCAATGAGGAACGTCAAGGGGGTCTGGATGGTAATGATCTACCAGGAGTTGGTCATGTGGTTCCATGAACCAATGGCTCCAATTCAGACCCCTCATCACGCTCTTTCCCGGGTGTGAAGAGGTTATGGCGTTCCCCACTGTATTCGCTTCTGTTGTTTTGACTGTCAGTTACTCGTAGTGGCCGGTCAGAGGGTGTGGAGTGGAGATGGGCTCTGTGCCCGGAAACTGTGGCACGGTTACAAAATGACAGGATTCATGCTGAGAATGTGGCTGTGTGGTGATAAGCCGTGACAGTTTGAACTTTCCTGCGGGTTTGACTCGTGTCGTTAAAGAACAAACGATGACTGACTTGTTAAACAGCTCGTGTGTATCGTTTATATTTGCTGGGAACAGCTGGACTAGATATTTATCATACCTTATTACCATAAACAAATGGGCTGTCAGGTTCATTATGATAAATTGTGCCTTACAAAGAGGACTGAGGCAGGACTATAGTACCTGATGTGTTTTCTGATAAACTATTGTTCAAAAGTTTGGGGTTGGTTAGTTTTTTAATGATTTTGGAAAAAAGAACTTTTATGCGACTTATACGACTATATGATGAATTCTGCATTCATGTGATCACAAACACATTAAAACAGTCATGTTGTGTAATACAGTTACGATTTAAAAAAACTTTTCTATTTGAATATATTGTAAAATGTAATATATTTCTGTGATCAAAGCTGAATTTTCAGCATCATTACTCCAGTCTTCAGTGTCACATGATCCTTCAGAAATCATACTAATATGATTATTTGATGATCAAGAAACAATTATTATTATTATCAATGTCGAAAACAATATAATATAATATTGTGTTTGTGGAAACCGTGATACCTCCATGTGATAATACCATGATTATAAAAGTTTTTTTTTTTTTTTTAAAAACAACAGTATTTGAAATAGACATTTTTGTAACATTATAAATTTATTTACTGACAGTATTACTTTATTTACTATTACTTTCTTTAAAAAAAATGTTACTAACCATAAAATTTTAGTGGATGTATATCTGTTATCTAATGGTAATACCACTATACTTCAATATATATCATAGTTTGTAATATATATCATATATCTATCTATATATATATTATACCATGGTATATTTTTGGGTACTCTTACCATAGTCCACGGATATAGTATTTCTATGTTTTTTCTGTGGTATTTAAACAGGGTATTATCATAATACATCCAAAAAAAAGGTCTTTTTTACCATAGCACATCTTAAAAAACAAGGTGTTAATGGTACGTGTCCAAAAAAACATTATATTTGCATGGTATATATATCCATAAATAAAAAATTTTATACGATGTGTCCAAAACCATAGCATTTCCATTGTAATATGTCCCAACAGCACTAAAATAAATAAATTAATGAATAAAATTACAACTTATTTTTATGGTATGTGTCCAGAAGCACTGTATTACTATGGTACTTTGTCCAAAATTCACATTCTAGCCGTTCTAAATAGTATTCAAAAATAGAATTAGTGTGTCCCAAATCGTAGTATGCTGAAATGAGTATTCCAAAGATACCCGGAAGGTTTACTTTTTCCGGTTAGAATCCGAAGTGCAGATCCGTGCACACTCTAACGGCTAATATTGCCTACAAGACATTTTGCTTCGGATGAGGATTTGATTAGAACTACAAATAAGTGTTAAAAAACTACAAACACGATGGATGTCCGAGACCGATGGTTAAACAGAGTGGTTAAGACAAAAATGTTTAATGATTGATTAATAATCAGTATCTAACCTGATGAAAAAATATTTATCAAATGTTATCCACATTATATTTCATCTGCAACAGCGTTGTGAACTTTTATAACGATGCGTTTGGTCGTTAACTTTTAAATGCATCATTATGAAAACATGAGGAGAGTTCTCCGCATGAAAGACCGGCAGAACGTGTGACTACATTTCTCCGAAACGGTAGGAAATTGAATTTAATTGTATGTGGAGGATTTTAACTGTGACAAGATGATTGACAGGACAGTTTAAACAGTGCGTAACTAAGCAACAGAGCGTCCGTTAAAGACGCAATTATGACAAAGTAGTTTGTCCCAAAGCTTGCATACTCTTTTCCTACACTCAAAAGTCTTCACAAACACAGTACATACTTTTAGGGCACAGTATAAGTAGGTGAATTGGGACACAACAATGGACACACTTGCTAGTGTTGTATTTTCATTAAAAAGGAAGGGGTTGAACAGTCAGTAACTGCCTTTATAGTCAGTATAATAATCTCTTTCATACACGTTTGTACTCTAGTCTTCCCTTCAGTCTAATAAAGTTACATCTAAGATAAATCTAACAGAGCCTCACAAGGAAGCAAACAGCATTAGAGTAACACAGGTTAGACATCAGGGGTTACGCAAACATATCAGCAAGTGATGCCACATCCTGTTTGATTCAAGGGTGATTCCCAGGCCTGTGTGCTGTCATGGCAACCTCTGTTGGGGTTAAAGGTCATAAGTTCAGAGAGTATATTACTAAACCTTTCAAAGAAAGAGAGACGGAGGATGTGTTTAAGTGATTCAGCAGTGCTCTTATTGAGTTTTATCCCTCTTCAAAGTTCAGGCAAAGGGGATTATGGGCTTTTTCTCTGACTAGCGTGTTGATTTCCCAGTTACTGTTGCCCAGTAGGAGGGTTATGAAATGAAAGCCAGTAAATCTTCAAAGACTGAAGTTATTTTTTTTTCCTCAGTGTATGGACTTAATCCAAGACCTGCTGAAGGAAGTCCAGGTGCTGAAAGAGTCCAGAGACGATCTGAGACAGGAAGTTCATACTTTGAACGGTCAGCTCAGCCAGGTGACCGCACACGCACACCAGCATCACTCATCAAACATTTCTGCTCGTATATATTCAGCGCTTGACAACATGTCGTCATCTTCAGCTGAACGTGAATGAGTTGGCTGACCGTTTTGTGGCTATGGAGCAGTATTGCCACCGGGTGGAAGATCTGGATAACACCACGGTGAGTATGTGCTGTTAAAAATAACTGTGATTCACCATCATGAAATTTCAAAGAAAGTCCATTGTCAAAAGTGTACCAAATGTATGAAGCCCCTTGTATGCAGAAGTCATCCAAACACGGCTTAAAGGGATAGTTAAAATTATTCAATGATTTACTCACCCTCAAGCCATCCTAGGAGGGATGGGGTTAATAATAGTAATAGTAATGATAGTAGCTTATTCTACTCCTTAATCCTACATTATGCACCGGGTCAGAGGTCACTCTTCTGGAACTCGACTCGCATACGGCCTTTGCTGGAAACCAGTTATTATAGTTCATAAGGTTTTAAAGATGGATACAAAACCAGGGTTGGGGAGTAACTTAGTTACGTATTTAAAATACAAAATTTGAGAAACTGTATTTCATTACAGTTACATTTCAAATGGGTGGTAATCAGATTACAGTTACATCTGAAACGTATTTTAGATTACCAAAGTGATTACTTTGAATTTTAATGTCATTTAAACAGCAATTGGTGATTCTCTGACTCTGACAGTCTGAAAAAGCCGAGTTAAGTTTCATGTTTTCCACTGTTTTCATGTTTTGTGATAGTTGTTTGTGAGTCATTTTATAATTCACTTGTCACTGCAACTTTTTCTCACAATTTTTTTTTTCCCCTCACAATTGTGAGTTTGCATTTCACAATTCTGACTTCTTTTTCTCAGAATTGCGAGATTTAAACTCACAATTGCAAGAATTGGGAGATATGAACTTAGCTCATAATTCTGACTTTTCTCAATATTGTGAGTTTATATCTCATAATTTTGACTTTATAACTCGCAATTGCAACTTTATATCACACAATTCTGAGGGAAAAAGTCAGAATTGTGAGATAAAAACTTGCAATTACTTTTTTGTGTTTGTTTCACACTTATTAGTATTCCAAAGTATTCTAAAGTATTTAGATTAAGTTACTAAATGTGAGTAATGTAACGAAATATGTAACAGATAACTTTTTAAAGCATGTATTTTGTAATCTGTAGTGAAATACATTTTAAAAGTAACCTACCCAGCCCTGCCCATCGCTTCGCTTTAGAAGGCCTTTATTAACCCCCTGGAGTCGAATGGATTACTTTTATGATAGATGGATGCACTTTTTTGAGCTTCAAAATCTTAAGCCCCATTCACTCTCATTATAAAGATTGGAAGAACTCCGATTGTGTTTGTATGAAAGAAGATTAGGAGCCGTGGATGGCTTGAGGGTGAGTAAATCATGGGAAAATTTAATTTTTATTTATTTTATTTATTTTGGGTGAACTAAGGCAGTGTGTCCAACAAAGCATTTTCAGCATAGGCGCTGAACAGTGCAGCGTTTTTTCAGTTGAGACACTTTGCTTGTTATGAAACAGAATATCCGTGACAGTGTTACTAGTATCTCATTTCACAGATTTTCTGTACTGTTTCTATATAAAAATGTCGATACAATGTAAAGTCTTGTTTTAAATAACTTTGTTCCGTTATTATGCTTGTTGTTGTCACCTGTTAACGTTGTACAAACAGAATGTAGTTGTTGTATTTGTCCCGCCCCTCCTCCACTGTGATTGGACAGCTGGGTACAAAGTGACAGTGATAAGTGCTGCGTTTTACGCAAAACTGAGCATTCTTCAACTCAATACACCAAATAGGTAGTGAACAGTGAATGAACACTGGTAAACTGAAGAGGTTTGCTAGCAGGTTAATTAACTCACCCAAACGCATCCCGATTGCTCAGATACACAATGTCAGGGCTATGTTAAATACAAAGTTCTGTCATGAAACTCTAGATGGCGCAGGCTAATAGGTCCTTAACTTAATCTAGACAGAGAGTAATGGGATCGTGGCAAAAGGTGAATTGCTACAAAAGAAACTAACCCCTACCCCACAACCTGACAGACAGCTTTCACAACCAATAATAAAGACCTTTCTCCATGCCCATTACTCCAACCTGCAGACATAAATCTGCTTGCAATCATATCATTCTCTATAGGGCACAGCTGATTGGCTCCTGCTGTATCAGTAACCAATAATAATATTAATAATAATAATTCCTTACATTTATAAAGCACTTTTCTGGGTACTCAAAGCACTTCACATATGGGAGGGGAATGTCCTCAACCACCACCAATGTGCAGCACCACCTGGATGATGCGACGGCAGCCATATTGCGCCAGAACACCCACCACACACCAGCTTATTGGTGGAGGAGCGATCAGTAATTGGGGACGATTAGGAGGCTATGATGGACAGAGGCCACTGGGCAAATTTGGCCAGGATGCCAGGGTTACACCCCTACTCTTTTCGAAAGACATCCTGGGATTTTTAACAACCACAGAGAGTCAGGACCTCAGTTTAACGTCTCATCTGAAGGACGGTGCTTTTTGACAGTATAGTGTCCCCATCGCTATACTGGGGCGTTAGGACCCACACAGACCACAGGGTGAGCGCCCCCTGCTGCCCTCACTAACACCTCTTCCAGCAGCAACCTAGTTTTCCAAGGTCTCCCATCCAGGTACTG
The DNA here is from genome assembly GCA_038088235.1 of Zacco platypus. Taxonomy (NCBI): domain Eukaryota; kingdom Metazoa; phylum Chordata; class Actinopteri; order Cypriniformes; family Xenocyprididae; genus Zacco; species Zacco platypus. The sequence goes on along the minus strand of CM076083.1, from coordinate 32,931,303 downwards.
ACCAGGCTCAGCCCTGATAAGCTTCAGTGGAAAACCAGTCTTGGGCAACAGGGTGACATGGCTGATGGCGAGTGATATGAGCTCACTGCTCAGCCTTCAAATTCTTAGTCAGCTTTTGCTGTAGCTGTTGGAGCTCGTTTTCAGAACATCTAAGATAAATGAACGGACTTTCTTATGCTATATCACCAGGGCTGGGTTGATTACTTTTAAAATGTATTTCACTACAGATTACAAAATACATGCTTTAAAAAGTCATTTGTAACATATTTCGTTACATTACTCAAATTTAGTAACTTAATCTAAATACTTTAGAATACTTAGGAATACTAATAAGTGTGGAACAAACACAAAAAAGGTAATTGCAAGTTTTCTCTCACAATTCTGACTTTTTGCCTCAAAATTGTGTGATATAAAGTTGCAATTGCAAGTTATAAAGTCAGAATTATGAGATATAAACTCACAATATTGAGAAAAGTCCGAATTATGAGATATAAAATCGCAATATTGAGAAAAGTCAAAAATATGAGATATAAACTCACAATATTGAGAAAAGTTAGGATTGCAAGTTTATATCTCCCAATTCTGACTTTATAACTTGCAATTGTGAGTTTAAATCTCGCAATTCTGAGAAAAAGAAGTCAGAATTGTGAAATACAAACTCACAATTGTGAGGGGAAAAAACAAATTGTGAGAAAAAGTTTCAGTGACCTTTTTTACAATCATAAAATGACTCTCAAACAACTATCACAAAACATGAAAACAGTCGAAAACATGAAACTTGACACTGCTTTTTCAGACGGTCAGAGTCAGAGAATCACCAATTGCTGTTTAAATGACACTAAAATTCAAAGTAATCACTTTGGTAATCTAAAATACTTTTCAGATGTAACTGTAATCTGATTACCACCCATTTAAAATGTAATTGTAATGAAATACAGTTACTCAATACTCAATAATACAGAAGCGCAGTGTCTGTTTTACAGAAAAATTAAGTCGTGGATCTGGATGACATGACTATAACTAAATGATGACAGAATTTTCCATTTTAGGGTAACTGTCTCTTTAAGATTTGTGCTTAAACAATAGCCCAGACTTTATGGACTGAATGTCGTCAGAGAATGATTGTGTCATATTTAGAATGATTGTGTCATATTTAGAAAAACGGCAAGTAATTTTTTTCCTCTCTCTCAGAAAGAGCTGAAGGACAAGATGGCCCAGTACCCTGTTCCAGAGGAGTTCACACAGTGTGTCACATGGGAGGTGATGCAGGCCGCGCTCATCAGCGAGAGGCAGAAGATCCAGGAGGCACGTCCAGCTGTAGTCACTCAATACACAGCATGAAGTCAGTTTAGTGTGTCCTGTAGCTTTCAGAAGCCGGTAACCTTTCACAGCGTTCCTAAATCTCACAGGTTCTTATCACAGTCATTGTTTGGCTAGAGCAGGCGGCAGCTGCAGTTGAGGCAAACATTGACCTGAATGAATGATTTGCTTAATGTGAATGCATAACCAACATCTACAAACACAAACTGAGGCCAAAACCAAAGACATTCATTCTCATTCTCAGCCTCAGATGGCATTAACTGTGCTTTGTAAATGACATTCCCTCTCGCATTCCCAGGGGTTGCAGGGCACCATCTCCGCCGTTAAAGACACTGTACCCGTCCACCCTTTGAACCTTGGTAGCCCGATCAAGGATGAGAGAGCAGGTACAGGTGGCACAGCTGGTGTAGATCTCTCTCGTCAGGTCCTGTCTGACGGGACTCTGTGCACTGTGACGGGCAGCCCACTGTCCCGGGTCAGCATTGGGGCTGAGCGCTATCCGGAGACCGTAGAGGCTCTGAAGGAGGTGGGCAGACTGAAAGATAGGCACGAGAGTCTGGAGGCCCGTGTGGGACAGCTGGCAGCAAACAAGGCCGATCAGACACAGCTTCAACATCTGCGTGATCTCCTCGCTGCAATGGGTATGACACGCATTATTTATATTATTCATTAATAATTCTAAACTCACTTATAATACTTTAGAATACTTCATGGTGACCACACAAAGTGGCACGGCGTTAAAGGGTTAGTTCACCCAAAAATGAAAATTCTGTCATTAATTACTCACCCTCATGTTGTTCTACACCCGTAAGACCTTCATTCATCTTCAGAACACAAATTGAGATTTTTTTTGATGAAATCCGATGGTTCAGTGACTCTATTGACAGCAACATAATGAACACTTTCAATGTCCAGTAAGATACTAAAACATATTTAAAACAGTTCATGTGACTACAGTGGTTCAACCTTAATATTATAAAGTGACGAGAATACTTTTTGTGCGCCAAAAAAACTAAATAACGACTTTTCAACAATATCTAGTGATGGGCGATTTCAAAACACTGCTTCATGAAGCTTTACAAATCTTTGTTTCGAATGAGTGGTTCGGAGCTTGTATCAAACTGCCAAAGTCATGCGATTTCAGTAAACGAGACTTTGTTGCATCATAAGTGTTTCAAAATTTCAACGGTTCACGTGACTTTGGCAGTTTCATACGCGAACCGAACCACTGATTCGCCAGTGACAAGGGTTTCTGAATTCTATAGAGCTCCTTTATTTATTTATATAAAATGGGCATTAAATGTGCCTTCATCTGCATTTTACACCTACACCTCATCCAACCAAATATTCGTCTTATAAAATGTTATGGCATTAACTAACATTAAGTAATATTGAGCAAAACATTTGTTACAGTATTTATTAATATTTGTTAACATTTGTTAAAAAACAACAACTGTTCATTGTTAGTTCATGGCTCTTAAATAATATTAAACTGATAAGTTGATTTTTTTATAATGTATTAGTAAATTATATATATAATAATATATAATTTTTTCATTATTAGTTCGTGTTAACTTATGTAGTTATCTAATGTTAACAAATTGAACATATAAAGTAACATATTGTTACTAACTTCGCATTGGTACTTCATCAAAACATTATTTTTAGGTACAATGTACTTATTGTGTTGATGTTGTATTGCAAAACACTTGTGCAGCTGTTGAGATGGGATACGGATAAGTGTCAACAGTGTAATTATATATGGGATTGCAGAAATTAATTATAGCTGTAATTACATGCTGGTAATTTTAATAAATATAAGTACAATGTAAAAACACAATTTATGTACACAATAAGTGTGTTGAAACAAATGATTAATTTAAATGTTAGTACTAGTTAAAGACAATTAATATGAAGTGGGTCCCAATTTATATTCACAGCCAAGTTACTATTTGTCAATATGCTTGTGTGTGTTTATGTAAGTATGTTTGAGAATTTTTTTTTTTGTGATGTTTGCAGAAGAGAGGCAAATTCCTGACCATGTGCCAGAACAACTGAACCATCTGAGGACTCTTGTGGACAGTCTTGTAGCAGATAAAGAGAAGGTATGAGAGAAAATAATTCAACTAATTATAATTACTACACCCTAACCTTTCCTCTAACCCTATCTTTAAAAACACATTTTAGCCTTATCAGATTATATGATAATCAAGTCCTTGAAAAGGCTGTTACAGTTTATGTAATTATCTAAACAGAACTTCCCCTAGACGTCTATTGTTGTCAATGGTGAAGTGTTTCATTTGTGTCAAATGAAACAAATAAAGTAATCAAATGTAAAATAACATTTTTTTGTATACATTAAATATAGACAAACTATAAAAGTGATGAGCAGTGAGTGATGTCATCTTTGACTTTTGTTGTTTGATTAACATTAATGACTGTAGCAGATTTATTTGGCTACTGTCACTTTGCTGCATGGATATACTGCATGTTTTATTCTCAACTGTTTACATTCATTTAAGACATAACAGAATTTCAATTTTGTAGTCTATTTGACAGTTTAGGCACATATCTGAAGCCCACAGTATACTTCGCTCATGCGCGTTCCACTCAGTCTCACAGCGCACGCACAGAAAGCCGCCTAGGGAATGGTGTTCAAGTACGTTCAAGTACGTCTCGCAGTTTAGCAACAGTAGACTGCATTTTGCACTCACTTATCCGGTTGATTTGGATGTTAAGTTTGGCTTAGGGATGAGCGAAAGCGCACCACAGTGAAGAAAAGGATGGTGTCCTGGATGGAATTGCAGGGCAGCGGCACAATAATCATTTTAATTCGATTGTCTTGTTTTCTGAATCACTGGAAGCCAAAATTGACATCAAAAAATACATCCGATTAATCGCAAAGCTCTACTCGTTGCTGCGGCTCCGTCTCAGCCTCCAGATCCGTCTGTGTCGCCTGGTCTCTGTGTCTCCTCGGCTGCGCTTGGGTCTCTAGTTCTCTTGGCTCCACCGCTGGTGGTCAAACAACTGGCTTTACATCCCTCTCCAGCTCCACGTCCTCCCCTGGAACCCCCTCCGTCTTCTGTTGAACTATTACATTCGGCGCGAGGACGCACCTTCTGGGAGGGGGGACTAATGTCACAGTTATGTTCAGTTTGTAGACTCTTATTTTGATATATTGCTCCATTTCCTTTGGTTCCTATTTCCCTGATCTGTTTAGTTTTGTTTATTTCCGATATTGCCATCCTTGTGAGGACATTTTGTCCCCGTTACGTATGGCATACCTGAACCCCACACACACTCACACACACAGAGACAGGAGCAGAAGCAGCATGTGACAGTGTAGATGACTCCTGTAGGTGTCAGAGGTGGAGAGAGTAATGATGAACATGAGCTCAGACTCTGCAGGACGGAGCACAGGTTCAGCCAGCGATCAGGACACAGACCCCTCACAGATAGAGCAGCTGACCCTGCAGACAACTCGCATCAGGTACCAATGATCACAATTAACCAGTCACTCATCAGAGACATGGGACAAAACATGTCCCACAATTTCACCTGCCTGAAACAGCAACATTTGCATTCAGTGGCCAAAATTGTTCATTAAAATCTTATACATGTTGCATCAGTTATGAGAATGAGAAAACAGTGCTTGACACGAGATGCACAGATAGTGGATATAAAATGGAAACGTACTTTTTACAGCTGTTTTTTTTTTTTGAGTGATAAAATTAAATAAAGATAATTCATATCAGAACTTTTGCATGTTTAATGTAAAAATTACACCTATGCAATGCCTCTGAAAACCAAAGTAACACATTTTAAAGGCTCCTCATTTGGTTTTGGAGGTTTCCTACAATAGAATAGCAAAAAAACACTTAATTTTCTCATAATATACATTGCAGCATCACCTCTTTTTTCAGAGTGACTGTATTGGTCTACTCTCTTCTGATTGGTCAGATGACCCAGTATGTTGTGATTCGTCTACTCTGCTCTGATTGGTCAGATGGCCCAGTCACCCATTGCCACATCTGAATTTCAGCTCCGATGGTGTTAGTTTAATCATATCAATTCTTGAAAAGTGGATTTGCTTGTGCAGTTTGTTACAAACCTACATAAGTTCATGCAGGAAGTAAGTGTAATGAAGGGCGAGTCAGTGACATGAGATCCAATTGCAGGCTTTATTAGAAAACAGAATGGTCATAACAGGCAGGGTCAAACAGTGGCAAACATGAATATCGGAGGTAAGCAGGTTCGTGGTCAGTAAACAGGCAAGGGGTCGGTATAGGCGGCAGGCAAACAATAGTCCAGTAATCCAAAGCAGTGAGTCAACTAGTGTAGGCAGCAAACAATCAGAAAACCGGGACAGACAGGCAGGAAACAGAACCAGGAAAACAAGACACAGGAAATAACTGACAGGGAATCTAATCAAGACTTCGTGGTGAATGGATGCATGAGCAGTGCTTATATGGTGTGGGTGATGAGTTACAGCTGGTGCGGTAATCAGTGACTGGGTACGGGATTTATGGGAAATGTAGTCTGTGTGAATGAATGAGAGTGTGAGTGTGTGGTGTATAGTCCAAAGTGAAGTGCCCTCTAGAAGTTGTCCCGGGCACTTCAGCTGACGATCGTTACAGTAAGACTGAATTACTCTCAACTTGTTTCAGGCAGTTCAGAATCGGTTCTTACTTTTGCTGACAATAACTCCATTCATCTGCACTTCGATCTTTGAATCTTTGCAGACCTTTTACATTCACAAACAGCTGTATGACATACTATATGAAAGATAATATCCAAAAAAGCATAATAGGGGCACTTTAAAATAATCTAACTGCATAAGTGTGCACACCCTTTTATAAATGGGTATGTGTTCAGAATGTACTAATCATCAAGCTCGTGTGAATTAGTATGCATCTGTCTTGACCTGAAGTGACTGATGAACAAATTCTCAGCTGAATGCTGGAATAAAGTCAAAGTTTGCTTAAGTGTCAGTTCAGGAGTCTGCACACTTATGCAGTTAGTTATCCCAAGTTTTTTATGTTTATTATTTTCTCTGAAATATGTAATTGCATAGGTTATATTTACATTAAAGGTGCATTTTTGTTGTTGGCTTTTTATTCCACTGTACAATTATTACATTTTTTAGATGTTTTCTTTCTCACTTTGTGAGGACATTCTTATTGCTGCCAGAAACTGGACATAATGATGCAATATCAGAATCAATTTGCTTCTCAATTTTCTGGAGGAAGTCATCCCACTTGCTTTTTGCACTGCATCAGTTAAATGAATCTGGATCTGATTCAATTAGAAAAGGTGCAGTTTTCTTTTACTAGTGGCCATTTTGAGCCCTCTGTACTTCACACACACACATACAGGATTGCAGTACTGAAGCTGGATGAGAAAGTGCAGGTGCTGATGAGAGAGAAGAGTGACAGAGTGGAAGAGAGAAGCAGCCAAGACAGACACATACAAGAGCAGGTCAGACAGACAGAACTCCTCCAATTATAGGGCTGGGCCATATCATTTACATCATAAATTAACAATGATGGAAGTAAATATTTCTGAATATTATTATTAAATATTCTTCTTCCTCGTGTTAATTTAGTTAAATTACTGTTTGAAAAATAAATGGGTTGTTTTAGCAAATACCTATGGAAGCTTGTTTCCTCCATGAAATAAAAAAGGTAATTGCGATTTTATTTCACAGAACTGCGAGATATAAACTCACAATTGTATATATTATAAAATATAAGTTATGAATATACAATTATAAAGTCAGTATTGCGTGATATAAAGCCAAACTTGCAGGTTATAAAATCATAGTGGTGAATTATAAAGTCAGAATTGTATATATTATAAAATATATGTTATGAATATACAATTATAAAGTCAGAATTGAGTGATATAAAGTCAAAATTGCAGGTTATAAAATCATAATTGTGAGATATAAAGTTATAATATAGTCGGAATTGCAATTACGCTTTTTAATTTTTATTTAGTGGCAGAAACAAGCTTCCATAAAAAACTAAAAAGACCACACCAAATACTATTATATGTTCTGGAAAGGGTTAAAATTACAATATAACTAATAAATCGCAATAATCTATATATTGCCCAGTCCTGTTGGTTTGATGCCCTACCATTGTGTTTTTATTTTCATTAACATTCTTTTCATTTTTTTTAATGTTTTTTTTTATGGTTCACCTGTAGTTAAACAGCCTCAGGGTTATGATTGAGGATATGATGTCCTCCTCCTCCTCTCCACTTTCAAAAAGTCAACCGCAGGAGGCAGTAGAGTTCAGCCGAGCAGCGGAACAAGTCCAAAGCTCGGGCCAGGATCAGGTTCAGAGTTCAGGTCAGAGTCAGAGTTCAGGTCAGGATCAGGGTCAACAGCAGAAAGAAGGTCATGATCCGGACCAGGAGGTCAGTCAGTTGTCCCAGTGTTCCTACAAATCGGAGGACAAGACCACTCGCCTCATGAACCAGGAACACCAAGGCAGGAATAAGGTACATGACAGACAGGGACAGAGATTACCCTTACGCAAAAATATATTTCCTTATATATTAAAGATCAATATATTAAATGATTTAACGGTATATTGAATAATATATAAGGAATTTCCGCTTTTCATATATTGAAAAATATGTGACAATATATTTACTAATTTTAACATTTACTCTCCTTTAACAGAGAGAAACAAAGCATGCTGGGAACTAGAAATATGCTGTAACTCAATATATGTGTGTACAATACATTCACATTTATATGGGAACAAGTATGTGCAATATATGCACACAATAAAGGATAAAACTTTATGCTACTTTTGTCTTCATTTCTAAATATTTGTATCAATATATATCGGAGTATACTGTAAAATACAAGCACTAGTTTCCAATATATGGAAATATATTACAGTATGTAATATATCACATTATATTTTGCAGTATATTCCCAGATATTTTTGTTACGTAAGGGTAAACTGAGTTCATATTTATTCTTATTAAGACATTTTAGAAAACATTTGAGCAAAAGTTTGTACTGAGATGTCTCCTGAGCGCCGACAGTTCAGTGAAATGTTCCTCTGTGAGTGTGTGATGTTGTGAATCGTGTGTTTTGCTGCAGAACACTGATCTGGCGAGTGATGTGGAGGGAGCCTTACTGCAGCTGCAGGCCGACTGTGAGAGACTCCACAGCACGTCCAGACGCCTGACGGAGGAGCACAGCGAGAAACAGATCCACATCGACGTGAGTGAGAGAGCGTCACAGCTGATTGTTATTGACGTGTGTTAATCGAAAAACTAGTCTACTGTCTCTCGGGGGCATTTACAGTATATTCAGTCTGAGGTTTACAGATTCCAATACTCAGTTACATTAAATTATTACCCTAAAAGAAGTACACTTTAGCATACTTAAAAAACTACTTATTTCTGAAATAACATTCTTAAGTGTGAATTAAATGTAATGTTTTCAGACACTTAATTCCATCTCAATTGTAATTAAAGGCACAATATGTAAATTTTTTATATTAAAATAATCAACAACCACTTGCACAGTGTTATATATTTCGTTCAGCTGTGTAATTAGATTATCCTAAATATTTCCAAGAATTTGTAAATTCAGAGAAATTCACCATTTTAAATAATGCCCCGTCCCTCTCTTGTCACTTGCGCCTGTCTGTGACGTAATATCTGCGTTATCCCTGGTGTCCGCTTGTACTGCACAGTAACCATGGCAACATACACGGACAGCTGCGTAACGTCTAGCGGCGCGCTGTTGTTGTTTCGTTCAAATAAAACGCGGATCAATATCGGCGTGGCACTTCCAGCAAGAGCTTTGTGACAAACTTTGACTCGACAGAGATGGCGCTCTTGCACGTTATTAGACAAGGTAAGCAAATGTAGGACACATAAGACTAATCAATGTTATATAGCTATATACAGAATAACATTACAACTTTCAACACACTCAAATACAGTTTAGTATGATAGTGTGACGTTAGAGCAAGTGAAACAGCGCTGCGTTACCTCACAGTTTTAATTCATCAAATAATCTGACCTGTATGAGGAGTATTTCAGCACTTATGAGTAGTTCGGTAGAATGAAATGTCCTCGTTTCTTTACATCCCCTGGGACTCGCATGTGCCACTGATATCTGTCTCTCATTAGCAATCGCACCAGCTTTGTTATTGTTTTGAAGAGTTTAGCGACCCCTAGCGGCGAAAAAATACATATTGTGCCTTTAAATGAAAATATATTAACTTTAAACATAATATTGAATAACACATTACAGTTTTAATTATATTTAAGTACTTTACATATGCTTTAGTATGTTAGTCAATGCATAAAAACAAGTGCACTTCTTTAAAGCACGATTACACGATTACGAAACATTTAAGTTGACATTAGTACAAAGCACACTTTTGAAAACAAATACTCTCTTTAAGTGCACTTAAGTGACCTTTTATTTCATTAATATATTATCTGCAAGTACCATTTAATATAATAATGTTCACATGCTATGTTCACAAACCACTATAATTTGAACAGAAAAGCAATCATACTGTAAGTGGGATTTGGCATGGCTGCCAATTCAAATAATAAATAACAATTGACCCTTAGCAAACAGTTTGATTGACAGGCGATCTGACCAATCATAACCCAGATTCCGCCATTTTGTCTGACAAAGCAGTCAGGGGAGTTAGTAGATCAACGTTGGTGAACTTGAACTTGAAAAATTGTGTGTACTCACTCTTGAAACAACATTCCTTCTGATGCTCATTCATGTTTATTTGATGCTATAAATGAACTAGTTTGAAGAGATGTTGGTTCACGAGCCGCTTGAAGGAGCTACAGTGATCTGTCACGACACATTAAAGAGACACTATATGCTATTTATTGTTTAAATACAAATACAACTACAAATACAATATGTGCACTGTACAAAAACGCCAGCGTTTTGAGTGGATTCTATCTTAAACACGTCTGATTGGCCATTGTGTTCAAGAAATCAACAGATATGTTTGTGATTGCCTGCATTGCTCAACACTGCAAAACATGTTGTAAGTAGAAACCTTGCACTCTCTAGAGCGCAAACACCAAATCTGTTATGCCAACATGCTATTATTGTGGAGAAAACTAATCCTAGACCAGCAGTTATGGGCAGCTCTTCCCTCTAAAAGCAACCAGAAGCAGCAGCAGTCACTGGTTTTAGTGAGAAAATGTCACCCTTGTAAGATAAAAGGTAAAAGTACTTAGAGACGTGACTTCCAACTGACTTAAGTTGTACTTAGTTATAATTATTACACCCTTGCCCAACTTAACCCCTTACAAAAAGCTTTGGCAGTTATATATGATTTACTTCTTGTATGAAGCACATAGACTTAAGTTGTGGCTTTTCCAGCGTCTGTACAAGTTTTTGGAGGAACTGGACGAAAAGAAAGCTGACAAGGAACTGTTGGAGATGAAGATTGAAATCGTGAGTTCTTCATACAATTCATGAATATTTCAAGTCCATCAACTCTTCTCTGTGGTCCCCATCGGGCCTCCACAGTCACTCTCAGTCGGTGGACGTCATCTCTTTGCTCCTCAGAAAGCAGACAAACGGACTCTGGAGAGCAAGGTGAGCCGAATGCAGTTTGACAGCATGACCGAGCAGCTCAATAACATGTTACAGGAGCTACTCAGTAAGATCAGTCGTCAGGAGAAGGACTGGAACAAGGTCATCGAGAAGCTCTCCAGTGAAATAGACTGCAAGGTGAGAGAAGGATGGACAGAAGGAGTGATATCGGTACAATACTTCCATAAAGTCATTTAACATCTCTATGATGTAAGAAATATTCTCTCACCGTTATGAATCCTTATGTACGGATCCCCGACACATGACGCGCAAGAAAAAAAAATTTAATCGTGCGCAACTTACGAATTCGTTACCTCAATTCACTAAATGCACATGATTTAGTAAATCTAGGGAACTAAATAGTAAATCGTGCGGACGTTTTAGCCTACTATTTTTTTCCTGCATGTCATGTCTGGGGATCCGTACTTAAAGTACTCACTGATAGATTTATTCTAAACTTTGCATTAAGATAACAGATTTCTTCTATAAGCTCTGAGTTAAGTGTGATATTATGGTCATTTTTCATTTTACAGTAATGAGAATGAGATTTTGAACAGGTAATGAGAATTTGGGGGAAATGCCCAGATTGTGATGTCACAATTCATCCTAAAATAGACATGATTTCTTTTTTTGGTAGTATTTAACTACTATTTGATTTTATTTTATTTAACTGTTGCTGCTCTTATGTCAAAAATGATTGTTTTTTAATATTTGGGGATTTAATGTTACTAAATTATATTTATGCAGTAATTATAATCCATTTATTCACTTTTTGATCATAGACCTGAAAACGGAATTTCCAGCTTAAACTGTCATTAATCTTGAATGCTTTGGACTTAAGTTTGGTCCCCTTTTAAAGAAGACACTTGGCATTTTATTGCGGAAGTGAAAACAAAGGTGAAATTAAAAGTTATAGAAGTTTAATGTTATGAAAAATCCATAAAAATATTCCATATTCCATATTAGTATATATATTCCAAAACATGTTTTACTGTAAAATTGTGGAAAAAAAAATCAAACATTAAATCTAAACAAGTTGCGTTCCAAATTTGAGGTCGATATCTCAGAAAATGAGCTTTCAGTCAGATTTTGTTTGGGCGCAGTACCAAAGGTTTCCACTGAATGAAATTCGTTTCAGTCCCGTCATTTTTGACCACGAGCAGCACAAATGTGACTATTTTTCTGCGGATCATTTAGCCTTTTTGAATCATGTCCATAATTGTTTTGTGTTCACATAGCAAATGCCAAAACTTTCGTGCCATTCTGATGAAGTAAAAAAAAAAAAAAAAAAAAAAAATGACCGAAGAGTACCAGAGGGTTAATCTGTCATTTCTGCTCTCACAAATCTCAAACACCCTCTTCATTTCCATCGTAAGCGGTTGGATATACAAGTATGTTTTGTAACACTTTTGTCTTGGGCTGTAGTTGAACCGGATTGAGCTGGATCCTCTGAAGAAACAGCTGGATGATTGCTGGAGGACCATCCACAAGCATCTGCAGCCTCCTTCACTCCCCGAGCAGGACGACGCCGCTGGACTCAAGAAGTGAGCGACCAGATATATATAATCATTTCATATATTTATACATTATATAATTCCTTCAAGTACTACTCACACAGAAGTCACGTTCAAACCTAGCATGACGATGTTGGCAAATTCGTTTTAAAAGCTCTTTCACAATTAAAATGTAAATTCCTACTGAAATGACTGATGGTCCCTTCCTGATCAAGTGTGCTGCACGCGTCCTGAAAAGTGAAGTCAAAGCATTTTGATCGCCCCCTGGTGGTTGGCTGCAGTATAGGTCATATATTTTTCCATGTAATCGAATGGGACGCGAGCCAAACTAAAAAATCCAATTATACTTCAAAATATTTTTATTTGGAAGATGGTTTCTGTCATTTTAGGTAGTTCGTATCACGCTGACGTATGTTCAAGTGCACGCTTTTTCATTAACTTTGGTTTTAGTTAGTTTTTTGATGCTATAAAAATGGGGTGTGACATCATGATTTGGAAGGATGGCTTCATTTTGGAAGGAAGTGTAGGCATCCATCATTTTTTACAGTCTATGTTCCTGACTAAGCAAATAAGCTGCAATGTGGATGCAACTTTATGCCTATAGTTACTAAAGCTTGACCTAAAAGATAAAGTCAAACATGTCGAATCCTATGGCCCAAAGCCCTTTACGCAAGTATGTCAATACAAACACCAAGCTTGATGGCTCAAACGTTGTTGGATTCAGAGCTGAATTCATAATGCAACACAAGTAAAGGACCACATGCTGGGAATGCATTTCCTAAGCATTCTTGTGTATGTTTCTGAAATATTCAGTCAGTAACTATCTGAGTAACAGCTATTTGACTAACATGAGGTCAACAAACCTCACTGTCTTTGTGTCTTTCTCACTTTGTCAAAGACAATTAGTGGCCCGGTTTCACTGCATCTCCTGTGATCGTCCAGTGGATATGATGACACCAGGACAGTACGTAAATATTACACATGCATGACACTTTTTTTTTTGGTCACATTTCATTAATTAAAAATATATTAAATTGTTCATACAGGCAATGTCTTGAGTACACCTCTTACATAATGACATTTTCTGAATTCAAATAAATTTGTAGTGATACAAGTATTAAAATAAAAGTATTAATCAATGAATAAAATTAATATGAATACAATATAATTATAATTATTTTATATAATTATTAATTAATATTAATATTAGTGTCGATCCCTGTATTTGGTGCTACCAAAATACAGGGATTGACATAAAACTGTTCCTTTAATAATTTTTTAAATAAATAATATAAAATTGCATAAATTATTCTTGAACTGACCAGAGTATTTAAAGAGAGGTTATATTAAAAACATACATTTTAGAATTAGATGTTACATTTTTATACTATTGTTTTAAATAGAATTGTTCTGTAGTCTATACATTATTTAATGCAATTACATCAGAAGTAACTGTAATCAAAGTACAGAGTAATCCCTTACTTTACATTTTCAAGGGAAAAGTAAAAAAATTAGTAATACATTTCTCCCAAGACTGTATGTGACAACAACATAAAACAACAAATCATAGAGGTAACCTATGTAGACCCTCTATTACTTTTATTGACCCTTAGTAAGTTTTAAATATATATAACTATATATATATATTTTAATGAAAGTTGAATTCAGGTCAATGAAGCAACCCCATGAAACTACATGGTTGAGGAAAAAAAATACCATGTCTTTTTAAAATACTTGATGAATGTACTTAAGTATATTTAAGTATACTTATGTATATTAAAGATGTTACTTAATGATTGCATCACTTGACATTTTTAGAGTAATTAAATCAAATTTAGGTTGAAATTCAGTATTTAGTTTTCTAAGACAATAGATATTTAAAAACGTTCTCCTTGTCATATTCTCAAGACATTCTTGCTCTCTGGCTGTGAACGCATCGGTAACGTCTCTGAATGTTTGCAGGCACATGGTCACCCTGCCCTCGGCCCCAGGACTGCCCTCCCACAAGTCCAACCGGCCCTACTCTGTGTATGAGCTGGAGCAGATGCGGCAGCACTACAGGAGGTGAGACACGTCACTTCCTCACAGCTTTTCCCGTGCTTGTCCAGAAGAGGGACTCAAACGCACTTCACTGTGTTCTTCAGGTTCCACACAGTAAACCTGACATGATCTGTATAGCAACGTCCTGTATTCTAGGATAGTGTTCGTGAAAAATGACAGAAAGCATTTGGACACATTTAAAAATGTATGAAGTGTTTGTGTAATATAACAAAATATCTAACCATGCAGCGTTTATTTTTAGACTTTCCTAGCAAAACTTTTCACAGAAACTAGGTTTAAGTTTTAAATAATTAAAAGCTTACCCAACAAATTGTTGAAGTTCAAGTATTAGAAGTATACATAAATTGCCAAAATAATAAATGTAATTGCTAAAGTATGATGTATAAGTATGACGCTAAGGCCTATTAATAGTTTTACTGGGAGTTTATTAATAAGTGTACTTTCATTGATAAAAAAAAAAAAAAAAAAAGTAGAATAGAAATATACAGCAAGTAAATTAACAGTTTATCTATATTAAGGCCAATTCATACCGCACCGACAAACGCCAACAAGCACCAACAAGCAAGTTGGCTGTTGGATTTAGAAGTCTATGAGAAAAAACGGTCATGTTCACACCGCTCAACAAACACCAACAAACGACTCACAGAGAGTCAAGTCTGACCGGGAAAATTTGAGATCCACACCTACATACGTGTAACCATGTTAACAATATTTTCAGGCAAGTTCATTAGATTAATAATATAGTATCATATATATTTTCATTGTATTAAAGTATTGAGGCAAACATAAAAATACGAACCTGAAATCCGAAGCACTCGCCATCGATCTGATCCCTTGCGATGGGGTTGGTATAGCCTACACCGGTTTTTAAACTTTTTTTTACCGCGACCCTTCAAAGGCATATATATGTAAGCCTATTTCCACCACTGAAAAAAAAAGAAGATTATTGCGACTTTTTTTCTCACAATTCTGACTTTATATCTCACAATTCTGAGAAAAAAGTCAGAATTCTGAGATAAAAAGTCGCAATAATCTTCTTTTTTTCAGTTGGCCTTTAATTTGTAGTATAGTTCACGATAGGGTTGCAATATAAAAGACAAACTTAGATGTAAACAAAGTTTACTTCTGACACACTTAAAAATATACTTTTATAAACCAAAAAGTGGGCCAATTTTATCTCAAGAAGTGTTGAAATAGTACACTTACAAGTATACTACTAGCACATTTATATTAGTATTCTTACTACATGAAGTATACTAGCATAATATACTTTATTTAATAAAATGAACTTGAAGTATACTTTTTTTATTTGGGGTTTCTTTTTTATTTATGTAATAAAACAACATATTTAAGTGTAGTGTGAGTGTCCCAGTATCTGTGATCCCAGTAAAGCAATGAAACACTGGTCACATGTCCAGTGGCGATTATTGATGAAGTCTTAATAAGTTGATCAATGAGAACTCTGGCTGTTTATTTGTCTCAGCCTGAAACGAACCAGGATAGCTTTAGGGTGGTTTGTTTTGAGAGGCTTGGCACAGGATGAGCACAGACATGTTTTAATGTGCAGGGAAATAGATCAAGAGCCCAGTCAGTTTCCAACATCAAGGACACCCAAGCTCCCTTACAGACAGGGTCTGCCAGAACTTTCACGGACCCGCAACCGGCCCACTCCGGGCCCAGGAAAGAGGAGCAACCGGACCCTGTGCAAGCAGTGAGTTAGACTCATGACACACAGAGTGAAGGTTTCTTAGGTAGACGTCAGTTTACAGACCAGATGCAGATATCTAACACTCAATTTTTTTTGAGAAAATGTATCTAGTCTAAAGCTCTCCTGCAGTTACAACACTCTTACTCTTAAAAATAAAGGTTCTTTATTGACATCTATGGTTCCATCTTTCCATCCCACAAAAGATTCTTTATTGTGGAAAAAGGTTCTTTAGATTATTAAAATGTTCTTCTCACTAAGATTTTAACTCACTGAAAGGTTCTTTGTGGAACCCAAAATTGTTCTTCTATGGCATTGCTGCGAAAACTTTTTGAAGCCTTTAATCTTTAAAGCCTTTAATCTTCAGACTGTCAGTCCAAATTCGATTTCTGTGCACATCCGATTGGAATCTGATCATATTTAGCAAGTGTGAATGGCAAAAAAATCACATGAAATACAATTTTTACAAATCCGTTTTCATTTCAATCATGACAACTCTCGGAATAGTTTTAACATCTTAATGAACATGGTTAATGTATTTGGTCTTGGTGGACTAGATCTGATATCCATGCTGCTGATGCAGAGCAAGTATGGACTTCTGCATAAATAAACATATAAAAATCCTGTAGCAGATCTAGGCAGGTGGAGCTGGGGGAGGTGGAGGGCCTCAAAGGATCTCTGACTAGCCTACAGCACACACTGATCCAGATTATTTAAATGTTGAGCAAGCAATCTCATTGGCTGAAGGATCAGCAGAAGCCAATCAGCTTGTGCCATGTGTTAATGATGTGATTGCTTGCAGATTGCATGTAAAGAACCAATCAGCCTGCACTATCATGACTGAATTAGATGTATGTGGTTTGATATCCTATTCAAAATCGGATCTTAATTATGATACACAGTGTGGACAGTCAATAATTCAGATCAGTTTCCAATCAGATACACAATTAATCAGATTTGGACTGACAGTGTGAACATAGTCTAAGAGTTGAATGTTGTTTTACGGCCTAATATTCAGTGAGAGGATCGCAGAAATGGCGGATTACAGTTACCTGGCCCGTAGCTGTGGGGGCAGCCACACCCTCACCTATCCCAGCCGCCGCTACACCCGCATTCAGCACATCACCCATCTGATCCAGAATGACGAGGAGACTCGACCTGTGTCCTCTGGACCACACGCACAGGTCTGACACATCACGCTCACAGAATCATTTGAACTGTAACTATGTATGAACCGTGAGCTCTGTTCCTGCAGGCAGAAGAAGCGAACATCATGGGCTTGGACGGACAGGTCTATAAGGGCCGAATGAACAGCAGAGCAGTGAGACTCTCCGAGACAAGATTACCCACTATCTCTCCTCGAGAAGGCAAGATCACATGTCAAAACCTCTTAGCAGCATCTAACCTCAACTTACACTAGTGGCCAGAGTGGATATTTACACAATATTTGCTTTTAATGACCCTACACATTCGATGAGACCATCAAAATATTAGAAATGTGTTATATCGGGATAAAGAAAATGCGACATTTGGTTAAGGTTTTTAAGTTACCTGACAAAATAATTTTCCAAAATGCAAACTACGGCTACAAAAATCTACAAAATCAATGTATAGAAAAACAAAAACTCAAGGAATGAAGTCATACACTTACTAAAATATAACCAGTTAATAATATCTCATTAGTTCTCCCTTGTTTTTCATTCTCCTGGGGATTGGCTCAATAAGCTTTGTGCATGTGCCATTTTCACTAAAACCCACAAAATAATGAACACAGCTAACACTTGCCACAGTGATTGATTGATTGATTGATTGATTGAGTTGTATGTCGGGAATAATGAGTGCAATTTTTGTATGTCAGTTTGGCCACAATTTGCGCATGTTTTTATTGCATTTGCCCAAATGGAACAATTGAAACGGAGTGCTTACATTAATTTTACACTCCAAGCACAACCACGCAATATGCTTTCAAAATATTTAATACATTTATATAATAATATATTTGAATAAGTGGCAATGTCAGTTGTCCTAGGCCGGACATCGCTTTTCTCACTGTTGTACACCACAGTATCCATTCCCATCACTCCTCTTTACTACAAACAAAGCTTTAAAAGTTTGTCCTAAAATAGTTTTGGCATTATATACTCACCCTCATTTAGTTCCAAACATATATGCCTGTCAATCTACAAAAATGACAATAAAACTATAAAAACATCATAAAAGTATTATAAAAGTAGTCTAAATGACTATTTCAAGTCACTGTAGCTCTCAAGTCTCATTTGCACTTTAGTATATTCAAATTTGTGAATATGATTATTCTTCAGAACACTTGGAATAAAGTACATGAGTTACATGGATATCTTTCATGATGCTTTATGGTATTTTTGTCATTTTTGGAGCTCCACTTATGTTTATTGACTTCTTATTAACATTATTAGTTTCAATTGAATTCAGTTCTGTAAATCAATATGTTAGAAAACTGGTTAATTTTTAGACTACATTAGGTCTACGGGACATGGTGATGGAAAAAAAAATTAGATGGGTGGAAAGATTGTATTTCAAATCATTTGTGAGAATGCAAAACTTTAGTGAGTAAACGCAAAAGCATAGAAATACACATTTTCCCCAGAGAAACTTTACATTCGCTTGCAAATCTTTCGCATTTTATCGCACAGAAAATAAAAGCAGAAACTAAATAAAAGCAAAGGAAAAGTTTTCCTCCCATCTCACCATAGTCATTTATCTCAGCTCTCTAGATCTGAAAAGCATTGACATGAGAGCAGTTGAGCGCATGAATGATTCTTAAGCTGGAAACTGTTCATTGATGGTAGAAGCTTCTGTTGTGATCGGGACAATGTCCAGACTCAATATGGCCCTGATCATGCTGTGCCTCACGACATGTTATGTAACACATCTTGATGAACATGAATCCATCTGTATGCTTGGCCCTCGTCTTGAAATGGAAGACCGTGTCTGGACTGCGGGGGAGAAGAAGAGCTCCCTGGGATCAGACGGAAATATATAGAAGATTGCCAAAACTTTGATTTAGAGTTGTCAGGAGTAGTTAGTTGTGGTGTAGTTTTATTCAGAATTGAGGTGAAAGGGTGAAAGGAGGGCAGTAGGGCTTGAGGGGAAGGGGTTTTATGTTTCATTGCTGGATAGCAGAGCTGCAATGAGAAACCATCTGGAAGTGACAACAGACCTGGAGGAAAACTGGTCTTTGCCCTTCATTGCATCACTGAATCAAAGGAAGGTGGTTTAAAGTCAAACGACAGGCACCTGAGCCATGTCATGCTTGACCGAGCAAAAGTTTGGCAGCTTGTGCATGTGACGCAGTAAAGAGATGATTTATGAGAATATGAGTTTCGTTTTGAAGGTCAGAAGTTGTTGTCTGGTTCCCAAGTAAGCTCAAGTCACATTCTTGAAGATTCATAGAGGAACAACCACATATAAACCTTCTGAGACAGACCTACCATGAGACCTTTATACCGATGTTTCTGATTTAACTACATGATTGTCGGTGTCTCGTGTCTTTTTCTGATTGGATGTAAGTTTTGCTTCAAATCAAAGTTTGAAATGGGATTCATCTGGAACCTGGTTGGTTTGTTCAAGAAGAAAGTTAAATATTCAAATGAATTTTAATTCAGATCAAAAACATGATCATCATAAAAGAGGTGTATACAGGGCCTAAAAGTAACACTCGCCAATCGCCAAATGCGAGTAAAAATTGGTGGTGGCCGGTATATGAAACGGTGCCAATTCCAGCAATGCAATGTTGCGAGAACATGAATGTGAATGACGCTTGATGGCGCTGCCTCATCACGAATGTTTAAGCCTTGCCGATTGAAATATCCAAGCGCAAGAAGATACGAAAGGGAGCTCAATTCGTTACTCGCTGTGTGGGAAGTTTTCTGCGCACAAACATCAATTCCGCATCTCAGACAGCATGCAAATACCAAATTTAACTCTCTTTCACGTCTTCTTGCACTTGAAAATGCCCATATTTGGCCGTATCCTCATAAATATAATCACCGGCCATTAGCAGACGTTGCAAACAGTTAGTTTTAGGCACTGGGTGAATGAATTGCATTTGTAATGTATTTTTGAATTAATTAAAGGGTTATTTCACCCAAAAATGAAACTTCTGTCATTAATTTCTCACCCTCATGTCGTTCTACACCCATTAGACCTTCAGAACACAAATTAAGATATTTCCGATAAATCCGATGGTGTATGACTCATCCATAGACAGCAATATAATCAACACTTTCAAGGTCCAAAAAAGGTACTAAAGACATTGTTAAAATAGTCCACGTGAGTACAGTGGTTCAACCTCAATGTTATGCAGCGTCAAGAATACTTTTGTGCGCAAAAACAAATAAAAATAACGACTTTATTCACCAATAAACAATTCAACTGACTCACACGCATGCGTCGTTCTGACATAAAACCTTGAACCGCTGGACGTAAACAGCGTATGAGAAAGACACAGAAGAGAAGATATTGTTGAATAAATTCGTTATTTTTGTTTTGTTTATGTGCACAAATAGTATTCTTGTCGCTTCATAACATTGAGGTTGAACCACTGTTCTCACGTGGACTATTTTAACAATGTCTTTAGTACCTTTTTTGGACCTTGAAAGTGTTGATTATATTGCTGTCTATGGATGAGTCATACACCTCTCGAATTTCATCAAAAATATCTTCATTTGTGTTCTGAAGATGAACGAAGGTCTTACGGGTGTAGAACGACACGAGGGTGAGGAATTAATGAACTAACACTTTAATAGATCCAGACAAACAACACTGACTGATAAAGGTCAGTGTTGTTGTCATTGCCTTCATGTCTGACATTTGGATTGTTGCTGTTGCAGGCAACTGGAAGGGCAAAGACAAGATGAGCCGCTCGCAGTCGCAGAGGTCCAGTGGAGTGGATGCTGGCCATGGAAGTGCCAAGACTCAGCGCAGCCGCTCAGGTGGGTTACAAGCAGCGACAAATGTAAACACATGTATAGCCGTGAAGAATGAAGCCGCTAAAGTTGGCTGTAAATGAACGCAATCTATTTTAGTTACAAGGCTAACGGTGTTAAAGTGCTGGTAATGCTGAGGTGCTGTTCTTGAACTGTGCCCAAGATGAGGCTCACAAGGTTGTGGGCTGTGTGTATATAACAGAGAAGTCAACAAGTCAATGGTAAGCAAAGACAGAGTGTTTTTCTGGGCGGCTCCCGAGTCCCAGCAGCATGTGTGAAATGATCAGTGGTGTTTGGTAAGGCAAGTATAACTGTCGCTGCTTTGAGGTTTTAAAGTGCGTGAGAATTAAACTTCATTGTGTGACTTGAACCCACACAGTTGATGATACAGAAACGAATGATTGAATGATGAATGAAGTTTTTACAGTAAAATACCCAAAAACCACTAAGCCAGTGTTACATATTTTCTTCAGTTTAATACTTACAAATGTTTCCAACTATTTGTAAATCGTGAGAAAATCGCAATTTTAACCAAGGAAACGGGACGTGTGAGTGAGTTGCCTTTCAATGCCGTCATATGGCGTCAACTCCAAAGATGCTTTAATATATATGTGGGAACACAGACAAGGGAACATGTTTTGATATATTATAGACAGAAAAGACATAAAACTAATTATTGTCATATAGCTCAACACATTTAGTCTTATTGTTCAAATCTAATTTTCTTTTTTTGGGGGGGGGGGGGGGGGGCTACCATGCCTCAGAGAAAAACACTATTGTCAAGTTGCTAACCCTAATCAGACACAGCTTTATTTTTTTTAACAGTAATACAGAATTTTCTCCATCATACAATTCATTTTAAAATTAATTACATGCTATTTATCAACACAAGCCATCCATCATTTAATATGATATTCTAATATGGATCTCTCTTACTGCAGTGTGAACAAGTGTCTCACAGCCACTGAGTAATGTTATGACATCGTTTTCAACACACTCAAATGTGTCTAATATGATAAACAGAGCTGCGTCATACTCAACCGCAAAAGCGGAAGTGGCACCGGCGACTGTGTCATAATAAAAGTCCTGCTGCTCACGTTCGTCTCTCATTAACAATCGCTCCAGCTCCTCGTTCAGCTCCACAACACTCGGTCCTGCTCTGCTTCATACTACAGTAACATTAATAATCACATCCATGAACATGATTTCTGCCCGAGTCCCATCCTGATTCTTTTCCACCGGCTGTGAGGAGAAGACCACATGTCCCAAGATTCCTCGCTTAAACTTGCTGTCATCAAGCTACGCCTTTGTTTTGAACAGGCCACATCTAGCAGACGAAAAACTACATAGTGCATCTTTAATTGTGAACTGAATGTAATGATTTGGGACACTTAGCTACATGTTAATTGCACTTAAATAAAAACGTATTATAGTTTACATTTACAGGCCCATTAAATGCAATTATCTGAACTTTAGATGACTTAAGAACATCTTTATATTAGTGCTGTCAAACGATTAATCGCGATTAATCACATCCAAAATAGAAGTTTGTTTACATAATATAATATACATCTGTCTAGTGTATATTTTTATTATGTATATATAAATACACACATACACGTATATATTTAAGAAAATGTATATATATATATATATATATATATATATATATAATATATATATATATATATGTAAATATTATTGGCAAGTTTTTTTAGATATACTTTTAAGAAATTGATGTACAATGCAAGTTTACATTTAACATTTAAAAAATGCTAGATGCAAGTCCAACTAAAACTTTTCAGAAAAAAAGTTCCATGAAAGAGTTATAAGTAATGTTTTTGTGCTAACGTTTTGAGAAGTTTATGAAAGACCTGATAACTTTGAACAAACGTTCTATTAACGTTACTGGAAGAATGTTTGTTCATAACTTTGAGAGAGCCTTGTCACAAAGTTACGAGAACGTTCCCTGTTAGCCGGGAAAACACTTAGCAAACACAAAACATCCTAGTATCGTGCTGGTGATTTTATCCATGGCATTTTTAAATGTTACTTATTGTACCTTTCATTTTATTTCTTCTAAAGCGAAGTAATTTAGTGTCTAACAGATGCCATTTTACGACCTCCAGTTGTACCTGATTCGGTTCAGTGGCCTTTAACCTTTCACCTCTGGCCTCCCTTCACTCCCACAGCTTCCAGTATCTCGGTGAGAGATCGGCCCCTGTCCTCCATGGATTGCCTGTCCCAGGACGTCCCGCTCCAGTCCTCATTCCATGACACCACCACAGAGCGCAACAAAGACCTCAACCAATCAGAAGATGAGCCGGTGACATCACTCTAGAGCTCCTCCAATAGGAGCTGCTCCATTGTTTGAATGAAATGTTTACAGCAGGGCGAGACACAAGCTCTGTTTGTTTACAGTATTCATCTGTAACGTCAAGAATATCTAAATAAGATTTAATAAATGTTTTTATGCAGTCATATTAAATACATATAATGCCGTCGGTCATCAAAAATTCGCTTTAAAAAGTCTCTCGCAGTCTGAATCCGACCCAGTACTTGCTGGTGAACATTTTTTTCAGTCATTTCAAACCAGTACAAAGTGTCTGGAATAAATTCACGTGTTTCGCCACTAATCTACCTCTTGAAACAGTTGAACCACGCTTCTATCGGTCAGTTTTACTCCATTCGTGGTGATAATCTGTCCCACTACTGCAACAGTGTTGAAAGTATGTTTCTATGCGAGTTATTGCGCTGAATGTCACACATGTATAAAAATGTCAGTTCAGTAAACACTCGTCGTAAACATAATCGAGCTCTTGTGTTGAATTCATGTTTGGAGCTACTCTGATGATTAATTGAGCTTGTGCGTTTACCTTCCTGTTCACACCATTTCCAATTTGTACTTTGTTTTTGGAACAATCTGAGGTTAAAGGTGCAAAAGATCAGTGTCACAATACATTCTTCACATGTGCAGGCCACACACCTCCTGCAGCGCATCACTGACCTCATTTCCAACTTACTGTGTTTTTGTACAGCACATGACATGACTTTCAGATACGTTTTTGAGCGGCTTATCTGATTTGATGTTTATCAAAAAATGAAGAATGGTATTACCATGGTGTAAAATGTATTCATGCACACACACAACCATTCAAAACATTCACTACCTTACCATACCTCATGTAATCGATGAACACTGGTGAAAACAGTAATATTCTGAAACATTACAACATGTTTTAAAATGTAATTTATTCTGAAAATGAAATGAAAATGAAAATTCAGTCATTAATTCCTCACCCTCATGTCGTTCTACACCTGTAAGACCTTCATTCATCTTCTGAACACAAACTAAGATATTTTTGATGAATCCGATGGCTCAGTGAGGCCTGCATTGCCAGCAAGACAATTTACACTTTCAGAAGCCCAGAAAGATACTGGTAATAATATAATATAATAATAATAATAATATAAAGCGAGAATACTTTTTGTGCGCCAAAATAAAAAAAATACTTCGTTCAAAAATATCTAGTGTTGGGCCATTTCAAAACACAAAGCTTTACGAATCTTTTGTTTTGAATCAGAGGTTCAGATCGCGTATCAAACTGCCAAAGTCACGTGAAATAATGAAATTTCAAATCACTTATGACCAGGGTTGGGGAGTAACGAAATACAAGTAACTTAGTTTCGTATTTAAAATACAAAATTTGAGTAGCTGTATTTCATTAGTTACATTTTAAATGGGTGGTAATCAGATTACAGTTACATCTGAAAAGTATTTTAGATTACCAAAGTGATTACTTTGAATTTTAATGTCATTTAAACAGCAATTGGTGATTCTCTGACTCTGACCGTCTGAAAAAGAGGAGTTCAGTTTCATGTTTTCGACTGTTTTCATGTTTTGTGATGGTTGTTTGTGAGTCATTTTATAATTCACTCGTCACTGCAACTTTTTCTCACAATTTCCCTCACAATTGTGAGTTTGCATTTCACAATTCTGACTTCTTTTTCTCAGAATTGCGAGATTTAAACTCACTATTGCAAGTTATAAAGTTTTTTCTTGCAATCATAATTCTGACTTTTCTCAATATTGCGAGTTTATATCTCATAATTCTGACTTTATAACTCGCAATTGCAACTTTAAATCACACAATTCTGAGGGAAAAAGTCAGAATTGTGAGATAAAAACTTGCAATGACCTTTTTTGTGTTTGTTTCACACTTATTAGTATTCCAAAGTATTCTAAAGTATTTAGATTAAGTTACTAAACTTGAGTAATGTGACGAAATACGTTACAAATTACTTTTTAAAGCATGTATTTTGTAATCTGTAGTGAAATACATTTTAAAAGTAACCCACCCAGCCCTGCTTATGACAACGAAGCCTTGTTTACTGAAATTGGCGCTTCGAACCACTGATTCGAAAACAAAAGATTTTCAGTGTTTTGAAATTGGCCATCACTAGATATTGTTGCTAAGTTTTTTTTTTGTTTGTTTGTTTGTTCTGACGTAGAACCTGGAAGCGCTGAACGTAAACAGTGTTGGAGAATGACGGGGAGAGACGAATTTGTTGAATAAAGTCGTTTTTGTTTTTTTGCACACAAAAAGTATTCCCATCGCTGAACCACTGTACTCACATGAACCGTTTTAATGATGTCTTTACTTCCTTTCTGGACCTTGAAAGTGGTGGTTAAATTGTGATATACAGATGAGTACCTCTCAGATTTCATCAAAAAATCTTCATTTGTGTTCTGAAGATGAACGAAGGTCTTACGGGTGTAGAACAACATGAAGGTGAGGAATTAATGACTGAAATTTCATTTTTGGGTGAACTAACACTTTAAACTCAACTCTAAAATTTAACCAACAATGTGTAAATAGTTCACAAATCCATTCTTGGTTAATTTCTACCATTGAACAAAAAAGCTTAATGAACTTGGAGAAACTGTTCAAAAAACCAAATTTGTTCTCTTTGCGTTTCGTTTAAGTTCAGTGGTATATATATATATATATATATATATATATATATATAAATATAAAATATGCATTTTAAGCAAAGACTGGGCTAAGTTACAATTTAACAAAGAATCTGGAAAAGGTTTACAACATTCTTCTTAAAAAAAAAAAAAAATGTGGAAAATTACAAAAGAATGGATCTATGACCAATTTGCATTTGAACAAGTTCCTGTGTCGTTCATAAATTCATTTCCATGTAAACGCTCACACTGATTTAAAAACTTCAAATTACCAAGATTACTTCACTCTCACTGTCTGAGCAGCGTGAACGTTCATCAAAACCTCTCCTTTCGTGTTCGCGTTGACTGTGTCATGTTTGAGTGAACCAAAACATGATACATCAGGCTTACATCACATTTAAGTCGCTTGCATGTGAAGTTGTATAAGCATGTCCCAGTTTCAGTCACAGCTTGAGTGTGTTAACATACCGAGACAGTTACAGAATGATGGTTATCGGAAATTGGGTTGCTGTCACAGCGCAAGCGATCCACACTTGGTTAGCAGTTACACTTTCAAGACAAAAAACACAAATCAAACTAGTCATTAAATCTTTTATTATGACCTTAATATAAACACAATGACCTCCAAAATGGTTTCAGATCATAGCTTTTTTGTCAGACATATAAATACAAATCTCAACAAGGGAAAAGAACAGACAGTACAGGAGGGAAATCGATACAAAAGGTTGTTCGCCAATTAATTGGTTCTCTCGATGAAGGAATTGCTCGACTCACTGTGTGTGTTGTTCATCACAGCCACAGTCCAAACAAACACGTCCCCAAAGAACTGAATCACCGGCCAGTGGTGTCAATGACATCCCGATGCTCTGAGATCTACGGCAGCCCAACTGTTCAAACAGTCGGCGCTTGACTGGAGAACATGACATTTGAGAATGTTGGCCCTGTTGCTACGGGATTTCGACAGAGCAACAGCTGAATAAAAACGGAGAGCGTTCAAACCTCAAGGCACTCGGGACACTGACATCAGAGCCACTGCCGTTTGACTTCAGACTCGCGTTCCTCCAGGAAGCGACCTACTCTCCAGATGGACAAAACACGCATCTTCACCCTTTGGAGACCAATGTTTTAGGTTTCTTTATACATAGCAAACAACACCGAAACCAATTGGAAGACCAAACAATTATCTGCCATATCAATCCACCGATGTTTTCCAAAACCAAGGGTACTTTTCGCATTTCACATGCATTTTCCGGGCCAAAATGCAGAGGCCTGTCTATCATGTAGCCCTCTATGATTAAGTGAACATGGATAATACTCAATCGACCCAAAGTCAAAATTAGACGCCATATTTAACCTGGTGTGAATCAAGAATCAAAGCTGTGAGGCGGACCTCATTTCTCAAACAGAACTAATGTAAATTGTTCGTGAAAGGATTCGTCTAAACAGTCAGGAAGTTATGAAGATTTACAAATTCATTCTGCCGAACTCTCAGACGATTTATGGTCTGATTTAAGGTATAAAAAGTTTGTAAATCCAATTTTACAAATGAACTTAAAAAGCAGAGCAAATAGTTTGTGAATAGTTCATCCAAATTTGTTTTTTTCGACTTTCATTTAAAAAGGAAATCGATTCTCTATATACATATACACATTATATATACACATTATATATACATATAATGCATGTGCCAATTTAACCGCAAATAGATTTACGTACATAACATATATGACCATTTACATAAGTGCTGTATATATATACGACAATTTCATATATGACATTTTAACCGCAAATGGATTTATATATGTATATACACAACAATTTAATAATTGTTTGCAAATCAATCCTTGGCAAAATTAAAAAAAAACTACTATTTTGGTTTTTGGGACTAAATCGTACAAATTCAACACGACAAATGACGCTGCGAATGATTATTGGAAATTGACCTTATTTATGGAACAAGCAAAACAAATTCCTGTGTACATCAATACAATTATACCGAATTAAAAATGTCAATTTACACAAGATTGCACTTTGTGAAGAACTTTCATAGGGAAAAAAAACAACATTTTTTTGGGGGGCACATTATTTTTTTGCCATCTTCTAAACGACCGACATCGAAAAAATATACATGTATCGCCTCACAGCCTCGTCTTCAGTCGCTTCAAAAGAAATATGGCGTCTAGCCTGACTGAGGTCATACTAAACCACAAACTCAAACGGCAAAACTGATTGTCTAAGATGAACGAATGAAGGAAAGCTGACATCATGCCGATGGAAACTAAAGAAACGTGTCATCTCAGAACACCACGGCCAATCAACGTTCTGATCTAGGGTCAGCCTTCCCGCTCTATAGCGTCACAACCAGTACGGCGCAAGTGCCAATAAGTGATACCAGACCAGTCCTCGTCCACTGAGGCGTCCGAGCCAAGCCCGATCGGTTTCACACAGCGTGTTGAGCAAAGAGCGTGAGGTATTTGAGGCCTCCGTCATCACACAGAGAGGCCATTCAGCCATCCAGAGACATGATCAGGAGGTAGCAGGAGCTGAGCTTCACTCCGCCGGCTGTGTGGATCCAACGAGCTGGACCTCCAAACATCAGACAAGTCAGCTAGGAGCACGCTAGTATTTTTAGTTTTCTGCAGGTAAAAAAAAAGAAACCCAAACAAAACACTTCTTTTTTTTTTTTAAAGCTTGAGTCTGTATTTCTCCACCACAGTTGTAGTTTAAACACAAGAAGCTTTCCTGATTTCAATGTGTACACACTAAAAATAACTCGCAGTTATGCAGTTAAAGTCATCATTACTGAAAAATAAAATCAAACCAATCAGGGTGTCAATTCTGACCAGGATTATTGCAAACTGTTCCTGGTCATTTCCTGCTTTTTGCCCATTTATATGAGAAACAAAGGTTTGTTTGTTTTGTATGATTCACAATAATAAATTCAACTCGGCGTCTCAGTTACGTCTGAAGCTGTACACACTTGAAAATGTGTATTTTGAAATAGACGATAGTCATATAACAGCAGACAACTATCTCTACAGAAACGTCCTCCTGATGCTTCCCGGGATGCAGAACAGCACCACCACCACCATTATTGTTCGTCGGACATTTTATTGCGAGTGCGTGTCGCCGACACAGGAGGAGAGAGTCCGAGAACAGCGGCAAAAAGAGCGACGACCGAAGATTCACACGCACACATTCGTCCGGTCTGACTCCGTGGCTTCCGTCCGCTGAAACCAAAAAAAAAACTTCTTTGGGACTCCCGCACCTCTTTTATAACTTCCATAATTTTTTTTTTCTCTCTCCATAGTGGTTCTTCCCCGGGTTTGGACAGAAATGAAAATCGACAATAGATAAAAGAACAAAACGAGATCTCCAAAAGAAGAGAGATTGTTCATCTTTAGAAAACAGAAAGAAAGAGTACCATGTCTTTCCCCCCTCGGCCATCCAAAGTCTCAGTGAGTATTCCCACCCCGTCGAACCCCCGTTAAACCCGTCGCCCCCTCTCATCTCTGGCCGTGCAGGGCTGAAATGACAGGCGTCTGCTGGCCGTTGGCGGGCTGGGAGACGGGCGGCCACGTGGGCGGCTGGTGCATGTGATGGTGGTGGTGATGGAGCGCGTGGTGGCCGGTAGGAGAGGACGGGGGCAGCCAGACGGGCTGGTGGTTGGGGGGCGAGGAGGCCCAGAAAGAGCCGAAGCCCTGTGCGGAGGAGTGGGGAGGAGGAGAGCACGCCATAGACGCCTGGCCAGAAGCGCCGGCTCCGCTGCCGCCGCCGCATTCGGACGTCCGCAACTTGGAGAACATGGTGATTGCGTCGGGAAAGTTGGGTGGCGTGGCTGGAGTGTTGCGTGGAGTGCACATCTAAACACAGAAACACAAAAATAATCATCAGCTCAGATTGTGTGCTGGTCAACGACAAAGGAGTGAACATGGTAAAAGGAAGAATCCAGTTGAAAACATATAGGGTTATTATAGTTAACTAATTATATATATATATATATATATATATATATATATATAAAAACATATAAACCTTTTAGTAACCTAAAATAAAGAAAAACGTATTTTAGTTCAGCTAGTTCCAATGCAACATTTCTCAATATCGTTTAGTTAAGCTTGATGTACTAATTTAACTAAAACTGAAATAAAAACTATTAATAAAATGACAATTTTTAATGTTTTTGCTCAGCAAGACAACATTTATTTGAGTTAGAATTTAAAATAATGGTTTTCTATTTGAAAGTACTTTAAAGTGTAATTCATTCTTGTGATGTAAAGCTGTATTTTCAGCATCATTACTCTAGAATTCAGTGTCACATGATCCTTCAGAAATCATTCTGATATCCTGATTTGATGCTCAGTTATGATCAATGTTGGAAACAGATGTGCTGCTTAATATTTTTTAATAGCTTTGATACTTTTATCAGGACTCTTTGATGAATAAAGTTTAAAAAAAAATCTTTTGTAACCATATACTATACTGTTTAAAAGTTTGGGGTTAGCCATTTTTCTTTTTTGAAAGAAGTTAATACTTTTATTCAGCAAAGATGTGTTAAATTGATAAAAAAAAAAAGTTAGTAAAGACTTCCATAGTTAGAAAATATTTCTAAATGTGTTCTTTTTAGCTTTTTATTCATCAGTGAAGTATCACAGGTTCTTTTAGGTACCTTTGATCACAGGAATAAATTATATTTTTATATACATTCAAATAGAAAACAGTTATTTTAAATTGCAATAATAGTACTGAGTACTGTAAAAGTACTAAAAGTACTGTGTTAAAAAAACAAAAAAACATACATACTTACATATATGCTACAAAAGTATTTCAATAATACTAAACTAACACTGGTGTTAAGTTTTTAGAAATGTGCACAATATGTTTATTGGTTTGATATGGGTTTGAAAAACGTACCATTTAAGAAAAGATTTAATTCCTCAAACAATATCATATGGCACAACCATCAAATAAAAGCAACATTTTCCTTACACCATGTCAAGATATAAACTTTACATGTTTAACAAGTATTATTATTTATAAATTCATAAATAATACTAATTATTTGGGGATTTGCACCACATTGCATTTTCCAGCCAGAACTAACCTTGCCTAGATATAAAATTACAAATTATCTGATATTTTAAGTTCATTTCCTGTTTTATGTTTCTTAACTCATGCTGGCCTCAGCACATGACTTTGGTGGATAACTGCTTAATAATATTTGAAAAGATGTTCATGTTAAAATATAACTGTTTATTTGTTTGGAAAATAATCTTATTATAACTTATTTATTTTCATTAAAAATATCATTTGTATAATTTCTAATAATAATAATAATAATAATAATAATAATAATAAAAAAAGGATTATACCTCTTCTTTTTAAGAATTAAATTTTTAATGACGCTTTATATACATATAATATAAATGTTCAAATGTATCTTCTACTGAACCTTCTATACATAAATAACTCTTATGATTGGCTAAGCATAATGAAAATGAATTTTCCCAACAGTATGTGAACGAGCTACTATGCGCCGCAAATGTCCGATGTGAAGCTAGTAATCATATCACGCACAGATGCATATGTCAGATACAGATGAGGCTTTCTGGAACCCTTAAACAAAAGTATATGCTTCGTAAACAGGGTCAGATGGTCAAACTAAACACCATTGTGCTGAGCACCAGTCCCATGATTCCCATAAAGCAAGAGTTTTGTTTGCACTGGTAAGTCTCTCTGCTGTCTGTGTGTTATGAAGAAAAGTAGGCCACATATAATGGACAGCAGTTTCAGCTCCTGATAACTGTTCCTTTAGTAACCACACACACACACACACACACACAGAGAGATCAGGTGACTGAAGGGTTTGTCATCAGACGAGTTTAATTTAGGTTGAGCAGTTGTGATGAGGGTCAAAGGGACAAACACACATCAGTCTGTTAACTAGGTCATCAGTGTGGATATAAACACTGAAAGGTCTTCACCCACTTCTCAGTGTTTACATCAACACTGTGACTGGAAACACACTGTACAGATCAACTACACGGCTCTCACACGGCTCTCACACGGCTCTCACACGGCTCTCACACGGCTCTCACACGGCTCTCACACGGCTCTCACACGGCTCTCACACGGCTCTCACACGGCTCTCACACGGCTCTCACACGGCTCTCACACGGCTCTCACACGGCTCTCACACGGCTCTCACACGGCTCTCACACGGCTCTCACACGGCTCTCACACGGATCTCACACGGATCTCACACGGATCTCACACGGATCTCACACGGATCTCACACGGATCTCACACGGATCTCACACGGATCTCACACGGATCTCACACGGATCTCACACGGATCTCACACGGATCTCACACGGATCTCACACAGATCTCACACAGATCTCACACGGATCTCACACGGATCTCACACGGATCTCACACGGATCTCACACGGATCTCACACAGATCTCACACAGATCTCACACTCTGTGTACAGCTTGTATTTTTTTTACAGTGCAATAAAATCCCAAAAAAACACCATTTGAGCTGAAGTTTACGGGCTCCAGTGTGTGGTTTGAACTGCGCAGGAGTGTTTTGCTTTGAGACTCCCTTTTCAAGGACAGTCATAACAGCGTGTGCTGGTCCCAGCGTAAACATGACCTACAGACAGGATGTCAAAGGACCTGTTTGAGACCTGAGGGACTTTCTATGGGGCTCTGCGCTGCCTCGAGAGAGAGTCAAAGCAGGCGTGGGCCAGGAGCCCTGGAGCTGCTGAACGCTTACTATACTTTACCGGCAACAAATATTTTGCAATTTTCAGGAATTTTTGTACAGTATTTTTGATAAAAACACATATTCCACGTTGCAATTACAGCAAATTGTTTTTTACTGTGTATATCTGAGTAGGAATACTGTGTACTCAAGATAAAAATAAGTATATATTATTATTGTTGTGTTGAGAACAAAAAGGAAGTGACTCATAAGCATGTACATCTGCGGCCCTCAGGAAATGGGTCCTGTGTGTTTTATAAATGTCTTCTTTGTGTTATCATAGAGACACACACACACACACACACACACACACACACACACTGTGAGCAGAAACGATAAACACACACACACACAGATCCAATTCAGATCCTGCTCTAGTCTTTGCTCCGCCCCTTCGTCCATATATGGTCCCCAGCTGGATGATGTAATGGCTGCTCTCAAAATAAAAACAAACACAGACACATTTCCTGCCTCTGCTTTTCTCAAACACATTCCCTTCACATACAGGCAGATTAAAAGAGGGAGAGAAACACATTCAGGCACGCACATGTCGTGGGTGGAGGCTGATGCTGATCTTTTAAAGCGCAGCATGACTGTAAGAATCATATCGCGGCATGTCCACGGGGACTGGTTTTGTGAGAAGAAAAACTGATTGCGTAACCCTCGACAGACTGAAGAACAGCGGTTGCACGTCTGCTTTTGTCTGAGAGGAAACGGCTCGGCTCATGTTTCAGCCGTCTGATGAGGGCCAAAAACAGCTGCATTTGTGTGTACATCCAGGGAGACAGGATACGGACATGTGTGGGAGTTACAGCCGGAAGATTTTCAGACTGCATTAGATATTCTGTTAAAGTTACCATGAAATCAAAATAGACAATTCTTGTTTTTTTATGGAGTATTGCATTTCATGTGCCCTGATAATCTAATCTAATCCCTTCTCTGATGACTTGTTTACTAATGCGAGGGCAGCCCGTCGCTCATAAGATCCATCCAATCAATTCCCAACGGACAAAATCAAGCCCCGCCCTACATTTGTTCTTGTTCGAAAAGACGTTTCACTTGGATATATCTCACAACAGGGAAGACAACTTCCATTTCATGCTGATTTCAAAGGCTCTGACACTTCTTAAAGGTGCTGTGCGCAATTGACCCTTCGCAAACAGTTTGATTGACAGGCAATCTGACCAATCATAACCCCGAATCCGTCATTTTGTCCGACAAAGCAGTCAGGGGAGTTAGTAGATTAACATTGGTAGACTTGAAAAATTGTGTGTACTCACATCTTTCTGCGCTTGAAACAAAATTCCTTCTGATGTTCATTCATGTTTATTTGATGCTATAAATGAACTAGTATGAAGAGATCTTCATACTTGAAGGAGCTACACCGATCTGTCACGACACATTAAAGAGACACTATACGATATTTATTGTTTAAACTACTTAAAAAAATTACAATATTAGAAATACGAAACTGTTTCGTATGTTGTCAGTGTCCTCTTTACTCCAGGATGTATTTTTCACTGCGTGAGAACATGATGTGTGGCGTGAGAGCGCATGGATTGTCAGACATAGCAACAGTAACTAAAAGGGGGGCGGGTCTTTGCGAACGGTCAATTGATTGACTCTACTAAAGCACAAAAACACCATAATATGTTTGCAGATATTTAGGAAACATGCCAAGTTCACATACTCGTTTCTCTGAAAAACAACACTACAGCCAGTTACTATGCTTTAGAAATGTGTTTGTCGACACCCCGGGTTGCCAGTTGTTTGAAAACCGTGTATTACCGCCATGGAAGCCAACAAACGAACTGGGTCAGAAATCGCAGATTCTACCCGACCTAAAAAACCTTGTCAATAAAATATTAAGAGCTTACGCACGGATCCAATATACTGTTACACAACATGTGCTTTCTCTCAACTATTCACATTCCAAAACTGACTGCATTTCAATTAGGGACTATGAGTTCACACCGCCGCCACAGCCATCAAAACTCTTTGGGCACTGCATCACATCCAGCAATTTTATTCAGCGTCTGGCATCATAAGTGTTAATAGAGACAGCATAGCAGGTTAAAAATAGTTAAAAGCATCCCTTTGTACTCTCGTCTATCTGTTTTTCAACACAAGGAAGGAGTGTAACCTCATAAGTGACAGATTTATAACACTCTACATACTAATAGGCAGCAACTCAAAAGCCACACAAATAGCACTCCTCATATGAAGCACACGAGACCCAACTAATGATTTCAGGAGACCGTAGCCAGGTTAGATGCCATAGTGAATTTAATGCAGATGAAAACGAGGCTGTGAGAGATAGACTTACAGTCTTTGCAATGGCACACACCAAATAAAGGTCCTAGATCATGTCATTTTCATAACACACAACAACTTTTAAATATGTTGCATGTAGTTTTTGCCTACTAAAATGTTTTTTTTTCAGGAAAGACGTTTTGTCAGCAGTGAAATTGGTATTTTGTTCTTCTGTGCCTCAGCCTCATTTTCATGCCTATCAAAAATTAAAAATGGCACTGCCCTGAATGAGTTCTAGAGATTTGATGAAAGCATGTTGCTAAAACTAAATCCTAAATAAAAAAATTAAAAAAAATTTATTAAGCTTGTCACAATCTGTTAATTATGTAATTTGTAATAAATCTGGTTAATTTTATTGAACAATTTTTATTTCATTTAGTCATTTTAGTACTTATTTCAGTTAGTTGACAAAGCAACATTTCTCATTTTCAGATTTACTTCAATTAAATGTTTTTTAAGAGTTTAATTTTAGTTAATGAAAACACTTAGTGAAGTGCATTCTGGGATTGCGCGGCATAAACCAATCGGTGTATGACATCAAAAGTACAGTGAGAGTGATTAGAGAACAGACGTCTCCGTATGCTTTCGAATCGTTCTCGCTGTACTTTAATGTCATTCACCAATTTTGATGCCTTCAAATGCTGCTTAAGGGGCACATTCTTGCTTTGAAATGTGTGAGACGATGGCAGTCGAATGGCCAAAGAATACGTTTTTTAAAAGTTGAACGTCTTTTAAATGGAGCGCATGTGCGAGACGCTGCAAACACGTCTGCCTAGCAGAAAAACAATGGAAAAGTGGCACATTGGATCTGAACCGGCCCCAGGTAAGTTAAAACAGATCCAAAGGAAATGGTATTTATTCAGGACCAATCCTGTGCAAACACTCTAATAGTCACAACACAAAACGTTCTCCCTATTCCACGCAGATTATTTATTGAAATTATGCTGCGAAATAAATGATGTCATGGTTATGGAATTGTTTTGGAATGAAAAACAATTACAACTGCTTCCAAGAAGCCCTGACTAGCATGAACAGTGTTTTTCTGACTCTTTAAATATTATCTGTGGCCTTCAGGAAGTCCAGCCCCTCATTCTCTCAGACGCTATGTTGAGAATGGGCCGGCTGATGACAATGACAGGATGTTGAACACAGAACTGCTCATTTTCCTTCTCTCTCCATGCTAAACACACTTACCATCTGGTGGTGACTGGGGATATTGGACTCCTGGAAAAACGAGCTCAGAGCCGTCTGTGGAAAAAAAGAGAGAGAAAGAAATGGAGATGAGACGTAGGAAGCTGTGTTACAACATGAATGGGCAGAGGAACTCTGGTTTGGAAACGTCGCGCTCTATCCTCCCTCCTCCCGTCCTGTGACGGCCATGGGTCAGTCAGTTCAAGCACTCTGATCTAAAAGAGGGTTTCTAAACCGTCACACGCAATCTGTGCAGGATTCTAAGAACTGATACACTGTGCGGGCTCAGAGCTCCAGAAAAATGTGAGATTGGCAAATACACATTCACACACACCTAGCCAAACCAGTTTTGTTTACCAAGACAAGCATCACTGTTACGACGGCTTACAGTCGGGTTTTGTAGCACTATCTGTACTGAGAGCATCAATGATGCCTCAAATAGTGCAGCTTTTTGTCCAGCGGATGACAAACTGAGCAAAAACCCCACAGCGAAGGAGGGACCCGGAACATTTGTAGCTCTAAAAATGACATTTTTGCACCTTGAATACATGAGTGTACACATCTTCATCAATTTTTCCAAAAATATCTTATTTTATTGCCATCATACTCACATAATTTCTTTTGTTTTCTTCTGCAAGTTTCTGTGTGCGCTACATATGATTATGCCAAAGTACTAACACAGTATTGTTGTCAAAAATATTGTTATTTCAATACATATTGACTCTGAAAAATCTGAAATGGTTAGACCAATATCAGCTGCGCGTTCTCACGGTCTCCTCTCTCCGACGGCAAACTGACACACACCCTCCTCTCACACACTTGTCTCATTCATATCTCTGGCTGGATAACGCTTGTATTGCGCAGAATTTCGGCAGGTTTCAAGTTCACATCAAAAGCACGCACCACTTATCTATACAAGTGGCGCTGTCATAAAGCCGCCTCTCAAACAGCTCACGAGTACCAAATTAACTTCTTTTTTGTGGCTAACATCAGGTCTACACCAAACACGCCGCGCCGCAACAGCTAAAAGCTGTCTAAACCGAATGCATCAAGCCGGCCGTTGCAAAGCACTTGGACTACGTCAGAAATAGAACGGAGAACATGTTTACTGTAGGGAATTTGTCGCATCGCATCCAGTAGACAATAGCAATGGATTATATTTTGGTAACACGGTGTAGACAGTGTTATTGCGCTTAAATGGTCAAATACATTCAAATTATGTCAAAATGTCAGGTAAATACAGTCCGTTTTGCAATAGTTGCGAGAAAACACGTTGTGTAACAGTATATTGGATCTGTGTGTAAGCTCTTAAAGTGACAGCACTCTAATAAACCTGCTGCTGTCTGTCATGTTAATAAAAGACAAAAGACCAAGAGAAAATCACTCGCTGCTCTCGACTGAATAACTTTTATATCTTTAATCGTAATTATTAGTCTGTATTTAATTTCTACAATGAAGACTATCCTGTGTTATTTACATTCGATTACTTTCATTTCTGTAGTATTTCTTACCTGACCATACTGTTAGACCCACCTGAAAAACTAAAAACCATGTTTAATTCATTTCTCTCTTTATTCAATTGTATTTATTTGTGCTATATTTTGTTTAGTCATTAGTTCTCATTTTATTACAGACCGTTACCGACGTCACTTGCCTTTTTTTTGTAAAAATAGTTCAACGATTCAAACAAAGCCTCCGTGTGTGTAAGCTATTACAACTTAATTACCCAAATTATTATATTTTAATTATGAGATAAATTTTCTGTATGGCGGTTTTCCCAGTAGTAACAAAAACGGTATTGAATAAGGATATTTTTGGAAATTTGGAATTTGGAAATTCCAATATCGTGACAAGAGTTTTCTTTTATTGATTTTTTTATGAACCTTCTTCCTTCATTATAACAGGGAAGTTGACTTTTTATTAAAAAAGATTAAGAGTCAAGTCATATATGAATATATACAATCTATTTTGAATGATTAATTTATGATGAAAAAAAGGAGCATTGTGTCAGGAGTAGAATATCATTTTAAAACAATGTTTCAGAATATGATTCGCTGATGATTCACACGTATCTGAACTCCATGTTTGGCCTTTCAACAGTCATGGTTTCAAAATATTGCGCGACTCATGAGTGTCTTGCCTTCCCTCCCTCAAGCCCTCGTCTGGTAACACTTGCCTCACTGAGCGCCCTCTTCTCATCCCCCGCCCGGCCCCTTCCCCCTCTGCCGTCTTTCTCCTGTTCTGTCGTTTTGTTTAACAACAGCCACGGCTAGTGCAGGAATGTCTGCGGCTTGACGTGACACACATATCAAGACGAACTCGCCAATCCGCCATTGTTTCCGCTGCTACAGAACCACAGAGTTCTTTGTCATCGAATCTTCTCTGTCCCTCCCCCAAACGCCATCATGTGTACAGAGATTGTTCTCATTCAAGTGCTGGACTATTGCTCATTTCCGACTGCACACACATGGTTATGGCTCTAAACAACGCTCGCTTGTACCACGGAGCATCTGTATTGTATTAACACTGGCACGAACTGTTAAAGGAGGACTCCTCAATGTACAAACCTGGCATCCGAACCAGCAATGAGTCCAACCCTGAGGTGAACGGCTCAACATACGCAGCCTAGATAGTGATCCCGGTGAGCCAACCATCCAAGATAGCATGTTTGACACGGGTTTGTGTAGAATATTGTTTGTTAAGGTCATTCGTGTACAACCTGATGCATATTGCACACAAAAATGCTAAAGCCTTGCTGAAAATCTGAAAGCTGTAATCTGATTGGCTTGGATTTCTGGGTATTAGGGGGTGGAAAGGTTTTTATCCCAGGCTGTTACAATGAGCTTCCCAATGTAAACCCAAGACACCAAATTTGAAGGTTCATAAGAGTGAATCTTTGAAAGACACTCTGACAATCAAGCAAATTCTTTGCACATTATGTTTCCGTTTCACCCGATTGTATAATGTCGATAAATATCACAACGCACCAGTCAGTCTCTTTCCTTCAGTTCTTGACAAGAATAATGCAATGTGGACAGGTTGAAAGGTCTGGATTCATGAAACCTCGAATTGCCTAAAAGCCAATTCACACCACAACAGATCAACGACAACAGACACGTTTGTCGGGTTTTGTCGGATCAATGCGTTACCCCTAACGGTCGGTTGCCATTGGTCAGTGGTTGATTTCCCCAATAGAACATGTCTGAGAAGTGGCGTACTGTAATCTGGTAATTGTCCGCGTTGACCGACATCTGTCGTGCAGTATGAAATGGCCTCAAGATGGCCAAAAAATTTGTTTGGCTAGGTACCAAAAATCAAGATTAAGTTTACAGCTGCTACAACACAAACTAATTGAGAACTGTCTTGATCACAGCTTAAAGTTGCAGTCACATTTACTGTTGTGTGACGAATTCCCGCAGTCGAAATCCAGCCATTTCAATATCCATGCGATTGGAAATTTCACATGGGGGTGAAAGATTTCCCTTGAACAGTTCGAATGGGTCACATAGGTTCGCAGCATTTTTCAATGGTGTGGCACTCACGAAGAAGTCACTTTCAAACCAAGCCGTTTTTGGTCGGTCAATGCAGTGAATTTGCGTGACCATCTTGAACCTGATGCAAAATCTGCATGGGGTAATTTTTAACCCCCACAAGTGAAATTACTGGCCACAACGATTTTTGGACTTCAATTAGGGCTGGGCGATATGGCCAAAAACATTATCACAATATTTTTTCCCCATATCACATGATAACAATAGTTATCACGATATTCATTTACAATTAATGGGGAAGAAAATGCTTCCCACATATTTGTTAGACCTCAAGAATGAACGTACACTTGTTTGTTCACAATTAAACTCCACAGAGTAGCAGCTTTTAATTTAGGGACCCAAGAAATTATATTTAATTTATTTTTTTGGATGAAAAAGAGATCTTTGTTCTATGATAGGCCATTCCATAGAAATATTACTATTATCATTACTCTGAGAAGTACATTTTAGTATACAGTAGTGATACATTTCTGTCAATTAAACCAAACTTTTATTTTGACAGTATGTCGTGAAGAGATTTCAGTTTTAGTTTCAGTTTCAGTATGTATTTGACGATATTTCTTAAACGAAGTGAAAAGCTTCCCAGAGCGGCTGGAGATGAAATTCATGCGTTCATGTCCTCGTATACTGAGACGACAGCAAACACTGTGAGCGTCACGTGTGTGAGTTTGTGTATCAGATGAAATCACGCCGTTCATTCAAACAGAACGTTGTCGCGTTTATTTCTGCTGTGTGATATAGGCTGTTAGATTAATCCATGGAGTAAAAATGCCCAGTGCTTATTGTTATTGACGTAAATCTTGATACGACACCAGCCCCAATTTCGATAAATATCTCTGCAAAAAGAAAAAGCACACCTTAAGCCAGCAGTCAGTGACAGCATCAGTAATCACAATGTCACTTTCTATGTACAATTTCTTAAAAAGCTGAATAACAGTGTTGCTATTCATGCTAGCGGGACCAATGTGAAGTTTAATCTTCAATTTACTGACGCATAAAACCACAATGAAACTAATTTACATATGGTTCTTCTCTCTCTTTTTTTTTTTGGGATGTGTATCCTACATAAAAGGAAGCATTCAGGTAGCCCAGAAAAGTATTATAATGTACGATTACAAGATCACAGGAAAAAATTTACAATTATGCTTCCTGTCAGTTTCTAGGTTGAGCGTCACATCCAGCCGATTTCTTCCGTTACGGTGGAAATACAGAACATCCCCACAGAGAGCCATCTCACCAACACACAGCATGCCCGCAATAAACCAGGTCAGTTATGTGCAGAAAGGGACAGAGACAAATGGAGAAGCTGCACACAAGCTGCTAGAGCGAATCAAACTCAATACGCTGTCATGTGGACCCTGCTCTGGGAATAGCAACAAACACTCGAAAATGTCAGCGATTCTGTTTTTACACTTGGTTTTACGGCTTGGCCCGAACCAAGGTCTATTTCCACATCGAACTGCGATACAAGGCGAGCAACAATGCGAGCGCTACTGACAGATGTTTACCACTGTCTCCAGGTAACGGCTCATGAGGAGACGGCACCAGCTTCTCTGCTTTATTTATGTTTTCGTTCCTTTGGTTTTGCTACCACAACAGCACCCAGCCACAGATTCAAGATGCTCACCATAGGCCATGGAAATGAAGGTACTAGATCTATATTAGAAGTGCTTTCGAGGAAAAACTAGGCAAGACTTGTCGCTGATATTGCAACATCTAGCTAAAACACGGCTTCAACAGCCTCCCTGGCTGCTCTCGGCTCCTGATGCGATCGCAGGATGAGATCAGAAGGTTAAAAGCAGAGCTCTCTGACCTCTTCATCTGTCACCGAACCTATACATGGTATAATAGAGATCTAAAGGGGACACTTGTCCTAGACATGCACTTGGTACAATCAATCAAACCACTACTACCCAACACCAGAGAGAAAGAGACCCTCTTAGACCACCTGTTCAGCAGCCACAACAGATCGCTCAGAAGGAGAAACCATCTGGAGGCTGCCGATACTTCAGCATTAATGGAGAACGTCAACGCTGAGAATGTAAACACAAGCGTGTCTGTTAGTGAAGGTGTGGTTGACTTCCCTTCTTTCACAATCAAAAAACAGACCAGTAAAAGTTAACAAACACCAACCACAGCGTATGAGGAAACTGTTATGACAACACCAGTGTGCCCTGACAAACAAGTGCATGTATGCACAGACGGATTCTGATCGGCTGTCAATGGTTTCATCTTTCATCATCAATTCTTGTGGACTCCACAGAATAATATTTAGTTGGGATGCACAATATATCGGCCGATTTATGTTCATTTTTAATTTTATCATAATCGGCCCAATGAGAAAATTTAGCTGATATATTAAAGCCGATAAGTAATGGATTATTTCCTACAGCTGAGACACTTCAGATGCAGCATGATGGTTTTGAATTGCTTGAAATATGATTGGAGTCACTTATAATATAGTGCAAAGTCTGTCATATAGGCTATATAAAATTATTATAATGAGAACATTATAATTGTGTGTTTGGGACATGGATTTTAATGGTGAGACTTAAACAACTACATTAAAAAAATTTGGATTTAGATTGAGCGGCCAATATATCAGTTATCAGCTTTCAAACAAATAATTATTGCCTAAATTGTTCATATCGGTGCATTTTTAATATTTAGAACTATATCTTCATTGTTCTTGTCCTTATATACTGCGAAAAGAGTTATGTCCGAATTGACAGTATTCATAAAACAATACCTGGATGACCTACTACTTCTGGTGTGATTTTGAAATGCATATTTGATGGAGACTTTACTATCCCATGAGGCCACGGGAGAAGAGTTATGAATGGCAGTGAAGCGACGCATCTGACGCCGTAAGTCACATGACAATGACAAATGGCGGCTGTAGTACGATCGGATTACATTCATACTTTACAGAACATAATGGTTGTAAAGTAGAGTACACAATTTCAGATGCAGCCTTACTTAAAAATGTATACTGTATATGAATACTGATGGGACTGAATGAATGGGCCGTAACATCAACCATCTTTTTTCAGCCTTCCTTGCTTGATTTGACTGCCAAAAGAAACGCATTTTTACATCAAGTTTAGATTTGCAAAATAACTGGACGCCACTTCCTAAATTAAATTTCCATGTAATAAAGGTCATGTGACAGCAACATAGCCGTTTTAAACGTTTCCTGTTATCAATAAAAGCTGTTTCACATACTATTCTCTTTAAAAATAGGCAGCATTCCAGTCCAAACACGGCCTGTTGAGAGTAGAGTAAACTTTACCCTACTTACTAGGGTTGAGCTAAAGGGAATTGACTTACTACACACATGTCTAGTTTATAAACAATGCACACATTAACTAGCCAAACCAGTATGTGTGTGTGTGTGTGTGTGTGTGTGTGTGTGTGTGTGTGTGTGTGTGTGTGTCCTGTACTCAACCACTGGACCGTTTCAAACAATCAGCATAACGAACCTACTAGCAAAAACAAAACAGGAACAAAAAAACACACACGTGAGAGGATGTGAATGATAAAAGTGTGCTTGGGTTCATTTGGCTGAATTTTTACCAAGGAATGTAAATAAAAACTGTCTTCTCTCTCTTTCGCTCCGTAAGCGTGTTGCAACACTGCTGATGAGATCGTCTTCGAGGCATGTCCGTTTGTGGCAAACACTTCTTCCTGGCAGGAAACACTCAAAACAACCACACGACAGTTCAGATCTGAGCTGCTG
Source organism: Zacco platypus (assembly GCA_038088235.1). Taxonomy (NCBI): domain Eukaryota; kingdom Metazoa; phylum Chordata; class Actinopteri; order Cypriniformes; family Xenocyprididae; genus Zacco; species Zacco platypus. The sequence continues at coordinate 32,887,580 of CM076083.1, read as the reverse complement.
TAAACGGGTGACACTAATAAATAATCAATCGTAACAAATACAAACTGGCATGAAACGCAGTCCTTATAATGTGTGCCATATTTGTATTGTTCTTCCATCACGGTTAGTACTTTGATACAAACATCTCTTTTGTGTTCATACTTTCAGTAAATGACTACATCTCTGTCTCCATCCACGTGTTCAATCAGCAACACCAAGGTCATGGGTTCGAATCCCAAAGAATGCATGAACTGATCATATGTGTACTCTGAATTGGATAAAAGCAAATGAATGAATATAAATATCAATGTACTTTATATCCATCCATCCGATTTCCCATTCATCCGTATCCCATTATCATCTCCCCATCCATCCATTTACAACGTACAAAGCCAAAATGTCTTGAATAAGCCTTCAAACAAGCACATTTCAACACTGCTTCCTCCCTGAGCACCTTATTATCATGACTATAGAGCACATCGTGTTGGTTTCATCAGGCAGTGTCTGTATTAAACAGAGATAATCTCGTGGCTTTAGTGTGGATTCAAACACAAAGCTGCTCTGCCTCAGACTGGCTAACATCAGGCTAGCCCATGAAAACATTCCCGTCTCGACAGAGACAGTCAGCATGAAACGTTTTACTCATTGTTTACAAGCAAACAAATGCGACGTGGCTCGTTATAACGCAGTAAAAGCATCCGGCGCGCGCTGAAAACGCGCTTTGAACGCGTTCGCACGCATCCCACCTCAAACGAGACTCTGTGGTTCAGAAGCCTAGAAGAAAACGTCGCGGTGATGTCGATATCGATTATGAATTGACGCTTACCTCGAACTGCCAGTGCGCCGCCTGCAGAAGCTGCTTCGCCTGATCCGCCGCGCAGCCCGCAGTCAAAACAAACTGGTTAATCATCACTTGATGTCTCAGTTCGTCCATATTCACCGACATCGCCGCTATTCGCTCCTCCCGTGAACGGAAAACACCGTGCGATGTTTGTGTGTTCGTTGAAAGCGAGCGTCCCTGCCAGGCCCTTCCTTCACACTCGCTCCTCGCTCTCCTGCCAGTAACAACAAATATTTTCATGTCATCATCACCAACAACAAACCCGAGCGCGGCCTGTGATTGGCTGCACAGCCAAAACAGCGAGTACACACGGGAGTCCCATTGGTCCATCGACGAATTGCCAATGGGCTCAAGTGACGTAATTTAAAGCAACGCGTCGCGCGTGGTTGGACGCTAGCGATCGGCATGAGCTCTCTCATTGGTCAGAATAGCAGGAAGGCATCGCGTAGTTATTGCTCATATGAATACTTTCTGTTTACATTGCTTTTACTGGACACACACCTATTGTGTACATATTGTGAGTAGTCTTTAAAATGAAATAAAATTAATAAATTCTTATTTTTAATGGAATATTAGTGTTTATTTTATGATTTATCCGTGCCCGTCGTTCTTTTTTCTTATCCTCTAGTAATCTTTAATCAAAATAACTCCCCCCCTCTCTTCTCAGATGACGTGTTTAGTGGTGTGAGGGCGGGGCAACCTGTCACTCACATGAGATCCACCAATAGTAAACCACATTGTGCTACAGTGCCCGCCCCCTTTTTCAGCAGCGATGGTTCTGGAAGTATTTGTTCATTAATTTTTCCCGTAGGGATTTTAAAATAGTCTTTGTTGAAGTGTTATAAGCTATAAACCAAGCTAATCAGCTAAGAAGTGATTCACAACACTACAAACTTTGATTTGAAGCAAAAAAAGTTTTTGAAAAACGGACAAAAAGACTTTGAACCCAACAGTTTTAGTAAGGGAAAGAACTACAATCCCATGAGGCATTGCAAACAGCATAATAGCATATTACATAATAGCATAATTACATATTATATGAGTAAAAACAATATATTTTTAGTTTATTGCAAAATATGCATACAAATATTTCAGTATTTTGAGAGCGTAGGGAGACCAACACGTCATTTGCGGTGCTTCATGGGAATGGTGTTGGAGCGTGTTGCCTTTTTCGATTCTTCTCTAATTTTCTAGACAGCACCATGGGTAATGTAGTTTTTCACCAGGAATTCCACTGTTAAACACAATTATATATGCATTTATAGGTTATCGTTTAAAATCCATTTCCTTATGGAGAAAATGAATGGAGTTTTTACTCCCAGTGAATAAAATCAAGTCCCGTCCTACATTTTTTCCTTGTTCACTCAGATACACATCACAATTTATGGGAGAAAAGACTATCGCAACTTCCGTTTCATGCTGACTTTAAGACAAGACTAATTTTATATATTAAATCCATAATAACAATAATGCTTAATTGCTTAAATTGTAATAAATAAAGAGACGAATGCCACATGTAACACATCTATGTCTGTGTCCCAAGCTCACAAAGGCTTCAGCCAGGTGTAAATGGGCTGTTAGCCACTGCTTTGAAATGAATTCAGGAGTTTCAACCCACCCAGCTGAGAGTCTGAATAATTCAGACCGGGTGTCAGAGAAAGCCTGTTATGGAGAAGGCTATCTATAATGTAATGCAGCTGGGCGTTTCTTCTGTGATCTGTGTATTGAGTTGTCACACAGTGATCTGGATGTGAGAAGGGATATAGTGACATTAATATCAGCAGTCAGAAACTGCATGTTGCATGTGGCAAAGCAATAGAAACCACACCTTCAGTTGCTACTTTGAGAAATGAAGTTTTCCAACTTTTATCAACCATCTTGCACCAAGCACTGAAGGTACTGGAGCCAAATTGTCTCTGATCAAAAACTCTAAATCATAGAGATGACACACACACACACACACACACACACACACACACACAGGATAGTTTTGCGATAGTAAGGACATTCCATAGGCGTAAAGGTTTTTATACTGTACCAACTGTACATTTTATCCCCCTACACTAACTCTACTCCTAAACCTACCCATCAAAGAAAACATTCTGCATTTTTACCTTTTTAATAAAACATTGTTTAGTATGTTTTTAAAGATATTTTAAATATGAGGACTCATATTTCATGTTTATAATGCAACAGTGTAACACCCATGACATTATACAAATATGAGTCCTCATAAATCACAAAACCGCGCGCGCGCACACACACACACTAGATGGTGCTATAATTACATTTGCGTTTTGGTTCATAACTCTGGAAGAAGTGCTCGAATAAAAATAAACAGCTCATGTTTTTGTCAATCACATTGTCGTAGTCAAATTACTGTATTTCAATTGTTTGCTGCTCTACGGCACAACGCACCGCAGACAAGGGGTCAGGGGTCAAGTCCTCCCCACGAAATACAAACTACGCTGGGTGAAGTTTCAGCCACACAACTTTTTACTTGTATTGGATTTAAGAGACACTCGAGAATTCCACCATCACAGTCTACTTTTCCTCTTTTATTTTTGTAATTTATATACTTAAAGTTGGCAATGAAATGGAAGTTGCGATCGTCTTTTCTTGTAAAATGGCTTCTGGAACAAGAACAAATGTAGGGCGGGGCTTGATTTTCCTCATGGTGAATGGATTGGCTTATCACGCTTCAACAAAGACTATTTTAAAATCCCTACGGGAAAAATTAATGGACAAATACTTCCAGAACCATCGCTGCTGAAAAAGGGGGCGGGCACTGTAGCACTATGTGGTTTGCTATTGGTGGATCTCATGTGAGTGACAGGTTGCCCTCGCGCCAGTAAACACATCATCAGAGAAGAGAAGAGATGAGCTGCAAGACGGAGGTGAAGAAGATATTTTGATTTTGATTATGAGGACACATTAATAAAAAAAACTAATAATGGTGTTTACGGATAAATCGCCAATTAATACCGCAATATTTCATAAAAAATATCGATTTTGATATCATGGTGACTTTAAGAGACGCTTGGAGCGCGAGAGAATTCTTTAAATGAAACTTTTCTACTTTTTTCAGATTTTATCTACTTAAATGTTATGTGTGGCACTTCTGGATTGTGGAGCTTCCAGAACTGAAAAAAAAATAATAATAATAAATTCAAGTTATTTCTGATAATAATCATTGGTACCAGTTTGACTGATAAGTCATTCACTTCAATCTATTTTGTTCCTCATGATTATCTTATTTTCTTTTCGCTGTAACGGAAAAGATTACAGATGCTATCAGAATGATTTGTGAAGGATCACGTGACACTGAAGACTGGAGTAACGACGCGGAAAATTCAGCGTTAAAATATATTACAATATTTTAATATATATATATAACAATAGAAAATATAATCAAATAGTTCCTTTAAATTCCTTCTTTGATTTTTTTTTTTAAAAATCTGAATTATTCCAAGCTTTTGAACGCCATTTTTATTTTATTTTATTTTAAAATGACGTTTAAAATATAAAAGGTATGGTGGGGCTTTTGTATTTTTGATCCATTTTGAAGTTTAACGGATGTAATCTATTCTTTTGATGTTCAAATATCATTTGTCTTTTATATCAGTCCATCTCCGTCTGCTTCTGTTCACTTTGCTGTAGAGGAATGTGTTTGTAGGCCTACATCTGTTTAGCTCCATGATCTTCACCTGTTTTTGGGGTGGTGGACTGCACTTTCCCACTTGCTTCTGACTAATTTGTTTTTGCAGCAGCTTTAGACTCATCTCTGTCTGTGAATGACTGATCAAAGTGAAACTAAGGGTACTTCGGATGGTCTTCAGAGCTGATGCTCTTCTTGTTGTTTTCCTGCTCAGGCTTCATATAGTTACTGTATGGCCATTTACAGCAGATGCGTTAGTCGCCCCAAAGTATCTCAACACTTAAGTCACATTTAATGGGTGTCTCATGCTTCATCTTAAATCAAGTTATTTTTAGTAGCCTAGATGGATGTCAGTTTACGCAAAGGCTATTTTTAGGGTAGTATGGGTGGGGAAAAGCCCTCCTTAGGACTGTGTAATTTTTTTTTCCGTGAAACAAAAGTTGCTATAAAATAGCTATAGTTTTGGTGACAATGACATAAATCATAAGCCAAGTATGAAAAATATCCAGAGTTTTCACATAATTAGATTTTTAACAAAAAATAAATTTTGCGTTTTGCCCCACAGGTAGGAGAAAATTCCCCCAGTATGACAAAGCAAGTTGCTTTATATATTTACAGCAAAATTTGATTACAGGCAGTTTTAGTTTAAGATTAAAAAGAATATAATCAACAATTATGATTTACAAAAATATAATATTTTGTTTGAAAAACATCGTTAGCGGATGCTAATTGGCTAGCTAACTAGCTACCTGATGCTAACTTGAGGTAATTCTTAAATATTATTCAACTACGTAGTTAGATTACATTTGATTGAAAAACAAATGATTTGATGTTCAGAACATTGTGTGGGAAGGGGACGTTTTACCCCACAAACTATGTTTGAAAAAAATGTCATTATGAAAATATAATAACACGTACTCGCTATCTACAGGCCTTACTATTCTCATATCATATGTGATGCTCTGCAAAACAACAAGCTTTAAAACACTTACTTTCTTACTGCTGAAAATAAGATAATTTACAGTGTAAACTTCACACCACTCTTGTCAATGTATTCATAGTTGCAACAAAAAAGAATACTGACTTTATCTAGCGGGTATTTTGGGAAAAACATTAGGGGGGCGTTTTACCCCAAGGGGTAAACTTTCGTTTCTTTAATTAAGTTGGCTTGAAAGAGTCAACTTACTGATATTGTACTTAAGCTTATTATTATTCTTCTTAGACTAAATTTCTAAACGCTACTCCTCCTAGACCTTCCAAGCTACAACCACCAAACTCGGACCAGACCTTCAGACTATTCTGACTCGGGTTGCTATATCTTTTCAGATTGGTCTGGTTTTCCTAAAAATTCTGATCAAAACTCGGAAAAATCCCATTGACTTTCATTGACGGAATGTTCAGATGAGCCAAGACTGTTCAAACTCCAACTGTCAAAATTAAACTGCCAATTAGACTCAATGAAGCTGCCATTCTATGTGCTATTTCTAATCCATTTAAACTTATTCAAACTCAAAATCTATCATCTGACTATTTCTATCTATCTATCTATCTATCTATCTATCTATCTATCTATCTATCTATCTATCTATCTATCTATCTATCTATCTATCTATCTATCTATCTATCTATCTATCATTTGACCACATCTATCTATCTATCTATCTATCTATCTATCTATCTATCTATCTATCTATCATTTGACCACATCTATCTATCTATCTATCTATCTATCTATCTATCTATCTATCTATCTATCTATCTATCTATCTATCTATCTATCTATCATCTATCATTTGACCACATCTATCTATCTATCTATCTATCTATCTATCTATCTATCTATCTATCTATCTATCTATCTATCTATCTATCTATCTATCTATCTATCTATCTATCTATCTATCATAACTTCTAAAGTAAAACTTGAACTATTTCAAACTTCAAGCTTTTCAAACTGTTTCAAATGTATTTTTCTAGCTAGGCTTTTTCAAGCCAACTTAAAGTTTGTCTCGACGAACTTTTCTATCTAGTATATAATATGCTATTTGAGTTAGCGCAGTGATGTTCAGACATTAAGTGAGTGTAATAATAATAATACATAATAGGCTATTGATATTATATTAATATTATTAGCACCTATAAAACAGAAAATACATGTATGATGGATATAAGTAAATAAATATATCATGAAATTATGAATCCATGATAATCATTGCAAACAGTCCATACAAATGACGAAACGACTCAGTTGTGAGCAGCTTTATGCTGGCGACCTCTAGTGGTAAAAATCAGTTAAAAACATGATAGTCATGCAAAACAAGGCTTTTCGTTTAAAATGCTAACTGAGGAGTAGAGTACAGATTGCTATATTAGCATCTGACATAACATAAAGATAAATTTAGACTTATATATCTATGAAGAATAGCAATTTGACACAGCTTTTCTTTTTAGACTCAAAAAAGATTGATTCAAACAGGCTTATTATCGTTTTGCTGCCAATTTCTGTAGTTACTTTTACTAAGAACCAGTTAAACCATGATTACTGTAGTAAAAGCATGGTTATTCTTCATGAGTTGATTCAGTCATATTAAATATATTTTTTCGTCTTGAATAAATGATGTTTCCACATGATTATTTCAAAGTGGTTTAGTTTCAGCACTGCTTCTGAATAACCATACGAGTCCGGACTGATGTCTGAATCTATTTAATGATGCTTTGCTTCTCTTTCTCTCATCCAGAGCCCGTCTGCTGACCTGCTGATTGGCGGTTGTCACATGTGAAGCAGAAGAGGCTTGAACTCAAGAGATGTTTAAGCTTTTATTGCTATGGTTGCTTTTGTCGAGTTTCTTTAGCAGGAAACCACTCAGCCACACTAACCGAGCGCTCGAGAGGACAATCCCTCTTGAATCTTTTCATCCTCAATCTAGTCCCTCTATGTTACCAACAAAAACAGCATTCCTGCAAAAAAACAACCCCTTTAGACGCACTCAAACTCTCACTTATCGACTTAAATCTGTCCTGGGAGCAAGCAGAGTTTGAGGTTTATCCCTTTAACTGTCAGTTTCGTCCATTTAAACACATCAAAGACTGTATAATGAGGCATTTGTGTGGAAACAATGCTAATACGTGATACATAGTGCTGCTGAATGCAGTCTGACTCTAGTCGAGAGGCTGCAAACTGTCCCGTCCCATTAACAGTCATTGTATTGAGAGTGAAGCGACAGTTCCTGAAGCCCTTTCCTCTCTTGCCTTAGTGCCAGTCATGCGTGAAATCACTTTAAACGCATTCCTTATTGTTTGAACCTGACGTGTTTGTTTTTGCTCTGATCTGATTGTTCAAGACAATTTTAGACCTGTTCTTCCTCTTCAAGTAAACAACAGGTGGCTTACGACATATCGGTGCCAACTTCTACAAGGGAAAATACAATTGCAGATATCAAGAATGATTGTTTTTACTGGTAGAAATGGGTTTTATATCAAGAACTGGATTTCTGCGAGTGATGATTTCTTTCCTTATATCAAGAATTACCATTGTTGCAAGTGAAAAATTAATTATTTATTTATAAAAAAATCATATCCTGATTAAAACTTGGTGGCTTTGACCAAAATGAGTAGTTTATGAGATTATAAATTCACATGTCTGAATCAGTGGTAGATAGTATTATTAATATTTTAATTTTATTATAAAATAGTGTAAAAACATGTTTTACTTAGTGTGAAATGTTGCTTTGGCAACTATCTGAAAATAAAAAAAGTGTTAACACTTCATTTCAGGTAACAAAATTGTGTTTTTTTTTAATTTATGTTTATTTTTATGGTTTTATATTCAGTTCTAGTTTTAGTAAACGACAATAAGCCTTCTGGAATCTATCTATTTTTAGGCTAAGAAGAAAAATTGCTATTGTTCATTAATATATTAGTCTAAATTTAACTTCATGTTATCAGTATCAATGTCAAATTCTAATATACCAATCTGTACTCTTCATTCAATTAACATTTTTAAATGAAAAGTGTCGTTTTACTGCAGCATTTGCAGCAAAACCATAGTTACGACAAAATTAACCAGTTTTACCACAGTAACCATGGTTTAACTGTGATTTTTGTAGTAAAACCATAAAATAATCATGGTTTTACCACAGTAACCATAGTTTAATTATGATTCTTGCTGTAAAACTACAAAATTAACCAGTTTTACCACAGTAACCATAGTTTAATTATGATTCTTGCTGTAAAACTACAAAATTAACCAGTTTTACCACAGTAACCATAGTTTAATTATGATTCTTGCTGTAAAACTACAAAAATAACCAGTTTTACCACAGTAACTATAGTTTAATTATGATTCTTGCTGTAAAACTACAAAAATAACCAGTTTTACCACAGTAACCATAATTTAATTATGATTCTTGCTGTAAAACTACAAAAATAACCAGTTTTACCACAGTAACCATAGTTTAATTATGATTCTTGCTGTAAAACTACAAAATTAACCAGTTTTACCACAGTAACCATAGTTTAATTATGATTCTTGCTGTAAAACTACAAAAATAACCAGTTTTACCACAGTAACCATAGTTTAATTATGATTCTTGCTGTAAAACTACAAAAATAACCAGTTTTACCACAGTAACCATAATTTAATTATGATTCTTGCTGTAAAACTACAAAAATAACCAGTTTTACCACAGTAACCATAGTTTAATTATGATTCTTGCTGTAAAACTACAAAATTAACCAGTTTTACCACAGTAACCATAGTTTAATTATGATTCTTGCTGTAAAACTACAAAAATAACCAGTTTTACCACAGTAACCATAGTTTAATTATGATTCTTGCTGTAAAACTACAAAAATAACCAGTTTTACCACAGTAACCATAGCTTAACTATGATTCTTGCAGTAAAACTACAAAATTAACCAGTTTTACTAGTCATTGTAACTACAGTTTTACAAGTTCAAGCATTAGGATGTCCAAAGTCATTTTAAGGGTCAGAACGAGTAAAAATAACTATATTATTAGACATTTTTCAAATTGGTTATTAAAAAGGGACATCAAAAATAGCTAAATGATACCAAAATCATTCTGCTTGTTGATTTCAAAAATATACAGGTGACTGTATAATGTTAATTGCTGCTTTTCGTTTGTCATTTCATTATTTTATGCAAGGAATTATATTCTGTCTCCCGTTTCTCTTTGACGAGAAGCGAACGTGTGTAACGTTCACAAACCTGTGCGCTCGCGATTATTGGCCCAATCACCATAGCAACCACGCGACCAATAGAAGAACGGGAAGCTGTTTACAAGGGGGTGCGCCGTTGCTGGGGTGACCGGACAAACGTCCTGCAGCAGGTATTAAACTGGCCCCGGAGCTTCTGCTGCCCTGGAGACCTTGAACTGAGACACGCAGAGGCACATTCTCCAGGAGCTGCACGTCTGGAAGTTATTTCGACTTAATCGGATAAAGTTTTTTCCCTGTGTTATTGGATGTTATTTCCCTGTCACTCAAGGCTCCTATCGGTAAAGACAGGTGAGTTCATGTACATTTTTCCTGTTCGAGTAAAAACGACAACATAACGCATTATCATCCCCAAAATGTGTTTATATAACATAAACTATTGGTCAGATTATCTTATGTGCGTGATAAAATTATAAAAAGCGTTATCTGATAAATATTAAAATGATAACAGCTAATAATAATAAATGTAGAGCTAAAAAGGAAAACTAAGTAAACACTTAATAATAATAATTTATTGAGTTTTTGTTAAAGTAAACATTTGGGTCACTTTTCCTTGATGTATTGTAATTATATATTTAAGGATTGAGTAACATGTACTTACTGTAGGGTTTGGTTTAGTTGCATGTTATTACATTTACATTACATTTAATCATTTAACAGATGCATTTATGCAAAGTGACTTACATGCATAATTTGCTGTTATTACTATATGGTAAGTACATGGACGCGGTGCCAAGATCTTTGAATACTGAAGGTAAAACATAATATTTTTATCCTGATGCACCTGGCATGCTGAGGAATGTTAGTGTTTCGGGATCTTCTCTATTGTTTGTCCAGTTATGAGATGCCGTAAAGAGTGAGCTGTGAAGTTTCCGGAACGTTCTGTGACCTCTATAAGGCGAAGAATCCAAATAAAGCTACATGCCTTCCACACTTGTGTTGCCACAGCTCCCTGTAATGAAAACAAACCTTATTGTCTCCTCAGGAATAGGCTGGGAAAGGACAATGACGTCCATGAGCTACACGGATGAGCCCTGGCCGGAGGGTTCGGTGGTGCTGGAGGAGGAGGTGGTCACGGCCGCCGCTCAGGCCGAGCAGTTGGACCGTGGTTCAGTCGAGTGCAACAGCAGCAGCTGCAGCTCTGACAATCTGGACGACAGCCTGACCAGCCTCCAGTGGCTGCAGGAGTTCTCCATCCTCAACGCCAGCGCGTCCCAGTCCAGCCACCACCAGAGTCACTTCTTCGGGAGCCAAGTGGGCTCGGACGCGCCGGCGTCTCCTTTAGCAGGAGACCCGGCGTCCATAGGCATGCCTCTGACCCCGGGCAAACCCACGGCGGCGTCTTTCTACAGGGTGCCATCCCTGTCGGCTCTACCCAGCCTGGTCGCTCACGGACACTGTCCAGATGAAGTCGATTATAAGACCAACCCTCATATCAAGCCACCGTACTCGTACGCAACTCTCATCTGCATGGCCATGCAGGCCAGTAAGAAAACCAAAATTACCCTCTCATGCATCTACAAATGGATCACGGACAACTTCTGCTACTTCCGTCACGCAGACCCAACTTGGCAGGTGAGTCGCAATAACCTTCAGTGTCACAAAATGAATTCATTTACAATTAAAGGATTGGTTCACTTCAGAATTCAAATTTCTTGATAATTTACTCACCCCCATGTCATCCAAAATGTTTATTTCTTTCTTCAGTTGAAAAGAAATGATGGTTTCTGAGGAAAACATTCCAGGATTTTTCTCCATATAGTGGACTTCAATGGGGTTCAACAGGTCCAAATTGCAGTTTCAATGCAGCTTCAAATGGCTCTACATGATCTCAGGCGAGGAATAAGGGTCTTAATTAGAGAAACGATCGGCCATTTTCTAAAAACAAATAAAATGTATATACTTTTTAACCACAAATGCTTGTCTTGCACTGCTCTGCGATCCACCACGCATTACGTAATCACGTTGGAAAGGTCACACGTGACGTAGGCGGAAGTAACATTTTCTCCTCCAACTTCAAATCGTCCGACATTGTAGTTTTACCTTTTTTTGTAAAGGGACTCTGACTTTTTGCTTTGTAAACATTTGCTTGGTACTTCCGCCTACGTCGCGCGTGACCTTTGTAACGTGATTACGTCATGCGTGGCGCATTGCAGAGCAGTGCAAGACGAGCATTTGTGGTAAATAAAAGTATATACATTTTTTTTTTTTTAGAAAATGACCCATTGTTTCACAAGATAAGACCCTTATTCCTCATCTGGGATCGTGAAGAGCTGCAGTGAAACTGCAATTTGGACTTTTCAACCTGTTGAACCCCATTGAAGTCCACTACATGAAGAAAACCCCTGCAATGTTTTCCTCAAAAACCTTTTCAACTGAAGAACGAAAGACATCTTGGATGACACAGGGGTGAGTAAATTATCATGAAATTTTAGTTCTGAAGTGAACTAATCCTTTAAAGATGCACCTAATAGATGGCTCACCCCAAGACCTGCGTCATTTGCATATCTGGCAAATGTCAAAGAGGGAGTTTTGCTATTGTTTGAGCAGACTGGAGTGAGAGAAAGCCTTCTTGTAGCACCTGCTGAAGTAGATTGTGTATTGGACAGAGATCAACAGAAACCTTTCTGAAGGCTGTTGTTTTGAGTTTTTCATGACAGAGTGGAGGAGTTGTAAACGGTTAATGAAGTGTGCTCAGATGTAAGAACAGCAGCAAAAGTGCAATCCTAGGAGTCCTGCAAAAAAAGATACATTGATTTGTCCCCTTTTGGAACATGTTCATGAGGCGAGAAGGAAGAATGAGCTCATAAGTTGGATATTTACAAAAAAAAAAAAAAAAAATAGAGGGGGATTTCTAAAAATATTTAATTGTTGGTGAATTATTAATTAACCCCTTAGCCATAACCTCCTTTTTCTCTGAAGAAAACACAGACATTCGCTCAGTTTTTAGATATTTTAACTCAAAGCAATGGTTAACCAGGGTTAGAAAGTCAGTGCTTCATTTAAATGTAATTAGCTTGTGGTGGTTGGTGTATTGATACGCAGTGGAGGTCTTTAAAATTGGATATTTGTGGCTATTAGTCCGTCTTTATTTGCTTTACAGCCTTGCTAACTACTGACAATTGACAAATTTAACATTTAGCACATGCATGTAGGCCTATTTTGACAGACTTTTAAAATGTACAGTCTTCCTCTTCTAGGAAATGGTCCACAAAAATCAATGATGCGTTTTGAACTCATTTGCATAACTAAATATTTGTCCAATCAAATGCTCTTCAGAACGAGAATGTCCCTCGCCGTAATACCACCTACTTTGCTAGTACAGCAAATGACAGAAAGTTTTAATGCATTAGATATTATGAAATAGCACATTTCATTTTACAGAATTTATTAAATGAATTATTGTTCATTTATGAATATATTGTTCACTCACACCGAAGTCACTTTCAATTTTTTTTGTTTACGTGGCGAATTTGCAGATGTAAAATACACAAATTCCCAATTGCACAGATTTCTAGATTTTGCCTCCAAAACTTTTGTTGAGTAACCGTAAATGTACCTTTAATACATTTATACTATTTGTACTTGTTGTATACATGTTAAAAATGTTAAAATATTAAAAATGTATTGGTGTTTGTAGAAATTAACATCGACCTCGACTGATAAATGATGTCAAATAATTTTTCGTTGGTTATGATTAACTGTAAAAAGAGAATACTTCAATGTGTTGATGCCCGTTCACACCAAAGACAATAACTATAGCAATATAGTTTATATTGATATATATTTTATTAGTGCCATTTTTGCATTCATTGCGATCAGTGTTGGGTGTAATTAATTACTAAGTAATCTAATTACTGTAATTCAATTACTTTCCCTTGAAAAAGTAAAGTTGGGGATTACTTTTAATTTTTATGTTATTTAATCACAGTTTTTTCTGATGTAATTGCATTAAATACTGCTACTATAGAACAATTGAATACTGCTACTAATACTAGACTATAGAACAATTCTATACAATACTATACTATTTTACACAGCAAAATCCCCAGAGTTAAATCAACTCTACTCAGATAACATTTGGTCCCTCTCTAAATAGAGTTAAAGTAACACTGAAGCGGCGTTAAAGTTAATGAGATAATTAAACAATTAATTAAGCGATGATTGAAAATTAATGATGAACACCTGCTGTTAACAAGCAGAATCACTGAAGAAAAGAGAAACACAAGAACTACAACTGACCTCAGCTTAGATTAAATCAACTGATGATAAAAGACATTAAATATCTGAAGATCTGATTAATCAACTCCACAAACGGCATTACCAGATTCACTCATTACTGACCAGACTGACTTTATTTTCACGTGTCTACAGAAATGTCTTTTATCTTCAGTTGATTTCATCTAAGGCTGTGGCTGAGGTGGTTGTAGTTCTTGTGTTTCTATTTTCTTCAGTGATTCTGCTTGTTAACAGCAGGTGTTCATCATTAATGTTCAATCATCACTTAATCAATCACTTAATTATCTCATTAACTTTAACTCTGTTTCAGTGCTACTTTAACTCTATTAAAGGAGAGGGACCAAATGTTATCTGAGCAGAGTTGATTTAACTCTGGGGTTTTTACTGTGTATAGTATCAACATGTATGTTTTTAATGTAACCGTCTCCCTTTGAACACTTTGGTCTGTTCAAAATTAATTTATGTAGTTTTATATTATTCATCTAAAAGAATTAAAAGAGCCGTTTCAAGTCTATCCTTGTATTGTTCAACTAGTCAAGGTCAATACGGGATTTAGAAAGTAATTAGTAATAAGTAGTGCAATACTCTATAGAGAGAGTAATTTGTACAGTAATCTAATTACACTGTTGAAGATATAGGCCCAGTTTACACTAGTCCGTTTTCGTTTTAAAATGCATAAGTTTTGATATGGTTTTCCTGTTGTTTACACTACGCCGAACCTCGAACACGGAGACTTTTTGTAAACGATGGCGTGGCTGCCCACGTTCGCTCTGCGTATCCTTGACGACCGTGTAAACAATAACATGGAGACTGACCTGCAATCTTTGCTGGCTTTGTTGTCATTTTTAGCAGCCGTTGTGCAGTTAAACTCTGCGTTTTTTTAATACTGCAGCTACCCACATACACAAGAGACAACCGTTTACACTTGTACGCGCATTCCCAGTGAGCGTGAACGGTCATGTGACATGCGTTTTCGGCAGTGTAGTGTAGACAGAGATTGTTTCTGAAACACTGTGGAAACACTAGAGTAGACGAGGATCGTTTCATTTTAAAAAGCCATTTTAAAACGAAACGCACTAGTGTAAACGGGGGTAAATAATTAGTAGCTAGGAATTAATTAAGTATAGTATAGTAGTATAGTGGTAGAACAGTATAGAGTTGACAGGAAGCAAAGTGGAAAGGAGAAGGGGACAAGAACGGGAATTACATATTGTAATGCTGCCCACGAGGCTATCGGTTCCGAAAAAATATTTTTGAAAAAATCGTTCTGAATATAAATGAATAGTAGAGTCCACACTACAACTACAACGATAACAACACAACAATAACAGCCCAGGCTTTTTAAGCAGCAGATACCAAAACTGCAGCATAAGCTTACAATAAACAGAAAAATATTGTGGGTTGGTGTGGATGCTAATATTGTTATAGTTATTGTTCTTGGAGTGAACAGGCCTTAACGTTGACATGAGGGTTAGTAATTATTGACAGAAATTTCATTTTTGGGTGAACTTACCCTTTAAATTGCTGTTTCTTTGTAATTATTTTTTAAATATAGTAGTAATTTCTGATACCAATATTCAGTGGACTTAATGCATTAACTAATATTAACAAATTGAACCTTCTTGTAAAGTGTTGCATGTCTTGGTTAATGGATGTCAAAACTAAAGCATAAATGAATCTAAAGCCTAAAAACAGACAAGCCCAAACTTCTCGTTTCATTAAGAAATATTTCTACAGAAGTTCTTTTAGAGAAAGTCTTTCATGTTTGACTTCTATGTGTTTAACAGCATCATGCCAAATACCAACACACAAGTGAACTGTAGATTAGCAATTGAACTAGAGATTAATACATTCTCTCATGGACTTTCTCATTCATCACTGCAGAATTCCATCCGCCACAATCTGTCGTTGAACAAATGCTTCATAAAAGTCCCGAGACAAAAGGATGAGCCAGGAAAAGGTGGCTTCTGGAAGATCGACCCCCAGTACGCAGAGCGTCTCCTCAACGGTGCCTACAAGAAGCGCAGGATGCCTCCTGTGCAAATCAACCCAGCGCTCCAGAACCGCCTCAGGATGAACTCTCACGCGGGACAAGCTGTAGCTACCGCAGGAATGGCCAGAAGCCTTTGCGTGAGTCCTGAGTCCCAGCAGCTCCTGAAAGAGTTCGAGGAAGCCACGGGAGCAGATCAGAACTGGGACCCTCGTTTGGCTGAAGCCACCATGTTGGGTTGTTGGGTTTCGGGGAAGGGCAGCAAGAGGAAACAGCCGTACGGCCACAGGACTGGTGGGAGCAAAGCTCCTCGACGCTCAAGCTCCCCACTGCTGGCCATAGACGAGCAGGAGGATTTAAGCTCCCTCAAGGGCAACTTTGACTGGGACGCCCTGCTAGACTCGGCCCTGAATGGAGAATTGAGCTTGAACGAAGGGAGTCCGTTGAGCCCTATACCACGAGACGAGGACTTGATGGTTAGGGGCACCCATATCAGCCCCCTAGAAGCTCCTGGAGGTGTTGTTGAGAACCACGTGCTGATGGAAACCCAGAGGAGCAGCGATGTAGACTTTGATGAGGAAACTTTCCTGGCCACGGCGTTCCTGCAGAGTCCCTGGTCAGAGGTGGACGAGACCAACCGTCCTGACTTCCTCTGTAGCTCAACGGTCAACATCGATCAACTCTTTGACCTGGGAGACTCTCTCGGAGGGGACTTGAGCAGTAAGATCGAGTCTCTCCTTTGAAGAGACACCTTCGGTCCTTTGGACACAAACAAGTCAAAGAACAAAGAGGGTTTGGACTGTTTAGCCCCAAAGATTTCATTCTGGATTCCATGAACTCCACATGAAGATGTATTTTTAAAAGCGTATCTATTTCTAATACTGATTTTTATGATTATGTTTTTTTTGTATTTGACATGTTATCTACCTGCATTAAAGTTAATCTAATCAAGTTCCCTAGCGAGTCCTTAAAATCATCGTGTAACACTGGATTCGGTGACCGAAAGCCAACCGTGAATGGGCCACACTGGAAGTATAGGCAAAAAAGAGAGGCGCAAGGTTGTTGTTTACAAAAGGAAAGAGATTAATTTAAGACGGTAAAATATGTTATAAATATTCAAACAAGTACAAAATCAAATGTGCAAATGACATTACATGCCTTGCGACTGCAAACAATGTGCTTTCGGTGAATTTAATACTGTTTAGAGCAGATGTTCTCAGGAAGTCCCCATGCAGGGCTACACATTTTGGATGTCCCACCTGATTTATATCATCAGCTCAATGGCGGAGACTGGATGAACCGGAGACATCCATCATGTGCAGTGCTGGACCACGATTTAAAAACAGAATTGTTTAGGTTTATAGTCAACAAGTAAACTGTTTTCATGGCTGATATGATGGAGTGTATTTTGATAGTGAAACTGCACTAATTTAATGAATGGGATTTAGAGGTTCCTACCCATGTTGGATTATTTGCTAGGTATGTGCCAAAAGTTGTCTTTTGCAGCTAGCTAGCTAGATTTCTACTGTACATGCACATCTAACCACTTTCATGCACATATAGTGTTAAAGAGTGTTACGCTGACATCATACAAATGATATTTCGCACCAAGACTACTTTATCTTCTTATTTAGATTGTTAGTACTAAGTAAATTTAAATGGGATGAGTTAATCACTTGGGAAGACATGTCATTAAAGCAAATAATAAAAAGACACTAATATACCAAACTTATTTTTTGCTTTTTTTCGTTTTTTGGGAATGTGAAGGGTTAAACCTCATTAGTAAAATCATTTTGAGATATTCAATATTTTGTTAAATCTCATGTCATTGGGATTTGGTAATGAATATCTAACCTTGAAGTTGTATGTGTCAAGGAAAATAAGGTACTTTAGTGTAAGGTGAGAGTTACATGTTGCATATACTTACTATAGTGATAAGAGTAAATTATGCATAATTACAAGTAACTAATCCTAAACCAAATCCAAACGGTTGCACTTTATTTTAAGGTGTCTTGTTACAGTGTAATTATACATTTAAGTACAGAGTAATATTAATTAACTACACGTACTTACTATAGGGTTAGAGATAGGATTAAGTTTGGTTTAGGGTTAGTTGCATGTAATTGTGCATATTTTTTAGTTATTACTATAGTAACTACATGTAACGTGTAACAAAGACACTAAAATAAAGTGTTACCATTCAAACCATGTATTAAGTACATGTAGTTACTTAATTTGTGTAATTACACTGTAACAACGTCATAAAACAAAGTGTATCTGAAAATAATTGGCAAAACAGTCATATTTTTGTCAAACTAACAAACATATACATATTCATGTTACCTATGTCTGTTTGTGTTGAATTTGTCATGTACTCCATATTGTTCAAATTTGGTGTACATGTATAAATCAAATGACTGTTTAACAACAAAACCTCTTCCAAAGATATTAGTGGGTCAATTATTGTTCTGTAGGTTTTACAAATTTAATTTGGTCTCCAATTGTTGCTTAAAGGGACAGTTACAATTTTATATTATCATTTACTCACCCTCAAGTTGTTCCAAGCCTGTATGAGTTTTTTTCTTCTGTTGAACACAAAAGAAGATATTTTGGAGAATGTTTGCAACCAAACAGTTGACAGGCACAATTGACTAGAATAGAAAAATTAATATGGAGGTTATTGGGGTCCATCAACTGTTTGGTTACCCAAATTCTTCAAAATATCTTCTGTGTTCAGAAGAAGAAAGAAATTCATAGAGGTTTGTATCAACGTGAGGGTGAGTAAATGATGACAGAAATTAAACTATCTACTATTATAGTTTTATTAACTATTATAACTATATAAACTATCTCTTTAATGTTGTTTTTCCTCATTGGCAAGGATTCACACTGGACCTTTTTGACTTATTTCAGAGATTGACACCTCAACCTCTCACTATCATGGGCATACTGTACTTCAAATTAAAACACAATACAGATATTTCATGTTCTGTGTGTGTGTGTGTGTGTGTGTGTGTTGTGTAAAAGGGCTTCAAAAGATCTAAAACCGAATCCCCCTCCCAAAGCAACATCTCTAACTCAGTCCATGCTTGATTCCGCTCCATTTGCACCCTTGCTTTTATTATGCAGTGGGAGGGATGTCAAATAGAGCAGGGCAGTGTGTGTGTGATTTACACAAGCATCTCTCTGCTTGTCTTATTTTGGGGGTGACACTCTCTCTGTGTGTGGGGAGTGTTAGGGCTTTGTTTGTGCTCAGTGAGATTCTCGTACCCCCCAGAGTTCCAGTCAGGCCTGCCCTCGCTCGGCCCATGTGAGGTCCGACGTCCCACGCCCTCATATATCACTTGGTTTGTACCTCATAAAATGTTTTTTTCTTTCTATATTGAACAGTCATTTGTTAGGAGAATCTCACGAAAGCTGTCAACAACAATGAAAGAAGGAAGAATTTATATTTTGCTCTTTACATTTTTTTTTGCATTCGATTGGAGTAAATGTGACCTGGATATTATTTCATGATATTCACATTTTGACAGTTTTTCTGTTCAATGCAATAACAAATTAATTTATGATAGAAATATATCTGTAATGTTTCTGTAATTTTTTTTTTATAGCCAGCCATAATTTTCACTACCTCTGTGTTAAAAAAATATTCCAGATCAAATGTAAAATAAATATATAAATCAGTCATTAAAAAATAAATATAAAAAATATATCCAATTTCATATAAATAATTAAAATGTAAAAAATGTCGACAGAATAAATAAATAAATAAAAATATAAAAGGAGCATAGAAGGAGACAAACCAATCTCCAATAGATAGATAGATAGATAGAGAGAGAGAGAGAGAGAGGGGGATAGATAATGAACAGATAGATAGATAGATAGATAGATAGAGAGAGAGAGGGATAGATAATGAACAGATAGATAGATAGATAGATAGATAGATAGAGAGAGAGAGGGATAGATAATGAACAGATAGATAGATAAATAGATAGAGAGAGAGAGAGAGATAGACAATGAACAGATAGATAGATCGATAGATAGAGAAAGAGAGAGATAGATAATGAACAGATAGATAGATAGAAAGAGAGAGAGATAATGAACAGATAGATAGATAGATAGATAGATAGATAGATAGATAGATAGATAGATAGATAGATAGAGAGAGAGAGACAGAGAGAGATAGATAGATAATGAACAGATAGATAGATAGATAGATAGATAGATAGATAGATAGATAGATAGATAGAGAGAGAGAGACAGAGAGAGATAGATAATGAACAGATAGATAGATAGATAGATAGATAGATAGATGATAGATAGATAGATAGATAGATAGATAGATAGATAGATAGATAGATAGATAGATAGATAGATAGATAGATAGATAGATAGATAGAAAATTATGAATGAATGACTACTATTTATTTATGGGTTTTGACCAATATCTTTTATGTCATCCCTGCTCTCAGAAGAGGTCTGGGATCAGCAGTCATGCTGGAATCGTCTCTCAGGTGAAGTGTACTCGTAATTATAATGTGGTGGCTTGGTCAGATGAGAGGCCCTGTAACCAGATACAGGTATTATCCTGCAGTCTTGCTGATAGCTACAGGTAAGGAGAGCACACTGATGAAATGCTAAACCTCTTGCTTTTTTCTTTCACTCTAACAATGTTCAAAACTAAAAGTGTAAAAAGCCTTAGAAGCAAGAGCCAATGAAACCAAAATACAACCATGTAGTGAAGATTAGGGGGGAAATCGGGCCTTGTTTAGGATCAGGGTTGTGTGTTTCAAACTGAGCTGAGAGTGCATTTCTCTTACAGTTCAATTGAATTTAAATATAGATAGTATCGACACGAGTCAAATTTGGATTTTAGGAAGTGGACTTAAAATGGAATGAAATTAAGAAAGTATTTCCAGAAACATCAGATGATCTTAGCGATCAATGTTTAAAATATTAATTTATACATTACCTTTCAAAAGCTTGGGGTCAGTACTTTTTTTTTTAACTTTCAAAGAAATTAATAATTTTACTCAGCATAGATGCGGTAAATTGAAGACTTTTACATGTTTACATGTTTTTGAGCATCAAATCAGCATATTAGAGTGATTTCCGAAGGATCATGTGACACTGAAGACTGGAGTAATGATGCTGAAAATTCAGCTTTGATCACTGGAATAAATTATATTTTAAAATATATTCATATAGAAAACAGTTATTCTAAATTGTAATAATATTTCACAATTTTACTGTTTTTACTGTATTTTTGTTCTAATAAATGTAGCCTTGGTGAGCAGAACTCAGATATACTTCATATATACTCATTTATGAATACTTCACATACCCCAAACTTTTGAACAATATATAATGTAAATACATTATAGTTTTCATTAAATATAATAAATTAACTTTGTTTTCCAAAATTCTCTAATTTACCCCAAATTTTACTGTCATTTTTTTATAAAAAAAAAAAAAAAATTATATTTGTGACATATAATAGTACATATCAGAGGATAAATAGAATTAATAATATAATTTACCATGATTTGTCATATTTTTTTAAAATATTTTCAAATTTCCACTCTAATTCATCCTCCTGTGTCGTGCACTGAAATAAAATGATAACCAAAAAATGCCATCTAAATTCATTGGTTTATTCAAGGCAAAAAATTTCATTTAACATCACTAAATCAACCCAAATACCTCATTGTATACCAGCAAATGGGTTAAATGGTAAGCAGTAGCTCTTTGTCCAATTCCATTCAAACTCCCACCGACTGAAATGGAGCCAATTCTCAAATTCTGAATATAAGACTGTTTGACGTCACATCAGCGAAGTGTTATTCAATTAAAGAAAACGCAGAGAAAGGAGAGTAAATATCAAAGAGGTCAGGCATTTACTGTAATGGGAGACCATTAATCAGGCAGACGTCAGACTCAGGGATGAGGCGGGCGGTCCTACTACATTCATGTGAATATGAGCCATTGGGCAAGCTGTGGCTTCAGGACGGGGTTTGCACCGTTTCCCGCACAACTCCATTGGTATTCTGCCACAAGAAGAGCCGAGAGCCACTGATGTCTCAGACAGCCCTCATGTGCTTAACCGATCCCCATGATCCAGACACAAGAGACGGGGGTGGAGCGTGAAGGAAAGGGGGAGAGGAGCAGGGAATACATCTTTTTTATCACACGGGCCGTGAAAGGCCAGTCTCCTGGGTAACTACTGGTGCTATTGTCATGAGAGCCGAGCACAAAATGGGCAAGGGTCCATAACAGTGTCTGCAGCCAGAGGCGGGGGTTTGATTAGGGAAGGCTGGCAGGACACAGTAGAGGGGGTCTGGCGGCCACTGAGATTTATTAAGGTGATGGCGTATGCCTTTGTGAAAGTGCACTTACCTTCCAGAGTAAAGTCAGAAAGGGGAAACATGTTATTTCTTTCTCTTCAGGGGTTTTAGGCCCTGATGTACTCACGCTGAAGTTATTTTTTTTGTTCTTTAATTGAAGAAGTTTGCAGCGATATACTGTTAGTGACGCCGTCAATAACAAAGTAAGCACAATAAAAATGACAGTGGTGAGAAAACAGCAGTTAAGAAAGCATCTGATCGTAGTGAACCAGCTCTTCTATTTAGACCCTTCAATTTACAATAAACTGCTTTAAAGCAAGCAGTTTATCAATTTTTAAACTTCAAATTCTACTATAAAGAGGCTCTCGGACTGAACAGAAGAAATGAACCGGAGAAGATTTCCATGTCAAAGAAGGCGGAGCCTCAGAGCCACACCCACCTATCATGTCATTGTCACGGACCAATGGTAAAAGGGTTTAACAGCGGGAGTGAACTTTTCTGGAAAGTTCGCTTTGGAAGCTGTTTCAAACTCCCGAAACAAACATCATCGTTTTGGCCTGATTTTGTTCAAAATGACGTCACATCAGTTCGTTCTTCGATTTCACTTGAAGTATATCGGGGGCTTAATGTGAGCTTGAGTCTGGTGATGGAAATAAACCCCTAATCAATTCAGAATGGAAATTCTTCCAAATCATTTGACTTCTTACATCCAAGTGGCCCTTAATTGTCATCAAATATCCCTGTTGTGCTCATGTTGTGTGAAGCTGGTCTCCAGAATAGGAGGCTGTTGTGCTGGTGTTTCCTGCAGGCTTCTAAAGCAGAACGTGATTTCGCCAAGTACAACATGTTCCTGGATCGATATTTTTGTTGATCCTGTAACAACATTCCAATCAACCAATTAGATATGGGGGACAAGTTTAAAGTTGATATCAAGTTGAGGCTTACAACCAGGGTTAGGTGCTTCTATATAAGTGTTATTCAACGGATAGGTTATGGGTAGGGTTAGATTTAGGGGGAAGGGATAGAGTATCAGGAATGTTATTCCAGGACCAACAAAATATGTTTGGAACGCGTCTAACTCTGCAAAATCAGGACCTTTAAACTAGCATACAAAGAAAGGTTTGGTCAGCCAGCCTCCTCCAAATGGTGGCGTGGCCATCTATACTTTGTGTCCACCAGATCAGCATAATAATAATATAATAATATAATCCCAGCTGGGACCACCATACCTGGTCCAACACCCACCTGAAAGAGGGAAGAGCTAACTTGTTGCCTATGTCTGGTCTGACTGTGGCACTTTTGAAATACAAATAAGGGCTTTTCACACTTGAAATAGTTAACCCTGGGTCTTTCTAAACCCTGGCTAAGCGGAATCCTGGGTTATCTTGCTTCACATTGCTCATAATTTAGCCGGGGTAAACAATTAATCCTGGGTATTCATAAGAAGACGTTTCACATTGTAGATTCCTAAACCCTAACGTTCTTATTTGCATATATGTGGTGTCAGTGTCATTGATTGGATGAATGCAGAACGCAACCTGTTTACATAGCTCTAGCATTGCGCATGTTTCGACGACTGTACTATTGTGTTTATACTGAATGAACATTTAGGCCGATAAAGGTAAGAATTAAACGGTCTCTTCTTTACTCAAATTGTAGCTTTTTCTGTCAGCATTTGACATTATTCCTCTCAAACGCTGAATTTACTGTTTTTGCGCAGTGTTTTTGTGACTGCAAATATCAGCACGCGATTGGTTGTCGGTTGCTAAGCGTCTAGCTGTAACATTCTAACACCTCATCGTTTCACACTGTACAAATTTTGCAACGCCGCAAAAGCAGTGCTAACCCTGCTTATTACAAGTGTGAAACGTTCATTTACTCAGGGTTAAAAGCGGTGCTTAGAACGACGGTCAAGCGCAGTGTGAAATGCCCTTTAGAGGTTCTTGCTAACGATCACTAATACCATCAAGACTATTTTACCATTTAAATAAAGCTAACTCTAACTAATGAACATTTTGAGATATGGGCTATTACATTTTTAATCAATCAGATGATTTTCATGTGGTAATTGCAATTAAATGAAAGTTTATTATAGTTTAAATCTATAATAAATGCAGTTAGCTGAACTTAAGAGTGACACAAGACTGAAGTATCTTCATATGTCATTTAATAATTACTTCAACTGTCTTTTTGTAACGGGTGCGTGTCCAGGGAAGAAGTGGAGTCCATAAACATTTAAGTTTTAATAATCACAGGAGAGTTCACTGGACCCAACTGTAACAGACAAGCCAGTCTGAAGCATGACCGCGGCAGAGGACGTCCTGTGGGGTTTGCGGCTGAATGGCCGTTCATGGGGGGGTATGTTGTGGAGTTTATCGCACTCTCCCATCTGGTGAGCTGGGATGACGCTGTTCTCAACGTGT
Source organism: Zacco platypus (assembly GCA_038088235.1). Lineage (NCBI taxonomy): Eukaryota > Metazoa > Chordata > Actinopteri > Cypriniformes > Xenocyprididae > Zacco > Zacco platypus. The sequence continues at coordinate 32,862,869 of CM076083.1, read as the reverse complement.
GTTTCCGAATGGTTCTGGTTGAGAATGCGAACCGTTATTATGAACCCATTTGTTATTTTCCCTTGCTGAGGCAATTAATCTTATTCTCTTTCTAAACGGTTCTAATTTCGAGGTCCAAACGGATCGTAGTTCTCATTCAGTCCCATCAGGAACACATGCAGCCTCACCTACTCACCCCACACCGATTCCCTCCGCATACCTATCCAATGAAACCGGTCATTTCTGTCCGCAGGAACCTCCCCACAGGGTTTTAAAAATCAGCTCCATCGTCTGCTCACCAATTATCCTGGCCGCTGCTCCCGAGCCCCGGCGGAAGAAGACCGTTACTCCCGAGCCGCAGCGCAAAGTGGTCGCTGCACCCAAGCCACGCCCTCAACCAGCTGTTACCATTCCCGAGAGGTCCCCACTGGCCGAGGATGAGTGGCTAATAGACTTTTGGACAGTGCCAGTTTTCCCTGAGGCTGCTCCAGATCTTTCTCCTGCATCTCGTTCAGTCTCCACTCCAGTGCTCCCTCCTTCAGAGCTCCTTCCAGAGTCCACACCAGAGCTCCCTGAGTCCGCACCAAGGCCGGAGTCCGCTCCTGTGGCGGCTCCGCCCATTAAAATTTTTTTTTGGGGGGGGGCAGATAACTGTGGCCGTAGTGGCCAAGCAGGGGGTCGAGGGAAAGGCCAAGAAGGCCACGCCGCCCTGGTCGCCTGAGCTCCAGGCTTTGCCCTGGCTGCTGGAGCTCCTGGATTCACCCTGGAGGTCACCTGACCCACCTGCACCTGTCCACGACCTCCAGGGTGCCCCCCCCCCCCTCCCTGGTTGGACTCTCTCTTGGGGAGTAATGTTACATGTATGTCTGTTGTGGACTCTATTCGTCATGTGTTGTTTGATTTTTCCCTCCACTCCTTTGTTTCCATGGTTGCTGATTTCATTATGAGTTCATTGTCGTCAGGTGTGTCATTAATTAGACTCATCACGTCCTTGTGTTTCCTGTGTACTTAAGCCCTCAGTTTTGGTTCAGTGATGTTGTTGAATATGTGGTGTATGTGTAGTTATTCTCCTGTGATTATTAAAAGTTACATGTTTAAGGACTTCATTCACTTTGAAGTTAATGCTGAATGCACTGACAAATATTAAGGTCTATAGGAAACTAAAATATACCTTAAATGTAATTTCTATTGAATCTTATATGTCATGTATTTAAATATGTTTGTAATTGCACATTTGTACTGATGAAGTTCCAGTTTAGTAGATTCAAAATATATTAACTTTAAATGTAATATCTAATAACACACTACACTTCAAATTAAGTAAGTATGTTATTCAACATCAGTTCCAACATCAATCAATTCCTAATGGATATATGTATATATATATATATATATATATATATATATATATATATATATGGAAATAAAATGGGTTTCATTTTTATGTCGACTTTACTTTGATTTACAGTACATGGAAATAGAAGCATGTGACAGGTTGTATGTTCAGTTTTTATTAATCTAAATGATGTACTGTTGCACCGCAGAGACGGGAGTTATTGCAGTTATTCGACAAAAATCAACAAGTACGCACAATGAAAGTGCACCCGTAAAATTAGCACATGAGCGCTGATATCAGAGACGTGCAGGTCAGGGAAGCAGTGGGCCATGACATGCTGGGCTGTAGGTGGTGTGTGTGTGTGTGTTTGGTGTGTGTTCTCAGAGCCAGCGTCTCTTTGTTAGTGAGACACTAGTGGCTGAGTAATCCGACATCCATCACCAGCTTAGAGAGCAGTACACACAGTGAGCGAGCATAGGGAAAACAATACGTAGTGAAACGGTGGGAGGCCCTTTGTTCATTACGCAGGCCTGTGATGCTCTTTTGTAGGTGTTTGGGGGTGGTGGTGAGCCTGCAAAAGAGCCCCATGACAAAGCCATTTCCTGCTGTTTGGTCTGCTCATTGTAATCATCTCTAATAATACTGTTTATCGTGTTGCTAATGAGTAGAGATGCGTTTCAAATGAAGGATTTCCAAAGTGATGCCAATGTGTGGATTAATGTAAACCGAGTTTTAATCTGGACTGGTGTGACTGAAGGTTTCATTTCTGATTTAATTCATAACAAACTATGAAGATTGAATTTGTAGACATATTGTTTATTGAAAATTATCTTTGGGCACATTATGAACTAAACTAAATCCAACAATAACCTTCAAGGTTTTTAAAATGACTGACAATGGACATTTCCAAGTAGGTTTGTTTTTATATAAGCTACTAAATAAACAGCCATAGATAAAAATCTCCAGACAAAAAAAAGTGTCTCCATTTTTTTTTCCACACATGAAACTCATGAAACTGCTTTTCTGGATCACATTCAAAATATGCACCAATTATCATTAAACATTAACATTAAAATGGTTGAATTTGGCCTGGTCTTGAACCATTTCACTGTATCCAACAATACAGATGATAAAACAGAATTTTGACACAATCTATTGAACCAATATTGAATCAAGTCTTCTATTTTTAGCTGGTTGGCCTTTTTATTTTACAGTATGTGTAGTTACAATGAACTTATCCAAGCAAGTTCTGCATAATAAAAAGTAACATCATGGACTTACCATGGGTTAAGGTTAGGTTTAGGCTTACTACTTAGTTATTATACAGTTATTATAATTATAGTATGTACATGTAGAATATGACTGTAAAATAAATGGGTACCTATGAACCCATTTTAATTACTACTTATCAATAACTAAACACTTAGCTAGTACAGTGAGTAACAACCTAATATTTAACAAGCAAATAAACACATGACTTTATACTAAAAAAACATGATACTAAATATAAATATCTTTCAAATTTGGCATCGATGGTTCCATGAAGAACCTTTAACATCCATGGAATCTTTTCATTCCACAGAAGGTTCTTTATAGCGAAAAAAAGGTTCTTTAAGATTATTAAAATGATGGTAAAAGTAATCTTCACACTAAGATAAAAAAAAGAGAACTGTTCACTGAATGGTTCTTTGGGGAACCAAAAATGGCATTGCTGTGAAAAACAAAAAACCTTTTGGAACCTTTATTTTTTAAGATATCAGAGTATTTATGCTACATTTTGTGTTGTCAAGTTAATATTTATTGCATTATTTTAATGTATGTTACGACTATAAACTTGGATTATGTCTTATTTAAATTTGGTGGCATACAGATGGCATACATTATATGGTAAATATTTAGTTTCTCCAGATGGATGAAATAAACACCACCTACTGGAATTATTGTTATTCCTCATTATTTTAGACTATAGGGGCAACTCCCATGGCAAATTCACAGGGATTATGAAGTAATCAAATGTGTATAAAGCTAAATTAGCCTGTAGGGTATTGTTTTCTAAGAACATGTGTGTCTACCGTAGTCACAAAGGTACTGTGCTTTCATTTTCTTCAAGAGAACTATCTCATTCATTTTGCATTATAGCCTAACCTGAGATCCCAACAATAGCAACAATCGGACCTGTCGCACGTAAGCAAGGGTAGCCTATATTTTCATGGCAGTTCGTGCTCTGATTGGCACCTTCAGGTACAGGTTTGGTGGCTCAAGGTTATCCAATCTCAAAGGTGTCAAGGATGAAGCTTCTGTTGTGGCGACCATGAAACAATATAGCTGCTAAACGGGACACTTTTATCACATACAAAAGCAGGAAGAGAAGAGCTCACCTGACACCTGATCTCAAGAGAGACCTGAAGAGTGTCCCTGAGAGAGGGAATTACAGTGACAGCGAGAAAAAAAACAAACATAAACAAGGCTCGCGGTAGCCAGGGAAAGACTCTGCCGCGCACGTTGCTGGCGGACGCGGCTCGACCTTGAACTGGCAAGTCCGGACCTGCCTTTGAATGCTGGGTGGGAGACGCACCAAGCCGACTGCAGGACTTGGCTGCTCTCAATGAAAATAAAAAAAGCCTACTTTAAGCAAACAAGAGCATAGTAAACTCTTTCACCCTACTCCATTTTCACATTTATTTATTTATTTCCCTGCCGCCTCTTCATCGGCGTCCCGCACATGCCTCTGCCAGGGCCTTTTACGCTACTCATGGAAGATACTCTTTTTTTCCCTCCTCAGATTTGATTTCTTTGTATGTTTCCCATTGGAGCAAGGACTTTAAAATGATGCTGCTTTACATATCTGAGGCGCTGCCTTCAATAGGTGAGCTGCCGTGGTGACAAAAACCTGACAAAAGCCCCAATGCTGGATCCAAATTGGGACCCCCTCGTAGACTGGCCCGGCCAAGGCTTTCTCCAATGCCACTCTCAGTTTTCCACCCCCAGCAATGGGACCCGCCGTTAGTGGCTGCCTCTCCCATTAAATGACTTGATTGGAACAGATGGAGGATGAAGAGCAACACAGACTTCTAAAGCAAATTCCCACAGCCCTTCCCTTTCCAATCAACACTGATACTGTTTTTGAAAGGCGAAGTGTGTAATTCCTTTGCCACTAGTGGCACTAAGCGGGATTGCACCCGTTTGTTTGAGCGGCCAGACTGGGTGATAACAACTCTTGGACGTGCTGAGAATAGCCCACTATTTATGCAATGTATGCGTACTGTGTGTATCAGTGATGCTTTTAAAAGTAATGTGTTTTACAATTGCGTTACTCCCCCAAAAAGTAACTAATCACGTTACTTAGTTGTTTTGTTTTAATGAAAAGTAATGGGTTTGCTACTTTTTGCGTTGGTAAATCTTAGGGTTAGTTTTCTACCTAAGTTGTTTTTCCAGTATTTGGGTAGTTTTTGTTTTACCCAGATCCTGAGTCAGACATAACAACACAGGAGTTGAGTTATTTATCGCGGGATTTTGCAACCTAGTCAAGAGAGCAGTGCAGCTCTGTCAAATTGGTGCAAGTCTTCGGGAAAATACAGGTTTGTGTGTATGCTTTATTTTACCTAAAAATTCGTTATTGTAGAGTATGTCTTTTAATTTCATGCTAAGCAACACAGGGGAGCAAGTGTCGCGGCGGTCTTTTCACGTGATGGAAACACCTGATGCCTTAATTGCATAAAATTTTATGATTTTATTAAAAAATTTACAGAATACTTAGGATGTTAAAATATGTTGTCAGAGCTGTACACTGATTATTTATGGACAGGTTATAGAGTCAGTCACAGCATTTTTCAGTTGTGAGTGAAACGCAGGTCGGCGGTCTGAAGTTATCGTTTCCCCGACATGAGATCCAGCACCGTTACCGTGGAAAACAGGACAGCAGAGACTGGTCGATTTCACTTGAATTACTTCTAAATGTTTGATATTTACTTCTAAAATTTGTTAAACGAGCTTAAATGTAGGCAATATGTTTTAAAAACTATACTATAAAATATGATCGAAAATAAAGGAATTATGCAAACCAGTGGTTGTGTGGACCATTTAAAAAAATTTGGAACATTTAAGTTAATCTGTAAACATTAATTCATGTATGAAGTAAAAAAAAAAAAAAAAAAAAATAGCTTTTGGTAAAAATGAATCAACCCATTATGCTGGGTTAAATAAACAACCCAATTTGCTGGGTAAAATTAACCTAACATGTAGTCTGTCCTTGGTTTTTTTTTAACCCAGTGTTTTTAAGAGTGTGGGCTGGGTTTCGAAACTTCGAAAAAAGTTCTATTTTTGGCAAATGTAAAGGCATTTCACACCAAAAGTGAAATGAATAAGCCTCAGGCTGAAGGAAATGCAAATTCACACCTGTACAGTAGGGGGCGCAACTCAAACAAACCTTCCATCTGTGATACCATTCTGGATTAAAGAAGAATAGGACAAAATCAATTGGGGTTATGAGCAATTTAACTTCCGTATTCTGTACGGATCTCGGATCGCTTCCGGTTTAGGTCTTTTGTATGTGCGTCACTTAAGAAATAGCTGTTGTATTCAAGATAACTTAAAAGGAGTGAGCAAATATGAGCATAACTGATGTCCTTCGCATATGCAGATTGATATCTAAAAGCTTTTTTCACTTTTCTTCTTCAGACTAACGTTTAGATATTTAATTAATAAAACACCTATAATAATGTGAACTAGATAGAGTCGCTGATTACCTTAAAAGTCCATAGATATGCCGTCAGTTCATACAGCTGTTAACACTTTCTCTGACAAACAGAAGCAATGAGACCAGTTTTCCAGTGTGGTCATGTGACATTCGACATATACCCTATGAAAAGGACAAAAAAGTAATTTGTGTTACTTACATGAAAAAGTAACTCAGATATTTTGTTCTACATTTAAGGCCCTTTCCACACGAGCACGTATTTTCAAAAGTGCAGATTCGTTCGTCCACACGTAAGCATAATATCAGGTCACTGAAAAAAAACATTTTTGAATTTGAATTTTTGAAGATATTCAGAAATTCTGGTTGCAGTGTAGACGGTGAAACCAGAGATTTTGGCTTGTGACGTTGGAACCTGAAACGGTAATAACCTTTTTTTCAGGCTTCTGATTGGCCAGTATGGCTTTACAGATAAAGTTATATCGCCACCTGTTGGTTTGGCAGTGCTTGATAGTGTGTTTTTGTGTTTTCATGTGGACAAGGTTCTTTTTAAACAAACGTTGATAAAAACACCTGTGGACATGTGGACTAGGCCTAAAAGTAATGCGTAACTTTACTCATTACTTGAAAAAGTAATCTGATTACATAACTCATGTAATTTGTAATACATTACCTCCAGCACTGTATAGTATGTAAATGTTCTGTAAATACCCTGGTACTATTACCAAAATGTGCAGTTTATAACAGAGCACATTGTGAGGAAGTATCCCACAATGCAATGCATTCGACTTGATCTTTCATTTCCAGTGAAATGAATGAACCAGAAAAACCAGGCTGTCAAACGTTAAAGGCGTATTTCAACATGAAAAGTCTGCTATCATGTATTCTCTCTCATGTCATTCCAAACCTGTACAACAACATGGATGCCAAATAAATTAATTATTTGAAACAGTGTATCAAACTGGGTCAAAAAATCACTATAAAGTTCATCTTATTGACTTAACATGAATTTAAACTATAATACATTTTAATTTCATTGCAATTAATACCATTACCAATACCAATACAATTAAAAAACAGGGTTGAAAGCTAAATGTACCATCATGTAGTGAATGTATGTGCGTGCTGGCATGCAGACAGGTCACGTGACCCACTGCGGTAGATCTGATCTGTGCTGGTCCCCCGGATATTATCATGGTTAATGGATGAGCTGAAGGTCCATGAAATTTATGACACTCATTAGCTTAGCGTCCCTCTCGCTGGCTCTTTTACAGCGAGGCGTGGGAGGGGCCGTGTGTTTGCGTGGGGTGATCTTTAGCCCCTGCTCTGGGATCAGACAAACACTTATTAACTGAGAGGAATGCAAACAAGCCAAGACTTTAAGGCTGAACACACCAGAGAGGAAGAATCTACCCCCCGTTCACACACACACCTCATACATAACAACAAAATTAGCCATGCAAGGAATCAGCTAGAACATTCTGGAAGCGTGGAATCTCCCCGAGGGCGAACAGAGTAGAACACTGTGACCTTGAGGAGGAAAGTAAGGAGTGTGCTGCCTGTATGCCATACACACATTAATCAGCTCATATCTGGAGTCATTGGAAATTTATGAACACTGAATACAACAATAACGGTTCTGCCTTGACAATGTTGGTTAAATATAATTGGAAATAGTTTTCAGACACTTAACTGCATGTTAACTGCAATTAAATGAGAATGTATTATTATAGTTTTACATTAATATAATATAAGATCTATATAAGGACTTAAGCACATCTTTATATGTAATTTCATAACTTTGTCTTTGAAATATGGTTAAAGTTACTGCTGAATGTTCTGACAAGCATTTGTAATAACTAAAGTACTTTAATAACATTAAAGTCATTTCTACTGAAATATATATAATGTATTTAAATATATTTGTAAGTACATTTGAAGAGTTAATATGCAAAAACAAACTGTTTTTATTAATTCTCATAAATCATGTTTGTTTTTTTGTTTGTTTTTATAGTGCATTCCAAGTAATAGCAATCATATATATATATATATATATTCAATATACAGTGGGTTCGGAAAGCATTCAGACCGCCTTAGCACTCTGGAGAAGGTTTTCATCCAGGATATCCCTTTACTTGGCTGCATTCATCTTTCTCACAATTGCAACCAGTCGTCCTGTCCCTGCAGCTGAAAAACACCCCCACAGCATGATGCTGCCACCACCATGCTTCACTGTTGGGACTGTATTGGACAGGTGATGAGCAGTGCCTGGCTTTCTCCACACATACCACTTAGAATTAAGGCCAAAAAGTTTTATCTTTGTCTCATCAGACCAAGAGAATCTTATTTCTGTCCATCTTGGAATCCTTCAGGTGTTTTTTTAGCAAACTCCATGCGGGCTTTCGTGTGTCTTGCACTGAGGAGAGGCTTCCGTCAGGCCACTCTGCCATAAAGCCCCGACTGGTGGAGGGCTGCAGTGATGGTTGACTTTCTACAACTTTCTCCCATCTCCCGACTGCATCTCTGGAGCTCAGCCACAGTGATCTTTGGGTTCTTCTTTACCTCTCTCACCAAGGCTCTTCTCCCCCGACAGCGCAGTTTGGCCGGACGGCCAGCTCTGGGAAAGGTTCAGGTTGTCCCAAACGTTTTCCATTTAAGGATTATGGAGGCCAATGTGCTCTTAGGAACCTTAAGTGCAGCAGAATTTTTTTTTGTAACCTTGGCCAGATCTGTGCCTTGCCACAATTCTGTCTCTGAGCTCTTCAGGCAGTTCCTTTGACCTCATGATTCTCATTTGCTCTGACATGCACTGTGAGCTGTAAGGTCTTATATAGACAGGTGTGTGGCTTTCCTAATCAAGTCCAATCAGTATAATCAAACACAGCTGGACTCAAATGAAGGTGTAGAACCATCTCAAGGATGATCAGAAGAAATGGACAGCACCTGAGTTAAATATATGAGTGTCACAGCAAAGGGTCTGAATACTTAGGACCATGTGATATTTCAGGTTTTATTTTTTAATAAATCTTCAAAAATGTCAAGATTTCTGTGTTGTTTCTGTCAATATGGGGTGCTGTGTGTACATTAATGAGGAAAAAATGAGCTTAAATGATTTTAGCAAATGGCTGCAATATAACAAAGAGTGAAAAATTTAAGGCGGTCTGAATGCTTTCCGTACCCACTGTATATTGAATATATATATATATATATATATATATATATTAAAAGTTTGTTGGCAAAAGCAACAAAGCAGTCAGGAGAGTTAGTAGATTAATGTTAGTGAACTTGAATTCGAAAAATTGTGTGTACTCGCGTCTTTCCGCGCTTGAAACAACTTTCCTTCTGATGTTCATTCATGTTTATTTGATGCTATAAATGAACTAGTATGAAGAGATGTTGGTTCACGAGCCGCTTGAAGGAGCTCCAGCGATCTGTCACGACACATTAAAGAGACACTATATGCTATTTATCGTTTAAACTTCTTTAAAAAATGACGATATTTTAAATATGAAACTGTTTCATATCAAAAGTAACCTGCTTGTCTGTCGACGTGTTGTCAGTGTCCTCTTTGCTCTTTGCTGAGAACATGATGTGTGGCGTGAGAGCGCGAGGCTTGCCGGACATAGCAACAGTAACCAAAGGGTGTGGGTTTTTGTGAACAGTGTGTACACAAACGCACACACACAACAGATTGGCGTGCATATGCACGTACAAGAACAACTAAGCATTCAGCATGTAAGATGTCTATAGTATACAAGGACTTGCTGGAGTCGAAATTATAAATCCTCGATCACTTTTAGTCAGCTTTGATGGAACTCCTCGACTTTTTGAAGTGACTAGCAGCCTTGTCACCTGACATGAATACTGCGCGCTGATTCGCTAAAATGGATTTATCTGTTTCTGTACACAAACAACGCTTGTTGGTTTCTGCTGTAAAACGTGAACTTGTGATTCCTTGACGGTGGACAAAACTGGCTTTTCTGACAAAACGTCCTATATGTGGAGAACAACGCACAGCAGTCAGTTCATTTTTTTCCGTTCAAGTGGCGTTTATCGGTTTTTGCAAATGAACTCTTCATCTGGAAGTTACAATTTAATAATATTACATTTAAATGTAATATTGAATAACACTACAGTAAAATTATAGTTATTAAAAGTAATTTCTGCTTTAGTTGTTAGTCAACATCAAAATAAGTATACTTTAAAGCAGGACAAAAGATTAAAAATGCTCTTTAAATGTACATAAAAGTTAAACAAAGTGCACTTTTTAAAAGTCTACTTAAGTGTGTTAAGAAACTGTCATTACTCTCTTTAAGTGCACTTAAGTGACCTTTTATTTCATTGATAATATATACAAATCCAGTTTATTAGACATTTAAGATTTGAAGTACACTACAAATGCACATTCAATAAAATATAGCGAGGCTGTTAGGGGCCGTGTGTTTGTGTGGGGTCCTCTTTTTCACAGTTGATTCACAATTGATTCAATTGATAAAACTGTCTCAAAATGTTCTAGATTAAATAGAATCACAAAGCTTAGAACCTCTAATATTCTGTCCAATTATTCAAACTAGACTTAACAAGGGCTTCAAACTAGCCTTGTGTAAAATTTCTCCACAAGTCATTATCAAACAAGTCTGCCTTTTGGTGAAGTAGACTTGATCAGATGGACTGAAACATTCTGTTAGCATACAGACGCACACTAGAGGCTCTGGAAAGGTCTTTTTCAGGGGTGTTAGAGTAGGATGTCTGGCTACATGTGGCATTGCTCTGAACGGCATCACTGAAAGTGCAGGAGTGTAAACAAAGCACAGATTAGCAGATTAGTGCTGAAGGAAGCAAAACTACCGGATGAGTCTGTGATGCTATGAAGGTAAATGATTTGTTCTCAGCGTGGCTTTGTTTGCTAATAGATTCAATGGTGTCAGCTTCTGCACTGAAGACCTGTTTGCACAGGACCGGCCCTTTAAAGACACTGAGACGTCTTTGATTTTCAGGACTGAGAGGTTTCCTTTGCTCACTGAAATGAACAAGTGTTCTCTATTATTCATTTTAAATCGATAAATCATAAATTGGCAGGACTTGAACCACCAACTGTTTATTTTTGCACCTCGAGAGCTTGCAAAAATAGGTAAATCCATAATAGAAATTGGGAATTTGATCAATAATTTTTACTGAGATTGTGCAAGAGAAAAAAACACAGACATGTTTAATTTAGAAGGATTAAAATAACAAAGTAAGCCTGAGAAAACTAGTCTTTTCTTAATAAGACTAGAGTTGATAATCGAGTTGACCTTTTAATATGACCTCTCTGGCAAACTGCTTCACCACAGTGTTTTGAACACCAACAGTCTGCACAAAAGTGGAAAAAACCCCACAGCTCTGCTGATTTTAGATGAGACAGAGCCGATTCAGTGCATTAACCAGCGGATTAGAGAGTCACATACTCTGAAAGACCTTCACACATCCCAAGACCCGGCAGTTAAGCGTTCCTGAATGGGATGAAGAGAATCACACACAAAGCTTCAGCGTCACTTTTGGATCGGCGCAGGAGTTGTTTGACGTAACTGGCCACAAATCTGTAAAGAACTGTATAATGAACCTTATAAAATCTTTACAATGCCCATTCAAGACGTTCATGCAGCCGTAAATGATTGGATATCATAAGTATTGCCGTGACACAACATTATTAAGACAATTCTTTCACAGTAACACTGTTTTAAAGTGACACAATACCCTAAGACATCACATAATTCAAATGCATTGTTAATGCTTACTGATATTTCCAAACAAAAATGATGTCACTTTCTGGAAGATGAGGAAGGGGACATTACAAAAGACTAACAATATGGAAAGTGAAAAACCGATAAACTGATTATTTAAAACAAAACTGAGAGAAACATATCAAATAGACCCTATAGTGAAAAAGAAGTACTTAAGTGTGAACTGATCGCTTTTAAACTCAAATAACTGCATGTTAATGACAATTAAATGAAAATGTGTTATAGTTTTACCTTTATAAGTTAATAAGTTAAGCCTTTATAGTTTTATATACGGTCAATAGCTGAACTTTAGAGTGTTTTTGACCCACTTAAGTAGGTACTTAAGTATATCTTTATATGTAATAATTACTCCTATTGTCTTTGAAATATGTGTACTGATGACAAGCATTTATGGTAAACTAAAAATACTTAAATGTCATTTAACTGTATGTCAATTTAGCGTATTTAAAATATATTAACTTTATCAAATTACTTTTAAAATTATAATTAAGTACTTTATACGTGCTTTAGTGCGTTCGTCAACACATCAAAATAAGTGCACTTATTTACTAAAACATGACAAAAGATTGGTTAAAATGTATTGTAAAACTTTTAAGTTGACATTATTACAAAGTGAACATTTTAAAAGTCTACTTAAGCGTGTTAAGAAACACTCGTGAAAGTCTCTCTCTTTAAATGCACTTAAGTGGCTCATTAATAGCATAAAAACCGCAAGTTTTGAAGTACAAAACAAGTGCACGTACTTCTTTTTCACAAAAATGAAGAAACAACTTGAATATTTAAATAAAAAGATCCACACAAACAACAAAAAAGTAGTGAAATTCTTTAAACCAAGCACTTGTTGAACCCCATTGACTTCAATATTATTTTTTTCCACACTATGAAAGTCAACAGGGACCATCAACTGTTTGGTTCCCAACATTCGTCAAAATATCTTTTTTTGAAAGGTTTGGATCAACTTGAGGGTGAGTAAACGATGACAGAAATTTTTTTTGAACTGTCCCTAACATTCACCAGATAGTTTGGGATATTGGGATATGGTCATAAATGAAACACAAGAACAGAATGTGATGCATCAGAAACTCTGAGTATATGTAATATATGTACAGAAAGGGTCATGCTGAGCCATGCATTTCTCTGCATGGGTGGCCTCGTTTGGTCAAGAGAGACACCACTGTCAGCTTAAGCCATTTTGTTGCCATGGCAATGGGTAGGACTTGGGAAGCTATCTGGCTTACTGGAAACGTGGTTCATTGTTGACTTTCAGGAAGGGGGTGGAGGAGCGCAGACGGCGCTGCGGGAGGAGCTGCAGTGTGGCTGTAGTGGCCGTGTTTTGGTTTGTGAGGTGTCCGTCTCAGGTGCCTGAGCTTTGCGGCCATTCAGGTCAAACAAAAGAGAGCTGGATGTGTGATACGGACAAACACACGTCACCCTTCACACCTTTCATCTGATACCCCCGAAAACACTTCAGTAGACCAGCCATTAGCCAGTGCGCAAAGAGCCAAGCACTATGAACAGACCAACAAAAATCAAAGGATTAAACAGTTCACCTAAAAAAACTGTTCACCCTCATGCTATTATTTTTACAACTCTTTACTACAAAAGTTTACCTGTTAAAGGGCTAGTTCACCCAAAAATGAAATTTTCGTCATCATTTAGTCCACTCGCCCTCAAGTTTTTCTTTCTTCTGCTGAACACAAAAGAAGATATTTTGAAGAATGTTTGTAACAGTTGATGAACCCCACTGACTTCCATAGTATTTTTGTTTCCATACTATGGAAGAGATCAAAGCATGTCACAACTTTCGGCTCTGATTCATTCATGGAAATTTTTTCCGGAAACGAAAGTTCATTGTATGTTTTTTTTTTCAGAACGTTTAGAGACAGGGTTGGGGAGTAACGAAATACAAGTAACTTAGTAACGTATTTAAAATACAAAATGTGAGTAACTGTATTTCATTACAGTTACATTTTAAATGGGTGGTAATCAGATTACAGTTACATCTGAAAAGTATTTTAGATTACCAAAGTGATTACTTTGAATTTTAATGTCATTTAAACAGCAATTGGTGATTCTCTGACTCTGAAAAAGTGGAGTTAAATTTCATGTTTTCGACTGTTTTCATGTTTTGTGATAGTTGTTTGTGAGTCATTTTATAATTCACTCGTCACTGCAACTTTTTCTCACAATTTGTTTTTTTTCCCTCACAATTGTGAGTTTGTGTTTCACAATTCTGACTTCTTTTTATCACAATTGCGAGATTTAAACTCACAATTGCAAGTTATAAAGTCAGAATTGGGAGATATAAACTTGCAATACTGACTTTTTTTCTTGCAATTGTGAATTTAGTATGTGAGTTTATATCCCATAATTGTGACTTTTCTCAATATTGTGAGTTTATATCTCGTAATTCTGACTTTTCTCAATATTGCGAGTTTATATCTCATAATTCTGACTTTATAACTCACAATTGCAACTTTATATCACACAATTCTGAGGGAAAAAGTCAGAATTGTGAGAGAAAACTTGCAATTACCTTTTTTGTGTTTGTTTCACACTTATTAGTATTCTAAAGTATTCTAAAGTATTTAGATTAAGTTACTAAACTTGAGTAATGTAACGAAATACGTTACAAATTACTTTTTAAAGCATGTATTTTGTAATCTGTAGTGAAATACATTTTAAAAGTAATCAACCCAGCCCTGTTTAGAGAACAGTCAAAAGTAACGTTCCCATAATGTTCGCACAATGGAAATTATGGAATGTCCCCTTAACGTTCGGATAACCTAAAAAAAATGTTTTTAAAACATTTTAAAAAACTGATCGTTTTGAACGTTCAGAGAAATAATAAGTTAGTGGTAATGTTAACAAGACTTTCTCAGAACATATTTTGGTTAGCTGGGTTTTTGACCCACTTCAGTAGGACGGAAGAAGCTACATCTTTATATGTAATTTTATAATTCTATTCTCTGTTGAAATGGCCAAGCATTTGTGATAAACCAAAACTTGGCTTTTAGATTATTGCAAGAAGTTTCTGATTCTTTCATGTTTTATTCATCATGATAATCTTCACAAATGAACAAAACTTTTGAAGCCTAAATAGCTAAATGTAGACTGTAAATACACCACGGTCACATGACCTTTCACATTGACATTAAGCTTCTTTCAGTCTTTATTTAAAACACTTCCCCTAAGAGTTTGTGTTAGAATAGTTTGCAAGAGCGTGATTATGAACACAATGAGGTTGTGAAAGCAATTAGTGAGTAGATGAGTTTACCTGTTCCGCCTGATGACATTTAATGTCCTCGACAACCTCTGTAGTCGCATTTAGCCGCTTGTTAGCAAGACACGTGAAGGCATACAAAATCACAAGAGGCTGATGTTTATGTATTAGAATAAAACATGAAAATATCTTGAGCTTGATACCTTAATTCAGGCATTTAATCAAATCCCTGCCAAAAAAACAACAACAAACTTCTGGACAATGGACGTTTTACAGTTTTTGGCTTACAAAAGTACAACATCCCTGCAGCACTCTAATATGTCATTTAATGTGTTAATATTGTATTTTAACCGTCTGTTTCTGTTGGTAACTGTCATTTATTCTTCAAAAAAACCCAAAACAAAACAAAACAACAGCCCCAACAAAGACGGAGTATGTGCAGTGCTGCCATCTATAGGTAAAGGCGCGCAATCGCATGTATTTATATTGTATTCTTTGCGCACTAGGACCCGGAATCGACACAGGCAGCAGTAAATATGGCAGACAGCGACATATCGACAGATGCTCACAAACTCAATGTTTATCAGGAGTTGCTCAGGTAAGTGATGTATTCGCTGAAATAAAGCCGTTGTTAATTGTTTGTGCGATTATAGTTTATTGATTCGCTCATGATATGCAGTAACACAAGTGATAACGCTCGCGTCAATGTGCTGAAACAGAAACATGCGCCAAGACAGCAAAGGAAACATTGGTGGCGCTTCTTAAACACGCCTCGTGAAGCTTTGCGAATCGTTTGTTTCGAACAAGTGATTCGGAGCGCTTAAGTCACGTGATTTCAGTAACGAATCTTCTTATCATCAACTGTTTTGAAATGTTTCCCAATTTCAGTGGTTCAATTAGCTCTCCATAAAACAAAACAATTGTTTTTATTAATATTATAATTGTTTTTTATATGTTACAATTAAATTAAATAATACATACGGCCTGTTATATTTAATGGTATTACACGATTAATTGATTATTAAGTGTATGTAATAGATTACACCTTCAGTAAATCATTTGCAATTGATTTTAAATAGGTATTTTATGCATGCTTTGGCTGAGATTTCGTTGCAGTTACACTGTTCTGACCAGCAGGCGTCACCAGCGTGTCGCGTTTCAGCGCTTCGAAACAGTGAATCATTTTGTGAATCAATTGATTCAAAGCTTCACTACCTAAACACGCAAAAGTTAGATCACGTGACAACGCGGAACGAGTGAATATTTTCTCCGTTAAGAGAAATTTCTCTGTTGCAGATTTTTATTATGACTCTCTGAGTATGTGAGGATCAATTCACATTTGTTTCCGTCCGTTCACTGATATACACGAGCCGTTTTTATCGCTCATATTCATGGGCGTTTCAGCTATGAGCACTTTTGGTCCACTAAACTACCTTAAAACACACATTATACACTATTTATATCAACAATTTAAATATGCATTACAGTAGAATTCTGTCTTTCTTCTAAACTACAATGAACAAATGTCATTTCCACCACATTTCATGTATTTAATAGCATTCTGTGGTGGAAATGACCTGCATATCAACGTTTATATTGTAAGTTGAACACTTACTGGACTGAAGCAACTTTTTTACTTCATTATACAGAAAACATTTAGTAGAAAAATCATGTTGAGATGTATTAAATCAGGCTTTTGAAGAACTGTTCATCTCTCATTCATCATTGAATTTTTAAAACTACAGAGTTTTGATCATTAAACTAAGCATTTAAATGTCATCTCCCTAACATTGAGAGATATAGAGTGACGTATATGTGCATTTTATGTAAGTAGTCACTATATTCTAATATCTCATTGATTTACATTACAATATATCAGAATTTCATCTTGCTTTTTGGTCTTATAAATATCAGCGGCTGCGCCAAAATGCATATTTTTGGGCCTCTGAATAATGTTTTTTCACTACATCATACGATTATGAGCCTGATGTGTCAAATATGATGCAAAACATAAAACACTTGTCTTTTATATTGAGTTTAATAAATCATTCCATTTCAAATAATTAGTTTTTTCACATTATTTTTTCATATGTCACAGGGTTACGATTGTTAAGTCTGGATTTAAGCTTTAGTTTGTCACTATGAGAATATATTAACATGTCAGCCATGTTCTGTAACACATGCATTAGTTATACTTAGTTATCTTTATATTTGTGTTGGCTTTGCATGCAGTCCATCAGAGCTGTTTGAGGCGAGGTCTCGCAGCCATAAGATCCCGGTACGGGGTCAGAAAGACTTCCTGCCCGATGGGTCCGAGAAGCAGACGGCCCGTCTGCAGCAGAGTCTGGACGAGCACTGGACGCTCCTGACCGAGGAGAGGGTCGAGAGACTGTGAGTGATGTCACAAAAACACATGCTCGCTTACTGCACGACACCGTAAATCATGCGTTTGTGTTTCTGCGCAGAGGCAATCTGGTGAAAGCTGTCTGGATCCCTGAGGAAACACTAGTGGAGTTACAGTCACCAGCAGTGAGTCCACGCTAAACATCAAATGAAACATCTCCATCTGTTCAGAGTCAAATCTATCTTGTTTTGTTTTGCAGGGGAAATTTTGGCAGACCATGGGTTTTTCAGAGAGAGGCAAGCAGTACCTGCGTCCTGAAGAGGCTCTCTACCTCATGGAATGTGTGAGTGGACATTTCCATTCTCGTATTTGTGTCACACCTTAAGTAATCTTATATATATTTTATCGAGTGAGGTCAAATAGGTTGCACAGTCTTCAGTGTCACATGTCCTTCAGAAGAGAACGCAGTTATATGCCCCTAAAATTCAAGATATCAGGGCAAAAATGCCCCTGTATGAGTTTTTGTCTCATATTTATATCATTTTATAGTTAAGCAATATCAAATGAGTTACGTTTTTGTCCAGAATAGCATGAGTGCGAATGTGTTATTGATTTTATACAACAGTTCAATAAATTAAGTTACTGTTGTTATATTTTAGACACTATGTTGCTCACTTTTGCCAATGAAAATATTACCTGTAAAGCCAGAGAAGAACTGTTTCTTTTCTGAATGAATCTGCGTTTTGAGCAAATCAATTGGGTGAAACAATGATTCAATGGCCCATTCATAAAGAGAGCCATAAGGTGTGTTCGGTATCGGCTGTGACTGGATGCAACCGATCGGCAGGGCTGGGTAGGTTACTTTTAAAATGTATTTCACTACAGATTACAAAATACATGCTTTAAAAAGTAATTTGTAACGTTTTTCGTTACATTACTCAAGTTTAGTAACTTAATATAAATACTTTAGAATACTTTGGAATACTAATAAGTGTGGAACAAACACAAAAAAGGTCATTGCAAGTTTTTAATCTCACAATTCTAAGAATTCCTCAGAATTGTCAGATATAAAGTTGCAATTGTGAGTTATAAAGTTCGAATTATGAGATATAAACTCACAATATTGAGAAAAGTCAAAATTATGGGATATAAACTCACATACTAAATTCACAATTGCAAGAAAAAAAGTCAGTATTGCAAGTTTATATCTCCCAATTCTGACTTTATAACTTGCAATTGTGAGTTTAAATCTCGCAATTCTGAGAAAAAGAAGTAAAAAAAAAAACTTATTGTGAGAAAAAGTTGCAGTGTCGAGTGAATTATAAAATGACTCACAAACAACTATCAGAAAACATGAAAACAGTGGAAAACATGAAACTCAACTCGGCTTTTTCAGACTGTCAGAGTCAGAGAATCACCAATTGCTGTTTAAATGACATTGAAATTCAAAGTAATCACTTTGGTAATCTAAAACACTTTTCAGATGTAACTGTAATCTGATTACCACCCATTTAAAATGTAACTGTAATGAAATACAGTTACTCAAATTTTGTATTTTAAATACGTAACTAAGTTGTTACTCCCCAACCCTGCTGATCGGCGGGAGTAGGGAGTAGGGAGGAGCTGAAAACGGAGACGTCGGACACTTACTGCTATGTAAAGTGATGTTCGTGCTGCATTTGCGTGCTTTATCACAGCTGAAGTGAAATAAATGCAATATAATAATATAATAATAAACACGAAACGCGTTCGATCGTTGTCATGCGGTGAATCCGGCCAATCGTGGAACAGCTGTGTCGTCATGCAGCCGCTCTGGCGGTACTTTGATGCCATATGTCACAGTCATGTGGTGTCGGTGCCGTCTCAAGTCGGACAATTTCTTACCGGCGCGCACCGCTTCAAGTCAGCCGCCGATCGGTCTGTGCAGCGCTGCATGAAATCGAACAACTCTAGTTACTTAATTCTTTAATGAATCAGCCATTTGAGCGTATCGAATGAATGACTTAATCATTTAGACATTTACTGCCATCTACTGGGAGTTTTAATTTTCTTGTTTAGAGTATCATTTCTTTAAAAAAATTATTTAATATTTTCATTATAATATAAGATCTATTAAAGGTATAGTTCACCCAAAAATGAAAATTCTGTCATCTTCGTGTAAGAAATTCTGTTGAAATAATATTTTTTTTGGTTAGACTTTATTTTAAGGTTTCAGTATTACAGTGTAATTATACTGAAATAATAATAATTAATTACATGTACTCACTATAGGGTTAGGATTTGATTTAGGGTTAATTGCATGTACTTGTACATAATTTGTAGTTATTATTTGTACAGTAACTACATGTAACATGTGTAACAATGACACTGTAAAAGAAAATGTTACCAAAATTTGACAGTTCTAATTTATGATTATCAATGTTGAGCTTAACGACTTAATATTTTTGTGTAACTTGTATCTTTGCAATATTTTCTTCCTAAATCAGGGCAATGTGCAGGTGTTTTACCGGGACCTTCCTTTGTCCATCCAGGAGGGATATGAGCGCTTTCTCTCTTGTGACACTGTGACTCTTCATCAGTATCAGGTTTGTCTCCAGTGTCACCTGATGAGAAAACACTCTTCTTAAAGGTGCACTCAGTAGTTTTTGCTGTTAAAAATATTTTACGCTTTTGACATGATACACATGTACACTGTAAAAAACAAAATTCCAAACCATTGGAACAAATAAGAGCGAAATGTACAGTAAAAATATACTGAGTGCACCTTTAAACATTGTCTTCCTTTGTGTAGGTTTTTGGACATTTGAAAAGGCTTGGGTATGTTGTGAACAGATTTGACCCCAGGTAACAATCATGTACTTTTCCTCTGTACAGTCAATTGTGGTTGTGTGTACCGAACTGATATTATCAGATATTTCACTAGTGTGCAATAAAAGTCATCTTTCACACAGTTCAATTCCTTCCACATATGAGAGACAGCTGAATCTGCCAGCATCATCATGGGACAAGCAGAGAAAACAACTGAAGAGGAAACGTTCTCAGAGTCCTGTATCCAGGTACATGTTAGGTTTCCCTCCAGTCTTTTTCTGCTCCTGCTCATGTTGATTTAACAGTTAGATATTTAAAATTTTGGATTATTTATTTTTAGATGTATATAGTAGACACGGTAACAATTGCTAACATTAGTTAACATGAACATGGCAGGTTTCCTCTTTTTGTAAAATCTGTTCTCTGATTGTAATCTGGCCTCAACAATATCTATTAAGGATATTATTAGTATTTTAATTTAGTTTAATGGAAGTTTTAAAATTGTCTCATTCAAATATTTGAATGTTTTTGATTTTAAATTTTTTGGATTTTAAAGAGCTTTTTTAGTAAATGCCTCTTTTAGTTCTTAAGATGAAACCATTTTATATTTAATGAACTCTAACTAAGCAGCTGTAGCCAGCTGAGATGTTTGGCTTCACATAATTCAAATGGGTGTATTCAAATCCCTATACAAAACAGTACTATACATATAGGTCTGCACTGCATGGTGGAAGCAGGTCGGGTGATGCAAGAGATGATGATAAAAGGAAAGAATAAATAGATTGAAATATTAAATAATTTTTGGTGGGCCGAATTTTCATCTGGAATCTGCAAACAGTCAACATAATTTTAATCACAAAATAAACAAATAATAAAAGGAAAGTAAAGGAATGACTGCTGCATAAAAACACAAATCAACAACATAAATAGTCCAGGCCTGCTCCTCTCTAGTCCTTCACTGACGTCAGTCTTCCTTTTACCCTTCCGAGATCCTCCATGAGACTCGTGTCAGGTGTGACAGACGGGTGACGTTCATTAGCACTTACCGGGATCGCTCCGTTCCCACAGCGACAGAAAAGAAGAGGGATGGATGAGGAGAGACCAAGACGAGAGAGGGAAAAAAGTCTTTGGTTCGGTTCCCTAAACGCACTGCAATCCGGTCCTCCACCAGCTGGGTGAACTCCTCCACGATGCCTGGTGCTGAACACCCCTCGGTGGATGGCTCTCCAACTCCTCCGATGCCTGGTGGACGGCGACTGCTCCTCCGGCTTCGGGCAGCTGTCAGCGAGTCCCCCATTCCCTGCTCCTCCCCATCATGGAGGACAGTAGCAGGCTCCGACCTACGGGAAATGGTGGCGAGGGTCCATGGCGGTGACTCTGCCCAGCTGTGCTCGATGGCACCACAGATTCCCCACCGTGGCGAGGGCTCTTTGACGGCACGTTCCTCCTTCCTTTCGGGTTTCGGCACCAATGTAGCAATGTTCAGCACAAGGAAGGAGATGAGAAACTGCAAAAGTTCAATATAATTTTAATCACAAAATAAACAGAAAACAAAATGAAAGAGGCAGCCCCTCATGAATGACTGCTGCATAAAAACACAAATCAACAATATTTAAGTAGTCCAGGCCTGGTCCTCTCTCATCCTTCACTTTCGTTAAACCTCCTTTTGGCATGCAGGTGATGCACATGAGCACTCACGTCACTGGTCTCGCTCCGTTCCCACAGCTCTCAGCCTCACCCTGCTTGCCACATACCCTCGATTGCGCTCTACCCACCCCCAACCCCCGCCTGTCACAGTGGATGCAGCACCTGGGGGTAAGGACCGACAAGGCGAGAGAAAAGGAGACGGAAGGATGAGGAGAGACCAAGACGAGAGAGGGAAAAAAGTTCTTGGTCCGGTTCCCAAAACGCACCGCAATCCGGTCCTCCACCAGCTGGGTGAACTCCTCCACGATGCCTGGTGCTGAACACCCCTCGGTGGATGGCTGTCCAACTCCTCCGATGCCTGGTGGACGGCGACTGCTCCTCCGGCTTCGGGCAGCTGTCAGCGAGTCCCCCATTCCCTGCTCCTCCCCATCATGGAGGACAGTAGCAGGCTCCGACCTACGGGAAATGGTGGCGAGGGTCCATGGCGGTGACTCTGCCCAGCTGTGCTCGATGGCACCACAGATTCCCCACCGTGGCGAGGGCTCTTTGACGGCACGTTCCTCCTTCCTTTCGGGTTTCGGCACCAATGTAGCAATGTTCAGCACAAGGAAGGAGATGAGAAACTGCGAAAGTTCAATATAATTTTAATCACAAAATAAACAGAAAACAAAATGAAAGAGGCAGCCCCTCATGAATGACTGCTGCATAAAAACACAAATCAACAATATTTAAGAAGTCCAGGCCTGGTCCTCTCTCATCCTTCACTTTCGTTAAACCTCCTTTTGGCATGCAGGTAATGCACATGAGCACTCACGTCACTGGTCTCGCTCCGTTCCCACAGCTCTCAGCCTCACCTTGCTTGCCACATACCCTCGATTGCGCTCTACCCACCCCCAACCCCCGCCTGTCACAGTGGATGCAGCACCTGGGGGTAAGGACCGACAAGGCGAGAGAAAAGGAGACGGAAGGATGAGGAGAGACCAAGACGAGAGAGGGAAAAAAGTTCTTGATCCGGTTCCCAAAATGCACCGCAATCCGGTCCTCCACCAGCTGGGTGAACTCCTCCACGATGCCTGGTGGTGGTGCTACACACCCCTCCGTGCACGGCTTTCTAACTCCTCCGATGCCTGGTAGATGGCGACTGCTCCTCTGGCTTCGGGCAGCTGTTAGAGAGTGCCCCATTCCCTGCTCCTCCGCATCATGGCGGACAGCAGCAGGTTCCGCCCTATGGGAAATGGTGGCGACTCCTCTACTCCCTCTTAGACGCCAGCCACCCCTCCACAACCTTGGCTGGTACCATTGTGTTTTTCCATCACTACAGCCCACTCCCTCGAGTGTCCAGGGCGCCAGACTCTGTCAAGCCATGCTTGAGAGCACCACAGATTCCTCACAGTGGCGAGGGATCTTTGACAGCGTGTTCCTCCTTCCTCATAAAAGTTTTTGCTTTGAGGGAAATGGCACAAGGTTGGAGTGGAGTGCTTAAGGATATTCAACCCTAGCCAGAGAAGGATTGCCAATCCAAGGAGGGATCAAATTTTTAGATTACTTTTGATTAAATATTACCACGACAAACACATTTTTTCAACAGATTAATTGTTCACCACAAGACTAGTAATGTGCACTAACAAAGTAAATGGTGTCAATTTTGATTTCATGATTACTTTAAAGAACGGTGCTTTAGAACTAAGAAACTGGAGGGTTTGCTCAAGGCTGGTGATGTTGTGTTTCGACCGCTGGGTCTAAATGAAGTTCTGGATAAAAATGTCCCGCTCAGAAAGTCCTTGCACATGAGGTAGTACTTTTTCAAAGTTATGGAACTTTTGGGGGAGGGATTTGGCACTGAACATGTTGATTGGTTGAATTCACGTAGCATTTTATTTCAACCACCACTTTTCAAAGTCTGTTGCGGTGCATACAGTAAGAGTTGTTTGCTATTCGAATCAGCATAGAGTTTTAAAAATTCGACCGATGGACCAACAACGAGGTTCAGACTTTATTAAGCTTATTTGCAGAGACCGAAATCCAACGGGAACTGGAAAGTCGTGCAGTCCTACGTCACCGGACTTGATCTTCGCGGTACTTTACACCACGATGGGAACGCAAACAGCAACAGGTCTGTGGGGGAAAAAAAGTTCAATTCAAAGCAGCTTCACGGTGATAAAGAGTGGTAAAAAGGAGGGTTAAGTGTTGGATGGAGGGGGTTTGCGACATTTAACCCACTAAAAAAAAAGCCCTAGGCAACAATTGAAAAGTAGCCCAAAACTGCAGAAAGCTGCTTAAAATGTTGTTCTAACGCAATATTCTCATCTGTCTTGATTGACCTCAGTGAAAAACAGAACACGACACCAGTGGAGAAGACGACGGCTGAAGACCAAAGTGACAAGCTAGTTCAGAGTAGTGAATCGCTGTCGGCTCCAGATCTGCCTCCGCAGGAGCACATGCAGTCCGCTGTCGCCTCTGATAGAACGTGGTGGATGGAAGGTGTTGTCCAGTCTCCACCTGCTCAAGCCCAAAGTGCAGCTCCTCGCTGGGACTTCAGCAGTATCTCTTTCCCTGACCTGGGCTCTCGTAGGAGCCGGTCCGTCTGCCTCAAGTCTCCGGACCACAGCCTGCTGCCCGGCGCTCTGGAGGTGGGCAGCTGTGACGTGACTCCGTGGCTTAGCAGACTCAACATGAAGCAGGAGAAGCTGTCGCGCCGAGACAGGGAGCGGCAGAGAGAGCGGGATAGCTACCGCAGGGATGTTAATAGCGACCGTGAGGTGCGACGCTGCAGAAACTGGGCGGAGTATTTACAGCTGCTGGAGGAGAGGAGGCGGCGGCGGCAGAAAGACAGACCCGCACATCTGTGGGAGAGGGAGGTGACGCCGCTCACTCAACCCGGCCAGTGCGCTTCACACCGTAAGAATGCACCCTTTCATTAATAGATTTCTCAAATGACAATGTCAGAACAAACCCGTCCGCTATTGTTTGATCAAACAAATATTTGTACCAAAGTCACAACCGGAGATGAGCCAATGACGGTCAAACGAACAGATCGCAGTTGTGTTTGGTGCTGCTTGCGGCACAGAAAATACATGTCACTTTAAAGTTTTTTTCTTGAATGAATGTATCACATACTATCATAGGAATTAGGAAACATTTGATTGTTTGTTTTAATAAGGCTTAACTATCAAAATATTAAAAAATAAGTTTCAGTTTGCTAACATTATTACTGAATATCATTATTAACTAAAATGTTTATAGTGTTTATTAATGTAGGTTAAATACTATTAAAAGTAGTGCTATAAATAAGTAAAAATTACTTCTAACTTAGTAAAATAAAGTAATAAAGTAGTAATAAACAATCTTTTTAGTATAATATTACAGTTAGTTGAAAAGTAAACATTTCTAATCTTCGTTGAACTATTTCATTTACCGATTATTTTAATATTTTTAGATAACAATAACACTGGTTAAAAAATTATTAAATTAATAAATATCATATAATAAAAATAATAATGATAATATAGTGTTAATTCATGTTTGTTCATAATACATTGAGTAGTAGTAATTTATTACAATTCAAATGTTAAAAATGCATTTGTATATGTTGAAATTAACCAAGATGAATAATAATTGTTCATTGTAATTTCATGATACATAATGTATTACGTAATGTTAACAGTTTTATTGTTAATGTTATTTTATAGTATAAACTATATATATACATATATACACACACAAAAAATAGGACATGTGTGAATAATTTTGGTTATTAAAATATGTTTTCAATCAATTTGTTTTATTTTTCAGTGAAATATCAGTGTCAAACAGATAAAACCTAGATGATTAGGTTTATCTGATATATGATCTCCAAATGACATGTTTTTATGCTTAGAAAACGTAGTGGTGCACCTGTGAGATGTGACATTCATCTTTTTTTGTCCTATTATGGTGCAGGTGAACTGCTGGACCAGATCAGCATTGTCAAGTCTTCGAGCTGGTCTGAGGGGGTTTCCAGGTGAATAGGCTCACCTTTACTATCCTGTAGTCATGTCATATAGAGGGATGTAATCAAACGCTCTCAGAGTAAACCTGGTTGTAATTCTTTGAGATGATTGAACTGCTGTTTTACACAATTTGTTTTCTCAGATTGTCCTCGTCAGACCAGTGGAAGATTAGTTTTGATGTTTACCAACCGGACACGGTGGCGGAGTTTAAAAAGAGCCACCCCGGAAAGCCTTATAGCCGCATGTGTGTCTGCAGGTAAACACGCTGACACAATACACTGAAATTAGTCTAGTCATTCATTGCGTGCTGTATGATTGTCTTTTCTCTGCTGTATTGGTTTTGTCATTTTGCCTTAGTTATACAGTGGTTGGATCACACTGACTGCTGATTCATGCTGGAAAATCAGTTTATGTTTTTGCAGAACTTAGCAATGACATGGAATGTGCATAAAGTCATAAAAATGTTTAATTGTATGCTAAATTTGGCCTTGCAGTATGGCCCGTCTGAGCTGTTTTTACCCTTTTAAAAAAAATGTCTATAGGCATAAGAAATTTAGCGTTAGAGTTATTTTACCATGAATAAGGAGCTCTTTGGCATGAAATGAAGCAAAGTGGCAGCATCATTTTGATAAAAGACACCAATATTGTTATTGTTATTATTAGGGGCAAAGCATCTGTAGCCCTTATTGTGTCTGTTGATTTTCTTAATCCTTATTATTATTCCTCCCGAATGGGAGTCTAAGGCAGCCCTATGAACCGCAAGTAGGAAAATGATGAAATTTGGCACACTTGTTGTGGTGATCCTGAATAGTAATCTGACTAACTTTGGGGTCTCTAAGACCAACTCTATAGGGCCACCACCAGTTTAAAAATTTCACTTATTTCATTTTTCATGTTATAACTTTTGACCTCTTCTTCATAGAAACAAAATTCTTAGTACACATGATTCCTCTCCTCATGCTGATCACATTCAAAATCTTACATTAAGGGTGTGTTCACACTTGTAGTTCGGTTGGTTTGGTTTGTTTGGTCTGGACCAAAAAACAAAACAAAACATATAGTCCTGGTCCGCTTAGCGTTCACACTGGCATTTTTAACAGCGAACCTTAAGTTATCGAACCAAAGGCATAGGGATACGGTCTCAACCTGATTGGTCGGATTTTATGACGTATATTTGGCGACGGAGCTTCATTCCCGAACATTCAAAACAATGCTGTGTTCTGGATTAAACGCCATCATTTTAAGCGTGTACATATGCTTTATTTTTACCAGCTGAGAACTCACGAAGAGCTCATAAAATGTTCAAAACATTCAAAACAGCACCAGGATTTCCGCCGTTGTATGCAGAAACAAATATTGATGAGGCTCTTCACCTCCTCGTTGCTCCACGTTTGCCCTCGACTCATTTTGGATACACTGATTTTTCCGCGTCGTCAAATCAGCTGACTTGAAGCGTCTCATCTTGTGACATCACGTCCTGTTTTTGGTTCGTTTACATGTCCGTGTTGCGTTCATATATCAATCGAACTGCACCAGAG
Source organism: Zacco platypus (assembly GCA_038088235.1). NCBI lineage: Eukaryota > Metazoa > Chordata > Actinopteri > Cypriniformes > Xenocyprididae > Zacco > Zacco platypus. The sequence goes on along the minus strand of CM076083.1, from coordinate 32,835,529 downwards.
TTCGTTTGGAAGCGGACCGAGACCCATCTTTTTAGCGGTCTCGGTCCGCTTGTTTGGTGCGCTCCAGGGTTCGGATGGCAGCGTTCACATATGTTCAAACGAACCGCACTAACTGAGCAATCGCACCAGGATTCGTTTTAATCGAACCAAACATGACAAGTGTGAACGCACCCTAAGACTCCACGCATTACAGTTGTGGCCATTTCAAAATGTACGTGTAACAAAGTTCTTTAGAACGGGAAGAAGGAGGTGGGAACCGGCGAACGTTCACAAACTTTAATCATAAAATAAACAAACAATAAAACAAAAGTAGAAGGGCGGCAGTTCCTCACGGCAACTGCCGCCCACACCAACAAAATAAAACACAACATAAAATCCAGGCCTGGTCCTCTCTCGTCCTTCACTGTCGTCGCTCCTCCTTTATGCTTCCGGAGCTCCTCCGTGAGAGATACGAGACCGGTGCGCCGAGCACCTGAAGCTCGTTAACACTCGCGTCACCGGCCTCGCGCCGTTCCCTCGCGGCTCTCGCCCGCGCTGCTCGTCTCTGTACGATTCCAATGTATGTTTTTCGCTAGTCCTAGTTTCAAATGTGGTCCAATTCTTGACGATGTGAAATTATGGATGTTGACCCAAAATTAGATTAGATGCTGTAGCTCTGCCAGACTTTGATCTGATGAAACTTTGTACACTTTGTCAGCACCACAATGTGAGGGTACATGTAAGTTGGAAACAGCGCCACCTACGGATCATGTTGTACGAAAATGGCTATTTTTGCTCATAACTTTTGAAATGTTTATCAAAAAATCATGACCTGCGGATTACTGATGACAAATCCCTCAAATATTTGACATATCGGCACTAAATTAGGTAGGAATGATCGACAACATGTCCCGAAGATACCTGAGAAGTTTGAACACAGCGCCTCCTAGTGTTCCAGAGATTTTTTGCAAAAACGCTTATAACTTTTGAAAACATTGTCTAAATTTTGTTTTCTGAATTTTGGCAGCCAGTTGAACGTGATAAGCAACAAGTAGAACCAAGTAAAACTTTTAAAAATGCCAATAATGACCATATAAAGTCCTTGGCCCATAATTGTTGCTTGCAGCTATATTCATTACTATTATTATTACTATTGTTGTTATTGTCAGAATCAGAATACTGAATAGACCACATATCTAGAAAGGGCCCATCATAAACATCTGCCTGTGATCGATTGAAACGCTTTGTTATGCTGAAGTTTTGGTTTTTAAATTTTCTACATGGCAGGTAAAAGGAATTTTATGATTTGCATATATCTGATTATGATAGATCTGTGTCTTGTGACAAGAAATCTGTATTGTCTGAAAAGGTCCTGACCTGAGCATGCCAACTGATTTATATCTCCGTACATTGACAGTTTTGACGGTCCCGTGCCTGATCTGCATGCCATGAAGCAGCTGTCCTTCCAAAGCGGAGATGTCCCAGTGACGTTTGCTGTGGTGGATCATGGTGACATCTCTTTTTACTGCTTTAAAGATTTCAAACTTCCAACTGATGTGTATTAAAGGAGCATTTCTAAAACTGGACTGAAAAAAAATGTGGATCTCAGGGTATTAAATGGATGATTAATCCAAAAATGAAAATTCTGTCATCTTTTGCTCACCCTCATGCCGTTCCAAGGATGCTGGTAACCAAGCGGTTCCCTTTGACATCCATTTGTTCAATGGAAATCCATGGGAAGCAAAACTGTTTGGTTTCCAACATTCTTCAAAAATATCTTCTTTGGTCTTTCACAGAAGAAATAAACTCATACAGGTTTGGAACAACATGAGGGGGAGTAAATGATGGCAGAATTTACATTTTTTTTTTTTTTTTTGGTGAACTATCCCTTTCATTTTAATTTAATAGAAAACTGTTAAGAATTAGTCATGTACAAGCTATGCCAAAACTATTTACACCAGCATTTCTGCTCTCATAAATGTCTATCGCTTGGACAGAAAACATCAAAGTCTACTTTGGTCAGTTAATTATGTATTGTCTTCAGGATCATCTCCACTGGATGGATGAACATTTCATTGAACTATTTAACAAGCTTTCAGGGTATCAGGTATAAGTTTTGGTTCTGGCTCTGTTTTTGTACTCCATATTGAAATGACTGTATGGATATCTTGGTTTACATACATTGGTGATGAAGGTTCTTCATTATTCATCACTGCGCTTTAGTGGAAAGGCCGCCACAATGCAAATATTCTGTTGAGAATGGGAAAGCTATATGAGAATTTCAAATGGTCTAAGTTTGACATTGGAGCAATAACTCAATAAAACAATCTATTTCATCAGATATGAGAATGTTAATCAATAACCATGTATATCTGGGTGCCACCCACTCCTCTGCATCTACATTCCTGCAAAAGTTTCCAAGTTAAAACTCAGATTTCTATTGCATTTTGAGTTTGATCTTTTTATTTGGTTAGAGCTGTCAATCAATTAAAAATTGGGACCCACTTTATATAAACTACTCATTTGATACAATGCACTTATTGTGTAGATACTATGGTAAATGGTAATCACATCTAAGATAAAAGTTTTTTAAATGTATAATATGTGTGTGTAATAATAGACACTGGGCACAATAGACACATCCACAGATTTATGTACAGTGTATATATATATATATATATACACATTACATAAATCTGTATAAGTGCATTACATATAATTTTTTATATATAATGCACACAGTAAGTGCATTATATATAAAAAACTGACATAATAAAGCATTAATTAGATTAGTGTTGAAGACCCAGTGAACTGCACACCACCTCATCTATCTGTCTCGCTGTCTCTCATACTGAGTCAATAAAGCATTAGCCACCACATCAACAGTGGTGACATATGATAGAATTAAATTACAGTTGTGTACATTCAACTTGATGCCACTGCAAAGACAGAGTCATACAGGTGCATATGAATCATGGTAGATACATTATAATTTTATTCATGGCTGTTATTAAGTTGTGTGGAATTATACTACAATACTTCACATTCATCTGTAAGCGTTATGAACTGCTTTTTTTTTCAGTGCAATCAGGCATTAGATTACAGTCACCTTTACACTCATAATACTCTGTTTTCAGGTAAACGCTTAAACAATAGGCAATCTAAATATTTAAACGAATATTTCACTATACGAGCATTGATTTTCATGCCACATAATGCATAACGTTAAGATTTTCAAAATCTAAAATTACAAAAATAAGTCTGTTTCTTAATAACAACAAAACAAATGTTTGGTTTTTTACAGCAGTGTTACATATTTTGTTCAGTTGAGTAATTACAATATCCCAAATGTTTCCAACTATTTGCAAATCGTGAGAAAATTGCTATTTTAACCAAAGATCCGGGACGTGTGAGGGAGTCGCCTGTCAATGGTGTCATATCCGCGTTACCTCGGTTTCCGGTTTTATTTTGTAGAGACCATGGAAACGCCAAAGATGCTTTAATTTTACGTTTTATAAGACAAAGGAATGTTTGTTTTGATACATTATAGACCGAAAACTAATTATTGTAATATAGCTCAATGTGTTTAGTCTTATTGTTTTGTTCTAATTTTCTTGATTTGTTTTTTTTTTTTGCGAGTAACATGTTTTACCATGCCTCAGAGAAAAATACAATTTTTTCAAGTAGCTAACATGCAGCTTTATTTATAGTGACAGTAATTCCAGAATTTCTCCATCATACAATTCATTTTAAAATCAATTACATGCCATTTATCAACACAAGCCATCCAGCATTTAATATGATATTCTAATATCGATCTCTCTTACTGCAGTGTGAACAAGTGTCTCACAGCAGCCGCGAGTGAACGTACAGAATAACATATCATTTTCAACACTCAAATGTCTCTTATATGTTAAACAGAGCTGTTACCTCATACTCATGGCCGCGGCGCCGGCGACTGTGGCATAACAAAAGTCCTGCTGCTCATGAGTCGTGTGTCGCGTTCGTCTCTCATTAACAATCGCTCCAGCGCCTCGTTCAGCTCCACAACATTCAGTCCTGCTCTGCTTCATACTACAGTAACGTTAATAATCGCATCCATGAAGATGATTTCTGCCCGAGTCCTATCCCGATTCGTTCCCACTGGCTGTGAGGGGAAGACCACATGTCCCAAGATTCCTCGCTCAAACTTGGCATCATCAAGCGCTTTTGTTTTGAATAGGCGACCTCTAGCGGACGAAAAACTACATATTGCACCTTTAATCAACATCATTTGTATTTAACAATGTTGATTACCACGAATATAAGTGTCATGAACCTCAGTCATAATCCCCACAATGCCCTCAGTCAACCATTATCCACACCTGACTCCCATCTTCACTGCAATAACCAGCACATATAAGCACAGAACTCATTCTGTCACAGTCTGGCCTTAAGAAACATACTCACCAGCACTCTCCTGATAATTCCCATTTCACGAGTTCACACTTACAAATAATCAGATAGAGTAATTAGTATGCATATTTGGCGTGCTGTCCGAGGAGAGGGCTCCGAGCTCAGTATTTGGCCCGAGCCCAGAGTACTCCCCCCGTATTCTGGTTTAGGAAGTAACCAGGCAAGTGTGAGGAGACGGGGTGGTGGAGGGATGCTGAAACTGTCCAAAGCATAGGTGAGTCGATTGCGTCGATATATATATAGGGCTTCACTCCTGCCGATTGGGCAGACATGTTGATTGCTGATTAATGACTGTATATTTGGAGTGATGTGATGATTAGTAAGACCATTTGAACGTGTTTCTCCCGAACTTTGTTAATAAAACATCATTCTACTAAGAAGTGAATCTCTGTGTTTTCTCCTCATGTTTCCAAGTCTGCTACATGAATGTCTACTTGCAATAATTACCTGTTCCAGAATCCTTCTATCGAGGTGTGTGCAACATCAGCCAGCTCTGCCATCTTCGTCTGGTTCACCTGTAAGATAAAAGGATAATTTAGTTACCATTTGCCCTTCTGCTTATATCTAGTTTGAGTCATCACCAGCTATCTCTGTGCCTGCTGTGTGTCTCCAATAAAGTTATTATCTGGATTCACTTACTTCCAGTCTAGTGTGTATTTCTTGACAGCAGTTCAGACCTAAACTTATATGGACCTAGTGGGATATTTTCTGAGCTCTATTTAGAATGGCCAGGCAAATCGAATTCTATGTGGAGGAATATGTACGATATAGCCATCTTTACCTGTGACGACCAATGGTTAATTGACCTGTTTTTGAGTGGGACAACCACATTCCTCCCTGAATACCAGTCGGCAGCTCAAACATTTCTCAGCAACAATATCAAGACCTAATGCTTGTAATGTGTGGCTCTTCCTTCATGGTTGGTGAGATCACATCATCTGGCACCAAACCAAAATCAAAGCCCCATTAATCCAAACCTATCTACAAGTTTGCTCCTGCCCAAGAGTCCATTCAATTCAATTCACATTTATTTGTATAGCGCTTTTCACAATACATATCATTTCAAAGCAGCTTTACAGAGAATGCAAGTCAACATTACAATTTAATCTGTTATCAGAGATGACTGTGTCCAAATTATGTAATTTCAGAAATGTACATATATAATCACACAATTAGCTAACAATGTATTCATTTAAGGTAAAAACAATGAGCTCATGGAATTAAGGAATACATTTAAACAATGATTAGGATTTGTATAGAAAAATTTGGAATGTGCATGTTGATCAAGAGTTTGCATCATCTGAAGTCCTCGCAAGGATTGGCGCCGTCTCTTCACAGGTGTTGAGGCATCTGAAGTCTTTATAAGAGGCTGGATCCAAACTGGAGCTGACATACTCTCTAGTCACCTTGGGACGAGCATCCTGAGATGAAACAGAAAAAAAATTGGAGAATAATTAGCGTTGCTGCTGTTCATAACATTAACCAAAGATAGTCATGTGCATTTGATCTGATGTAACTGTAGTACAAAGATATGAGATGTATTATGTGAAAGCTTGGCTAAAGAGATGCATCTTTAATCTAAATTTAAACTAGGAGATTGAGTCTGAGTCCCAAACATCAGGAAGGCTATTCCAGAATTTAGGAGCCAAATGTGAAAAACAATTTAGGGCCTTATAGGTCAGTAGGAATACTTTATAATCGATACAGAACTTAATAGTTAACCAGTGTAGAGATGATAAAATTAGTGTTAAATGATTATATTTTCTTGACCTAGTAAGAACTCTAGCAACTGCGTTTTGGACTAATTGTGGCTTGTGTAATGAGGATGACAATCAGCTAGTAATTACAGTACAGTTACAGGAACATTACAGTAATCTAGATGTCATGAATGCATGAACAAACTTTTCTGCATCAGAAACAGAAATAAAATGTGCCGTAGCTTAGCAATGTTTCTGAGGTGGAAGAAGGCTATTTTTGTAACATGAAATATGATTTTCAAAGGACAAGTTGCTGTCTAATATAACACCGAGGTCTTTAACTGTGGAGGATGGAGTAACAGTACATTCATCTAAATGCAAATTGTAGTCTAAGAGATTCTGTGTACAAGCTTTTGCTCCAAAAAGTAATACCTCAGTCTTATCTGAATTTAATAGAAGAAAATCACTAGTCATCCAATATTTTATATCTTTACAACACTCTGTCAATTTGGATAATTTAGAGATTTCATCTGGTCTAGATATCATCGGCATAACAGTGGAAACTAATTCTGTTTTCTTATAATATTACCAAGTGGCAGCATATGTATTGAAAATAGTAACACAAAATGGTAATGGTCAGATAGGTACGATCCATTCTAGTCAAAGCCCTTCCAGATTGCATTCAGGTCAACATCATACCAGAGCCCAGAGTCTTTTATTGCCCCAAAGTCAGTCTCAAAGTTCCCACACCTAGGGCCAGGAAGGCTGTTTCAATAAGTATGGACTTGATTTCAGAGTTAGTAAACACTCAAATTAGGTCAGCATGGGTAGCAATAAAGAAGGTCTCTACTCTTTCCAGACATTGCCCTCTCCAAACATCTGCTCCAACATAACATTCCACTCCAGAGCCCACTCCAGCTCATAAGTCTGGTCCCAAACTCACTCCAGCCAATGAGTTCATTCCAACACTTAAGTTCAGCTCAGAATCTTCCACATCCTCCATGGTAAGCATTATACTATCTATTAGCACAAAAGAGGTGGCTAAGAAGGAAGAATTCATCCTCTCAACATTCTGCAGAGGTCCCTGCCACTTTGGCAGCTCTGGAGAAGGAAATTCCCAGAGCCAGTTCCAGAAAGTGAAAATCCAGAGTCCTTTCCAAAGAAAGACAGTCCAGTGTCAGCTCCAGTTCCTGAGCCCACTCCAGAGTCCGTTCCAGCCCTTGAGCCCGCTCTGGAGTGTGCTACAGCCCATGAGCCTGCTTCAGAGTCCACTCCAGAACCTACTCAAGCCAACCCCAGAGATTGTAGCATTGTCCATGATGGCTACAGTTATTTTGTGTGTGTGTGTGGGGGGGTGCTTCTGTCAAAGCCATGGAGGCCATTTTGAGCCTCCGAGGAGATCCGTGTCCCCGCTGGTTCCGCCCAGCCCTGAATGTCCTGTGTCCTCGGTGGTTCAACATTGAAAATAATAAGAAGCATTATTAATAACTGACCACCAATAATAATGGCTGCTGAAAATTCGGCATTCTAAGACTGAGCTCAACAAACAAAGACTGTTTCCTTCAACTGAAGCAGATTTAAATACTTAACTTAAACACCGACTGTAAACACGATTGAACACAACTGGCTCTGACTCAGTGCGTTTGGACATGATCAGTTGAAAGTTTCAAATTACATTCATTATCGGCCTTACAATCATTAAGTGTGTCCCTCAGCTTTGGTTTCTGTTGTCCTACTCTGTTAAGTTGCGGTTTCTGTGGTTACTGATTATCTCCTTGTTTCCATGGTTACGTATAATTTTACCTGTCAGTCATTATGTTTGTCTTGAATTTTCCCTTGTTGGTTCTTGTATATGATTAATGTGGTTTGTGTTCTTTCCTGAATTCTCCTACGTATTTTGGATTTTAAATAAAGATTATGTAGTTGATTCTGCTTATACTTCATGCATGCTTACCACAGCATTACAAAAGAATCAACAAAAAAAGAGAAAAAGAAATGGACTTACCAGCACTGCGTCCTGTCCTCAGAGAGTGGAGGATTTTGGTTTAGTACCTGGAGCGGGTGCTCCTGCACAGAGGTTCTATGATCACCATCTGTGAGGCAGAGAAGGAGCCCAAGCCTGCACCTACCTCATACCTAGTGCTAGAGCCTGGGTCGTCCCAGAGTCGAAGTCCACTGTCCAGTCCAGGAGCAGACCACTGCCTTATAGCCCTCCCGAGTCCTCACCCTTGAATCAACATCATCTCTGCCAGTTCCGTCCAGAGATCTTCCCCCTCCAATGTTCCCACCCAACTTCCTTGTCCCATCTCCTCTACAGGTTACGTCCATTCCCCTTGATCCAGCAGGTCCACTGGTGCCATCCAGCTCCTCGGCTCTGCCCCTGCTACTAACTCTGTGTGACTCAGTGTGGCTCTTCGGCTCCATTTTGGGCTTCCTAACCACCAGCTCAGCATGAGGAGCATGAGTCCCCGACTTCACCTCGGGCCTCCAGGCTCCACTGTGGTCCGTCAGCCCTGGGACTCCTCCAGGTTGCTCTCTCGACCTCTGTCAGTCATCGCTCTGCCTCCACTACTGATTTCCGGGTCAACTCTCCACCCCTTCTGCTCCACCGCGCTTCTCCTCTCCTCAGTCTTCCCCATCATCCTCACTCCCCGATCTGACAATGCCTCGTCCCCATCATGGGTCTGTATCACACATTTACTCCTTGTGCTGATACTTTTGAAATGTTGAGTATTTGAAAGTTGGCCACATTCTCTTCAAGATTTCCAAATCAAAACTAATTCTTTTTTTTATTTTATTTTATTTTTTTATGGTAACCAACATTATGCCCGAAAAGTGCTCACAGGCTTAACTTGTACTGAACACAAATGTGCTAAATGCTGGTGATCATGCATTGATAAAGTGCAGCTTTTTTCAAAGCCTATACTGATTTAGTTTGGTGAAGGTGTTAGTAAGGCCAGTAGTCTATTTGGCCTCTAAAGCCTCAGTAAAATGATAATATCGCATCTTTAAGATAAATCGCTTATTGTATTCCTCAACTGTAAGTCGCTTTAAATAAAAGCGACTTGAATAAATGTAAATATAAATAACACAATACTATACAAGGGCTCTGTCCTTTGAATGAAGTATTGAACAAAGGTCTTGACTCATTCACTATAAGGCTTGTTTGCATTTGCACCAGCGGGTTTTGTGGCGTCTCTTTTTCGTCGGTTTGATGTTACATGGACAGGTGAGTCACATGGCATATAAATCATGGTAGACACATAACTTAAAAAAGCTGATTACATTCTGTTCAAACAGACTTAAAATTGATGGAAAAGAATATAGTTTCAATATGTCTCTTTAAAGTGTTCAGGCAGGTGTTTATAATTAATTTGAATCATTGCAGAAAATGTGTGCATGTTATGCTATATTTATGAATGAATATTCTGAAAACATCACTTATGATCATGAAATCATGCAGCCTGATTATATGTATTCATTTAGTTTTTTATTTTTAACATTTTTAAATTTGATGTTTTATCAGCCCATGAGGACATAAACACTTTATACTGTGTAACAAACAAAATGTCAAACAGCACATCAGACAAAGCATGTATATTAAAGACATATAGGCATTACATCAGTTGTTTGTTTAGTGTGTTTTTTTTTAGAACAGACGAGGAGGTTGGACATGCTTCTCATTAACGCTATATAAATCTGACCAAATGACAGTCATCTGTTCAATACTGCATCTCTATTTGACTATTTGCCATGGATCTACGGTGGCTAATATTTTATCTCGTCTCAGTCGGTAAGTCTGTTTTTAAATGTCCAACTGTATTTGTTTTTGTGTAATTCTGGCTCAGTTGGTCATAAGTATAGTTGCATTTTATATCTTCATTTTATCATTGTTATTATTGGAATAAACACATTTGAGAAGTACATTCATGGAAGGATGAATATTGAATAGAAAAAAAAGAAACATGATATTCCCTCACTAAATGGAGAATATAGACTTGAAGTGTGATTTGTGCAGGGTGGGTGTCTGCTGCTGAAAACTGCAGTTATAAGGAACTCATCGAACATCTCGGCTTGGACCAGAGTGACATTCAGATAACGTCCCTACGCCCCGTGCGTAACTGGACAACTCCTACCACTGTTTTTATGAACCTGCTTGTGACCTCCATCACAGAAGTGGTATAAATCCAGCATGAATGCAAATGACACAGGATGTTATGCCATTGTAATATCATCACTCAACACTTCTTTCTTTCTACAGAATGAAAAAGCCCAGAGCATCTCAACACAAATCTCAGTTATAAATGTAAGTGTTTCCAGAACCTTTTTCACATAGTTTTACTCAACATATAAAGCCATGGCATGGCATGCATCTGTAAAAAATGATGGTGATAATAATACTTGTTGATAATTAACAGGCCAATTGATAATACATTTTGGTAATTATTGGCGTCATCCAGTAACTATTTGACTGATGAACCAAAGCAAGACATTGAAAGGTCTTTTTTATTTTATGTCAGATATTAGATTTACTGAATAAAAAACAAAGTTTAAAAAGAATATGTTTTTATATATTGTTCGTATAAAGAAAACACTATTTGTCAATAATCAAACTTGTGACAAGAAGGCTGACCCCTAGTTATCTCAGTTAACGTTATGCTCAAAACTTTGCAGGGTTGGTTCAATGAGTTCACAGTATGGAACCGTGATGAATTTTGTGGGATCTATCTCTGTTCAATAAAAAAAGATATGATTTGGACTCCAGACATCACCATAATTGAAAGGTCTGAATTTTTTTTTTTGTGTGTGTGTGTAATTCAGCATGCTTTGATACTTAACTTAAAAACCCAAAGGGGTCCTATCATGAGGAATTCCTTGATCTTTTGTATTCAAGGACATCATTGTATTACGTTCAGAACTGATAACTTTCCAGTTCAAATATAACATTTACTAAAACCAAGCACTTTCTGGCTGTGTAGCACCTTCTGTTCCTGCTAGTTTTAACATGATCCATTATATAATATTGTAAATGAAAAAAAAAAAAAAGCATAATATGACTCGTATAAATAAACTTTTTCACCTAAAGCATCTGAATCTCCATAGTCTTTAAAGGGATATTTCAACCGAAAATGAAAATTCAGGCACAATTTACTCACCCTCATGTTGTTTCAAACCCACATCTTCTATTGAATAAATGTGAATATAAGCTTAAATTAAACCTGCTTATTATATAAATTGCATCCCTTCAGAAGACTGGGGGCTCGAAACAAATGGATCACTCTTAAGATTACTCTTAATGAACTTAATTAAGCTTGAACATTTTGGTAGAATGGACTTTTATTGGAGGGACATGAATCTCTGATTTTATTAAAAAATATATTAATTTATGTTTTGATGATGAATACAAGTCCTCCGAACAACATGAGGGTGAGTAATGGATCACAGAATTTATATATATTTCGGTTGATCTATACCTTTAATGTTTGCATTTGATTTTATTGAACTCGTTATTGTCACCTGTTCTCATAGTATTTTATTTTTCTATTTAGCATCAAGACAGAGTTTGCAACAAAAGAGAGTCAATATGTCCAGTTGCTGAATGAAGGCATTGTTATCATATCCAACACTTTAGCTCTGATCTCAGCTTGCAAGATGAACCTGCACCAGTTTCCCTTTGACGTCCAAAGCTGCAACTTTACCCTTCAGTCTCCAGTCCATTCAAGTACATCTGAAATTCAGAAATCAATGATGTTGACCAGGGTTGAATACATGAATATGTATTTGAATTGAATTGGCCACACCCACAGGATGTTGTATTGGCATTTGAATTTAAACGAATATACTAAATTAAAATTCATAGAAAATAAACAATCAAAATCATCATTAATTTTGACAAATATGCATATTGGTGCACAACCCTGAAGTTGGCATGGTTGGACATTTTATCCCTAGAATGCATGAATCAAAAAACTTACATGAATGCATAGGTGTCCTATTAATGAAATAATTTAATTTCATTAAACAATTTCCACTCTAAACTAATGTAGATGTACTATAGAACATAGGGCACCCTACGATGTCATTTTCCATCATGAAAAATTTCCCGCCATTTTGAATTATCCGAAAAGTTGTTTTTTTTTCAAGCTCCTCTTAGGCTGTTGCTCCGACTTACATGAAAAGTGAATCAGGTCATCTTCAGACCATGCCGACAAACAGTTATGGAATTCAAGTCGATTTGTCAAACCGTTCTAGAATAACACAGGAATGAATTCAACAAAGTGCCCGCCAAAATGGTCATGAGGCTGTATTTTTGCAACGCTTTATCGTACTCAGACCAAACTTGGTACACGTCGTCACAATCATGACCTGAGGGCTACATGCTGCGTTTCGGTGCAACACCGCCTACTGGTCCAGAAATACAAAAAATGGCTATGTTTTCTTATAACTGATGAACAGTTTGCCCACAAATTCGTTTAAACCAATCGGTTTCAAACTCTTTAGATTTGGGGCATCATGCTGAGTCAAATGATATCCAATTTTCCCATTTCGGCCATTTTGGGCATCAGCCATTTTGAATTTTGTGGTAAAATGCCCTGAAGGATCCTTAGAAGTTTCCAGTGAGCATCACCTTGTGGTAAATCAAATATTCAAATGATTATAACTTTGGACGTGTTTGACTTATTTCGACTCCTAAATCTTTGCCGAGTCCGACAATACCAAACATTCTAGGTTTCACCATATGGTTTGTGCAACATGGTGATTTAACGTAAACCACTTTTGCCAAATATCTTCAAAGCAAATCGAGACAAAACCACTGTAGGAAATTCAAAAACATAGGCCGTTTGCTATACGCTAATTGTCAAATTTCAAAAGATTGATAGTAAGTGTTAAAAAATGCAAACAAAGTTGTCCATAGGTCATTTTTTATGTTCTCATAGATATGAATGTCTATAACTCCAAAACAAAATGAGATATTATCACCAAATTTGATACACACATGTATGGACTAAATCTGAGGGAAAAAATGGTGGGATTGAGGTTCAGACACAGGGGTGGCATCTGAGGCAAATTCTTGGCTCAGAGGAAAAAAAAAAGTCACAACAGGTTTTTAAATAATCCATGATTTTTTAATAAAATAAATATTATTGACAAAAATCTATTCAAAAGTACTGTGTTGAGTCAAAATTCATTAGGAAACGCATACAGATCATTTTGAACCCCTTTATGCATTCTTGGGTTAAAAATCATGCTTCATCTGCTGCACATAAAAATCATTGCAATGCCTGTTTCTGATTTTCTTTCAGGTAAGGAGCTCATGATTAAACCTTTCTCTGACGCATCATTCCTGACCCTCAGCTCCAAGAAGGCCTTTCAGACTCAGGGAGAGTGGGAACTCCTCAGTATAAATATTTCTAAAAGCATTGTCTTTACTATACAAGAAGAACAGGATCAGCTGATATATACGGTACAGAGCAGAACGATAAGAATTATATCATTCTAGATTGTCATTAATGTGATTTGTGCACTGTAAGTCACTTCAGTAACAATAAGCTGTCAATGTTGTCACAATACTGTATATGGGGTAGGTTGTCACAATGGGAACCTGCCATTAAACAGCCTTTAGGGTTTTAAGCTAAATCTCAACAGCAAAACAAGTATGTAACTGCAGTTTCCCACAGGATTTTGTGAGACTTGTGACGGCAGATGACGTCGATGCTAATTAGCATATTTATGACATCATTGCATTGCGTTCAGACAAGTTTTGACACTTTGAGACATCACGCTCATGAGACGCTGGAGTTGATGGCAGGGGGCGGTGGCTATCTGTGGCGGCCAACATGGATACTTTGGTGGCCGCCACAAATAAATCAACATGTGGGAAACAATTAACAGCAGAAATTGAGGAACAGCAAATGGTAAGATTCATTTTAGAAGCGGCAGGAACACACACTAATGCAGGTAATAACTGAAGATACTGATTAGTGACAGCAGTGAAGACTTTGGTGAGGATAACTGGTTTTGTCTTGCACATAGTCTGGGCACACACATACAAGGGAGCAGACAAGACAAGAAGATGTCTAGGGAAACGAAGAGATGACTTTGGTGACTGGGAGATGGCTTTGATGACAAGGACCATGATGATCCGCAATGACAAGGATGACAATGACTTTGGATCGACTTGGAGCAAAATTAAAGCATTACAGAAGATTACAGATGCTGACGTTAGGATATTTGTGGGTAAGTTACAAGGTAAGAGAGTCCGTGTTCTCGATGAGGCCAGATAACTTGTGATGGTTGGCTGGTGATGAGGGCTGATAAGTGGCAGGTGTGCATCATTAGTATTCTGGTAACTGTGATGTCTGGGTGAGTGAGGGAGAGTCTGGCATGACAGTAACAGAAAGAAATTCATGAAACCACAAAAATGGTGATTATTTCAGGATACAAATCGGAAACTTGCTCGGACCTGACATGAGAAACATCCTTGTCACGAAAACACAGTTTAATCCTTGTAAAAAAGACGTGCACTTATTGCATTGGAATGTGCAATTGTAGTGTACTTCTAATCTTAAAAGTATATTTAAAAAAAAAACTGTACTTCTGTCATCGAATGGTGAGGTGCTAGTTTGCAGGCATGACAAAGATGATGAACTCAAACAGTCTTTATTAACAAACTAAAATAACTCAGAATACAGAAACATGCAGAAGATTAAATTAACCAAATTTCATTTACGTACATGTTGACAAGAACCGACAAATGATCAGAGAAGAAGTAGGAACTTAAATACACAATGAAAGTCCATGAAAATTAAACTAAACACAAACAGGACGTGACATTAAACCCCCCTACCGGAGGGCGCTTCCACACACCATAAACAAAGTCCAACTGGGGAGGGAGGGTGGGTGCTGGAGACTAGCGATGATAGAAGTGGGAGAAACCAAGGTGGCGATGATGGTGGGAGGAGCCAGGGAGGATCCAGGATTGGGAGTAGCCAGGCGGTGATCCAGAGAGCAGCCAGGATGTCAGTCCACGGTGGAGTCAATGGAGGGAGGAGCCATGATGAAGACTTAGCTCACGACACCCCGGGGATGACGGAGATGAAGCCGATGGTGGTGGAGTCCTGGAAGCCAAGGTAGAGCAGCAGCGATGAGCATCTGAGGTGGAGCCACGGTGCCTGAGGACTGAGATGTTGCTGGTGTGACTGAGGACCAGGAGGGAAGGCAGAGCCCATTGGGGCCAATGGGATGGATAGACGGAGTGCAGTGGACGGCTTGTAAGTCCATGGTGCAGGCAAGGTGAAGACTGACCAAGGCAGAGACTTACCAATGTGAGTTCTCAGACTCGCATTGGGGCTCAGGCTCTGGGGCGATGGTTGGCGCTGTCCTCCTCTCAGGTCCTGGCCTGTATATCATGGTAGGCTTGAGCTCTCCGTCTGTGGTGGGCTATGGCTGATCATCCATGTGTTAAGGTGATGACTTGCTGGGCTCTGTATTTGGTGGTGTGAAGAATTGTTTGAGCTGGGGGTAGATACTCTCCAAACATCTAAGGACAGCGTCCTTACTTGTGTCTTTCTTTGATGTCTGAGAGGTCTAATTAGCGGTCATAGTTAGCTCCAATCCAGTACATAGATTTATTCAACAAGCTAAAATAACTCAGAATACAGAAACAGGCAGAAGATTAAATTAATCAAACTTCACTTACACTTTGACAAGAACTGACAAATGAACAGAGAACAAAGAGGAACTTAAATAGACAATGATAATTAATTAAATACAGACCGGTGTGCTCGTTAAATGAATGTCCATGACAACAGATGAGTGGAGAGAAAACACAACAAAGGAAACAGGAAACTGAAGTGAAACAAACTAAAAGTCCATGAAAATTAAACCAAAAATGTTCTACTGGGTTCAGATCTGGAGACAGGCTAGGCCACTCCTGGACCTTGAGATGCTTCTTACGGAGCCACACCATAGTTGCCCTGGCTGTGTTTCGGGTCATTGTCATGCTGGATGACCCAGCCACGACCCATCTTCAATGCTCTTACTGGGTGAAGGAGGTTGTTGGCCAAAATCTCGCGACACATGGCCCCATCCATCCTCCCCTCAATACGGTGCAGTCGTCCTGTCCCCTTTGCAGAAAAGCAACCCCAAAGAATGATGTTTCCACTTCCATGCTTCACGGTTGGGATGATGTTCTTGGGGTTGAACTCATCCTTCTTCTTCCTCCAAACACGGCGAGTGGAGTTTAGACCAAAAAGCTCTATTTTTGTCTCATCAGACCACATGACCTTCTCCCATTCCTCCTCTGGATCATCCAGATGGTCCTTGGCAAACTTCAGATGGGTCTGGACATGCGCTGGCTTGAGCAGGGGGATCTTGCGTGCGCTGCAGGATTTTAATCCATGACGGCGTAGTGTGTTACTAATGGTTTTCTTTGAGACTGTGGTCCCAGCTCTCTTCAGGTTATCATTGACCAGGTCCTACCGTGTAGTTCTGGGCTGATCCCTCACTTTCCTCATGATCATTGATGCCCTACGAGGTGAGATCTTGCATGGTGCCCCAGACCGAGGGAGATTGACCGTCATCTTGAATTTCTTTCATTTTCTAATAATTGCGCCAACAGTTGTTGCCTTCTCACTAAGCTGCTTGCCTGTAGCAGCTGATTGTCCTGTAGCCAATCCCAGCCTTGTGCAGGTCTACAGTTTTATCCCTGATGTCCTTACACAGCTCTCTGGTCTTGGCCATTGTGGAGAGGTTGGAGTCTGTTTGATGGAGTGTGTGGACAGGTGTCTTTTATACAGGTAACGAGTTCAAACAGGTGCAATTAATACAGGTAATGAGTGGAGTGCAAATTAATTATTTAAAAATCATACAATGTGATTTTCTGGATTTTTGTTTTAGATTCTGTCACTCACAGTTGAAGAGTACCTATGATAACAATTACAGACTTCTACATTCAGTGTATCAAATACTTGTTCTTCCCACTGTAGTTCATGTATCTCAATGTAATTTTATTGGATTCATCCAACAGCTATTATGAAATATGAAAACTACTGCTAGAGAAATCAAGTTTTCAATAATTGTACATTTGACTTAAAGCCAATGTAGAAGAGATACAGACCTTGTAACAACCAGCTCCGGTCTCCGATGTTAATGTAAAGCTGCTCTGATTAAGCATTTATAGAAGTTTCTGTTCTTGCAGATCACCATTAAGAGGAAACCGTTCCTGTACGTTATTAACTTTCTGATGCCAGTATTTTACTTCCTTGTGCTGGATTTGGCCTCCTTCTTCATCGATGCAAATGGAGGAGAGAAGCTTAGTTTTAAAGTAACTTTGCTTCTGGGTATTTCTGTGTTGCTGCTGCTTCTTAAAGACATGCTGCCCTCTACTGCCAATGATATGCCACTGATCGGTGAGTTCATTTACTCTACTGTATGTGCAGCAAATCAGCATTATCTAATGATTTCCGAAGGATCATGTGACACTCTAGACTGGAGTAATGATGTTGAATGTCCAGTATATCAATATTAGAATAAATTACATAGAAATAGTTCTTTTAAATTGTAATATTTCATAATATTATACTGTATAAATGTGGCGTTAATGAGCATACGATACTGCTTTCAAAAACATTTAAAACATCCCAAAATTTTGACTAGTGTTGTGTATTTTTACTATTATTATTGTTAATATTTGCTATTTTTACAGGCATTTATTGCGTTGCCATCTTCACTCTCATGGGCATCAGTGTTCTGGAGGCTATTTTTGTGAATTTTCTGATGGCTAAAGGAAATCAGACTGTTTCAGTTGCACCAATGGAAAGCACATCTACTCTTTCTGGTAAATATTTACCCAACATCTAATAATAAGGGGCATTTTCCATTAGTTACTTACCCATTTACATTCCCATTATTCGTCTCAATTCGTCAGTGGATATTTGTGATTTAGATGTTGGCATCTTAGCGCCATGAGCTTATTGTTCATGAGCTGTAAATGCTATCCGAGCTCTCTATATACTAACTTTTTTGCAGCAGACAGGGAAAAATGAAAATTCAGTTCACTCTTTTAGGATTCCTTCAAAAGAAGCTGGTCATTGGTAAAACTTCTACTATGATATCTTATGCTTACATAAATACATGTATAATTCCTCTCACAGATACCGTAAAGGACACAAACAGCCATTCAGACTCAGTTGCAGACAGCATTGAAGAGCGGCCGTACATTATTAATGCTCTGAAGCAGATCATCATGGAGTTTCAAGCTGTTGCTCATCAAAACCAACAAGAGAGGAAACCCCTGTGCTGGACCAGAGTAGCAAAAATAATAGATGTTGTCTTCTTTTTACTGTACATAACCACTGTTTGTGTGTTTCTGATATTACTGTGCAAGGCTTGGTTCCCATGAGTAAATATCCTTTTACAGGTCTGTAGATGAGATTATTCATGTTTGTATTTAGAAATGAATTAGCCTGTGTAGAAATATAATAATAGCATATGCTTTAAAAGTGCTTGTATTGTGTAAAGTTATGCAACCTTACCAACTTACATGTATATGAATTATACACTAGCAACAGATTAATGCAAAAGAATGCAAAGAATCATTTAAAATTATAAACAAAATGAACAAAACTACTATTCAGTACTTGAATTTTCATGTGAGCGTGTGTAATGTATGTTGCAAAAGTCCATGTCAGTTTCTGTGACTAATAGTCCTTTAGCCCAGGGCTTTTTCAACCTGTGGGGCGTGAGCATCTATTAATTCAGAAGCATACACTCAAATGAAGCAGCTGTAAATGTGAGATTTTACTAGCCAATCTTTAGTCATCCTCCAGAGGGGGTAATTTGACTATTCTCCCAAATAATCATTGGCTATGGTCAGAGCAGGTTTGGCGTAACTGAATTTGAGCAAAAACAACTAAAAACAAAATGGACTGGTTGGTTGTAAAAATCAAGAATACCAGAAATGATAAAAACTAAGGTTAAACTGAATGAAAAACAAGCTCAGCCATCACTCTAAAGTCAGTAAGCTGTTTATATTTTTAATGTTTCCATTTTAACCTTTCTACACCAAACTCAAGCGGCACAATACAACACACAGAATCCCCGACATCATTCTATTTCTGACACACGCCAAAGCGCCGGCGTTACTCTTGTCTCAAAGAACAAATGGATTTGCAATGGTCACTTTATTGCGTCCAGTGTAGACATCCTCAGGAATCGTTCACACAGAATGTGTTTTTGCTTTGAAACGCGGGCAGTGGAATGGGGAAAAAACGCAAGGTCTCGAGATGTGTTTTTTTTAAAGTTGTAATTTTAACTTTAGCACCATGTGTGAGTTTATATAGTAAATCAATGGAACATTATTGGAATGGAAAAACGCGTTTTGTGTGAACGGCCCCTCAAGATTTTGTGGCAAAGCGACAATGGTTGCATCCGGAGTAGATATGGGGTTTGTACACTATGTGCAGCATATTAAATAATATAGCAATGATGTTCAAACACATCAAGTAATAAATGAATGATGTTTGCTTGGTTGTGGTTGGGGTGGGGTGTGGGTTGAGGAGGTGCAAGTGAAATTAGATAAACCTAGGGAGGTGCGAATCCTGAAAGGTTTAAAACCCCTGCTTTAGCCAACCTGGCTCACATCTTTGACATTTCTCCAGTGGCCAAGCATCAGAAGACACTGAATTTCCAGACAATGGAACATGAGAGAGAATCACGTTTTCAACATTGGTGGTCATTCCATTATTCAGCGCATTAGTCGTCTCGGGTGTGAGACATGCTGCATGCAACTTCTTTCCATCGTCCAAGAGGAAGGTGAAAGGGCCAACTTTTTTCTTAACCTCAACTGGAGGAGGGAATTTTGGATGGGCTTTTGGTACATGTACTTCTAAATGCCCTTTTTGGAAAGAAAAATGACGCACTTGATGATTGTAGTCAAAGCGAGATTTCATGACACCCTGACGTGTAAAACACAGTCCTGCAGTTGTTTAGGCTCATAAGCAAGGTGAGGGTTTCAGGACATTGAGGCAGGTATGCATTTTCCTTCCATGGAGTAATTCGAAGGGGGAAAGCCTGTCACAGCATGAGGTGTAGCACGATAGATCTGCAGGAAGTCAGTCACTGTTGTTTTCCATAGTGCTGACTGTAGGATTGCTGATTGAACTGTACTTTTAAGAAATCTGTGGAAGTGTTCAACAGCTCCATTTGCTGCTGGATGTTACACTGACGTGCGAATGTGTAATGTCTTTCTCTTTCAGGAATGCATTCAACTCTGGTGAAGTGAACTGAGGCCCGTTATCACTTACCAGAGTGGCTGGGTTGCCGAGTCTACGGAAGACCTGTTTTGTTGCAACAGATGCAGTACCTCTATTTACTGCAATAATCAGTGAGTGTCAGAGCATACTGACAGTTCCAGACAGCAGTCTCAAAAGGGCCCACAATGTCTATCGCCAGTTTTTCCCAAGGTCCAGAAGGTAAAGGAACAGGCTTGAGTGGAACAGCAGAGGTTTTCGCAGTTTTATCCAGAAAAAGGCACAAGTGAAAGGCGGTAATTTTCTCTGCCACAAGTGTGTCCATTTTGGGGCACCAATACATTTCACGCTGATGTTGCTTTGTTCTCACAATCTCCTGATGGCCCTCATGTGCAATGCAGACCAATGAATCAAGCATTTCTCCAGGTACCGCCAATTGAGACCCTCTGAACACAAAATCAGCTTGTACACTGAACTCATGTCTGAGTTTGTAGTACAGGTGAAGAACAGGATCCAA
This sequence comes from Zacco platypus, assembly GCA_038088235.1. Classification (NCBI taxonomy): domain Eukaryota; kingdom Metazoa; phylum Chordata; class Actinopteri; order Cypriniformes; family Xenocyprididae; genus Zacco; species Zacco platypus. The sequence continues at coordinate 32,814,629 of CM076083.1, read as the reverse complement.
AGTAGCAGGAGATGGAGGCCATCCATACGCAATTTGCGTACACAGTGCAGAGAGTTCAGAGCAGCGAGCAGAGGCAGCAGCAAACTCACACAGGGATATGGCAGTCGGACCAGTGGACAGTAAAGCAACAAACTGTTAGTCGGAGTGACCTTTTAACCCAAGAATTATTCAGGTAAGGTAAGGGAAGTCAAATCTAGCCAAAGCCATAAAGTACTCATCTGCCCACAGTTTGAAGTCCTTCAGAAATTATGTAGAAGACTACCTAAGTAAAGTCTCACGGAAGGAAAATGTAACAATAAAATATCTCTTTTATTGGTTACAATACAAAGCAGTTAATGCGAAAATAAAACTAAATAAAACTTAAATCAGCAGGCCAGAGCTGATTTTCAACAGTGGAGTATTTCTGTTCAGCTGGGGTGAGTGTTCTGGATGCGAAAGCGACAAGTACGTTCTTGACCATCAGTTCATATTTGTGTAAAGACAGCTTTCTTGTCTGTAAGCAGACGTGTCAGTAGAAATGACCACTGGCCATCAAGGGTCAAATAGTTCAAGAGCAGGAATGTGTACAACTAGCATTTTTACATCAGCCGAGCTTTGTTGAGCTTCATCAGACCAGTGAAATCCAGTTCACTGTTCCCAAATTTTGATTTGATTTGGCTCTGGTAATTCAATTGAATGCAATGAAATTGCAGGAGCAGAATGGCAGACTCATTCATAATGTCCAGTCTTATTGCAATTATTACATTTAGCATACGCAGCGGGGCATTTCTGTGTGTTTGCAAGATGTCCAGCCAATCCCCGGCGGAAGCATGTCCGAGCTGATGGAGCAGAAGCAGAAGGTTTTGCTGAGGTATGTGTTTTGAATTTGGCCTTAGGACACTGTCGTCCGGAAGGAGTGGCAATACCGCTTGTACTTGTAGCCATTGATTTTGCCTGGGCTTCAGTGGCCTCTAGCTGAGTGGCAATTGTAATTGAAGTCAATCAATTTAGATTCCACCAATAATCTTTCCCAAATGCAAGGGTTTGCAATGTTTTCTACAAGCTAGTCACACAGCATATCATCAAGATTGTCAGCAAATTCACAAGTAGTCACCATCTCTTTCAATGCAGCAATGTATTGCTCTACTGTTTCATCCGTCCTCTGCACTCGTTTCCTGAGAAACTAACAGTAATAGCCAGAAAAACTTTTCATTAGGATCATAGACTATGGAAAAAGAACAGCTCATGATTTTATTAAAGATGTTTTACTGTATGATAATGTCTGGAGGTGGCATCACAAATGCACAAAAGCAGAAATTAGTTTTTCAGTTGGAAAATGAGATGCAACAGAAATAGAATGTTTTGATTCAAAAATAAAACTCACATATAATCACTAATGAAAATGAGAGGATTTTGTTTTTCAGTCAATCATTTATATTACCTCTCAAATAGCCTTTCTGATTTTTGAAACGTTTTTCAGTCAGGATTTTAGCTTTTAATTGAGCAATTTTCAAGAATCAACAAATCAATTCTATATTTTAAATGATTTGACTCAAAAGGACTCTGTTGGAAAGTCAAGATTTCAAGGGTTTGTTGCTGTTATCCAAATAATATTTGTGATTTTAGGATCTTTCACTAAAACTACATGATAAAGGTACTGAATAGTTTCTCTCCACTTTACACCGAAGTGTTCAATAGCTTGCCCATATTATAAGTGAAGTAACTGTTGTTGCAGATGTCAGCTGAACTCTTCACGATGAACGATCATCCGTCCATCACAGAGCAGATCCTCCTTCTCCATGTTTATGAGCTGCATCTGAAAATCGCTGAACAGGTTAAACATTCACATCATATCAATCAATAAAACAGTAAAGGAGACTTCCTGGACCCAGTGTTTCTAATGGATTGGGACTTTTGTTTTTTGTTTTTGGTAGCATTTGCAGGCTGCTCAAGTGTTGCACTGGCACTTTTCAGCTCAGGAGATGAAAGAAGATGATGTGAAAAACCAAAAGACTGTTTCAAGCCTGCACAAGGAGAACTGCAGCTTAAAACCAGAGGAGGTGCTTCCGCAAGAGCCTGTTGAAGAGGAAGTGCTGAGGATTGCAGTGGAAGAAGCAGCTGTGTCAGTGCAGGGCACCGTGACTGGTTTTTCTCTTTACATTTCTCTGAAACAGTCAAAACTACCAGAAACTGTTGATATGATATTTGTCTGTTGTTTCTGACATCTAGAACCGACCTCTGAGGACACTGCAGATGCCAGTGCAATGGAAAAGAAGTCCAGGAAGAAAAGAAAGTATGCGTAATCGTGGATGTATTTAATTATCAACAGCATAATTTATGTATTTTCAACTAATTGTTTTATATGTTGTCTTCTTGAAGGACCTGCGGCTGCTTCTCATGGTTATGGAGCTGCAGATGTTAGTTCCTTCCTCCATCTCAGATGCATTGTCTGAGATGAAGTTACTGAAAAAAAAGATGTCTCTCCTTTGTATCTGTTTCATTCTGTTAACAGATATTAAAAATGCTATATTGTAACATTCTATAATATCTATTACAGGATGTGTTCAACAATTCATGGATGGACGGATGGATGAATGGATGAGTGGATGGATGGATGGATGAGTGGATGGATGAGTGGACAGATGGATGGACGGATAGATGGATGTATGGATGGATGGATAGATGGATGGATGGATAGATGGATGGATGAGTGGACAGATGGATGAGTGAATGGATGGATTGAGTGGATGGAGGGATGGACAGATAGATGGATGAGTGGATGGATGGATTGAGTGGATGGATGGATGGATAGATGGATGAGTGGATGGATGGATGGACGGATAGATGGATGAACGGATAGATGGATGAGTGGATGGATGGATGAGTAGATGGATGAATTGAGTGGATAGATGGATGGATGTGTGGATGGATAGATGAGCGGACACATGGATGGATGGATGGATGAGTGGACACATGAATGAGTGGATACATGGATGGATAGATGGATGGATGAGTAGATTCAACGCAAAGTTACTAGGGGAGCCCCCTAATAATCAACTAACCATTAGTCGTCAAGAAGGGGCTTAGTCAACCAAAACGTTATTAGTTGCTGGGTCACAGGGAAATTCCACAGGAAGTGGCAAAGCCACACAGCCTGTGACAGACAGATCATTAACAGCTGGTAAATGTGGTAAATACAGTACATCGGGTAGGGCATCCAAGCGCTCGCCTATCATTCATCAACCTCAAATATTGCTTGTCATCTTAAACATGTAAATAGTAACAACTTTACATGGCCTCTCGATGTAACGTTAACCTAGAAAAATGTAGGCTATTCAAGTGTTTGTGCGGAGTGTGAAAGCTGAATAGTAGCACTCCTACTACATGACAGCTAACATGAACTTTGAGAGAAGAACCTTCCAGATTCTTATAATACTAATGTGTCACAGTTAGCAACATAAATTACCAGATGGGAAACGAAAGTTGGAGTCCATCGATACCAAACATGCTACCAATGGGATTTTAGTTAACCAGACAGCAGTATACAACTCTGAAACATTAAAGGAGTTCAAAACAGAGAATTAGTGCATAGGCCAAACCCTACAAAAGGAAAATCATGAGAGGAAAAAATTGAATATGCATTCATAAATTTCTCATGTGGTTATATATAGAATATATAGGATTAAAAGGGTTTATTTGTCCTTCTCAACAAGAATTAAGTCAGAGTCCTAAGTCTCTGCAAATTCTTTCTGATTGTAAACCTTGTCAGTCTTCCTGTGTCCTGTAACCAGAGTGAAAACTGCATTTGCTGCGGTTTGCGGAATGGTTCACAGACATTTATTGAGAGAGTTGAGTTTGCTGGATTATTCATTGAATATGATGTTTAATTTGGGTGTGTCTGATTGGTCCAGATGCTACAATTACTACCCCAGAGCCCGACCCAGCACCCACACCCACTGGGGTTATTGATCCAGAGCCCACTGCAGATCAAGAGACCCAGCTGACTGCCGGCACGGAGATCAATCTTCCCACCATGGAGCCAGAGCAAGCAGCCACATCCGTCCTGGAGGAGAAGCCAGAGTTTCCTGTTGACCAGGTGTGTGAGGCAGACATGATATCCATGCCAGTGGGGGTTTTAGTGGAACTGGATACAGAGGAATTACTGATAGACTGGGAAACGGAAGTAATGCTTCCTACCCTGCCCACCCACGAACCTACTCTGCCATTGTTCCCTACCTGCACCGCTGGTCCCGCCCAGCTATGAAACTTCTATGCCTTCATCGCCGCTGGTCCTGCCCAGGACTGTTTCATCACCCTGTGTCAAGTCTGTGTCATTGTCACTTTTGTCATTGCCCCACCCAACCTCCCCCCACAATAAATCAGACAGGCAGTCATCTACACCTCTGCTGGTTCCCTTCAGCCACTCATCTTCTCCTCTGACGCAATACTGTGTAGATAAGCCTCGGGTCTTCCGCTCTCCAGCTTCGCCCAATCAAGTGGAACCCATAACTCTGCCTCCAGGATCTGTACCTATCACTCCACCTCAGCCCGTTGAGCTGTCGGGTTCGCCTGGCTCCTCCCTCCCTTGGCTCCACCTTAGTCAGTCGTCATTCTGCCTGCACCACAGATCTACGAACCATTAGCTACACTTCATCCCTCCACCCCTTCAGCTCCAGCAAGCTCAGCCTTACCTGCAGCTCCACCTTGGTCCTCAGTCACATAGCCTCCGCCCCAAACATCTGGTACTCTGGATCCACCTCACACACTCTTCGCTGCGTCTCCACCTTTGTCTCCAGAACCATCTGTGTCGCTTGGTCCCATCTGCTCTCGGTCTGTGCCCTGGGCTCCACTTCTATCACTGCCAGTTGTCACTGTCAGTCTTCTCCTTGGTGTTATCAGCCAAGACTCTACCATGGCTCCTCCCCTCATTGACTCCACCATGGGCTGAACTCCTGTCTGTCTCCTGTGTCACTCTTTGATCTTGTCGGCCACCCATTCCTCCCTGGATCCCCACTGTCCAGTGCTCCATGGGCCCTTCCACCATCCACTCCTCCATGGCTCCTCCTACCATCATTTACATTACATTTACATTTAGTCATTTAGCAGACGCTTTTATCCAAAGCGACTTACAAGTGAGGAAAACAAACAAGCGATTCTTCATGAATTGGCAAATAACACAGGAAGTGCTCACAATACAAGTTTCATACATTGCTCAATACCATAGGCTAGAGTAGGAAGGGAAAAAGGGGGAGGGATAGGGTTTTTTTTTTGTTTTTTTGTTTTTTTATGAGGGGATCAAGTGTTCACGGAAGAGGTGAGTTTTCAGCTGTCTCTTGAATATTGCCAGGGAATCTGCGTTCCTGATGAAAGTAGGGAGATCATTCCACCAGCAGGGAGCAGTGAAGGAGAATGTTCTGGAGAGTGATTTTGTGCCTCTCTGTGATGGTACCACAAGTCTTCGTTCCTTTAGTGATCGCAGGCTTCTGGTGGGGACGTAGCGTTGTAGCAGTGTGTGGAGGTAGGAAGGTGCAGAGCCTGTGGTGGATCTGTAAGCAAGCATCAGCGCCTTGAACTTGATGCGAGCAGCAAGGGGTAGCCAGTGCAAAGAGATGAAGAGGGGCGTGACGTGGGCTCTCTTAGGCTCATTGCAGACAAGACGTGCAGCAGCATTCTGGATCATTTGAAGAGGTTTGATTGCACTTGACGGCAGACCAGCCAGAAGAGCATTGCAGTAATCAAGCCTTGAAATGACCAGGGCCTGGACAAGCAGTTGTGTTGCGTGCTCAGTCAGGAAGGGACGGATTTTCCTGATGTTGCAAAGTGCAAATCTGCACGACCGCGCCGTCTTTGAGATGTGGTCACTGAAGGTCAGTTGGTCATCGAAGATAACTCCAAGATTTCTGGCCGACTTTGATGGGGTAATGGTGGTTGTACCAAGCTGTATGTTGATGTCATGTTGAAGAGTAGGAGTGGCAGGGAAGACTAAAAGCTCAGTCTTTGCCAGGTTGAGCTGCAGGTGGTGTTCTTCCATCCATGTGGAGATGTCCGCCAGACAGCTTGAGATCCGTGCAGCTACTGTGGAATCATCTGGTTGGAAGGACAGGTAGAGTTGTGTGTCATCAGCATAGCAGTGGTAGGAGAAACCATGTGCCTGTATGATGGGACCCAGTGATGTAGTATAAATGGAGAATAGGAGGGGACCAAGAACTGAACCCTGAGGAACCCCAGTGATTAGTTCATGAGGTTTGGATACCTCCCCTCCCCAGGCAACTCTGAAAGACCTACCTGTGAGATAGGACTCAAACCACTGAAGCGCAGTACCTGAGATGCCCAGTGACGAGAGGGTGGCCAGAAGAATTTGATGGTTTACGGTGTCGAAGGCAGCAGATAGATCCAGTAGGATGAGAACAGATGATTTGGAAGCAGCCTTAGCAATCCGCAGGGATTCCGTGACAGACAGTAGCGCAGTCTCTGTTGAATGGCCGCTCTTGAAACCAGATTGGTAGACGTCCAGATGGTCGTTCTGTGTGAGGAAGGATGACACCTGGTTGAATACAACTCGTTCAAGTGTTTTTGATATGAATGGTAGGAGAGAGACAGGTCTGTAGTTGTCCACGAGCGATGTGTCTAGCATGGGTTTTTTAAGCAGTGGGGTTACTCGAGCCTGCTTGAATGTGGTAGGGAAAGTGCCTGTGTGGAGAGACGAGTTAATGATGTGTGTAAGTGCTGGTAAAAGAGTGGGAGAGATGGCTTGTAGAAGGTGTGAGGGGATGGGGTCTAGAGGGCAGGTGGTGGGATGAGTGGAGAGGAGAAGTTTTGACACTTCCGCCTCCGTGAGAGGGGAGAAGGAAGGGAGAAGATTAGTGGATGAGGAGGGGCTGAGTTCCTGTGTGGGTGGTGTAGAGAACTGGCTGCTGATGGAAGATGTCTTGTCGGTGAAGAACTTGGCAAATCGATCAGCAGTTAAAGATGTGGTGGGAGGTGGTGGAGGGGGACAGAGGAGTGTGTCAGCTTTTACATTTGCTCCTCCCTGGTTCCTTTCGCTGTCTGCTCCACCCTGGTACCTCCATCTGGTATCTCTGCTGGACTTGGGTCTTTCACTAGCCCCTGGCCCACCTCCAGAACCCTTGCTCTCCCTCCCTTTGCCGAACTGTTACAGCACAAGCCACACCTTCACCTCTAATTGACAAGATGGTCTTTTATCACTTCAGAATTGCTACTGACTTATAAGACCATAAATGATTTAGCTCCTGTGTATTTAACCAATCTTCTATCAGCCTAAAATCCATCACACTTTTGCACATGACGCAAAGCACAAAAAGCACATGACTGTGTATTGCTTGAAATGTTATGAACAGCAGCTATGCTAATTATTTTTCATTTGCTTTTTATCTTTCATACATACCAACATGTCAACATCCAAACTGCCAAATTTTCTCTATATTGTAATTATTATGATTACAACTTGTAGTTATTGCTTTAATTTGTTCCAATATTGAGCAAATTTTCCATCATTTATGAGACATTTCCCCACCATTGGTGAAATTTTACAGTTTGTTTTCTCTGTTATAAGTCCTTATGAAAATTAACCATGGTTTTGCTACACTAATCATAGTTTAATCATGGTATTTGTTGTATAATTGTGGTTATACATATAGTAATCAATCAGCCAAAAAAACATGGTTACTACACTTTTAAATATATATATATATATATATATATATATATATATATATATAGAAAAAATTAGGTTAATTTTCATAAGGGCAGTAGGGGGCGCTTTTATGCATTCCACATGTTCTGTAAATCCACTTCGAAACTATATGCATTGTGAAAAGCGCTATACATTTAAATGTACATTTAAAAAAAAGTGACAATGCTGTTGTCTAAAGGCGAATACACCACATGACTTTAGCTCAGGTATTTGCCCAAATGTCCAGTCTGGAGAAGATCATCCTCTAGAGTCTAAAATTCTGTAATTACAACTTTGCTTGATCATTCATGTGCTCATAATTATAAAAATGTTTTCGACTCCACTTGAAGGGCATATAAACACAGAAGGAAAGTGACTCTCCTTGACCAGGAATGAGGAAGCTGATTTACAGACACACCTGTTTTCCACACGTCACTCAAACACAGAAGCAGGAAACTATTTCAACTGCTCAGTTCAGGGAAACAGAAACTGAAGTGTTGTTGAGCTGTTGAGTGTTTGTGTCTCTGTATTCATGCAGTAAAATGGCAGAAGCCAGAATTTCAGTGGATCAGAATGCGTTCACATGTCCAGTGTGTCTGGATCTCCTGAAGGATCCGGTGGCCATTCCCTGTGGACACAGTTACTGTAAGAGCTGTATTACAGACTGCTGGGATCAGGAGGATGAGAAGAGAGTCTACAGCTGCCCTCAGTGCAGACAGACCTTCAGTCCAAGACCTGCTTTAGCTAAAAACACCATGTTGGCTGAAGTGGTGGAGAAACTGAAGAAGACTAAACTTCCTGCTGACTGTTACGCTGGAGCTGGAGACGTGCAGTGTGACGTCTGTACTGGAAGAAAATACAAAGCCGTCAAGTCCTGTCTGGTGTGTCTGGAGTCTTACTGTCAAACTCATTTTGACCGTCATGAGGAATATCACTCTCGTAAGCCACACAAAGTGATTGACGCCACTGGACGACTGCAGGACATGATCTGCCGTAAACATGATAAAGAGCTAGAAATGTACTGTATCACTGATCAACAATGCATCTGTGTGTGGTGTAAGGAGTATGAACATAAAAACCACAACACTGTATCAACTGCAGCACAGAGGACAGAGAAACAGGTATGAACTGAGAGGGATTGTTCACAGAAATGAAGTGAAGTCTTCATTTACTCGCCGTCATGTCGTACCAAACCAGTTTGACTTTCTTCTGTGGAACGTAAAAGATGATGTTTTGAAGAATGTCTCATCGATTTTAGCCTACATTGAAAGTCAATGGGCCACAAAAAGCATGGAAGTAATCTAAACAACTCTAGTGATAAAAAAAAAAGTGTCCTGAAGTGTACTGATGTGCAGTCATAGTACTTCAAATTAAAAGTATATATAAAAAATACTTGGAGATAATAAAAGGCCACTTAAATGTCCAGAAAGAGAAAAAACTTACATGACTTTCAGAAGTACACTTTGTTATAATTTCAAATTTAAAGTTTTACTTTAAAAGTACATTTTAATAATATATAATCTTTGTCATGCATTAAATAAGTACAATTATTTTGAAGTGTTAAATAACATACTGAAGCACATGTAAAGTACTTGATTATAATTAAAACTGTAGTGTTTTATTCAGTATATTTACAGTTAATATAGTTTAAATGTACTGAAGTGCAACTTCATCATTACAGTATATTTTAATTTACCTTGTATGTTTGTCAGTACATTTGACAGTACACTTTATTTTATTTATTTTTACATATATTTCAAGACAATAAAGTTATGAAATTACATATGATGTACTTCAGTCCTACTTAAGTGGGTCAAAAATATTTCTCTTAAGTTCAGCTAATTGTTTGAATATAAATTTAAACTATACACTATAAACATTTTAATTTAATGGAAATTAACGTTCAGTTACATGTCTGAAATCATTATGTTCAGTTCACACAAAATTATATTCTTTTAAAGTGTATTATAATAAGTGCAATTTTTAAATGTATGCTGCTTTTTAAAGAGCCAAATTTTGATTCCTGAATCAAATCAAATCAATGATCAACGGATGTTGAGTCCAAATCAAATATGATCAACAAACATGGAAAACATCAAACTTCACTGGTGTTTGTGTCATGACATCATTCTCTCACTGTGTCTGCCATATGACACTAATATATTCATGCAGAAAAAACTCATGCAGCTCATAACTTTCTCATGCACTTATACTTCACAAATACATTATACTTCTGATTATGAATATAAATAATATTAAAATAATGAATCTTTAATCTTCAATCATGATGTTTAGTCACGTGACCGTGAAATGCAAGAACCAATGAGGTTTGATGTTTTTGACGTGTCACCATATTTTATTTGTCTCTGTAAACAGCCGAGACATTCTTCAAAATATCTTCTGTTGTGTTTCACAATAGAGTCATAAAGTCATACAGGTTTGGAACGACATGAGAGCGAGTAAATGATGACAGAATTAAAACTTTAGGGTGAAATATTCATATAAAACTAGTTACTGATGAAATATTGCTGATATTTCAGTTTCATATTGATTCATAATCTCATTTCAGGAAACTGTGAATCTGTGGATTGAGTCTACAGTATAAACTTACCATGCTTGATCTTTAACCCTCCACCAGTTCTGGATTCATGTAGCTTTAATTTTTGTGTGATAGTAGTTTTACGTGTCATTTCCTGTTATTGGTTCGTCCTCCAGAAACAGCTGAAGGAGACGCAGATGAAGCTCCGTCAGAGAATCCAGCAGAGACAGAAAGATCTTCAGCAGCTGAGAGAGGCTGTGGAGTCTCATAAGGTGAGTCTGGAGAAGAAGAGAAGTTTGACACGTCTCAGTTTGGACTCTGTCAGTCCCGCTGAAGCCACTGTGTGATTGTGATGTGTGTCCTAACAGCGCTCTGCACAGACAGCAGTGGAGGACAGCGAGAAGACCTTCGCTGAGCTCATCCGCTCCATTGAGAGAAGCCGCTCTGAGGTCACACAGCTGATCAGAGATCAGGAAGAGGCTGCAGTGAGTCGAGCTGAAGGACGACTGGAGCGACTGGAGCAGGAGATCAATGATCTGAGGAGGAGAGACGCCGAGCTGGAGCAGCTTTCACACACACACCATCACATCCATTTCCTACAGGTAACACTCATAACGCCCTGGAAAATCTCCCAGGAAACATTTTTCTGGAATAAATATTTAGGTGACAAACACCAGTAACTAATTGAATTCAAGTGTAGAGCCACACCCTCCAGCAATCAACTCAGGGACTTAAGGTGCGTTCACACCATATCGTAATTACTGTAACAACGATATTCTGGCTCGTAAAAAGTGTTCACATCCTCGTAGATCTCGTAAGTAGTTTGTAAGCTGGGAAGTTTTCTGAAAGTGTACCACCTGACTGCTGTAGATTCATTTTGGCATTTGATAGTGGTGCCATAGACACTAAAAATTCCCAGTTCGAGGACCTTAAGGGTCCTTGTGAAGTTTCAGTGCCACTAACAGTCAAAAGTTACAAATAATTGTCAATCTACTCGTAGACTTTGAACTGCTTTTCTTCAGCAAATCTTCTCAATCCTACAATGTGACTCTGTTGATCTGCTCGACCTGTTACACAGACATTTATGATCTTAGCAGATGTTTTATCATCCAAACCTTTTCCTAGAAAGTTCACACATAGTCCCTTGTGAAAAAGAAGTGTTTAATTGTTCTGAATGTGCTCTCAGTTAATAACTTCAAATCTTAAAAAGTATATTTTAAAAAACTGGACAGATAATATAATATTCATGAAAGAAAAGGCCACTGAAGTGCATTTACAAAGAAACACTTTCATGACTCTGTATCTTAACATACTTAAGTACACTTTTAAATAATGATCAAATTAATCAAATTAAATCAAATTAAATTGTGTTCTAACTTATGTTCTGCACTTATTTCGATGTGTTGACTAACATACTAAAGCACATATAAAGTACAATTATAATTTTGACTGTAGCTTATTATTCAATGTCACATTTAAAATTAACATTAATATTTTAATTAGCACTGATAGCCTGGCATTGTGCTTCGGGCGACCCGAGATCGAATCCTGCCCGGTTCTTCACTAGAGTTTGTGGCATTAAATAATGGATATGAGTAGAATGAATGTGATTGTGTGAAAGTGCTGGATTGAGGAGAGTTACTGAAGATCAGTCGAGTCAACAAGAGCCGCACAGATCTGATAGTGCAGGTTATTGGCTGAAGTGTGATTTGTGTTTTCTGTAGAGTTTCCAGTCTCTCTCAGCACCTCCTGAATCTACAGACGAACCCGACGATCCCTTCAGTTCTCTCTCCTCTTTTGATGGCATGAGAGAATCTGTCCGTCAGCTGAGAGACAAACTGGAGGATTTCTGCAAACAGGAGATGGAGAAGATCAAGAAGATCTCTGACGGAGGTAAAGTCCTGCGCCTCATTTATAAAGACGTGTGTAGAAAGATCTGAAATGTGAAAGTACAACAGTTTCTGAAATGTTCCTGTGATAAAATGTTCATTTGCACAAAAAATGTTCTTAAATGCGTCCCACTTTATAAATCAGTTCATCTTAAATTCAAGTTCAATGTGAACAAACTCATCAAATCCACCTGCAGAACGGCCACAAAAATCCCCTGATGGTTCAGAAGTACAACATTCATCATCAAGAGCAAGAGTTTATTTGTACATATATGACGCAGGATGAAATCCATGGAATTTAGGATCAAATCTGATATGTTTTATAAATGAAGCCCCTGGAGATTCATCTGCTCTCAGAAATGATCCTCCATCATCTAATATCATAGAGCATCATATTAGAAATGACTAGAAATGAATGTATTTTATCTTGTCATTTCTCTTCACTCTGTTCATGTCTGTTTATTTCCACAGTCACTTTCACCAACATGAATCCCAAGACCAGGAACGACTTCCTACAGTGTAAGTCACTGAGACACAGTTTGGTCAGACAAGGGGGTCTAATTGCAGCGCTTTTAATAAAAAAAACAAACAAACAAAAAACAGAGAAGATAATCCATCACGATGAAGATTTAAATACATAATATTACATATCACGTATTTAAAACACAAAATTTGAGTAACTGTATTTCATTACAGTTACATTTTAAATGGGTGGTAATCAGATTACAGTTACATCCGAAAAGTATTTTAGATTACCAAAGTGATTACTTGAATTTCAATGTCATTTAAAAATTAACGGGCAATTAATGTAAACAACAATTGGTGATTCTCCGACTCGGACAGTCTGAAAAACTGTTTCATTTCTGGCAATATTTTAATCATTTTAACAAAACAAGAGGAATCATAAAAATTGCATGTTATTTTTATCTAGTACTGTCCTGAATAAGCTATTTCATATAACAGATGTTTACATATACTCCACAAGACGAAATGACTGAATTGATAAAAATTGCCCAATTCAAAAATTGACATATTGAATCTTTACTGTCCTGTCATCTCTGGATGATCCACGACTGTTTTCATGTTTTGTGATAGTTGTTTGTGAGTCCATGTAATTGTAAAAAAAGGTTTTTTTCCTGGCAATTGTGAGTTTTCATTTCATAATTCTGACTTTTTCTCAGAAATCCGACATATAAACTCACAGTTGCATTTTATATCATATTACAATACTGACTTTTTTTCTTGCAATTGCAAATTTAAATCTCAATTCTGACTTTTCTCAATATTGTGAGTTTATATCAGAATTTTGACTTTATAACTCGCAAATGCAACTTTATATCACGCAATTCTGAGAAAAAAAGTCTGAATTGTGAGATAAAAACTCACAATTACGTTTTTTTGTGTTACATACTTATTAGTATTCTCAATTTACTGTTCAAGTGTTCAGTATTTAGATTAGGTTACAAAACTTGGGTAATCTAACGAAATGTTACAAATGACTTTTTAAAGCATGTATTTTGTAATCTGTAGTGAAATACATTTTAAAAGTAACCAACCATGTATATTTATACACAGTGCTAACAAAAGAAGCTAAAATGAAATGCAAATCAGTTGTGACGGTATTTGGCTTTTAAGAAATTGGGATCGGGCGCCAGGAGTAGAAATCACCACAATTATTGAATTAAATTCATCATTAAAGACAAGGACAACAAGAATTGATGTGAAACTTTACTATTCAAGCTTATTTCATTCATATTACATCACAACTCCGTTCAGTTCATCATTTTTCACAAAAGGAGGAAGAAAAAAAAATTAATTAAAAAAGAAGAAAAAAAACTGAGAAAGCACAAATAATTCCTACAGTTTTAATTTCAGGCCCAAAACATTTACCTTTTAAATACCCTACAATAAATGAGTGACAAATCAGCAAATATGAGAATTCAAACAAGTTAATATAAATTAATAAATCTTATGCAGGAACAAAACAAAACAAAAAAAAAACAAGTCGTTTTTACATCAGAAAAAAAACAGGCAGAAGAAAAATCATCCGGATCCAAAGGGAGGAAAGAGGAGACAAAGTTATCATTTTAACAAAAATTACAAAATTTCTACCAAACTCTTAACCCAAACAATATTGATCCAACAAAATAAAAATAAACAATTTGCTTAAAGTGTCACACAAACTACTGGGCCTGAAACAATTCCTAACAAAACATTATTTACAAAACCGGCTCAAGAGCCAAAATAAACACGTGCAAACACACACACACACACACACACACGTTGCGTTTTTGTGTTTCATGGGGACTTTCCATAGGCGTAATGGTTTTTATACTGTACAAACTGTATATTCTGTCCCCTACACTACCCCTAAACCTACCCATCACAGAAAATGTTCTGCTGTTTTACATTTTCAAAAAAGATAATTCTGTATGATTTATAAGTTTGTTTCCTTGTGGGGACCAACAAAAGGTCCCCACAATGTCAAGATTTACTGGTTTTACTTGCGTTGTGGGGACATTTGGTCCCCACATTGTAAGGAATACCCGTCCACACACACACCTAAACCTCCTCAAAACCGCTGCACATAATGCCCTGAAGTAGCGCCTAATACGCCATAAAATGACCACCACCGAAAAATCTCTCTCAAACGCTCAACGCATGAAACGCTCTCCACACAACTTCTCCATGCTTCACGAAATTCAATGAAGAAAAAACTTCAGAATACGAATCGTAAGCATTAGAAACATCACAACTCCAGCATTAAATGTAGCATTAACGCTCATTTTCAGTAGAAAACGGGGCTACAACAATATTCACAACAACGTTTGCCAGCGTGACCATGACCGGAAAACCCCGCCAAACAACAAAAGCTAGCGAGAGAGAGACGAACGTGATTACTTCCTTAAATAGCTTCCTATCTGGTTCCCGTATAACGCTCGGCAGCGCCACCCCAGTACTAAATATTCAAAGCATGAAGCACTGACGACTGTCACACAGTAATCATGGAGACAAACTGATAAATGTTAGGAAACTAGATCAGTTAACATTGACAAGGCACACAGGCAAACAGAAACAGAACCAAACTAAATCACAATGAAACTGAACATCATGTTGTTCCTGTAGAAGCTGAAAGAAATCATGAAGAGTTTAATAACTGATCATGTAAATGATGATTTGTACAGGATATCTGGTCAGCTGTACTGAGACACTGATGATACATTGAACATTGAACATGAAGAGTTCAGATGCATTAAAAGATCAGACAGATTCATAATTCCTGATTCTGATGTGTTTTCTGTCCATCAGATTCCCATCAGCTCAATCTGGATCTGAACACTGTGAATAAACGCCTCCGTCTGTCTGAGAGGAACAGAGTGATTACATTCACTCACACAGTCCAGCCGTATCCTGATCATCCAGACAGATTTAATTGTTATAGTCAGGTGTTGTGTAGAGAGAGTGTGTGTGGACGCTGCTACTGGGAGATTGAGTGGAGTGGAGATGGTGTGTGTGTATCAGTGTCATATAAGAGCATCAGCAGGAAGGGATGGGGTTATGAGTGTTATTTTGGATTTAATGATCAGTCCTGGAGTTTGGACTGCTCTTCCTCCAGATCCTCATTCATACACAATAACAGACACACTGAACTCCCTGAAGTGTCCATCAGCAGTCGTATAGGAGTGTTTGTGGATCACAGTGCAGGAACTCTGTCCTTCTACAGTGTCTCTGACACAATGAGCCTCATCCACACAGTCCAGACCACATTCACTCAGCCGCTCTATCCTGGGTTTATTGTTGGTTCTGGATCATCAGTGAAACTGTGTTTCAGAACAGACGGTTGAAAGATTTTACCCATAATACTTTGAGCTGCATAATAAATCAGTAACAGTGAGATGATACAGAGTCTCTCATTTTCTATTTGTTACATCAACAGATGAACTTCTTAAATAACAGAATAAATGTGTGTGTACTTGTATTCATTACTCTGTGGGGTCCAGATGGCCACAGAAAGTACGAAAGATACTGAATCTTTGACTTTGTCCTTTACTTGGACCCCACAAGGACAAAATCGTTTATATGAGACTAAATGTTGACTCAATTTACAATTGTCCTTCCCCATTTAAAAATAAATCCCTAAAAAAAAAAACCAATTAAATAATTATTTTTTTTTAAATTAATTACATTTCTACCATTGTTGTAATATACAAATATCTGATATCCATAATTGGAGTTCAACAAACAATTTGTCATGATCGTGTCTGTTTAATGTCTTAATCGTGTTTCTGTTCATTTGTTTATTCTGTTCTCCAGTCCTGTCTTGTCACATGTTCCTTGTTTTCATTTAGTTCTGTTTAGTCATATGATCTTTGTTTTGCTTTACCATGTGCTTCTTGTCATTATTAGTTCACCGTCGTCACCTGTGTCTGTTAATTAGTCATGTCTATCACCTGTGTAACCCTCATTATCCTCTTGTGCCAGTCTGTATAAATTCCCTCTGTGTCAGTCCTGTCCTTGTTCTTCGTTGAATGTAGATGGCTTGTGTTACCTGTCTTTGTGCGCTTTCTTGTTTAAATAAATACGTTAATCTTCATCAGTCCTGCTTTGCCGTGCTTCCTGCACTCCCTTACTGCGAGCCGTTACAGAGCCGTCTCCATTGCTCGCCACCCCAGGGCCGTCTCCTGTGCTCGCCACCCCAGGGCCGTCTCCTGTGCTCGCCACCCCAGAGCCGTCTCCTGTGCTCGTCACCCCGACTGGCCCGAGCTCCCCGACTGGCCCGAGCTCCCCGACTGGCCCGAGCTCCCCGACTGGCCCGAGCTCCCCGACTGGCCCGAGCTCCCCGACTGGCCCGAGCTCCCCGACTGGCCCGAGCTCCCCGACTGGCCCGAGCTCCCCGACTGGCCCGAGCTCCCCGACTGGCCCGAGCTCCCCGACTGGCCCGAGCTCCCCGACTGGCCCGAGCTCCCCGACTGGCCCGAGCTCCCCGACTGGCCCGAGCTCCCCGACTGGCCCGAGCTCCCCGACTGGCCCGAGCTCCCCGACTGGCCCGAGCTCCCCGACTGGCCCGAGCTCCCCGACTGGCCTGAGCTCCCCGACTGGCCCGAGCCTCCTGAGCTCCCCGACTGGCCCGAGCCTCCTGAGCTCCCCGACTGGCCCGAGCCACCTGAGCTCCCAGACTTTCCTCCACCTGGGCTCCCAGACTTTCCTCCACCTGGGCTCCCAGACTTTCCTCCACCTGGGCTCCCTGACCCGCCAGAGCCGCCTGGGCTCCCTGACCCGCCAGAGCCGCCTGGGCTCCCTGACCCGCCAGACCTCCCAGACCTCCCAGACCTCCCAGACCTCCCAGACCTTCCTCCACCGGGGCCTGTGACTGTTCCTCAGCCACCCAGCCCGCTGATATGGGGGACTCCGCCATGGCCGCCTGACCCCCTCGCATCTGCCGTGACACGGCCCTGGACTCCGCCATGGCCGCCTGACCCCCTTGCATCTGCCGTGACACGGCCCTGGACTCCGCCATGGCCGCCTGACCCCCAGGAGGTCCAGGAGACACCCTGGAGGCCACCTGAACTGTCTAAGCCTGACCACGGCCTCCAGGGTGCCCACCCCCCCCTCCCGAATCTGTTCCTTCACGGCGCGAGGTCGCGCCTTCCGGGAGGGGGGAGTACTGTCATGATCGTGTCTGTTTAATGTCTTAATCGTGTTTCTGTTCATTTGTTTATTCTGTTCTCCAGTCCTGTCTTGTCACATGTTCCTTGTTTTCATTTAGTTCTGTTTAGTCATATGATCTTTGTTTTGCTTTACCATGTGCTTCTTGTCATTATTAGTTCACCGTCGTCACCTGTGTCTGTTAATTAGTCATGTCTATCACCTGTGTAACCCTCATTATCCTCTTGTGCCAGTCTGTATAAATTCCCTCTGTGTCAGTCCTGTCCTTGTTCTTCGTTGAATGTAGATGGCTTGTGTTACCTGTCTTTGTGCGCTTTCTTGTTTAAATAAATACGTTAATCTTCATCAGTCCTGCTTTGCCGTGCTTCCTGCACTCCCTTACTGCGAGCCGTTACAGAATTAGTGCTCGGAAAACTATTTAATCACAATTAATATAATGAATTTGGGATTTCATTTAGACATGGGATCGTTTTTGACTGCTGAAAACTCAAAATTCAGAACCAAATCGAAAAAAAAAAGCTGGAAAAAGTTTTCCAATTAAATAAATAAGACTTGTTTTATCCTTTGTAACGGACGGTAAATCTGCAAAGGAGAGTTTTTTGGCTTATCAGTCCATTTGTATTAAGTTTCCTTAAGAGACTTTTATTTTGGTAAGCGACTTGACGCGCAACATTTGGACCGTATAAAGTGCAGCTCATTTCCGCCAAGTGTATGTGTGTGTGCACGCTGATAGAAGGACGGAACCTGCAATCTGTGATGTTTCTCTCCTATTGTTTTGCGCATCCCACTAGAGGGTTATAAGGTAAATGAGTTTTCTATTACTGTGTAACTGTGTTGTTTTATTGTGATGTTGGGTTTTGTGTAAGAGTTATTGTGTGTTTCTTTTGTTGTTTATTGGCTGTAGCTCTTACAGTGTCTACATGAGTGTCACGAATAAAACGCTAATGGAAACATCAGTTTAAGGAGTATCTGACCATCATTCCAGTGGGGTAGCAACATCCTTAACTCAACAAAAAACAGAATTGTGTAATCTAACACACAAATATGGGATAAATGAATCGTCCGTGTCATTGTTAGCCAGAATGAGACGGGAGGACATTCTGCAGTATTTTTCAGGATTACCGTAAAAAACATCCTCAGTACCATTTTCTTTCCAACACTCAAATTTAAAACAAAGTAAGAGACACTGAGAAGTTTTTAATGATTTAAAAAAAAGACTATGAATAAAAACGTATAGAATAACTCTGAACTGACGGGAGCGTGACCGTATAGAAAGGTTTGTTTTAAACCCCAGGCAGAGCTGCTTTCTCTACAAATCTGCTCTAAACCTGCTGTTTCTGAACCACAGGGAACTTCAGTGGAAAGAGTAATAAATATGAGCTCAACTAAACAGACTTATTGTTCATAACCCTTAAAGGCTTTTCTAGCTGAAACCAAAGACGTCTCTGCCTCTCTTTAGACAGAGGGACCTTGAAGGACAGAATTGACCTTAAAACGCCAGAAGCTGTACTAAAGCTTTAATCGAGTGTTGCTATATTAATAAAAGTGATTATATAGTATGATTTGACCAATAACATTACAAAGTTCAATTCAGTGACGATGACCCATATGACTCATTGAATCATATGAAATCAAGATGAATGACATCAAAAATATGACAAAAAAACAGACAAATATGTAGATAACGTTAATATGTTAGTAATATAATTATAATAACTATGCCTAAAAGTTCAAAACCCCATATGGATTTTAAAAAAACAAAGGCCGTTACGTCGCCCGGTATGGCGCAACCGGGGCCCCACCCTGGAGCCAGGCCTGGGGTTGGGGCTCGTAGGCGAGCGCCTGGTGGCCGGGTCTTTCCCCTGGTGGCCGGGCTCAGCCCGAATGAGCGACGTGGGGCCGACCTCCCGTGGGCCCACCACCTGCGGGAGGAACCATATGGGGCCGGTGCATTGTGGATTGGGCGGCGGCCAAAGGCAGGGGCCTCGGCGACCCAATCCCCGGACACGGAATCTGGCTCTAGGGACATGGAACGTCATCTCGCTGGCGGGGAAGGAGCCTGAGCTTGTGCGGGAGGTCGAGAGATACCGACTAGAGATAGTCGGGCTCACCTCCACGCACAGCTTGGGCTCTGGAACCCAACTCCTTGAGAGAGACTGAACTCTCCGCTACTCTGGAGTTGCCTGCGGTGGAAGACGGCGGGCTGGTGTGGGCTTTCTCATAGCCCCCCAGCTCAGCCGCCATGTGTTGGAGTTTACCCCGGTGAACGAGAGGGTCGCTTCACTGCGCCTTCGGGTCGGGGATAGGGCTCTCACTGTTGTTTGTGCTTACGGGCCAAATGACAGTGCAGAGTACCCGGCCTTCTTGGAGTCTCTGGGAGGGGTGCTGGAAAGTGCTCCGAACGGGGACTCTGTCGTTCTACTGGGGGACTTCAACGCTCACGTGGGCAGCGGCAGTGATACCTGGAGGGGCGTGATTGGGAGGAACGGCCCCCCTGATCTGAACCAGTGTGGTGTTCTGTTATTGGACTTCTGTGCTAGCCACAGTTTGTCCATAACGAACACCATGTTCAAGCATAAGGGTGTCCACCATTACACGTGGCACCAGGACACCCTAGGGCGGAGGTCGATGATCGACTTTGTAGTTGTTTCATCTGACCTCCGGCCGTATGTCTTGGACACTCGGGTGAAGAGAGGGGCGGAGCTGTCAACTGATCACCACCTGGTGGTGAGTTGGATCAGATGGCAGGGGAGGAAGCTGGACAGACTCGGCAGACCCAAACGTACTGTGAGGGTCTGCTGGGAACGTTTGGCCGAGTCCCCTGTCAGAAAGATCTTCAACTCGCACCTCCGGCAGAGCTTCAACCAGATACCGAGGGAGTCTGGAGACACTGAGTCTGAGTGGACCATGTTCTCTACCTCCATTGTCGACGCGGCCGCTCGAAGCTGTGGCCGTAAAGTCTCCGGTGCCTGTCGTGGCGGCAATCCCCGAACCCGGTGGTGGACACCGGATGTAAGGGATGCCGTCAAGCTGAAGAAGGAGGCCTATCGAGCCTGGTTGGCTCGGGGGACTCCTGAGGCAGCTGACGAGTACCGGCAGGCCAAGCGGACTGCAGCCCGGGTAGTTGTGGAGGCAAAAACTCGGGTCTGGGAGGAGTTCGGTGAGACCATGGAGAAGGATTATTGGTTGGCCCCGAAGAAATTCTGGCAAACCGTCCGGCGCCTCAGGAGGGGGAAGCAGTGCCCTGCCAACACTGTTTACAGTGGGGGTGGGAATCTGCTGACTTCAACTGGGGACATCGTTGGGCGGTGGAAGGAATACTTTGGGGATCTCCTCAATCCCACCGACACGTCTTCCACTGAGGAAGCAGAGGCCGAGGACTCAGAGGTGGGCTCACCCATCACCCAAGCTGAGGTCACTGAGGTAGTTGGAAAGCTCCTTGGTGGCAAGGCAGCGGGGGTGGATGAGATACGCCCTGAGTACCTCAAGTCTCTGGATGTTGTGGGGCTGTCTTGGCTGACACGCCTCTGCAGCATCGCGTGGCGGTTGGGGATAGTGCCTCTGGACTTGCAGACCGGGGTGGTGGTCCCTCTTTTTAAGAAGGGGGACCGGAGGGTGTGTTCCAACTACAGAGGGATCACACTCCTCAGCCTCCCCGGGAAAGTCTATGCCAGGGTACTGGAGAGGAGAATAAGGCTGATAGTCGAACCTCAGATTCAGGAGGAACAAAGTTTTCGTCCCGGTCGTGGAACACTGGACCAGCTCTATACCCTCTCTAGGGTGCTGGAGGGTTTATGGGAGTTTGCCCAACCAGTCCACATGTGTTTTGTGGATCTGGAGAAGGCATTCGACCTTGTCCCTCGTGGCACCCTGTGGGGGGTGCTCCGGGAGTATGGAGTCCGGGGCCCTTTGCTAAGGGCTGTCCGGTCCCTGTATGACCGGAGCAGGAGCTTGGTTCGCATTGCCGGCAGTAAGTCAGACCTGTTCCCAGTGCATGTTGGACTCCGGCAGGGCTGCCCTTTATCACCGGTCCTGTTCATAATTTTTTTGGACAGGATTTCTAGGCGCAGTCAGGGGCCGGAGGGAGTCTGGTTTGGGGACCACAGGATCTCATCCCTGCTTTTTGCGGATGATGTGGTCCTGTTGGCTCCATCGGGCCAGGACCTCCAGTGTGCATTGGGACGGTTTGCAGCCGAGTGTGAGGCAGCTGGGATGAGGATCAGCACCTCCAAGTCTGAGACCATGGTTCTCAGTCGGAAAAGGGTGGCTTGTCCTCTTCAGGTTGGTGGAGAGCTCCTGCCTCAAGTGGAGGAGTTCAAGTATCTTGGGGTTTTGTTCACGAGTGAGGGAAGGAAGGAGCGTGAGGTTGACAGACGGATCGGTGCAGCTTCTGCAGTAATGCGGTCGATGTACCGGTCTGTCGTGGTGAAGAAGGAGCTGAGCTGCAAGGCGAAGCTCTCGATTTACCGGTCAATCTACGTTCCTACTCTCACCTATGGTCATGAGCTTTGGGTCATGACCGAAAGAATGAGATCCCGGATACAGGCGGCCGAAATGAGCTTTCTCCACAGGGTGGCAGGGCGCTCCCTTAGAGATAGGGTGAGGAGCTCGGTTATTCGGGAGGAGCTCAAAGTAGATCCGTTGCTCCTTCACATCGAGAGGAGTCAGCTGAGGTGGCTCGGGCATCTGTTTCGGATGCCTCCTGGACGCCTCCCTAGGGAGGTGTTCCGGGCATGTCCCACCGGGAGAAGGCCCCAGGGAAGACCTAGGACACGCTGGAGAGACTATGTCTCTCGGCTGGCCTGGGAACGCCTCGGTGTCCCCCCGGAAGAGCTGGAGGAAGTGTCTGGGGAGAGGGAAGTCTGGGAGTCTCTGCTCAGACTGCTGCCCCCGCGACCCGGCCCCGGATAAGCGGTGGAAGATGAATGAATGAATGAATGCCAAAAAGTTTACAAATATTAATTAAAAACTAGATTGTTATACATTTGTCATTCTGGATAATGGATAAAGTGTTTATGTACTAAAAATATTGAATCTGTTCATATATTTCACAATTTATCATTAAAGCTTTTTTTGCATTTGTCAAAATATATTACTTATGTAAATATTAATTATAATTATTAATTAATAAAACATATTCAGACACGTCTGTCTGCAGAAATGCCATCACGTGGGCTTAAGAGTCGACAGTTTCTGTGTTTTAAGATGATTATTTGTTGTTCGCATTTTTATTATGAACCATTTAAATATGTTTTAAACCCATTTGTAATGAGGGAGTGCGTGACAACGCGGTGCAGATCCAACTGCAGGCTTTATTAATAAAAGGGATAGTCAAACAACAGCATAAGAGGAATGGCAGAATCATGGTAAATAGACAGGCATAAGTTCAGGTCAGGCAGATATCGTTCACAGTCCAATAAATCAGGCAATAAATCCAAGGGCAGGCAGATAATGGTCAGAAAACGGGTGAAACAGGCAGGGTGACAACGGGAAGACAAGACAGATATAAATGCTTGGAAATGACAACGAAAAGAAGATCAAGACCTGGCAGTGAGTGTGAGGCTGAATGTCTCTTTTATAGTTTGTAAAATGAACTGCAGCTGGTGCGGTAATCAGTAACAGGGGTGCAGGACTTCTGGGAAATGTAGTCTGTAAACATGAGTGGGAGTGGGAGTGTGTGATGTATAGTCCATGGCGAAGTGCCCTCCAGTGGTGATTGCGGGCACTTCAGCTGACGATCGTAACACCATTATTTTAATATTAAAAGATTTTACAGACTCAACGTTATTAAGACAGTTGTGAAAGTTAGTCAGTAGAAGGACAGTGATGTGTCAGAGCTTCAGAGACAAAACATGAGGGCTTATATCATGTTTCACGTTTCAACGTGATTTTTGTCACATTGTCTTTATTTATCATATTACCTGCGCATAATTTCGTTGGTTTCTGCGGCAGATCACATTAGAAATAAATGCGAAGAAACAATTCAGTGATTTTGGCCATTTAGTTTTGTATCGTTCTTTTTCACATACAGGTCAGTTCATGATCTGGGCTGCGTTCAACCCCGACAAAACATTGCAAAACGTTTTTTGAATGGAAACGGTGGTGCATTGAACCATAGACATAATAAAATACATAGACTACCCATTGGCCTCTGGATCGTACGTCAACGGCGCCGCCATATTGTGCAGGGCAACGTTCGCATTGGTGATTGGTGCTGTACAAATCTGTCAGAAAATAGCTAGCGATGTCGCTAATTAGCTGTGAAAGTTGAGTTTAAATGATTTATATTATAGTTCTAGCGTATTTTGTCTTATTTTATAAACTAAATTTCCTGAAATTTAAATATGCATCTTTATTTTCTGAAAACCGACTTTTAAGACAAGCGCTCGTTTCGTTTAGGTGATTGACATTGTGAATTACTGTAACGTTAATTAGTTGGCTAGGTTACTTTTCTCAGACATTGAAGGTTTCCTAGAGACAAAGATTTGAGGAGACGGTGGGAAGCAGCCAAATACAGGACAAGTCTAAGCTTGGCCAATTCCTTATTAAAATAATTATATTATATTCTTGGTCTTTTTGTACACCACGTACATCATAAACCACTGAAATCGGTTGATAAATGTAAATGTTATTTTCGTTTTTATCCAGAAAAACCACAGCTCGCCAGTTTAATTGTATTTGTTTACAGTGCAGTCTTGCCCTCAGCAATATGGCGGACGCGTTGACGTATCGCAGCAACGTTCCAAAGCGGCCAATGGGGCATCTATGTATTATATTATGTCTATGCATTGAACACCCTGTTCTGATGACGCAAGAGTTGCAACTGTGGCAGCTGAGAAGGCCTTTCTTGAAATAGGCCTTTCTATGAAATATAGCTATTTGTGCATGAGAACAATCCTCAGTTACAAGGTGCAAAGTCCACACCAGGCGCCTAAAACGCCTTGCTATTTCCGTGACTTAGCCATGACAAATCACAACAGATTGGGCCAGCTGATCAATCAAAGAAGAGTGGGAGTTTTTGAAACAGTTAATGCAGTTTCAGGCAGAGAGTGAAAAGAGGTGCTGCAGCAATGCACAGTATGAAAAAAATTAAGTGGGTTTTTTATTATTATTATTGTAAATCATGTAAATGGATACATTTTCTCCTTTCTGTGTTCTTTTTGAAAAATTTTCGAAGCCTGATGAAATTGGTATGAATACGTGTTTAATACTTCAATTTACACTAAGTGACAATAGCAGTATTTTCTTAGCGATATGCTATTTGCACTAGGTGAAAATAGAGATAGATTCTGTTTACACCATGTAAAAGTATCAGTTCATTGCAGTGACAGTAAATAGTAATTATGCAACCTATACTTTATATTGGCAGATACTATATACACCTCAGTATTTTTGCGCATTAACAAAATAATATCAGAGTGTAAATGATTATATTAATTACAATTATTAAATGGATGTTGCCTTATTGGGAGAATAAAAACCCTCCCTACACCTTCCCCTAACTCCACCAACAAGGGACGCTATTTGTCTATTTAGTGTATATAGACACTACGTTCAGGGGCACAATGTGAATAGCCATACAAAAAAAAAAAAAAATCAGATTTGAGCAAAAATCCGAATTGAGCATTAAGGCTCGCAGTGTGAATGTAGCCTAAAAATGACTTGCCTGAGGTAAATGTAATGCTTTGTGAGATATTATTCTCAGTCTGTTTTATTGATGTCTTTCTGTGGTTGAAACACTGAATGAGAGATTAAACATAAACATATCTATGCATAGGTCATCTGTTCTTCTTCTGCTCTTTTTCCTGTTGTGGCGGTTAGCAAAGAGCATTGTATTACTGCGTGCTCCCCCTTCTGGATTGGAGTGTGGATCACCTGTGACTGACTGTATTCATCGTCTGACTGCTTGGACCAAACTGTGACATCCGTACAGCGACGGTTTGGGGCGAATACATGTACCATTACACCCATATTAAATAGATAGATTGATAGATAGACATTTAGAGATGTATAAGTTACTTTTATTTCAAAGATGAAAAAGTATAATAAATCAACATATTCTTCAAAAAAAAAGGGTTGATTCTCAAAATAATTAGCTGAAGTCGAATGTTTGTTTGTGAGTTTAAACATATTGTACTGTATGAAGAACATTTTAACTTGTGTATTAATTTAAAATCATTGAAATAACAGAAAGTATCACCAACTAGATAATAGGAAAGGAGTGTCAGCTGAGAGAAACTGTAAATGTTTGTGTACAGCAGAACTGAGTGCAACACGTTATTAAAGGAAGGTGTCTTTCATAACGCCAGGCTGCTCTAGTGCAGTTTTCCTGCGAGCCGATGCTTCCAGGATCTTCTTGCGCGGCCCCAGCTGGATACGGATGCCTTTAAGATCATCATCTGAGCAGAGCATCAGGGCTTCAAGATCCAAGTGTTCACGGGTGAACACAGGACCAAAGTCCAACAGGCCAATCGACGCCAAGAACGAATCCAAGTGTGAGGTCTCCTCTTCTTCATCCAGACCGATCTCCTCTTCATTCCAAGGCAGTTCTGAATCCTCATCCAAACCCTCCACTCCTTCATCCACAGTTTCAAACAACTCTTGACGGACGAGGAACCCTAGATCTTCTGTATTACCGCTGGGGAGGTCTTCAGGGTCCATGGCCATTTCCATGGAGAAGTTCCTGCGGAACACCATTTTCCCAAGACCAGGCCTTTCGAAAATAGACTTCACCTGACTGGCTCCCTCGTCGTCCGAATCTCGCTCAGCATCGTCATCATCATCCTGAATTTCATCCTGCTCATTGAAGACGTCGACAAAACCAGGTTTTTCTTGCGAGCCGCTGTCTTGTTTGACAAAAATGACATTGCCGTCCCCTTGTCTACTCACTGTCCCTTTGTCCTTCTTCCCAAATTTGCGCTGGAGGGTTCCCTTGATCGTCGAAGAGATAGGTCCATTGGTGTCTGCGGCAATGATTTTGGAAAACTGATCGCCGTTCGTGCTGCTCAAGGTACCCGTACCGGAAAAGGAACTTCCTTCCGAGACCGAGCCGCGGGACATCTTGTCCATCTTACTCTGATGTCTCTTCTTGACCCGTTCGCACTGCTTCACTCTGCGCTCGGCTTCTTTAGTGGCCTGATCTTTCAGACGTGCCACCCTTTTGGCGTTCTGGCCTGTCTGTTGGGCGGCAGCAGTGTCTAGGAAACGGACGCAGTCCATATGGTCTCGAGAGGCAGCCACGTCCATGGGAGTGTGGAAATCATTGTCCAGAGAGAAGAGGTTGGCTCCGAAGTTCACCAAGAAGCTGACAATCTGCATGTGACCATTTGCAGAGGCGTGATGCAAAGGCGTGTTCCCCCAGATGTCACTTTTGTTTGGATCTCCCCTACAAGACAAATAATAATGAACAATCATTTTAGTTATTGTACGGAACAGTCAGCAAATTGATAATTATAATTAGTGGAACTTGCATCACTATTCCTATTTCTCATACACAGGGTTAAGGGGCTTGTCCATGTGCTTGGACTATGGACATGAATAGCACCTTAAATCATGGTGTGTGTTGAAAAGAAGTGCTGTTACTTTCCTAAATGATTGGTGTGGCAGCGATAACCTGGGCATTGAAGGAGAGACTTGAGCCATATCTAGAAAATATCATAGAGACTTGAGGATGGGCTCTTTTGATTTAGACTTAGACTATTAAGAAACAACCTAGAAACCAACTAGCAGTGCCTTTGCATCCACCTAGCAGTAATGAAGTACTTGGGACCGGACTCTGTCCATCTCGAGTCCAAGACTCTCATTCTCTCAGTCTCATTCTCATGGTCTTGGTTTTGGACTCTGGAGCATTTGGTCTCTGCCTCGAGTCCAGTCTTGAGTACTTAAGTATATGTTTTGTGGTCTATACTGACTTGTTCATATGATCCACCAAAACCAGGCTTTATTAACATTGACTTTGCTGAAAAATACTGCATTGCTGGTCACCAGCATAAGGTAAAGTAGGTTTTACATGCTGGGACCAGCTACACCAGCTCAATTTTCCTTGGTCCACCAGCTAGACCAGCACTAAGAAGCGTAAACCAGCCAACATGGACTTCATCCTGGACTCAACCCACTTATGGTCTCAGTCTTGACTTGGGCCCAGCCTACTCTTGACCTGGTTTTAAAACTCTACTCTAAAACCAGTTTTAAACTGGTTAGGGAAGAAGTCAGCAAACACTCAGCAATGTTCAGGATTCATCCACAACACTCTAATATCATGAAAATATAGTGTAATTTAAGACAAGGGGATAAAGACCCAACCACAACAAGGATAGCTATTACTAAAGTTTTATTAATTGTTCTAATTCTATGAGAATGGGAAAGTCCACATCACACCTACAATGATAACAACACAGAGGAATGATATAGTCAGAACGACACTCTCAGAACAATCTTTTTCAGCTGATGAACGATAAAAATATTGACAGCCAATCAGAATCCATCATGCTTTAAAGAGACGAGATAACTGCTATGTGTTTATAGTAATCAGTGTTATCATCAGTTGGTGTGGACGTTAATAGTCATTGTTATTTGTCTTTTTCTTTGCCTGAACAGGTCTTAAATGGCAACAATTATGCTTTTCCCTTTTAATATGAAATATAGCTATTTGTGCATGTGAACAATCCTCAGTTACAAGGTGCAAAGTCCACACCAGGCGCCTAAAACGCCTTGCCATTTCCGTGACTTAGCCATGACAAATCACAACAGATTGGGCCAGCTGACCAATCAAAGAAGAGTGGGAGTTTTTGAAACAGTTAATACAGTTTCAAGCAGAGAGATAAAAATAAAGTGGGTTTTTTATTATTATTATTGTAAATCATGTAAATGTATACATTTTCTCCAAAAAATAAAACTATGAACTTGTAAATAAAAAAAAATCAAGAAACATCAAAATAACTACAATCTTTGGCACCTCCCTGAGCAATTAAAATTCCACCCTAACACATTTTCTCGAAATTCATATGATGTTTGACGTTATAACCATCCAAAGAGTTAATATGTAACCTGCTGTAAAATGAAAGTCCACAGGTACACCCATAAAATCTCTGATTACAAGAGCTTATCTCTTTGAGCACCATCTGTTCATCAGTGGATGAGGCACACAAGGGGCATAGGTGGTGAAAAATATTTTTTAAAAACTTTCAGACTATCTCATGATGAGAAACACCTTTCAGTGGCTTAGCATTCAACACAGCACATTTACAAAGGTGCTTGTACTATTTGAGAGCCAACCTTGGCAATCAGTGCTCTATGAGTGAGATCGGCCCCAATGCTGCACTGAATAAATAAACTCTACCCTGAGCTAATGCTGGATAAACCGTGAAAGGATGAAGAGGCCTATTGTTCCTGATTTGCATAACTAAATGGCTAATGACTATGGCTGATTAAACTCTTGGCATCAACTCTGGGAATTTTACAAGTAATGTACGCAGCAGATCGTGCGAGAAAGAAAGTCAGAAGAGGACACCATAAACTACATAAATAGTTTAATCCTAATAAGCGCCCCTTTTTATCATGCTGAATATTTTAGATATATTTTATTGGTGACATCAGTTTCAAGCTGTAGCAATATACAAGACATTTATGTGATTTGCTGTAGTAAACACACGAGTGGTGAGTGATTTTCTCATAAAGCAAGAAGACTAAGGGAACCGCCCAAAGGTCATAAAGCTGGTTTATTCCAGAAGATCTGTTGTAATGTGTAATAACCTCTCGTGAAAAATAAGTACACTTAAGTACAATTTTAAGAAAGAGTAGTTATTACGGATATAATATTCTTAAGTGTGACACTTTATTGAATTCTGCGATTCAGTTACAATGTATTATAGTTGAAATGTATATTAAATGCAATTATTATTTTTTTAGACCCACTTAAGTAGGACTTAAGTACATTTTTAAATGTAATTTCATAATTACTTCTATTGTCTTTGTAATATGGTTAAAGTTATTGCTGAATGAACTGACAAGCATTTATGATAAACTAAAATACACTTCTATTGAAACTTGTCATGTAGCCTAATTGAAAATATATTAAAAATACTTTAAATGTGATATTGAATAATACAGTACAGTTTTAATTATAATCAAGTACTTTACATATACTTTACTATGTTAATAAACACAAGAAATGTACTTATTAAAACTAGTAATTTGACATTAGTGCAAAGTGCACTTTATAAAAGTCTACTTAGTGTGTTAAGTGCACTTAAGTGGCCTTTTATTTCATTGTAAGTACAGTTTTTTAAAAATATACTTTTAAATGCTACACTATTCGATATGATTAAGCACACTTTTTTCACAAGCTACCCACAGTAAAGAACAAATTAATGAAAAGTCCAAGATTACAAACGGATCAGTCACAGTTTGCTTATAGTAATAGATTATGTATAGATATGTAACATGGATATCTATGGCTAACTGTAAGACATACAAAACAAGGTAACAACCATTGTAAAACGTAAATTATTCTGAATGAAAGCTCAATTTATTGATTTTTTTTTAATTAAATGTTTAAACCTACAATGAACCTGATTAGTATGGAAAGTGCTGTAGGTTTTCTGAGCTCACCCTCTGCTACATATCAGCTGAAGAGCTTCAATGTGTCCGTGGTAAGCGGCCCAGAGAGTGGGTGTCATGCCGTCCTCATCCGGGGTGTTCAGGTCTTTTCTCGTGGCTTCTTTCAGTAGATCCAAATAGCCATCAATGGCTGCTTTGTGATATCGTGACATGGCTGTAATAACTCTCTCTCTTCTTCATCAAGTAAAATGTATCTTATGAAGTGTTACAGGAGCATCATCGCAGACATCTCTTGTGTGTGTTCCGTCTCTGTGTCTGAGGGAGGAGAAACTCTGATCGCACTGCCTGAACACGACACCAATATCACTGTCATAAACTAAAGTCCAGTCTGAGCTGTAATCGCTCACCAGACGCACACCATCAGTGTTGGTTTGACAGATATAAATAGGGGAAACTACTTGCTTTTTTTTGTTCTAGCTTTAGTTTGATCATTTCAAATATCAATATCTTGAAAAGATATATCATTACATGATTTTAGAAGTCAGGAAAGTTATTTATTTTTACATCTAGAAGTAAACTTTTTTGAGTGTAGCAGTATTAAACTTTGAGGACACAACTACAAGTTTTTCGTTTGTACTCCAACTATACAATAGGCCTATAGTTTATGAAAGTACACTTTGAAGTATACTCTCATTAAAATACTAATTTATACAACTATATTCCTATTTAGATCTTTATACTAGAAATGCTTTACTTTTTTAACTTTAGTGAGCGTGTAATGTTGCCGTTTGAACATAAACAACATCTGCAAAGTTACGACACTCAAAATTCAATGCAAAGGGAGACATTTTCTTTTAGAGAAGAGGAAGAGTTGTTGTAGTTGAGTGTTGTTCCCATGCTGTCATTTTACGCCAAACTGCTTCACAAACGAGGGTCAATTCAATGCTGGATTTGCACAAAAGATTAACATGACGGCACATGCTAGTCGATGAGTTGAATCAAACTTACACTAACCGTTCAGAAACGTCCAGTTTCATTCTATAAGTTGTAACTTCTTCCTGAGTCTCTCCATCAGTGTCTGACTCCGGTTTGAATAATGTAAGGATGAACACTGTTACTGACAATCCTCATTTTGGCTGCGTGAGATTCTCCAGCTTTGTTGTTGTTAAGGATGAGCTGTTAAAGCTACACCTTCTTTTGGAAAGGGGGCCGGGAGCAGCAGCTCATTTGCATTTAAAGGGACACAGAAAAACTGTGTGTATTTGATCACACCCAAATAGGGGCAAGCAAAATAATTTGACAAGCGATAATAAATGATCTGTGGGGTATTTTGAGCTGAAACTTCACAGACACATTCTGGGGACACCTGAGACTTTTCACATTTTGTGAAAAGGGGTATTATATGTCTGCTTTAACTGTACTTTAAGTAGATTTTTAATAAATGAAGTAAATTATGTACACCTATAGTGGACTACACAAAAATTCACATAGCCTACTCAAAACTAGGAACATATCTGTTTTCTTTATAAATCAATATTTTCAAGTATTTTTAAGTATGTAAAACTATGTGAAAAAGTATGAAATAGGTTACTCAATCAAAAGAGTAAACGGGTGAGTGACGTGATGGGTCATTTTTTTGCCTTAATAATAATAAAAAACAAAGATATGACATCCAAAGATTGTTAGGTAGTACAACTTGATCTCTTTTATTGAATCCAAAAGGTTTTAATTATATTTTGCCACATATAACAGATTTTTTAAAGATTTTGAAGCGTCAAAAGGTCATTTGGTTTAACCATCCAATGGCCAATACAGTCATTTCATTTGTGATTAAAATTTCTTAAAATGTAATAAATGTGTGTATTTTTTATATATTTTTAATTCTGGCATGATTTTATGACATCATATATCAACATAGTGCAAAATGGTATTAAAATTATGCGTAGAAGTTGTTGCTTTGTTATGAGAAAGAATGTCCGGAAAAAAGAATTTCATTGTCATTCAGAGTAACCAATAGAAAGCCACCATTTTGGATCAAGTCATGTTGTCAATATCATGTGACAGGATGCGACATCATTCAGACACCTGCAAAGGACCACATGGTCATGAAACAAAGTAACTCTTAACTATTTGAAAAAATCATGTTTTTACTCACTCATACGCATGTCCCCAAACATCAGGTCATTCGGTACAACCACTATGAAACATGGAAATTGTTGTAGTATTTTAAAAACTTGTAGTAAATATAAAATGTTTGATTGTCCTTTTGCTAGCTAGCTTGCTAGATAACAGCCTGTTAGCATTGTTTGAAAATATCATTTGGTATAACCAAAAGTATCATTCTGTAATGAGGGGCAAACGTGGATGAGATCCAACTGCAGGCTTTTATTGAAGAACAGAATAGTCATACTGGCTGGGTCAGGCGGTAGCAAACAAAGATGTCGGAGAGCAGGCAGAATCATAAACGTTAAACAGGCGGGTAGATCGTAGGCAGGCGGCAGGCAGGCAAAAGTCCAATAATCCAATGCAGAGAGTCCAACAAGGCTGGCAGAAAACAATCAATAAACAAGACAGACAGGCGGGAACAGAACCAGAAAACAAGACACGAGTAATAACGCTCAGAAATGTTACACACTTGGAAATAACAAGACCTAGCACCTGAGTGTGTGCGCGTAGGCCTTAAATATGGTGTATAATGAGTCTCAGCTGGTGCAGTGATCAATGACAGGTACGGGATTCTGGGAAATGTAGTGAAGTCTGGGAGTGAATGTGCATGTGTGTGTGGGTGTGTGTGTGAGAAAGTCCAAGGTGGCTTTCTAGAGGCTGTGATGGGCACTATAATTGTGTCACATTCGGTAAAACCGAAATTTTAATTAAACCAAATGACTTTTTTGGTGGTGACAAAATTTTGTCCATCTTATAAAAAATTACGAAAGCAGTGTTAATTGATTATTAAAAAATTCAAAATTAATTATATTTCCATCATGTTTTTTTTTACACTTTTAAAAACCTTATTCGTCAATGACCCAAACACAACCACAAGCCAATTAGCCTATACCTAGAATACTTATATACTTATATACTATATATACTTATATACTTGATAAAAAGATTTAGTAGGTTTTCTAACAGTATGTCAAGTATATTTCCGAGAAATGCATACTAAAGGTATATTTTTCTTATTTTAGTTAAAAGGAAGTATGCAGATAGCACACTAGAATAAACTCTTTTTTTTGTAGTTAAGGGTTACCTAAACTTTTGAATGGTAGGGTAATGTAACAAGATTTCCACAAAGTGAGCATAAGAGACCAAAAACATGACTTCTAAAATAATAATACGCCTAATAATAATAATATTCAAGGGTTAATAGTTTTCCAGACCGACGATTCTGATTTCCGAGCCACAAGCTCCCTCTGCAGGAAGAACCACTGCCGGTCCTCAGTCGTCTGACTGCAGTGCTTCATCCCGCCGCTCGGGGCGGTAAAGAGCAGCGGGATCGAGAAGGAGCAGCACAAAGAATGCGGAATTGCGGAAGTTCATGATTCTGTTATCGGCACCGACAATGAATATTAACTAAGCCAGGAGTGATTAGTTGACTGTCAGCTAATTTACATAAAGCTAAGACGCAGCATTCAGGCTTCTGGCTCGGAGAGAGAGAGTAAAAGATGTCAGACAGCAGCAGATCAGTCGGCCTGCTGTCATATGAGACTCTTGTGCATGCGGTGGCAGGTGCAATGGTGAGAAAACACCAGCCAGAAGAACTAGTCCGTTGTTTATATCCCATTAATGTAACGATATTCTGTCTGTCGGATGTCTGTTAAACTGTGTTTTATTGCCTTGAAGGGCAGTGTGACAGCAATGACAGTGTTTTTCCCTCTGGACACAGCCAGGATCAGACTTCAGGGTCAGTTATTCTTCTCAACCATGATTTGCTTTGAGTTGCAGTGGGAAAAATGATAGCTGAGACATACATTACTATGTAATTTGTGTTATTGTTTTGTATTTAAATTTGAAGCTAAGAAACGTAAGAATAGCTTTGTGTCATGATGTATCATGATAAACACTTTTTTACTTGAAAAATCATGTTAAAATGTGAGTATGAAATATGATCCAACAGGCTTTTGAGGTTTATTTATTATCTCTCTGTCATTGTATTGCATTATATGTTTTAAAACTACAGAGCTTTGATAATAAAACTAAGCATTTAACGATAAGAGAAGTGAAAACTGATATTAATATGCATTTTATGTAAGTAGCTGCAATACTGCTATAAAAGATTTACATTATACAAGCTATCAGAATTTTATCTTACATTGTGGCCATATATAAGCCAAAATAATTTAATTTCCCCCCCTCCTCCTCATATTCATATTGTATCACACTCATAAAAACCTGATGTGCCAAATATGATAATTAACATGCACATATTTTATCAAAAGTTTCAGTAAACTTTTTGTCTTTTTTTTGGACTTTTTCATACTCCAGGCAGGTTTAAATATAAGTGTTGCGCACAGTGTCTCATTCTCTCAATAATATTTCACATCTGTCATTGGTTTCAGTGGATGAGAACCGGAAGTCCCAGTCCACTCCCATCATTCTGGCGGAGATCGCGAAGGAGGAAGGCATGTGAGTGTTGTTTATTATATTGCAAATGCCCTATATTGTTAAACAGAGTGAGAATGAGTGAACTCTGTAGACGATACTGCAAAAATAATGTTACTTATATCGTTTTTAAAGGTGCAGTTAGAGATTTCTGAGAAACACTATTCAAAGTGGATCAGAGCAGCGCAACACACTTGTAGCCAATCAGCAGTAGGGGGCGTGTCCACTCATGATGGGGGCGGAGAGAGCGAGCAAGAGGGAGTTTTGAAGAGATGAGAGATGATACAAAAGAAAAAGTCTATCACTGGAAAAAGACGGGAATGATCAGGCAAGAGCTTTAGGACCCGCATTAAAATTAGAAAAGGTGGGCAAAAGCTGGAAGGCCTGAAAACGGACACTGAGATTGTGTCGTTTCTGTGCCAAACTTGAGTAACACTAGTTTTGGTATGTTTCACAGAACCAATGTAATGCTAGCTTATAGGAACAGCACAATTCTGAGTGTCAGTGTTTCTCAGAAATCGCTTACTGTTTGCACCGTTAAACCACCCATGAATGGGCTTCGTTGGGTTTGGAAAAAAAGTAAAAAACAAAACAAAAGTAGATTTAAAGTGTTCAGACTTTGAGTTGGGTATGCCTGGCTGCTTATTTCAAGATGTCGTTTCATTGTGTTTCAGATTGTCTCTGTATCGAGGCTGGTTTCCGGTCATTTCTAGCCTGTGCTGCTCTAACTTCGTCTACTTCTACACGTTCAACACACTGAAGAGAGGGATGGTCTCGGACCGGTCCAAGCCTGCCACAGATTTGCTCATGGGCTTCATATCAGGTACTGAAATGGTGTGCTGAACCCTCTCCACAGTTTCACAGAGTTTCTTTTGTTATTACAGTTTAGGTAGAGCTGCACGATTAAAAACAGCAAAGGCTGGTATTTAAAAATGAGCTGCGGTTATCCGTCAAAATAAAGGTTTGATGGTTTAATGTTGGAAAATTAATATACATGAATATTATATCGTCAATTAAGAGTATTAAAAACATTTGTTAAATGAAATAAAGCTGAAATGAAATAAAATGTAAACATTAATTTAAAAAACTTAAACTAACAACAATTAGAAATGTAGCCATGGCAATAAACTGAAATACATTTATATGGGATCAGTTTTGTGCCAATAAAAACGAACGTAACTTTTAAAGAAACAAACGAAAAAATGAATTTAAACTGAAAAAAAATTAAATTGCAACCAAAACGTTTGACTTCGTTTTTAATACACTGCATGTTTTGCTAATTGTTTTCTCCATTTTCGTTCGATGATTTGTACTTACAGATGCGTTTCCAGAGTTTTCATTTACGCTTCTGAAGTTTTCGTTTACGATCCCAGAGTTTGCGTTCGATATTCTGGCACAATTCTCTCGTGGGGGCGGGGCTAGCAGTGGTGTGTTCTTATTGGCTACTGAGTTTCTGATTGGCAGCTTCCGCGACCTGGAAGTCAAGACGTCATGTCAGTGTTGTGTTGACATCTTCACATGTACGGATGTGATGGACTGTAATGGCTTCCTATTTCATTTTAGTGATATAAAGATATTAGTTTAGTTTTTGAATTTTATCTGCTGCTAGTACTTTGTCGACATAAGCTTTTAGAAGCCCGAGAGATCAAACGCGAGAGAAAATGAAAGTCTTGAGGTTTAATTGTACATTAAAGTACTGTTATACGTAATACTGAAAATATTGCATAATGTCCAATGTTTTCGGAGAATATTTGTTTATTCTTGATGATTCTTTATTGTTGGGTCTGATTAGGTTGTGCTTTAAAGAGAATACTAGTGTAATGTAAATGTAAGTGTATATTCTGCTGTCGAGAAAGTCTCACTCCAACCAGGTAAGGTTGGAAACCCTGGCCATCATGCTGATCATTATTAGAAATACGCATTTACACAATCACAATTAATCACTTAAATCTGAAGAATTCAAACAAAATATAATTACAATCGTGGCTTGCTGTCAGATGGTATAATCCTCAAAGGCCATTTCAGTAAATATTCCATTCAAAGAATGCTCTTTTAAAATTGGAAATCCTTTTTTAATAATCATCAACAGTTTCAATTGTGACTTTTATAAAAACACAGTATTGTCATGATATACATTACCTTAAAAAATGCACAAGTACATATATAGAATACATGTGAAAAATTAATTTATATTTTAAATGAAACAATGATCCTTTGAACAGTTCCTGTTACAGTACAAAGTGACAAAACAGTGACTGGGTGGGTACATTATGTGGTAATGGAGTAAAATATTAGTCTTTACAGGGATGTTTATGACTTTCTTTCTTCACATAAACACAAAGAAAGACTTTTCAGAAAATAATCCATTTCTGTGAGTCCATATAATACAAGTGGATTGTAACCCGGCAGTTGGTCTGGAGCAATTGTTAATAGTTAAAACAGTTTAAATTATTAGTAATGGTCGCTGTGCATTTATTTTTTAAGTGTCTTTAGGACTTAATTTGTGTTTGTCTATAGAAAGAAAGTAATATGCATCTGGAATGGCATGAGGGTGAGTACAATATATGAGAATTTTTATTTTAAGGTGAACTATCCCCTTTAACATTCATATGCTGTTAGTATGCTAATACAAGATCAGCATACACTAATAAGAATCGAGTGCAACCTCTTGTGTCTTTGTGCACTGTGTTTGTTTTAATCTATAACTCCAAAGAAATTTAAATATTTGCACAATATCAGGTGTCTGAAGATCAAGATCCCAGTCATCCATAGGTGACGTGTCTGAACAAAATAAGATTCTTGTGTGATGGGAACAGTGGATCTCTGGTGCTACCACTCCATCCTCTGGGTCAGCATCAGAATTTTGTTTATGGAAAAGTTGCTCTACTCCCTGGAAAACGAGAAAGGAGATGTATTATAATCTAACAACACAAACTCCCACACAACACACTGCATACTTAACATATAATGTTTATTTAAAACAAATTTGTATATATATATATATATACACACACACACAAATTTGTTTTAAATAAACATATATAAGTTTCATTCATAATTACTTGCAATTAATAGGTTTTTTATTTGAACAAATATTTATTACTATTAAACACTTATTATTAAATATGATGTAATCGAAGACTGTAATATGCATAAGCAGGTCCTGTAATGATTGGGCTAAATCAAGACAACACTGCTGGACAATATTGTGGGCTCTAAATGTGCTCTAAAATACATCTCCTCAAGAAAAAGCAAAAGCAAGTACTTACTGATTTATTTAAAACTTAAAAATTAATAACTTACCGCGAGTATCCAGTATCCTGATAACGACAATGATTGATGTTAATGATGATTATATCATTCGTCTGTGCTATTCATAAGAAGTCATCTCAACATAGTGTAGCAGCAGATAAAATAACATAGAAATATATAAACTCCCAGCTGTTTATCACCAAAACTAAGACGATCACATTCACACGATCCGCACATGTGAAGATGTCAACACAACACTGACATGACGTCTTGACTTCCAGGTCGCGGAAGCTGCCAATCAGAAACTCAGTAGCCAATAAGAACACACCACTGCTAGCCCCGCCCCCGCGAGAGAATTGTGCCAGAATATCGAACGCAAACTCTGGGATCGTAAACGAAAACTTCAGAAGCGTAAATGAAAACTCTGGAAACGCATCTGTAAGTACAAATCATCGAACGAAAATGGAGAAAACAATTAGCAAAACATGCAGTGTATTAAAAACGAAGTCAAACGTTTTGGTTGCAATTTAATTTTTTTTTCAGTTTCAATTCATTTTTTCGTTTGTTTCTTAAAAAGTTACGTTCGTTTTTATTGGCACAAAACTGATCCCATACATTTAAGCTGAAACACTACATTTGAGAACTGGAAATAAACAAAGAACTAAAACTGAAATAAAAATAAATTATATATAAATAACAATATTAAAAAAAAGATGAAAATGAAACTCAAATTAACATGAAAACCAAAAATATAGAAATAAAACTATTTAATTTTTTTTAAAAAACAATATGTAAAACGAGGCCTGAAAATGGCAAAAACTGCACAAAAATTGCACAGGAAATTTAAAATGTCTGACTTCCTGTTGCGTTTAGGACTTCACTCCAAGAGACTTTTTTGTAGGTAATGGGACTCTACATATATTTACAGAATTTCGTAGACATACGTCAAACTTAGACACACTTTGAAGTTGGATAGGTGGCGCTGTCGAGCCATTTTGCCCCACCCAATTCTGAAACTTCTATCAGATGTAAATTTTCGCCATTTCTTACGCGTGTGCAAAACTTCATGAGTTTCCGAGCATGTTTAGACCCTCAAAAAAGCAGTTCATTTCAGAAAATATTATTATTATTAATAATAATAATAATAATTATAATAATAATAATAATAATAAAAATAAAAAACGGAGCAATTCCAAGAGGGTCCTCGCTCTTTGGTGCTCAGGCCCATATAGAAATATTACATTATTTTACTTAAATATTTATTTTACAGTGAAATAAACAAAAGCAATATTTATTTTAGATTTTATTTAGCAATTTGTATATAATAATAATAATAATATATTTTTAAAAATCACATTATAAATCACATTTGTAATTTTTATCAGACATGTCACAATTCCCTCCAAATCGTGCAGCCCTGGTTGGTTCTAGCTTGTTACTTCATCTTTAA